>CM040395.1:72072181-72384681 GCA_022702515.1 Ilyophis sp. 1 JC-2022 | reverse complement strand
CGCGCCCTGTTCCGGCAGGTTTCCCTGGCGACGGTGGTGTTTGTGGCCAGTCAGGCGTCTCTGTCGGCCGAGGTGAAGACTGTGATTAAGCAGCAGCTGGAGGACGTGGCGAACGGCTGGACTGTGTATCGCATCGCCCGCCAGGCCTCGCGTACGGTGAGCACAGAACCCGACTCCACAGACACTCGGGTTACCCGGCCCGACCTACATGCGTGTGTATGTGTATTTACTCATGTGTGTGTCTATGTACTCATGCGCATGCATGTATTTATGTGTGTGTGTGTGTGTGTGTGTGCATATTTACTCATTTGTGTGTGTGTATGTACTTGTGCTTGTGTGTGTATGCACTCATGTGCATGTGTGTGTATTTATGTGTGTGTGTGTATTTATGTGTGTTGCGTGTATGTACTCATGTGCATTTGCTCATGTGTGTGTGTGTGTGTGTGTGTACTTGTGCTTGTGTTGCGTGTGTTTCAGGGGTGCCATGAGCTGTGCAGTGAGCTGTATCAGAGCTTGCGCACACGCGTGGCATCGGAGCATTTCTACTTCTGGCTCAACAGTCTGAAGGAGTTTTCCCAGGCTGAGCACTGCCTGAGCCGGCTGCAGGAGGGAGACTACAGCGGCGTGCTTACCGCCATCGCAGAGGCCCTCAGGGCCTACCAGAAGGGCATCGCCTCGCTCACGGTCAGTACCGCTAACCCAGCGCCGCGCGGAGAGTCACCGGCCCGCTCTGGGGGAGGGGAGGGGAGGGTTAGGTTTAGGAAAAAATCTTTATTTCCCAAGTTATATTTTATATGAGGGCCCCTCGCTGGCCATTCAGTGTACTGTAGCCTTTACGTAGGAAGAATTTGGGTTTGGGGTTAGGGTTGTATTGAGGTTAGGTGTTAGGGTTTGGGTTGTATTGAGGTTAGGGGTTAGAGTTAGGGTTGTATTGAGGTTAGGGGTTAGGGTTGTATTGAGGTTAGGGTTAGGGTTGTATTGAGGTTAGGGGTTAGGGTTGTATTGAGGTTAGGGGTCAGGGTTGTATTGAGGTTAGGGTTAGGGTTGTATTGAGGTTAGGGGTTAGGGTTGTATTGAGGTTAGGGGTTAGGGTTATATTAGGGTTAGGGGTAGTGGGTTATGCTGAGGGAGGTTTAGCTTACTTTGTCTTTATCATTTAGTACTGTGCAGCGTTGTGACTGCTGTTTGAGCACGCTAAGCGGCAGGATGGCCGGTTTGAGCACACTAAGTGGCGGGATGGCGGGTTTGAGCACACTAAGCAGCAGGATGGCGTGTTTGAGCACACTAAGCAGCAGGATGGCGTGTTTGAGCACACTAAGCAGCAGGACACCGGGTTTGAGCACACTAAGCGGCGGGATGGCGGGTTTGAGCACACTAAGCAGCAGGATGGCGGGTTTGAGCACACTAAGCGGCGGGATGGCGGGTTTGAGCACACTAAGCGGCAGGATGGCGGGTTTGAGCACACTAAGCAGCAGGATGGCGGGTTTGAGCACACTAAGCGGCAGGATGGCGGGTTTGAGCACACTAAGCGGCAGGATGGCGGGTTTGAGCACACTAAGCGGCAGGATGGCGGGTTTGAGCACACTAAGCAGCAGGATGGCGGGTTTGAGCACACTAAGTGGCAGGATGGCGGGTTTGAGCACACTAAGCAGCAGGATGGCGGGTTTGAGCACACTAAGCAGCAGGATGGCGGGTTTGAGCACACTAAGCAGCAGGATGGCGGGTTTGAGCACACTAAGTGGCAGGATGGCGGGTTTGAGCACACTAAGCAGCAGGATGGCGGGTTTGAGCACACTAAGCGGCAGGATGGCGGGTTTGAGCACACTAAGCGGCAGGATGGCGGGTTTGAGCACACTAAGCGGCAGGATGGCGGGTTTGAGCACACTAAGTGGCAGGATGGCGGGTTTGAGCACACTAAGCAGCAGGATGGCGGGTTTGAGCACACTAAGCAGCAGGATGGCGGGTTTGAGCACACTAAGTGGCAGGATGGCGGGTTTGAGCACACTAAGCGGCAGGATGGTGGGTTTGAGCACACTAAGCAGCAGGATGGCGGGTTTGAGCACACTAAGCGGCGGGATGGCGGGTTTGAGCACACTAAGCGGCAGGATGGCGGGTTTGAGCACGCTAAGCGGCAGGATGGCGGGTTTGAGCACGCTAAGCGGCGGGATGGCGGGTTTGAGCACACTAAGCGGCGGGATGGCGGGTTTGAGCACACTAAGCGGCGGGATGGCGGGTTTGAGCACACTAAGCGGCGGGATGGCGGGTTTGAGCATACTGAGTTGCTAACGGGCTAACGGGTTTTGCCCTCTCCGCAGGCTGCCAGCACGCCGCTCAGCCCCCTGGCCTTCCAGTGTGAGTTTGTGAAGCTGCGTATCGCCACCCTGCAGGCGCTATCCCAGCTCATCTGCACCTGTAACAGTCTAAAAACCAGCCCCCCTCCCGCTATTGCCGCCACCATCGCCCTGAGCTCCGGCAACGAGCTGCAGCGCTGCGGACGCATCTCCACACAGGTACACACACGTGCGCGTACATGTATACACACACACACTCACGCACACACACACACATGCCCACTTTTTGCTATGAGTGGAAAAAGTCTCTGAGCTCATTGGCTGTCAAGTTGAGAGCTACATTGCAGTTTTTCTCATGTTACCTAATTTCTACCTGTTGAGCTGTTTTTAATAAATCATTTACAGCTACAGTACTGTGGTATAAGCAGTGTTGGGCAGTAACAAGTTATTAGGTGTGGTTGTGAAACCACACCTATTGTTATTCACCATACTTATTATTATTTTGCAACTTTTTGAGAACATATCTCCTCCTACACCATTCACACCATCAACACCATACCTCATTCATACACCCTCCAGGTTGCTATTAGTTTTTACATTTATACCATATATACCTTTTCAGATAATTTAACTTTTATCGCCAAAAAAATTAATGGGAGTCAATGGGCACATTTTGAAAACCGATGCAATAGAATGTGGATGCTGTAACTTATTACACTGCTTATGACATCACAATGCCTTCCTCTACAACAGGGGTTTTCAAAGTGGGGGCCGCGGCCCAACGGGGGGCCGCCAGGGGGCGCCAGGGGGGCCAATTGGAAGGGAGAGGAAAATGGAAAATGCAAAAAAAAAAAAAATTATTAAAAAAATTAATTTCAATTCATAAGATTACTGTGCCGGTTTAAAATAAGATATAAATTGTTATAAATCCTTTCATATCGAAATTAGGTCTTTGCCATGCCCTTCTTTCAATCGCAGCCAATAACTAACCGTCTGCCTGTCAGTCAAAGCGTTACGTTGAGCTGCTAACGGCCCGATTATGGAATCAAAATAGGGTCAAAAGTATTGTGTTGTGTATTAAGAAGCTGTATGTTTGATTTTTTTATATTTGCCAGTGTAATTTAAAAGTTTCTTTTTAAAAGCCATTTCGCAATAGGGGGGCCCAAGCCAGAGGCTACGGCTATTTGGGGGTCCTTGGCATGGAAAAGTTTGGGAATCCCTGCTCTACAACACTGTTGTGACCCAACAGTACTATCCCAGATGATTTGACATTGGTCGTGTTAAGTAACTGAAGCTAACTGAGTAGCTCACGGTGAGAATGCTCAGTGTGAGCACTGAGCTGATTTTTTTAATCACTTCACATTCTGCTCTATGTGAGTGGTGAGCGCTGAGCAACTGTCAACAACCGAGTTTGGAAAAATGGCGACGAGAAATTCCATAGCTAACGATGTAGCCTACTTCCATCTCTGATCCAAATCCAAAAGTGCTCAGCAACGCTTTGAGCGGCTCAGAGTGATCGAAACTGAGCAACCCGTCAAGTGCTGTCTTCGCTCTGAGCGAAGCTGAGTCGCTCAGTTCCCCTACTTAAATATATATAAATAAAATACTTACTTACTTACTTACTTAATGCCTTACCTTTCTGTGCTTTCATCACAATTCATTACTTCTTTGTATCACTTCCTGGTTCTTTAGACTACTTGCCACAAAATACATCACCATATTTTAACACTTTCACCTTCTTTAGATCTCTTTATACTGCATTACCACTTGATACCATTTCCACCTTTTATTTACCTCACAATGTATCATATTACCATCTTTCTATACCATTCCCAGCAATTGATACCACTGCGAAGCAACCACACCTACAATTGATTGAGGAATTGTTAATCTAGTTTTATTTTGCTGCAGCGTTTATTAAGCCGTGTTCTGAGCCATGACAGAAACGTTCAGTAGGCTATGTTGTTACCGACTTTGCTGTAAGTCTATATAACATCTTATTAAATAACTTTTAAAATGTGGGTCTGTTATTGTGATATGCTTGTGTTGGTATGTGCCTATAATGTTGGCATTGTTTAGGCTATAAATTGTAAAGTCGCCTCTAATTCAGCCCTGTTCTTAAATGTTGTGTTACTGCTGTCTCCTTGGAAAAGTAATATAAAAGTAATGTAACAAATAATATTTCTCATGGAGTAATATGTAACATATTTAGTTACTGTTGGAAGTAGTAATGAGTAGTGTGTAGTATATTACTTTTTTAAAAAGTAATGAGCCCAACTCTGTTTACCTCACCAATTCCTGTATGTGTGTGTGTGCTGTCTGCACTCTCACCAGGCTATCGTAAATTGATTTTAAAAAACATGATCATATATTGCTGTGGTATGAAAGATTAATAATACATTAATAATGAATGGGATGTAATAAATAATGAGCATATAGATTGGTTGGTCCATACAGGGTGAATTGTGGCCTTGGTCGAATAAACATTACAGCCGTGACCTTGGTCAGTATGATCCAGATTTTCTCAATATGAAGATGCACATTTCCGACAGATGAGGGTGTCGATGGACGAGTTCCGAAACCTGGCGACTCGCTACGCGGAGCTGTACCAGTCGTCATTCGACGCGGACGCGGCCACACTGAGAGGTCTCGAGCTGTATCCTTTCCTCTGTCCCAAAGGAGACACCCTAAACATGCCTATCTTCCCTTTTATGGGGGATTATGGGAGAGGGGGGTGACAAATGACCAACTGTACCAACCTGCAGTCCCTGTTGGAAGCTGAGGATTCCTGCAGGAAGCAGCCCCTTGAGAAAGCCGAGGGTCCTACAGGAAGCGGCCCATTTAGAAAGCCGAGGGTCCTACAGGAAGCGGCCCCTTTAGAAAGCCGAGGGTCCTACAGGAAGCGGCCCCTTTAGAAAGCCGAGGGTCCTACAGGAAGGGGCCCTTTAGAAAGCCGAGGGTCCTACAGGAAGCGGCCCCTTTATAAAGCCGAGGGTCCTACAGGAAGCGGCCCCTTTAGAAAGCTGACGTTCCTGCAAGAAGCAGCCCCTTTAGAAAGCCGAGGGTCCTACAGGGAGTATGCCTGGGGATGGTTTGGGAAGGCTTCTCAGGGGAGAGGTAACTCCGTCCACCTTAGCGCAAGTCCAGCGGTTTTAGCGGTTTCTTTAACTGGGTTTCCAGACAGCAGCAGAGTTGCCTGCTCATTTCTCACGTAGTGGAGGCCCTGATTCTGGACCCTCAGACCGCCAGGTGAGACCCGCCAGTGTATTCAGCCAATCAGAAGCAATCTCCCCGGTGTATTCAGCCAATCACAAGCATGCTGCCCAGTGTATTCAGCCAATCACATGCATCCTGCCCAGTGTATTCAGCCAATCAGACCTGGGTCAAATAATAATCATATGAAATAAATTAAGAAACATCTTACTTATTTTCACCAGTATTCAGCACCAACATGCCTTTTTTCATGTGAATGTAATGTTAAATGGTGGTCAGTAGTTTCCATCAGTGTTTAAAGATGTGTGGTTCTGCCCCCCCTCCCCACCAGCTTCCCGGACTACAACTCCCAGGGTTCCGAGCAGGCACAGAGTGAGTACGAGCGCCGGCTGATGTCCGTCTTCAGTCACGTGTTGGAGGAGGTGGAGTCTCTGAGCAGGAAACACCCCCCTGTCTCCTACCTGGTAAGTACAGTCCCATGTACCAGGGGAGGGGAGGGGGGCTGGAGAATGTGATGGAGCTTAACAGTGAGTGTAAGTGTGATTAGACCAGCTCTGGACTACATTTCCCATACTCCCCATACACTGAATGCTTTTCTATGCCTCTCATATTGAATGCAGGGCCAGGTTTTATGCCTGTGCTTATGAAAGAAAGGTGTATGGTCTCTGATTGGCTAGAAAAAGTGCAAATGTCAGTCAGTGTGAAGATGATGTATGTGCCGTTCTCTGATTGGCTGTGTCACTGTGGTTGTTCCAGCACACGTGCTGTCTGTGTGACGCGGTGATCGCCCTGCTGAAAGTACCCCTCTCCTTCCAGAGGTATTTCTTTCAGAAGCTGCAGTCCACCAGCATCAAGGTAACGTGGTGGGGGTGGGGGTGGATTGTAGTGGGGGTGCGGGTGCCACACATTGGATACCCACTCTTACTTCTTCTGTGATTTTTCCTTCGTTAGCTGGCTCTTTCCCCTTCTCCTCGGAGCCCCACTGAGCCAATCCCGGTGCAGAACAACCAGCAGCTGACTCTGAAGGTGGAGGGCGTGGTCCAGCATGGCTCCGCCCCTGGGCTCTTTAGGAAGATCCAGTCTGTCTGCCTGAACGTCAGCTCCACCCTGCAGAGCAAGTCTGGACAGGACTACAAGGTAACAGACTGGACTGTGAGGTCAGAGACAGGACTAAGTACAATATAGAGTAACAAATTATGAGGTAACAGATAGGACTGTAAGGGTTAGACCGTGTGTGTGTGTGTGTGTGTGTGTGTGTGTGTGTGTGTGTGTGTGTGAGAGAGACTGTGTGTGACTGTGAGTGTGTGTGTGTGTGTGTGTGTGTGTGTGTGTGTGAGAGAGACTGTGTGTGACTGTGAGTGTGTGTGTGTGTGTGTTGACCTTCTTAGCTGAAGCCCTGGAGTTTTTGCCAGACAGTATTTGTATTATAAAGTATTTCGTAAACGTAGTTATACTGTATATTTCCATATGTATGTTTGCATGTATATACTGTATACTTGTGTATGTGTGCATGTACATACATATACACTTATGCACACAAGGTATATGCTCAATGCTAGACTGATTTTCAACATTTTTCACACACACACACACACACACACACACACACACACACACACACACACACGCGCACACACACACACACGCACACACACACACACGCACACACACACACACGCACACACACACACGCGCACACACACACACACACACACACACACACACACACACACACACACACACACACACACACACACACACGCTCTTCAGCCTGTCGTGGATATTGCCGATGTTTGTACTTGAGCACTAATTGCTTTAGTGGAGGGAATGTCAGGAAATGGGGGAGCAGGCTGAGTGCATTCTCCTGTCTGTGGGGGGGCCTCCAGAGACCTCTGAGCCATAACCCGCCCGCCCCTGTGCCTTCATCATCATCATCATCATCATCAACATTAGTGTTTATACAGGAGGTGCTTTTATCCACAGCATGTACGTCCAGCTACTGGAACACAGGCAGAGAACAGCACCTGCCTCACACACACATCACCTGCCTCACACACACATCACCTGCCTCACACACACATCACCTGCCTCACACACTCATCACCTGCCTCACACACTCATCACCTGCCTCACACACACATCACCTGCCTCACACACACATCACCTGCCTCACACACACATCACCTGCCTCACACACTCATCACCTGCCTCACACACTCATCACCTGCCTCACACACTCATCACCTGCCTCACACACACATCACCTGCCTCACACACACATCACCTGCCTCACACACACATCACCTGCCTCACACACTCATCACCTGCCTCACACACTCATCACCTGCCTCACACACACATCACCTGCCTCACACACACATCACCTGCCTCACACACTCATCACCTGCCTCACACACTCATCACCTGCCTCACACACACTCATCATCAGAGTTCTCTCCCCGCCCTCTTTTGGCAGATTCCGTTGGATGCGAAGGCCAATGAGATAGAGCGGAGGGTGGAGCCGCACAACGACTACTTCAGCACCCAGTTCCTGCTCAACTTCTCAATCCTGGGCACCCACACGGTTTCCGTGGAGACGTCAGTGGTGGACGGCAGCGGGATCGAGTGGAAGACGGGTCCCAAGAGCACGATGTCCGTCAAATCTCTGGAGGACCCATATTCCCAGCAGCTCCGGCACCAGCTGCAGCAATCCCAGCAGCCTCTGCCCCAACCGGCCCCCCAGAGGAGCGTCTACGCCCGCTTCCAGTGACCCCGTCCCGCCCCAACCGGCCCCCCAGAGGACCGTCTACGCCCGCTTCCAGTGACCCCGCCCCGCCCCGCCCCAACTGGCCTCCCAGAGGAGCGTCTACGCCCGCTTCCAGTGACCCCGTCCCGCCCCAACCGGCCCCCCAGAGGAGCGTCTACGCCCGCTTCCAGTGACCCCGCCCCGCCCCAACCGGCCCCCCAGAGGAGCGTCTACGCCCGCTTCCAGTGACCCCGCCCCGCCCCGCCCCACCCCAACCAGCCTCCCAGAGGAGCGTCTACGCCCGCTTCCAGTGACCCCGCCCCGCCCCAACCGGCCCCCCAGAGGAGCGTCTACGCCCGCTTCCAGTGACCCCGCCCCGCCCCAACCGGCCTCCCAGAGGAGCGTCTACGCCCGCTTCCAGTGACCCCGCCCCGCTCCGCCCCAACCGGCCTCCCAGAGGAGCGTCTACGCCCGCTTCCAGTGACCCCGCCCCGCCCCGCCCATCCTGCCCACTTCACCCCACTATGTCTGCGCCACATATACTGAGAACATTTTCCTTTGTTTGTGTGTTGAAGGACCCCAGTGTGCTTTAAATCTGTGTGTGTGTGTGTGTGTGGGTGCGTGTTGAAGGACCCCAGTGTGCTTTAAATCTGTACCCCACGTTTCTCTGCAGGATATTAGGGGGTTCACTTCAGTTCTTATATTTGAAATGTAAATTTAAGCCTAAAAACGCTTGTGATCACACTGGCCAAAATGTAAGAATAATAATGACTATTATTATTATTAAAAAAACGTTTTGACTTGTAAACAAGCTTGCAGATTAAATTTGTATTAATACATGTTAATATTGCTTGCAGGGGACTATCGGTGGAATTTCTCAAATTTGTGTTGGGGAGAATGGTTGGGCTGTACCATCAGCTTTGTAGGGGTTAAAAGGGTGAATGGTTGGGCTGTACCATCAGCTTTGTAGAGGGTTAAAAGGGTGAATGGTTGGGCTGTACCATCAGCTTTGTAGGGGTTAAAATGGTCGAATGGTTGGGCTGTACCATCAGCTTTGTAGGGGGTTAAAATGGTTGAATGGTTGGGCTGTACCATCAGCTTTGTAGGGGTTAAAATGGTTGAATGGTTGGGCTGTACCATCAGCTTTGTAGGGGTTAAAAGGGTGAATGGTTGGGCTGTACCATCAGCTTTGTTGGGGTTAAAAGGGTTGAATGGTTGGGCTGTACCATCAGCTTTGTTGGGGTTAAAAGGGTTGAATGGTTGGGCTGTACCATCAGCTTTGTAGGGGTTAAAAGGGTGAATGGTTGGGCTGTACCATCAGCTTTGTAGGGGTTAAAATGGTTGAAGGGTTGGGCTGTACCATCAGCTTTGTAGGGGGTTAAAATGGTTGAATGGTTGGGCTGTACCATCAGCTTTGTTGGGGTTAAAAGGGTTGAATGGTTGGGCTGTACCATCAGCTTTGTTGGGGTTAAAAGGGTTGAATGGTTGGGCTGTACCATCAGCTTTGTTGGGGTTAAAAGGGTTGAATGGTTGGGCTGTACCATCAGCTTTGTTGGGGTTAAAATGCTTCTTTATGTTCACCTCTTAGCATTTCAGGGCTTTGTAATTGTAGCAAAGGGGGTCGCTCATTTTTATATGTTTCCAAAATTTGATGGCTCTCTTTTGAATATTAATTAGTAGTGGATATTGGCCTAATTCTGCCCTGCATGCATTGTTTGTGGTTTTCCTCTGAACCTGCAGGATACCTTTACAGAACTCTGCATGGAGGGTCTCAATTGGGTGTTTGTCCCATTTTCCAAATTCGTGTTGTGTTAGTGGACCCCACACCTCATAAAGTGCAATTGGTTCAATTACTGATTTAAAATTTTTGAGCCAAATGCTAATTGGAATTTCTATTTGAATTGACTTTTTAATGGCATAGAAAGCCCTTTTTGCTTTCTCTTTCAGTTCATTTACAGCCAAATGAAAACTCCCTGTAGAACTGATTTTTAATCCTAAATATGTGTAATTTGTAGTTTGTTCAATTTTAGTTGTTCCTAAAGTGATGTTTATTTTGGGTCCCTGATGTCTGGATCTTTGTTGGAACACAAGAACCTTTGTTTTTTTTAGGTTTATTGTCAGGGCCCAGGTCTGACAAAATGACTCGAGCAGATCCAGTCTCTGCTGTAGACCTTCTGCTGTTGGTGAAAGCAGAACCAGGTCATCTGCATAGAGTAAGAATTTAACTTTGGAATCATATAGGGCGAGGCCAGGTGCTGTAGATTTTTCAAGTAGTGTTGCCAATTCATTTATATAGATATTAAAAAGAGTTGGTGAGATAGACGATCCCTGCGCCACACCCCGCCCCTGGGAGAAATATTTTGTTTGTTTATCTCCAATTTTAATAGCACATTTATTATTTGTATACATCGATTTAATTACATCATAAGTTTTTCCCCCTACACCACTTTCAATAAGTTTTAGGAAAAGACCGTCATGCCAAATAGAATCAAAAGCTTCTGAAAGTCGATAAAGCAGCAAACACTGTGCTTTTGATTTGGTGAACATGTTTGTCGATTAGGGTCAAAATATGATCCGATGTTCTACAATTTGATAAGAATCCGATTTGGCTTTTACTCAAGACATTGTGCTCCGTAAGGAAGTTTAAACAAAGTTTTTTGTTTATGATACTACAGAAAACCTTCCCCAGATTACTGTTCACACAAATGCCTCGGTAGTTATTTGGGTCAAATTTGTCTCCATTTTTATATACAGGTGTTATGAGTCCTTTGTTCCAGATATCAGGGAAGTAACCGACACTCAGAACCAAGTTGAAGAGTTTTAGGATGGATTTCAAATTACCATCAGTGTGTTTAAGCATCTCATTTAGGATTCCATCTGCCCCACAGGCCTTTCTGGGTCGCAGGTTCTTAAGTTTTTCAAATAACTCTTTTTCAGTTATTGGAGTCTAAAGAGTTTTGGTAATCTTTTATGGTCAGTTCAAGTTTTTCCAATTTTTCACATATTTGTTTTTGTTCTGGGCTTAGTGTCTTTTTTTGGTATAATTTTTCTAAATGGTTTTCCCACGTGTCTCCATTTTGAATGGGCAATTCATTGTGTTGCTTTTTGTGCAATGCGTTCCAGTTGTCCCAGAAAGTATTAGAATCGATAGATTCTTCAATGATGTTGAGTTTATTCTTAGTGTACTGTTCTTTCTTGGCTCTGAGTGTGTTTTTGTATTGTGTTAGTGCCTGACAATAAGCAAGGCGTAATTCCGCATTTTCTGGTTGTCTATGTTTTTGGTTTGATATTTTTTGGAGTTTTTTTCTCATGTTATAACAGTCTGAGTCAAACCATTTTTCATGGTTTTGTGTTTTGGTTTTTCTATTGGAAGATTTCAGGTTGGAAATTGATGCCAAATTCTCAAAAATTATTATTTAGATTATTAACTGCCTGGTTTACGCCTTCTTAATTGTGAGTGTATGTGTTTTCCAGAAAGGTGTCTAAGAGCGATTGAGCCAATTGGCTGCCAATTGCTTTCTGGTATTTTTCTGTGCTGTTTTGGGCCCATCTGTAGGATTTGTTAATATTGTACAGCTTACTGGGCAGTGATTCTGTTTGAGTTGTTTCTGTCCTTTTGAGATACACAGTAATTTGGCTGTGATCTGACAGAGGTGTTAGTGGTTTGACTGTGAATGCTCTGAAAGAGGATGGGTCCAGATCTGTAATCATATAGTCTACGGTGCTGATGCCGAGAGGTGAATAATATGTTGATCGTCCGAGAGAGTCCCCTCTGAACCTACCGTTGACAATGTACAGACCCAGAGAGTCCCCTCTGAACCTACCGTTGACAATGTACAGACCCAGAGAGTCCCCTCTGAACCTACCGTTGACAATGTACAGACCCAGAGAGTCCCCTCTGAACCTACCGTTGACAATGTACAGACCCAGAGAGTCCCCTCTGAACCTACCGTTGACAATGTACAGACCCAGAGAGTCCCCTCTGAACCTACCGTTGACAATGTACAGACCCAGAGAGTCCCCTCTGAACCTACTGTTGACAACGTACAGACCCAGGCTTCGACAGAGCTGCAGGAGCTGCTTTCGATTTGTGTTTGTCTGTTTGTCATAATTGTTCCTGTGTGAATGAAAAGGAAAATCAAAAAGGTTATTCCCAAAGATATAATTATTACCCTGACCATTGATAAAGTCTGGTTCTTCACCAGTTCTTGAGTTGAGATCACCACAGATCAACACATTCCCCTGGGCCTGGAAATGGTTGATCTCCCTCTCAATGTTGGAGAAGGTGTCTTCTTTGAAGTACGGGGATTCTATAGGGGATTCTATAGGGGGGTATAGATTGCGCAAAGGAAAACATTTTGCATGCTAGAAATTATGTCTTTTTTTATTTTAAGCCATAGATGATTTGTGTCTTTTTTTATTAATTCAATGTGCTTCCTAAGTTCTGCTTTAAGCCAAATCAGTATGCCACCAGAGTCTCTGCCCTGGGTTACTCCTGGCAATTTAGTGGAGGGAACTACCAGCTCTGTGTATCCAGGGGGACAACCAGTGGAACCTTCTCCTCTACACCAGGTTTCTTGTAGAATAATAATGTCTAGATCTTTTATTTCATTTAAGAACTCTGATGCCCTACTCTTTCAACAAACACACAGAAGAGTGTAGCTTGGTGGATCATCCAAGATTGGACATGGATTCATTTTAAAAAAAACTGGTCTTGTCCTGTCATTAGTGTGGTTTTCAGAGAATGTGTGTGTTTGCCATGTAAAAAAGAGGAAAAAAACAAAAGATAATTTCAAGTGTCAACAAAGCTGCCAGTAAGTAACCTCTCTCCCTCCCTCCCTCTCCCTCCCTCTCTCCCCCTCCCTCCCTCCCTCTCTCCCCCTCCCTCCCTCCCTCCCCCTCCTCTCTCTCTCCCCCTCCCTCCCTCCCTCCCCTCTCCCTCCCCTCCTCCCTCTCCTCCCTCTCTCCCCCCCTCCTCCCTCCCTCCCCCTCCCTCCCCCTCCCTCCCTCTCTTCCTCCCTCTCTCCCCCTCCCTCCCCCTCCCTCTCTCCCCTCCTCCCCTCCCTCTCTCCCCCCCCCTCCCTCCCCCCCCTCTCTCTCTCCCCTCCCTCTCTCCCCCCCCTCTCTCTCTCCCCCCTCTCTCTCTCCCTCCCCTCCCTCTCTCCCCCCCTCCCCTCCCCTCCCCTCCTCCCCTCCCTCTCTCCTCCTCCCCTCCCTCTCTCCTCCCCTCCCCTCCCTCTCTCCTCCCCTCCCTCTCTCCTCCCCTCCCTCTCTCCTCCCTCTCTCCTCCTCCCCTCCCTCTCTCCCCCCCCTCTCCCCTCCCCCTCTCCCCCCCCTCCCCCCCCACCACTCCCCTCCCCTCCCTCTCTCCCCTCCCCTCACCTCCCACTCTCCCCCTCCCTCTCTCCCCCCCGCCCCTCCCCTCCCTCTCCCTCCTCTCCCCCCCTCTCTCCTCTCCCCCTCCCTCCTCTCCCTCTCTCCCCTCCCCTCCCATCCCCTCCCTCCACTCTTGTTTTTCTAGTGTGAGATAAGCTGTAAGCTGGTTTTATGGAGTGATTAATTTATTTGTTTTGTCCTTTAATAGATTTAATGGTGCCCCCCCCTCCCCCACTCCCAATTTCACGTTCTCCTACAGCAACTGGAGTGACAGTGAGTGGGAGTCCTAATTGAGCCGTCTCTGATAATGCCTTTGAGTTATTTATTTTTTAACAACAGTAGCAGAAAGCAAAAGCCTTGCGGTGACTGACCAGCTGTTTCTTAGGAAAAGGAAACATTTGCTTTCTAGAAATAGACTTGGCTGCCTGACATGAAAACAAAATTTTAAAAAGCAAGATATCAGCATTAGGCTGTCCCAGTTTCATCCCCCGTTAGCAGTAACTATGTCATACATCAAAGATCGAACACAGATGCCAAATCCTTGGCAGTTAGGACAGGCGATTTCAAATTACTGCAAGTTGTGTGGAAGGTTTCTGTCTTTCACCTCCCCTCTCTATCCCCCCTCTCCCTCTCTCCCCCCCCTCTCCCCATCCCCCCTCTCCCCATCTCTTCATCCCTTTTTCTCTCTCTCCCTCCGTCTGCTGATAATATTAAGTAAATTAGACCTTCAAGATGCAGCTGGTTTCCGTTAATTTTGGAAACTGCCAAAAGTTACAGGTACAATCTTGTGTAGTCTTCATCTGAACATTCCTGTGCTGGTTTTTCAGGTCTTCAGTTTTGGGAATTCTGTCCCAGACTTTTTCCGCTTTCCCAAAAGCGTGGCGCTCTGTCATTGGGGCACTTCGGGGTTTGGGTTTCTTTCCCTCTCTCATAAGCTGGAAAACATAATTCCTTAGATTCCTTATGGCGTTTATTTCCTTACTGCCCATTGATTTCTTTTTTTAGCCCATCAATCTCTCCCAGGTCAGTTTATCAATAATTCAGAGAGAGAGAGAGAGGGGGAGAGAGAGAGGGAGAGAGAGGGGGGGGGAGAGAGAGGGGGGGGGAGAGAGAGGGGGGGGGAGAGAGAGAGAGAGGGGGGGGGGGGGGGGGGGCGAGGGAGAGGAAGAGGGAAAGGGGGGGGGGCGAGGGAGAGGAAGAGGGAAGGGGGGGTGGGGCGAGGGAGAGAGGGAGAGAGGGAGCGAGAGGCTAGCACTGCCTTCCCCTCAACAATATCTTGTTTGTTTTGTCCGAATCACACTACAGCTTTTATAGGAGTGACAGACTTACAGAAAATGACTCAAAGGTGTTTCATAATTTATCTTCAGATTAATGTCAAAATGAGTGCGAATCAACAGCAGGGAGCTCACGAGCTCGCGTCTCTCTTTATCGGTGTTCTTTATCGTTGTTTCCTCCCGCGCTCGGCTCACGAGCTCGCATCTCTCTTTATTGTTGTTTCCTCCCGCGCTCGGCTCACGAGCTCGCATCTCTCTTTATTGTTGTTTCCTCCCGCGCTCGGCTCACGAGCTCGCATCTCTCTTTATCGGTGTTCTTTATCGTTGTTTCCTCCCGCACTCGGCTCACGAGCTCGCATCTCTCTTTATCGTTGTTTCCTCCCGCGCTCGGCTCACGAGCTCGCATCTCTCTTTATTGTTGTTTCCTCCCGCGCTCGGCTCACGAGCTCGCATCTCTCTTTGTTGTTGTTTCCTCCCGCGCTCGGCTCACGAGCTCGCATCTCTCTTTGTTGTTGTTTCCTCCCGCGCTCGGCTCACGAGCTCGCATCTCTCTTTATCGGTGTTCTTTATCGTTGTTTCCTCCCGCACTCAGCTCACGAGCTCGCATCTCTCTTTATCGTTGTTTCCTCCCGCGTTAGTTGACATTTAAAATCAACGGTATGAACTAAATAATAAACCACTGCCAAGATTTAAGTATATACACGAAATAATATTTTTCAACTTTTACAGAACTGAATGCTCAAAAAAATCATATACAACAGAGGAAGGACAATGTATGAGTATAGATTCATACTCTTCAACTCAGGAACTGGGCTCGCTCGAAGTTGTATAATTTAATAGTCTCGTCTTTACCTGTCAATCAGGGTACCTGGCGTCATTCATGTAACTTGATAATATTGCCCAAAAACAATGTGTTCTTTTACTGAGTAGAATTAATACCATGAAGATCCACATATAGCCTACAGCTCTAGAAAAAATGAAGAGCCCACCCCATATCGGGGTCACTCCACCGAATATTGATTGTTGAATGACAATATTTTTGTTCGGAATTAAAATCAAATGACATGAAAGAATATCGAAGTTAGATTTTACACTGACTAAACTGTGAAACTGAAAATTTGATGTGGTTTCTAAATGTTTTTTCAGGGCTGTATACAGTACAGTACAAAGGAGATATGAATGCACTGCATTTCATTTTGAAATGTAAATAATTAGGACCACCTGCTCTGCCAAAGACAAGGCAAAAAACCTGGAACCTCAAAAAAAGGCCACAGTATGAACCAGAAAACAATGCGATGAGTGAGGAGACTTCTACAAATGACAAAACCCGTCAAAGGGCAGGTTGGTGTTATAGTTATTGAAATGTGTTCTGAGGGCAGCATTGTAAACCTTACTGTAACCCTAACCCTAACCTTCTCCCTGCTTGGATGGCTGAGACAACCAATCACACGAATGCTGCCCTCAGAACACATTTCAATAAAATATGATACCAACCTGCCATAAAATTTGGTGGAATTAGTCTGTCCGAGTTCTTGAAATACCGCTCTTGGTGACTCCAAAAATGAGCCGTTGCAGAATAAAAAGGGCCACATTCATCACCAAACATCCTGACGTCTTAGTTCTTTTCAACCAACCAAACTCAGTTATTTTAAAGTGAACCAGCTGCAAATGAACTCAGTCCTTGTTGTGTTCACATTGTTAAAGGGCAACTACACCCACCGTTTCAGCCTGTCTTCGCCCACAAAACAATTTTGAGAAATACTCTGTGGGGTGAGCGAGAGAGAGGGGTGGGGGCGGAGGAGCTGCATAAATGAACGTACATTGTAAATGATTACGTATAACTCGGATCAAACTGTCAAACTAGACATTGCACATCAAATATGAATCAAGATTCAGCAACTGCATGGCCTATTTCTCACCTAAAATATCTTCAGAAAGATATTTTAGTGGACTATTTAGGTGGAATAAGAGAGTTGTTCCGGTTTAAAAACGTGGAGCCGAAACACAAGTAAAGTAGTGGGTCTAACCAATCAGGTGCCGGCTGTAGTGGGTCTAACCAATCAGGTGCCGGCTGTTTCTGTTGTGGATGACAACAATTATCCATATGACATCGAGGTACCTCCGAAGAAAACTCTGAGATCACGATTGGGGCGGGATCAGTGTGTGGAGCAGAAAATACATTTCAACCGTTAGTGGCAGCACAAAGACGCTTTTCTACCAGTTTCTCCTGGTTTATGTTATTATTTCAGAATTGTTGAAATAACAGAATGGATGAATAAGTTTTATTATAAGGTAGACATACAACCAAGTTTACAGGTAAGAAAAAGTGATCTCAGGGTTAGTTACCCTTTAAATGGACTCAGGTCTCTTTCTGGTCCGCTTTAGCATTGCTGAGGTCTCAGACTCTTTTAGAACTTGCTGTAACACTGGAATATGGACTATGGGGTCAGAGTTCATGCGTGTTCACACAGAGGGGTCAGAGTTCATGCGTGTTCACACAGAGGGGTCAGAGTTCATGCGTGTTCACACAGAGGGGTCAGAGTTCATGCGTGTTCACACAGAGGGGTCAGAGTTCATGCGTGTTCACACAGAGGGGTCAGAGTTCATGCGTGTTCACACAGAGGGGTCAGAGTTCATGCGTGTTCACATTTGCTCAAAAAATGCTGAGTCATCAGTCTGAGTACTTGAGTGGCTGAAACACCCTTAAAAGCTTCCTCTTTCATAAAATATTTTAATTTGCTGCCATCAAAGGTTGTATTGATTCATTAAGACACGTATTTTCATTTGAGTGGAAGATCGTCTGCATTGGTTTGGTTAATCGTACTTCAGTTAGTCGTACTTTAGCGAAATGGGATCAACTGTTTTTCTTTTCATCCAGTAGCGTCAAGGTTTCCAAAAAACGTTGTCACAACTATTTATTAGCTTTTTGTGTTCAGAATTAGTTTATGTTACAGTGAGACAAAATGTCAGAAATAACCAAATTCATCTCTGGCCAAAATTATTTTTTTTAAACATTTTTTATCTCTGGATAAAATAAACTCTGTTGTATTGAGACAGTCCAGCAGGTGGCAGTAAGCAGTCAACTAATACCTAGTACAGAACAATAGCGAGCATTCCCATAAGAATGTCACCCGTATTTATCATAATATTAATATTAATAATAATAGTAAACTACCACCAGGGAAAGGTCCATAAGAGGTCATTTGCAGTCCGACATGGGAATAATCAGACATTAGGCAGGTCTGAGCTGACCTTGAAACTAAGAGACTTGCTCCTTCTGTATAACAGGGGAGCCCGTTATATCATGGGCGATAGGCATTGCGTGCTTTAAAATAAATCATTCTTTGCTAACGTTCCCATCTATCTCACCCAGGTGTCCGAGCTGCTGGCTTCCATCGCAGTGCTCTCTGAGACCCGAGGATACGACTCAAGCAGAGGCATCGTGCAACCACAGGTGGTCCTTCTACGGTCACGGCGCTAAACGCCCCAGTGAGCGGTCCATGTGCGCGTATCGCAGTCGGGCCACGGAGCCTGCGCACAACCACGCTCCCGTTCCAATGGTGACGTCATGAAGAATCTCCTGGGGCGGCTGCACGAGAAAAGATAATCGAATCTTCCACTATCATAGCAAATTATTACACAAGTAAAGCCCGTCATCGGACGTGCAGGTCGTACTTGCGATAAAAACGAGTTTGACATGGTGTCGCTGCCAGGGCATCTTTGCATTCGGGTCAGACGCGAAAGAAAACGGAAAGGACAACTTTAAAACCGGGGTGTTAGCCAAAATGCTCGGTCGTCTAGCTCGATGCCATGAAGAATCATCCGCTGTTGCACGCATGAAATAAGCAGCTAGGCTGCTAGCCAGGCATCGCAGTCTGAATTAGCGAACTAACGGAAATGTGCTCGCTTTGCATGAGGAAATGGTCTGATGACTAGGGTTCTGGATATGAAAGAATCTAGCAAACTAGCGAGCTACATGTGACAGGCTGTAGCTACTGTGTATATTCAGATTTGAGGTAGTTAGCTGGCTACTATAATTTGCTTGTGCATCTGCCGGCATTTGCACGGCGGTTTGAGTTTAAGTAGGATTTAGGGTAACGTTAGCGAGCTAACAGCAAGATATCCGTACGGTGAGAAGATTTATTTTTTATTGACGGCACTGGATAATTTTGTATGCAAACAGGAAATTAACCATATTCCAGATTATCTACATTCGCGAAAGGAGCTCTTTGTGATGGGAGCCGTTTGGGAGAGAATGGACAACATGCGAGAGAAAGGGAGGAAATGAAAGCTTGATTCGCCGTTATTCCAGGTGAGTAGCTGCTCTGTCCGAAGGCCACACTCGCTTGCTCGTTGATGGTTAGCTATGCCGGGAAAAGTTGGGGTGAAATGGCTGGTTGGTGAGGTTTCTGGACATTTTAAGACGTGTCTGGCTGGATGTCTGGCACGCTAATCCGCACTAATGGCTGGGAAGCTAACGTTAGCTCGCTCACGGGTAGCGGGTAATACTGGAGCTTTTCAGCTCGCTAGCAAACCCAGTTAATGGCTATAAATGCGGGTTAATGTTGTTAACGTCCCTCCTGTCGGCACATATGTGTTTGTTCCATAGAGGGCCGGCTCTTAGTCTCACTATTTCCCGCTTATTGCCGCTCACACCATGGGCGCAGCCCCTGCTGCTTAGCGCCGGGCCGGGAGACACGGTGTGCGGGTCCAGTCTGCCCGGGACATCCGCTGCTTAGCGCCGGGCCGGGAGACACGGTGTGCGGGTCCAGTCTGCCCGGGACCTCCGCTGCTTAGCGCCGGGCCGGGAGACACGGTGTGCGGGTCCAGTCTGCCCGGGACCTCCGCTGCTTAGCGCCGGGCCGGGAGACACGGTGTGCGGGTCCAGTCTGCCCGGGACCTCCGCTGCTTAGCGCCGGGCCGGGAGACACGGTGTGCGGGTCCAGTCTGCCCGGGACCTCCGCGCCTCGGACGGTAATGCGAGGCTCGGAAGAGACGCGATTTGAACCCGGCGTCGGCCTCCGTGCGCGATATTAACGGCTCTGCCCAGACTGACTGCATATGCAGGTAAACCCCCAGGCTTTATAATAACTGCATTGTTAGCTACACGTACAGGGCCCGATCCCACTATTTTAATTGAACACGTTTATTTGCTCGTTTGTTAGCCGGGTAGCTAACGTTAGCCAATTTACCAACCAGTTATTTCCTTCACCCAGCTAGCCAGCTGACGGTAGCCAACAGGAGTGTTGAATTTATGTGGCTAGCTGAATTATTCAGCTAAAGAACTTAATGCAATTTTACAATTAATGTCAGTAATATGAGGCATTATAGTTCACAGGCCCTCATTCACTGATGGTTATATCCTGTGTAATATAACCAGTGGAAGCGCAAATGAAGGACGCGGCACAGTAGGTCTGCTGGAAGAACACACCCGACTAATTATCTCCTACATGCCACCAATAAAGTTAATGAAACCCTTTTAAGTGTAACGTTAGCTGGCACGATAAGTTTAGTCTGTACACGATTGCGCAGAGTAACGTTCACGTTTTTTTTATTGACTCTGAAGGAAGGGCTTGTTTGAATATCCAGAAATGTCCTTGTGTTTTGTGAATCTCCTCCACAGGCGGGGAGACAGAATGGCTCAGATTTTTGAAGAAGCCCGCAAACTGGGCTGGATCGTGCTGAGGGCCCTGATGCGCTTCGCCTTCATGTTGATAAATAACTGTGTAGCCATACCTTCATATTGCTTGTACTTGCTGCTCCTGCAGCCACTGAGGATAATGGACAGCCGAGCTTTCTGGCACATCGAGGGGGTCATGTTTAAGTGGATGCTGGCCATGGTGTCATCCTGGGGCTGGATCGCAGGTTATACAGGTAAGCTCTTCACACGCTGTAATTACACAGTAAATATTCCCCAGCCCTGCTACCTGCCT
This sequence comes from Ilyophis sp. 1 JC-2022, assembly GCA_022702515.1. NCBI lineage: Eukaryota > Metazoa > Chordata > Actinopteri > Anguilliformes > Synaphobranchidae > Ilyophis > Ilyophis sp. 1 JC-2022. Next base: position 72,363,848 of record CM040395.1, on the reverse strand, counting down.
GCCATTGATGTTTTTGTGAACGCAGAGCTTTAAAATGCACTTTGGATCCGGACTCGTTTGGTTTACCTGTAAAAGCGTGTGAACTGCCATTGTCTACTGTTCTACCGCCTCCGATGAATGATAAGACCAGTAATTTGAGGCAATGATTAACGCAACTGCCATTATCCTTCTTTTGAAAAATTCTAACCGAGCAAATGTAATGTTTTTGTGTTTTGTTAAGTGTGTGGATAGCCTTTAACATAGCCTACCTGTGCTACTGCCTTTCTATGGCAATGGGACATACTCGAATGTCAGACGGAAGTTCTTTGCGTTGAACTGTACGAGCCAAGGGTAATAATCATGGAGAGTCTCCCGTTTCAGAAAGGCGGATTTGATGTTTGTATGCATGGGATGACATTAGGCACCTCGCCTGTGATGTGGTGAGACGATGCACCTTCCTTTTAGGTTTTTAATACAATTTAGTGCAGGTCTGCCTTTCCCGTCCGTGGTGTACGTGTTTGACGTAACTGACGCTCACGAGGATGAATCTGAAGCTCGTGGAATTTGATGCTCCTCCATGAAGCCTCTTGAGTCCGCCTGCCTTCCTCCTTCACGGTCATTTTTGCTTGACCATCTCGTCAGTCTTAGGCCACAGCTTTGTGATGTTGTGAAATGGGACTAATTATTTCAGCTACTGAGCATGCCTTGTGCTGTTTAGAGCTCAATAAACATGCGTTACCTCAGCTGAGCTCCGCCAGTCTCCCAGTGGACGCCTTTTTTGGGTGATTATTTGCGAGCATTATTTGGGACCGTGGTAAGGAAGTGGTTTTTGGACTCTTCATCCCCTCTCTGAACCTCAGTGTGGCTGTTCTGTTTCAGGTAATGTGTAGCCTCATTGCAACACCACGTGTTTATAGTGTAACTGCCAGAACCACCATGGCATAGTGTGTGATGACACATTTTTCTTTATGCTGAAATAGCCTGGAGGCCAGTTTCAAGGCACCTGCATTGTTTTAGTCTCCCGTAGATGAATGAGCGCCGTTACGTTTGCGAATGTTGCGCAAATGTTTGGCATGGCGCGTTTACTACGAAATTGATTCGCACACTCCTGACCGACACGGCGGACTAACGGGCGGTCTGTAGGGCTGGCGGTCTGTAGGCCTGGCGGTCTGTAGGCCTGGCGATCTGTAGGCCTGGCGGTCTGTAGGCCTGGCGGTCTGTAGGGCTGGCTCTCAAACGCACAGTGAAGTCCCTCTTAGCTGCTCAGGTTACGGCAAAGTGACAAATCGCTCGCGTCTTTGAACAACCTGCATATGAAGGCAACAAGGTGGCCCTGATAAATTATGCAGAGCCGGTTTCCGTAACACGTGGACGTTGTTTTGATGGATCCGCAGTGTCACCTTTCCGTATTCATTCAGTGTCTGAATTTCGGCCAAAACCACGTGAAATTAACAGAAAATGACAAAGGAATGTTTGTCAGGTGCACATGGAACGGTCAAAGGTCTCTTGAACAGAGGCTGTGGATCTTCTCAGCCGGATGATAGCCTCTCTGGTGAGGCAGTGCTTTTCATGGTGCTCGTAGCTGGAACAGACGCGTGTCCTCGATATAATCAACTGTACAGACATACAGGATAAAAGTATTTTCTGGGAAAATCCATTTTCTGTTTTCATAGCGGGTTGCCATTTGAGTTCCTTAAGGGGTCGATTGGTCTTTTGAGCGCAGTTGTGAATTCTTCCTGCCGCGGTTGCCGGGAGACGATGTGGGAGGCAGGGGAATGGACCTGATGACTGCGCTCACGTGTCGGGGGGGGGGGGGGGCTGCTGCTGCTGTTGCTGTTAAGCAGTAAAAACCAACAACTGAACTGGTGATAAAGGTCTGTCTGTCAGAGCCAGGGAAAGATCGGTCATTGAGCCGGCCTAACCCCAAAATCTCAATTAATTTATTTGTTTGTACTAGGGTGTGGACTTTGTGTGGAATCGGTGTTCCCATGGTAACCAGTGATAAACATTAATAAAGAACACTTGGGGTGATTTAGCATGGGGGTAACATGGGCGTGGCCGCGCCTCTCGCTGGCCTGGACCTGCTGCCCCCCCCCCCCCCCCCCCCCCCCTGCGGCTGTCTGGCTTGTGCATGCATCAGGGTCTGGCTGCCATGCGATCCTACGCTCGGGCCGGGCCACCTGCCCCCAGAGAACGATGCATTAAACCCCCCCACGCTGCGCCTGACTTGCGTTCTTCCCAGGAATTCGGAAGAGTCATCGCCAGGTCAGAAAATGACTGAACAGCTACTGCTACCATTTCTGTGGAGGGGCTTTAGTTAAAGGAGGTGGCCGTGTTCCACACGTCATTTATACAATCCCTTATAGTGCAGTAGAATGGTTAAGGAACAGGGCTTGTAACCGAATGGTTGCAGGTTCGATTCCCAGGTAGGACACTGCCGAAGGTACTTAACCTGAGTCGCTTCAGTGTGTATCCAGCTGTATAAAGGTACTTAACCTGAGTCGCTTCAGTGTGTATCCAGCTGTATAAAGGTACTTAACCTGAATCGCTTCAGTGTGTATCCAGCTGTATAAAGGTACTTAACCTGAATCGCTTCAGTATGTATCCAGCTTTATAAAGGTACTTAACCTGAATCGCTTCAGTATGTATCCAGCTGTATAATTGGATATACATGCTAATGCTGTGCTAAGTGGCTAAAATGTCTAATGTAATGATTTACTCCTCTAAGTCCAACAGAACAAGGGTGTACTCTGCACATCAGGTTTTCAGTGTAATACTTGCGTACGACTCATTTTACCATTACCTGACTCTAGAATCTGTTTTTTCTTAGGCAAGTTAATATTAAAGGGGAACTTCCCCAAAAAAATGCAATGGTGGTACTTTTGGCATGACTGATGATGTCATACATATACCCTGGGATTTGTATTCCAACGCCACATGAGGAGACTAGTTTTGCTAAACATGAAAGAGTTAATAACATTTAACAGGATTGTATGCAGTTGTTCTGTGTATTGGTATGGCTGTAATCAGTGTAATAGTGCGATCAGTCATCGATCCCTTTGGGGGGGGGTCGACACAGTAGAACTGGGACAGGATCATTCTTCTGGGTTTTTGGCTTTAGTGATGTCATCACCTCACATGCTGTATCTGTTTCCTGTGTTGTAACCATGGCAACACACCCAGAGAGCCGAACATTGAACCTGCTTTAGTAACACACTGAGGGATTGGACCCCTGCTTTAGTAACATACTGAGGGATTGGACCCCTGCTTGAGTAACGCGCTGAGGGATTGGACCCCTGCTTGAGTAACGCACTGAGGGATTGGACCCCTGCTTGAGTAACGCACTGAGGGATTGGACCTCTGCTTTAGTAACACACTGAGGGATTGGACCCCTGCTTTAGTAACACACTGAGGGATTGGACCTCTGCTTTAGTAACACACTGAGGGATTGGACCCCTGCTTTAGTAACACACTGAGGGATTGGACCCCTGCTTTAGTAACACACTGAGGGATTGGACCCCTGCTTTAGTAACACACTGAGGGATTGGATTATTTAATTTAAAAGGCAGATTTTTTTGTGAGCTGCTGTTGTGGCATTTTCTAGGCATGTGAGATTGGAGGTGGGATGCAGTCTGAATGATATACTGGAGGAAAAATGGAGAAATGATGGAGAGAGAGTACGATTTAGAGAGGGAGAGACTGATGGAGTGGGACAGATGCAGAGAGACGGACAGAGAGAGATGTAGAGAGAATGAGAGAGGGACGGGGAGAGCGAGCGCCCAATGCAGAAAGAGAGAGAGAGGCAGTAAGATGTCGAGAGTTGGCGGGGTTCCTATAATCTCCAGCTGTAATGTCATTGATAATGAAGTAGCAGGTGGGTGGGTTGGGGGTTGGGGTGAGGGGGCCATGCGGGTGTGGGGTGCTGTTTTGGTGGGTCATTTTAAGGTCACTGTGCTCTGCCAGGTATTTGGATCTAATCAGAGCTTCTGTTTACATCCCAGGAGAAGGAGAGCATATAGTCTGGCCTCTGCACGCATTGGAGGATTGGAGAATGACACCCAGGGGGTCACACTCCACCCAATTGTTGCATGTCACTTCCTGTTTCCTGGGAGTAGGGGCGGGGCGCACCTCAGTGATAGGACACTTTTAGAGGGGAATTTTCTCAGGAAGTAGAGGGAGGGGGTTGTGACCTTTAGCCAGAAGTCCCAGGCTAAGCTGGGTCACATCATCGTTAAACCAGTTTTGCCGAATTCGCACTGTGGGCTGACGTTGGGTGGCAGAGTCTCCACCTCCCCATTCCTGGGGGTCTGGGGGCGGAGTCTCCACCTCCCCATTCCTGGGGGTCTGGGGGTGCATTCGGCCCACACATCAGTGTTTAAAAAAATGAATGAAATAAAAATATTAATAAATGTAAGATGGGCTCAGTGTATCTCACAGGTTGGACTGAGCTGTTGTGTTATTTTTGGAGGGTTCTGTTATGCTCTGAGATATTTTAAGTGCCTGAGTGGTTTGTTCACACTGGGGCGTAGCAGTGGTGTGTTCACACCGGGGCGTAGCAGTGGTGTGTTCACACTGGGGCGTAGCAGTGGTGTGTTCACACTGGGGCGTAGCAGTGGTGTGTTCACACTGGGGCGTAGCAGTGGTGTGTTCACACCGGGGCGTAGCAGTGGTGTGTTCACACTGGGGCGTAGCAGTGGTGTGTTCACACCGGGGCGTAGCAGTGGTGTGTTCACACCGGGGCGTAGCAGTGGTGTGTTCACACCGGGGCGTAGCAGTGGTGTGTTCACACCGGGGCGTAGCAGTGGTGTGTTCACACCGGGGCGTAGCAGTGGTGTGTTCACACCGGGGCGTAGCAGTGGTGTGTTCACACCGGGGCGTAGCAGTGGTGTGTTCACACCGGGGCGTAGCAGTGGTGTGTTCACACCGGGGCGTAGCAGTGGTGTGTTCACACTGGGGCGTAGCAGTGGTGTGTTCACACTGGGGCGTAGCAGTGGTGTGTTCACACCGGGGCGTAGCAGTGGTGTGTTCACACTGGGGCGTAGCAGTGGTGTGTTCACACCGGGGCGTAGCAGTGGTGTGTTCACACCGGGGCGTAGCAGTGGTGTGTTCACACCGGGGCGTAGCAGTGGTGTGTTCACACCGGGGCGTAGCAGTGGTGTGTTCACACCGGGGCGTAGCAGTGGTGTGTTCACACCGGGGCGTAGCAGTGGTGTGTTCACACCGGGGCGTAGCAGTGGTGTGTTCACACCGGGGCGTAGCAGTGGTGTGTTCACACAGGGGCGTAGCAGTGGTGTGTTCACACTGGGGCGTAGCAGTGGTGTGTTCACACCGGGGCGTAGCAGTGGTGTGTTCACACCGGGGCGTAGCAGTGGTGTGTTCACACAGGGGCGTAGCAGTGGTGTGTTCACACAGGGGCGTAGCAGTGGTGTGTTCACACTGGGGTGGCCTGCTGGTTTCTGCAGTCTATATGTAATCCTCCTGACTCCTGAACATCCGTATCAGTCAGAAAGCCCCCAGTTGCACCAGACTGACATGGTGTAGCACTGTGGAAACGGCGCCTGATTTAGTGGTGGGTTTTAGACGTGTTCAGTGAATGGTTGAGTCGTTTGTAATTTTTGTGGGTTTTTTTTTCACGCCATAAATGTTGTTCTTTCTGACCGTTGGGAAACACTGCAGGGTGCTGTTCTGTAGAGAAATGATGGCTGTGCTGTGTTTGAGTGTCAGGAGCTGCTGAAGGAGCCCTACTGGGCTTGAGATTAACCTTTCCACTGGTGTGACCCGCTTTCCACTGGTGCCATGGACTGGTGTGACCCGATGCGGTAGTAATCTAAACCAGCACATGATTTGGCACCATCACATGATTTTGTCACAGCCAGCCCTGCTTTATGGTGGCATGGTGTTAATGAATGACCTTGCATGCTGACAGGACCTTGCACGCTGATCATCAGTTGTCTTCATTTGCATACCCTAGCTTTATGTTGATATAAAGATTGATAGTGACTCCACACTTGACATAATATGCAAAATGTTTTTATTTGAATATTTACTGTCGAGTCTTCTCTTCCCTCTCCTATATAAACCGCTTCATTTGTGGAAAATGATCCACGAAATGGATCTTTTCTGGTCACAACTTTAGGTGTCGTTGCCTTTAGAGAATGTGACATGGCCTGTTATGTTTACGTTCACAGGTAATGTTAGGTGGCTCCAATCAGGGAACAGGCTTAATGAAAATAGATTACCGCAAGTAAACGCTGTTTAAATTTAAAGATTTTCATGGATGCGTCCAAATCAAATATTTTCTCACATTTTCCCAAAAATTGTGGTTTTGGTGGCAATCTAGAGCCCTGCTGTGTTTGTGATCGTGCTTTTCTGTGCTTACTCATCTATATACAGCTGATCTGTCTGAAAACGCACCAATACAGACGCGTCGCTTTAAAAATGCTAAACGTGCTCGTGTGTGTGTGTGTGTGTGGCTACGCGCCAATGGAGCACAAACCTCTTTGCAGTGCTTTTGTATTCTCGTTCTGAAGTGATCACACTGAGGAACAACATTCACACTCATTCTCTTCATATTCAAATCATCCTCAAGCCTCATGCTAACGATGTAGCATTCACTAAAGGTGTAGCATTCACATTGTAATCAGTTCAGTTCAGAGCGCTCTATTGCCATGACAAACACAAGCACTTGTATTGGCAAAGCATAGGTTAGAGAAGAGAATAGCACCAAATTCCAATGAAACGATGTAAAGTCTGTATTGTAAATGCCATTTAAAAGAAACATTGCCTACAGATGTAACCTGATGGCGACTGTTTTACTTTTCCCCATTGTGACATCAGCCTTCTGATTGTGACATCACTGCCGCTCTATTGGCTCTGCTCTATTTGACCCCTGACACATTCAGGATGTGATTGGCACAGCTTGGGTGATTTGTCCTGGTTTGGTTTGGGGACGTTTTATTGTTGGTACACTTATTGACTCTGTTCTTTTTGTGACTGCAGCCCTCTGGCCTATAAGCACACTTCTCCCACTGCTGCGCTACACTGCTCACAATATTACTGCACAAATTAAAACTCTAAATTAAAGAAAACTAGTGTTTGTTAAATGCTTAATAAAACCAGCATATTCACTGGTTTTAGTTCTCAATGCTCATCTTGAAACCATATGAAAATGTGACAGCATTTAAGATGTATTTTGCAATACTGGAAGTGGAATAAAATGATCACGGCCCAGATTTGTAATTTTTCTTACCCACCCAACAAACCTGGAGCAGCCACTTTGCATACAAATGGTTTTTAATTAAACTGCATTAAAAGAACATGCCATGCTGTGCTTGTTCAGGAATGTTTCATATATATATATATATATGTGCGTGTGTGCGTTATATGCTTTTAAAGATGTAATAAATGTACATTAAATCAGTCTCAGGAGCTCACTGTCAGAAGGCTGCGAGACATCTAACGACAGCAGCAGTCTTTCTGATATGCTGCTGTTTGAGGCGATGAGAGATTTTGTTTGTGGGTGATTTTGAAATGTATTCGCCTTTTTTCAGCTGTATTAGTGAGTTCTGCTCATACAGACAAAGAATAGCCTTCCAGGTTTAGGGTACAGTGTACAACACACCTGCAGTGTGGACCCATAAATGTCACAGATTATTAGATTAACAGCTTTATTATCTGACCTGCCCACAATGCACCACACCTCTACCCCACACAACCGCTAACGGGGGAGGGGGGGGGTATTGATTTGGCAGTTTTCTCCCGGGGGCCAAACGACACACCTGCATTTGAGACCCTCCATACTCAATATGTGCTGAAAATTGTGCTGGTCAGACCTTTGCACTGTGTTCCGTTTGCGGTTAGGAGTGAGTACTGTTATCAACAGTGTGCCTGTAAATTATCATCAAATGAGTCCTGTGGTTGACTGTGAAAGAGTTAATGCTCCCTTGGTCCCTTCATAGTACACATGAAAAATACGCTTCTGTTTTTGGTTCCGTTTTTAGTTCTTGGCTAATTATTCTTTGACTAAATTTGTCATGTAAATTGTATGAAAAGTAGGGCTGAATAACTGAAACCTGTTTTTAGTTATTCACGCAGTAACGCTTGTCATGTGGCTCATGTCCTGATGTTCTGTGGAAGGGTCGGGTACAGCAGAGACCTTTCCTGTGCATGACCTCGTACTCGGGCTGGGCGATATACAACATGGATAATTATCGAATGCAATAACGGCCGTCGCCACCGCATCTTTTTGTCTTTTTGTCTTTTTTTCTTTAAGTACGCCCGATATATGGCAGTAAACATCCAAACTTCAGAGGCTGTGTGAAACGCTTCTGGAAAAAAACATCACCGCTGGTATCTATTGAGTGTTGATAAGACAGCCAACCAGCAGCAAGGTCGTGCAGCTTCCACGTGATCATGTGATGTGTTTTTGTCAATCGCACGAAAGGTCTAATGCCTTTCTGTGATTGTCCGTCTTATCAACATGCACTAGATGGTGATGACGTTTTTTTTCCACAGACAAATTTTCCACAGGTTTTGAAGTTTAGATTACTACCGCATCAGGTATAATTAAAGAAAAAAAAAAGACGAAAAGAAAGGCAATACCCCACATGGTGGCGACGGCCGTTATTGCAATCAATAATTATTGTTGCGATATATCGCCCAGCCCTACCTCATAGTGATTTTTCTGATGTATTTATATATCATTTGTGTGCAGTAAACATTTACATGTTTTTACAAAGTGATGGAGTGGAGCGATAATGTAAACTCTCTGCAGTGATTGGCTGTTGTTGTTTTACAGTGATGGAGTGGGGTGTTGTATACTCTAGTGATTGGATGTTGTTGTTTTACAGTGATGGAGTGGGGTGTTGTATACTCTAGTGATTGGATGTTGTTGTTTTACAGTGATGGAGTGGGGTGTTGTATACTCTAGTGATTGGATGTTGTTGTTTTACAGTGATGGAGTGGGGCGATGATGTGAAGCCCATCTCGGAGGAAGAAGCCATGGTCATCGTAAACCACCAGGCCACCGGGGACGTCTGCACCCTCATGATGTGCTTACAGGACAAGGGCACGGTCAGTGGGGCGAGGCTTCTGCTGAGGGGTGGGGCTTGAGCTGGGGGCGGGGCTTCTGATGAAGGAGGGGCGATCCTTCTGCTGGGGGCGGGGTGCTTTGCAACTTTGAAAGTGATGCCAAAAATAAACAAGAGCCTACTTTGAAAATGTTTTTATCCAATCTTGATTTGGCTGTGAATGATCAAACAAGCAGCAGCATCTCATTGCAATATTTTTTTTCTTCATCCGTTACATCCAATCAAAGACACAGTCTCTTTTTGCAATCCCCCCCTCTCTGTTTATTCTCCCTAATGAGCTGTGTCCCCTCAGTGCCTCTGTCCCATCTGACGGGTTCAGATCCAAATACGGGACGGATCCCTGGCGCTGGTCCAGAGAGCACTCAGTGGCTTTGCTTCGTGCTGTTTAACGCTGGCAGGGATCTCCTCTATAGACTGAACAGAGCAGAGCAGCCAGTTTACTGACCTCCACTTCCTCTTTCCTCAGTGCAGGCAAACAATACGTGTGTGTGTGTGGTGTGTGGTGTGTGTGTGGTGTGGTGTGTGTGTGTGTGTGTGTGTGTGTGGTGTGTGTGTGTGTAATAAAGGAATAATAATGTGCATTCTTACATGAACACATACAGTGAGGACAATAATTAATTGGACAGTGACACATTTTTGGTTATTTGGGTTCTGTACTCTCGCACTTTGAGTTTGAACGGATACAATGAGGTTGAAGTGCAGACTGTCAGCTTTAATTTGAGGGTTTTTCCATCCATATCAGATGAACTGTTTAGAAATTATAAAACCTTTTGTACATAGTCCCCCCCGGTTTTGGGCATCAAAAATATTGGACAGTTTAACATAATGTAGAATAAAGTATTCTTTTTAAATATTTGGTCTCATATCTTTTGTATGCCATGACTTCCTGATGTCTGTGACCCAACAATATCAAAACAATATCTTGATATCTTATTTTCTGGTACTCCTACAAGCGATTCTATAACCTCTCTGCATTTGAATGGATCTCTATGGAAATTGGGGGGTGGGACTAGATTTAGCTGTAAATTATGCTGGAACAGTATGGAGCACATGGTTGGTGAAATGGCTCTAAGTCATCAAGGGTCTGATGTATCAAACGAGCCTCAAATCATCACTCTGCTGCCAAATATGCAGTAGATATGGATGGATCCCTTTAAGGGTTGTTTCTCCTGACTTATTTTCCTATTGAACTCTATGGAAAAATAAGTCAGCAGAAGAAACCCTTCAGTGAGGGGGGGGTTGTGACCGCTCCCTGTTAAGAAACCCTTCAGTGAGGGGGGGGTTGTGACCGCTCCCTGTTAAGAAACCCTTCAGTGATTGTGACCGCTCCCTGTTAAGAAACCCTTCAGTGAGGGGGTGGTTGGGACCGCTCCATGTTAAGACACCCTGCAGTGAGGGGGGGGGTTGTGACCGCTCCCTGTTAAGAAACCCTTCAGTGAGGGGGGGGTTGTGACCGCTCCCTGTTAAGAAACCCTTCAGTGAGGGGGGGGTTGTGACCGCTCCCTGTTAAGAAACCCTTCAGTGAGGGGGGGGTTGTGACCGCTCCCTGTTAAGAAACCCTTCAGTGAGGGGGGGTTGTGACCGCTCCCTGTTAAGAAACCCTTCAGTGAGGGGGGGTTGTGACCGCTCCCTGTTCTCTTTGGCCAGGTGGTGAGGAAGATGATGTGGCTGATGGACCATGTCTTTAAATACACAAACTTTGGCCTTGTGTCCTTAATACATGGAGACTTCTTCATCAGACAGGTGAGTGTGTGTGCGTGTGCGTGTGCGTGTGCGTGTGCGTGTGCGCGTGCGTGTGCGCGTGCGTGTGTGCGTGCGTGTGTGCGTGCGTGTGTGCGTGCGTGCGTGTGTGTGAGAGAGAGTGTGTGTGCGTGTGAGAGAGAGTGTGTGTGTGTGTGTGTGTGTGTGTGTGAGAGTGTGTGTGTGTGTGTGTGCGTGCGTGCGTGTGTGCGAGTGTGTGTCTGCGTGCGTGCGTGCGTGCGTGCGTGCGTGCGTGTGTGCGTGCGTGTGTGTGTGTGTGTGTGAGAGAGTGTGCGTGCGTGCGTGAGTGTGTGCGTGTGTGTGCGTGAGTGTGTGTGTGCGCGTGTGTGCGTGTGTGTGTGCGTGAGTGTGTGCGTGAGTGTGTGTGTGTGTGCGCGTGTGTGTGCGTGTGTGCGCGCGTGTGCGCGTGTGCGCGTGTGCGCGCGTGCGCGCGTGTGCGTGCGTGTGTGTGCGCGTGTGCGCGTGTGCGTGCGCGTGTGCGTGCGCGTGTGCGTGCGTGTGTGCGCGCGTGTGCGTGCGTGTGTGCGTGCGTGTGTGCGCGTGTGTGCGTGCGTGTGTGCGCGTGTGTGTGCGCGCGTGCGCGCGTGAGATTATAAACTGGTTGTCTTGTTCCGGGTCGGCAGGGTAAGGCGCATCGGGACAAACAGCTGGTCTTCCTGAAGGACCACTTGGACCAGCTATACCACAGCCGCGACAGGAAGTGGGTGGTGCTGTTCCCCGAGGGCGGCTTCCTGCGCAAACGGAGGGAAACCAGCCAGGCGTTCGCCAAGAAGAACAGCCTGCCACACCTCACACACGTGACCCTACCACGCCTGGGGGCCACACAGGTCATCCTCAAAACCCTGGGGCCCCAGCAGGAGAACGGGTCCCTGGGGCCCGGAGATTCCGCCCAACCAGGTAACCCCGCCAGATACTGTACAGGAAGTTACGCAGTTATGTAATTTCCTCTGCTGCCAGGAAGCGTGTTGCATGGGGGGGGGGTACACTTGACCACACACAGGTGTGTGTGTGTGTAAGAGAGTGTGTGTGTGTGTGTGTGTGTGTGTAAGAACGTGTGCATGTGTGTGTGTGTGCTGGTTCATCTGTTATGTGGAAGTCAGTCAGTCAGGTTAATTGAGTCGGTCACTAAATGATTCGGTCACTAAATGGGTGCGTTTTCATGCACTCAATAATCCGATAACTGGGAGTAATCCGAACATGGCAATAATCCGATAACTGGGAGTAATCCGAACATGGCAATAATCCGATAACTGGGAGTAATCCGAACATGGCAATAATCCGATAACTGGGAGTAATCCGAACATGGCAATAATCCGATAACTGGGAGTAATCCGAACATGGCAATAATACGATAAATGCGTTTACATGCACTTAAGTAATACGATAATGGGAAAAATCCAGGTTTACATGATTCTGTCAATATTCCCATTTCTTTCCCTGAACGCGATGTGTAACTCAAACGTAAATTAGAAACATATATTAGCCTAACGTTATATATTATAAATTACATATTTTAACGTTTATACATAACGTGACTATACTTCCTGTTGGGTTGCTAGAAACAGCACGCGGGTTGGTATGCGTAACCGTAAGTTAGTAAACACGTTAACTATAGCCTAACGTTAGTTACATAAGAAAGAACAGTAGCCTATAACGTAAAAGAAAGTAACGTTAAACATGGTAACGTTAGACAGGAATTATGGGTTTCGTCGTCATATGGCAGATGTTATGGTTGCGGTTGGCAACTAACACTGTCTTTCAAGCATTCTGTGTTATGAGCAGAAGACGACGAAGAGCTTTAACGTTACAATAAGCGCTGATTATTGGACCCAGAATAGGCCTTCCTCCAGCACTGTTAAGGACCCGGTCGTGCTGGATGCGCGTTAAGAGCAAGGACTGGTGGGAGAGATTCAGACCGTAGACTTGTGGACACCAAACTGGTTCGCTATCAGCCTGTACTCCCCGCAGCTACCGACTTTGTACAGCGCTATTGCGACTCGCATTTGAAGAGGTACAGCTGGACGCACTGTCACTTCGTCAGGGCTCATTATGTTCTGTACCAAACCACAAAGTTACATAAATGAACTCCGAGCCATCCTGAAGTTGCCTCTCCATTCTGAATCGGTGAATTAATTTACCATATGACGACGAAACCCATAAGAGCATTATTGAGTGCATGTAAACGTGCTCATTATTTCCGCGTTTCTAACTTTTTTCCCATCTATGAGATGAAGTATATTCCTCTTTATTATTTCAGCTAACATCAGGAGGGTTTCCTCCTCGCTCCAGAAATGACTTCTCCCGTTGGTTGACATCTCTCTCTGACCTCTCAACTGTTTTGACGTTAGCGTTACGTTACTAACAATATCCGGAGTGGCTGTTGCTGTCAAACACGCACATGCGCAGATTTAAAAAAAACGAACTAGATCAGAATAAGCGTTTACATGCAACCAATAAAACGAAAAACACGGCAGAAATCCAGGTGTAGTTATCGGATTTCTCAAATTCCGATAACTGCTTTTTTTCCGAAAAAGCTTTTCGGAATATTGCGTTTACATGATTTGAATAATCCGATAACAGCCATATTCCGAATATGATCGGATTATTGAGTGCATGTAAACGCGCTCAGTGATTTGGTCACTAAATGATTCGGTCACTAAATGATTCGGTCTCTAAATGATTCGGTCACTAAATGATTCGGTCACTAAATGATTCGGTCTCTAAATGATTCGGTCACTAAATGATTCGGTCTCTAAATGATTCGGTCTCTAAATGATTCGGTCACTAAATGATTCGGTCACTAAATGATTCGGTCTCTAAATGATTCGGTCTCTAAATGATTCAGTCACAAAATGATTCAGTCGGGCTGTTGGTAGGAAATGTGATACATTTGCTTTGCAGCTTCTTACCGCTGCAGCCAGAAAAGAAAAATCAAACGCTGTTCTGCTCACTGGACACGTTTGTGTGAGACTGTCTGAGAGAGCCAGCGTGTTTAACGTGAGCCGCCTCCCGCCTCCCGCCACCGTGGATCTGTTATAATCCAGTAACGGCTCCTTTCTGCTCTATTCTCCATTACGGGGAGAAAGGACTTGAGAAGTAATAGCAGGTATATTAAACATTAAGTTCCACAGAAAACACGATTGCATTATGATTTCATAGGCAAAGGCAGAATGAAACGGCAGCGCATAATCACCCAGTATGTTGGGTGAGGTAGCAAAGTCATTTAGTTAAAGGGATCTAAATGTATTTTTTGACGAACGGCTCGGACCGTTAAGAGATATTAAATTTCATATCATGATTATAAAATGGAATCCTCGGCTGCAGTCTGTCCTGCACGGCGGTATTCTGTGGCTTTTGTGACCTGGCATTTAAAAAGCTAAATCTCCTGTGGTGTCAATCTGCCTGAACCCTCTCATTGTGCGTGTTGTGTGTGCGTGTTGTGTGTGCGTGTTGTGTGTGCGTGTTGTTTTTCAGGATCCGTGTCCGTTTTGCGCACGGGTGCATGATTCAGTATTTTGGGGTGTCTGATGGAGGAGTGGGTGTGGTTAGGAAGGAGACTGACATTTAACTGACAGATCCCTGTTTTCTCATTGGCTGCTAGCATTTAGCTGTTTGTGTTCCGATTGCGCAGCACGGCAAGGGCGAGCAGCGTAACTCTGGGAGGAGCTGCACGCACGCACGCACGCACGCACGCACGCACGCACGCACGCACGCACGCACGCAGACACACGCAGACACACGCAGACACACGGCCAGGTATTCCACCTGGGCTTCTGAGGAGCTCTACTGCTGTAGACAGACGGGCGGGCGGGCGGGCGGGCGGGCAGACGGGCAGACACTCTGTTTTATCCGTCCCTGCCCCCGTGTGAACAGCCGTGCTGGAGACCCACAGCCAATCAGCAGCAGCAGCTCAGCCGTCACGCTCCGTTTGCATACGGCTCAGAGTAACAGGAATTACAGGAATGAAATGTAAAGCATGTGAGGGCTGTTCTCATCATCTTAAAATAAATATCAGAGTGAAGTTTGTATACGGGACACGGGGCGGGGCGCTGAACTTGGGATACCTCACAAAATACACACACTTCCCCACTGTGACTTCTGCCTTGTGCATCTCCTCTTTAACTACTTCCTGTTTTAACTACTTCCTGCTGGTTCTGTTCTAATGAGACGTTGGTCTGTCAGTCAGTCAGTACCCCTGTTGGTTCTGTTCTAATGAGGAGTTGGTCTGTCAGTCTGTCAGTACCCCTGTTGGTTCTGTTCTAATGAGACGTTGGTCAGTCAGTACCCCTGTTGGTTCTGTTCTAATGAGACGTTGGTCTGTCAGTCAGTCAGTTGGTTCTGTTCTAATGAGACGTTGGTCTGTCAGTCAGTCAGTACCCCTGTTGGTTCTGTTCTAATGAGACGTTGGTCAGTCAGTACCCCTGTTGGTTCTGTTCTAATGAGACGTTGGTCAGTCAGTACCCCTGTTGGTTCTGTTCTAATGAGACGTTGGTCATTCTGTGCTGGTGTTCCTTCACAACCTAAATACTTTTTATTTACCTGCACGCATTCATCCATGTGCACACACAAACTCGCACGCGCGCAGACACACAAACACATGCGCGCTTAGACTTGTGCATGCACAGACACGCACACAGACACGCACACAAACACACACACAGGCCCTTCATTGCTGTGGCTCTGGTATTATAGCATGGTGGAACAGAGAGCTTATTTCAGTGATCAGCGTGTTTAATCAGTCCTGCTCTCCCTCCCCCTCTCTACCTCCCTCTGTCTACCTCTTTCCCTCCCTCTACCTCCCTCTCTCACACTCTCTCACACTCTCACACTCTCTCACACTCTCTCACACTCTCTCACACTCTCTCACACTCTCTCACACTCTCTCACACTCTCTCACACTCTCTCACACTCTCTCACTCTCTCCCTCCCTCTCTCGCCCTCCCTCTCTCGCCCTCCCTCTCTCGCCCTCCCTCTCTCGCCCTCCCTCTCTCGCCCTCCCTCTCTCGCCCTCCCTCTCTCGCTCTCCCTCTCTCGCTCTCCCCCTCTCTCCCCCTCTCTCTCCCCCTCTCTCCCCCTCTCTTTCCATCTCTTTCTCTCTCTTTCTCTCTCTTTCTCTCTCTTTCTCCCTCTCTCAAATTCAAATGTGCTTTATTTGCATGACAAGTAAACTTGTGTTGCACAAGCATTTATACATAAATGACAAACACTCCCCATATCCAAGAAGGATAATATATCCTCTCTCTCTCCCTCTCTCTCCTCTCAGGTAGTAAGGCCCAGGGCTTGCAGTGGGTAGTGGATATCACCATGGCATACCCCAACGCCAGGCCCATGGACATCCAGACCTGGATCTTTGGATACAGATCGCCAACGGTCACACACGTGCACTACAGGTCAGAGCCCACTGTCAAAAGCCCAACGGTCACACACGTGCACTACAGGTCAGAGCCCACTGTCTAAAGCCCAACGGTCACACACGTGCACTACAGGTCAGAGCCCACTGTCTAAAGCCCAACGGTCACACACGTGCACTACAGGTCAGAGCCCACTGTCTAAAGCCCAACGGTCACACACGTGCACTACAGGTAAGGGCCCACTGTCAAAAGCCCAACGGTCACACACGTGCACTACAGGTAAGAGCCTACTGTCAAAAGCCCAACGGTCACACACGTGCACTACAGGTCAGAGCCCACTGTCAAAAGCCCAACGGTCACACACGTGCACTACAGGTCAGAGCCCACTGTCAAAAGCCCAACGGTCACACACGTGCACTACAGGTAAGGGCCCACTGTCAAAAGCCCAACGGTCACACACGTGCACTACAGGTCAGAGCCTACTGTCAAAAGCCCAACGGTCACACACGTGCACTACAGGTAAGAGCCTACTGTCAAAAGCCCAACGGTCACACACGTGCACTACAGGTCAGAGCCCACTGTCAAGAGCCCAACGGTCACACACGTGCACTACAGGTCAGAGCCCACTGTCAAGAGCCTGGAATTAATGTTGGTAACTGAGCAGTGGTTTATTAGGGCCGCGGATCCGGTATCAGTGCTGACCCGCTTTGGCAGACTGATGCTGCTGTGCGCCTGATGGACAGCTTTACTGAATAGATCCCTGCGCCAAGCAACAGCCAATCAGCACTCAGATCAATTTAAAAAGCACAGGCCAGTCCATTGTGTTTAAAAGCAGGCAGAGCCGGGTGTGGTTGTGTTGTGGGTGACGAGGGGAGGGGGGGGGGGGGGGGGGTGCAGTGCTGTATCAGACCCGAGTTTGGGCACCAGTGTTGGAGCAGGGTGTTGGAGCGGTTGTCTCACGGAAAATGCAGGTCGCCATGTCTGTCTCTGCGTTGGGGAGGGAAGGCATTTTGGCAAGCCAGACTTCCTGGGGCCCTCGTTCTCTTCTCCCCTCTCTCTCTCCCTCTCTCCCTCTCTCCCTCCACAGATTAAGGCCAAAGGCTGATTAAGGTGGTAATTATACTGTCTGAGTTTCAGTACTGCCTCCATACAGAGAGACTACACACACACACACACACATGGTGCTACTCGAGGATATTCCTGCAGACCAGGCCTAAATCGGCAAGCAATAGTGTTTTACCGTTAGCATTAGCATTAGCACGTATGCGCTAAAGACGCCACACACCCCAAGCTGCCCTGAAGAGACGGAGCTGGAGGAACTTATCTTTCAGTTGTCTCTGCTGCTCTCTCTCGCTCTCTCGCTCTCTCTCTGAGACACTGCTGATATTGATAAGCGTGGCTCTGGTGAATTCCCTCGTGTGCAAGCCGACGTTACGGATATACAAGCATGATGATGTATCGCCGTCTCTGGCCGTGGCCCACACAGCTCAGCGGCTCAGGAAACATTGTGTCTGTGTCTCTCAGGGGGAGGGGCTATATGAGGAGGGGGGGCTATAAGGTCAGTCATCCTGCAGGTGTGAGCTGTACCAGGTACCTTTGTTTGCACTTTGGACCCAAAGAGAGCTTTGAATACATTAAAGATAAATTAGTCCATTCTGATCTCCCACTTTCCTTTTTACAGAGCCCACACACACACACACACACACACACACACACACACACAATACATACACACACACACACACACACACACACACACACACACACCATACACACACACACACACACACCATACACACACACACACACACACACACACATACACACCACACACACACACCATACACACACCACACACACACACCACACATACACACACACACCATACACACACACACACACACACCATACACACACCACACACACACACACACACACACCATACACACACACACACACACACACCATACATACACACACACACACACACCATACATACACACACACACCACACACCATACATACACACACACACACACCATACATACACACCTTTCTTAAGCACAGGGTCCAGGTGTGTGTGTGTGTGCAGTGGGGTGAGGGTAAACCGTGTAAACACAAGCTCTGTAAGTTGGCCGGTTAGTTTGACCTGCTTTGCTCTGATGACCGCCTCGTGTGTTTGGATGTGGGGTTATTGTGTCCGTTTGTTTAATCTGCGTTTACTCTGCACTGGCCGGGACATAATTTCTGGGAAACTGGGGGTGGGATGGATATTCCACTGCGCTCTGGAGTGCTGGGGTTTCTTGGCCTTACACAGACAGTATTTTAATTACCAAAGCGCAATACTGTTATACAGTGGAACATACAATTAGAATTCATGATTCGCTCTCTCTCGCTCTCTCTCGCTCTCTCTCGCTCTCTCTCGCTCTCTCTCGCTCTCGCTCGCTCTCGCTCGCTCTCTCTTGCTCTCTCTCTCGTTACTTGTTATGCGGCGGCTGGACATTTTCAGAAAGTCGACCTCTCCACCAGCTGTAGGGATAGATCCTCCGACTGGCACGCCATTGGTTACTTGCACACTCTCCGACTGAGACTATTGGTTACACACACGCCCTTAGACTGCGATGCGATTGGTTACACACACGCCCTTAGACTGCGATGCGATTGGTTACACACACGCCCTTAGACTGCGATGCGATTGGTTACACACAAGCCTTGCAGGTGTGGCCTGATGGGGTTTTGAGTGAGTCCTGCTGTTGAGACTGGGGGGTGGGGGCTGGGGTGGGGGCTGGGGTGGGGGCTGGGGGCTGGGGGCTGATGGGGTTTTGAGTGAGTCCTGGTGTTGAGACTGGGGGGGGGGGCTGATGCTCTGCTGTTTTTCTCGAGTGTTTTTCTGCAATTTGGTTTCACATCAACAGAAGTGTGAAGGGGCTGCCTAATTAGTTGTCATGGACACCACAAGGTGAGGAGGGTGCGCTCCGGCCCTGGGGTTGAGCCAGTGGGGGGATGTGGGGGGAGGCGGGGGGAGGCTACACTGTGAGCTTTATTGGACAGAACCCTTAGCTCTGTGTTCTGATTGGACGGGACCTCGCTTTTTGATTGGCTGGAACTTTGAGCTCGTTAGAATGATGTCTGGTTTTTAAATAAAACCGCATGTACCCAACAAACACCTGTTCTGGAGATAGCGGATCGCTCATTCCTATTGGTCCTTTACCCATACGGATCGCTCATTCCTATTGGTCCCTTACCCATACGGATCGCTCATTCCTATTGGTCCTTTACCCATACGGATCGCTCATTCCTATTGGTCCCTTACCCATACGGATCGCTCATTCCTATTGGTCCTTTACCCATACGGATCGCTCATTCCTATTGGTCCCTTACCAGTACGGATCGCTCATTCCTATTGGTTCTTTACCTGCGCGGATCGCTCATTCCAATTGGTCCCTTAGTCGTACGGTCGCTCATTGCTATTGGTCTCTTAGCCGTACGGATCGCTTATTGCTATTGGTCCATTACCCGTACAGATCGCTCATTCCTATTGGTCCCTTACCCGTAAGGATCGCTCATTCCTATTGGTCCCTTACCCGTAAGGATCGCTCATTCCTATTGGTCCCTTACCCGTAAGGATCGCTCATTCTTATTGGTCCCTTACCCATAAGGATCGCTCATTCTTATTGGTCCCTTACTCGTAAGGATCGCTCATTCTTATTGGTCCCTCACCCGTAAGTATCGGTCTGTCTTTAAAAGAAGTGTAAAATAGTTTATTTTTCTCCACACAGACAGGTTTAGTGTTTCCTGTTTGTTCTGCTGTAGATTTCCTGTTAAACAGCTGATGGGCCATCCTTCCTTATTTAGGATCCTTTTATAACCAGGAAGACATGCCAGTAAAGCCTCCCCCTGCAGCTGTGTATCAGACGGAGGGCCTAGCATAGCCTCTCACTGTTAAATATAGACTCTCAGGGCGTCTCTGGGATTCATGTGTTTGCTAAATACAAAGAAAAGGCAAACGACTCACTCAAAACCTGAATAAAGAAACTTTCTAAAGTCAAAATTCACAAACAGTTCTTGGCCTTAAAAGTCTGGGTGACATCGCAGAAAAGGGGTGATAAGCGTCTCAGAGACACTTCCTTGGAAAACAGGAAGTGGGTAAATCGGGAAAGACTGAACCCTGAAGTAAAAAGGTCTCGGTGGGAAGGAATCTCGATCCCATCCTTCCCAAACCTCCTCCATCCCTCTGTGGGCCGCCTGAGCCCTGAGATTCGCTGCATTTCAAACGGGAATACTTTTATAGCTTTTGTTATTAGTTTAATTATTATTGTGTCTATGATTGTAACTTATTGTTATTAATAGGCTGTCTGGTTGATGGCAAACGGGCATGTCGTACATGCAGGCATTGTTTTTGGCCGTGTGGTGCTATGGGGTCAAATTCCTGCCCAGGGCCACTCTGTTTACAGTTCACAGGGGACAGGGACCTTTGTCTAAGGGTGCAATAAAGTGCCAGCGTGTACAGGGACAGGTTCACTGTCCCAAATGTGACCGGGCATGACCACGTGGAATGGTGACACACACACACACACACTCAAGCGTGTATATTATAGTGGTATAGAATCTTGGGTGTGGTGTAAAGCATAGTATATACAGTAGGGGTGGGACGATTCAATCCCATAACGATTCGATTCGATTACGATTCTTTAGGCAAAGGTTCGATGCATCATAATATCTTACATTTGACCACGATTCGATAAGATTCGGTTCGATTAATTTAGATACTTTAAAAAAATTTAATAGGTATGCTAATGTGATTTGATAGTGATACAGTCAGCAGTAATTAAATATTCAATTAGAACCTTACACCAAGTTCACAGCATTATGTTTATTGTTAAGGCATGCCATACATTTTGCAGCTGTCTGCAGCAAATAATGCAGCAATAAACATGACTAACAGTGTATTTTCTAAAGTTGCCCTATTTAGGTTATTGTTTTTCAAACAGTGTCAGACATGGTACCCTAATACATTTCCTTTATTTACAAAATGAAAATGGCAAAATGTATAACAATTACTAAACTGGGCCAAGAAAAATTAAATAGCCTATAGGTTAGTGTCATGCATAGTACTTTCCTAAATCTTAGTACGATCTAGAACTTCGGTGGAGCAAGATGCCCATCCATCCGTAGTTAAAGCTACTCTCGTAGCGTTTTGCAAGGACAGTCGAACAGTTTTCTTCACCTCTTCATACAGAGCAGGTATACATTTTTCACTAAAATGTTTTCTGTATGGTGTATCTAGGTTCCACGACATTCATTTTGTGAATCGGACAGTTAACGTAGTAATAATTAATTGAACGTAAGACATTGGAAATAGTATGGACACGGTATGTGTATAAAAACTAATAAAAACAATTATACAAAAAAATAGAACTGTTTGGCCATTTCTCCAGGAAACTCAGGGGAAGTGTCAATAACTCCCGCGTTTAGCTTGCTAACCAGCTTGCTAACGCGCTTGCTGTCCTTCACGTCAATTGTGTATCGTCGGCTCAAATGGTTTATCATGTTTGTGGTGTTGCCTGTGTATCTGATTTCTACTTGGCAGGTCTTGCATATTGCAGCGGTTTTGTCAAGTACACCCTCCTTCTTTCTAAACCCGAAATGCTTCCATACCACTGATTTTCTGTTCGGAACATCGTAAATTCTGTAAGTTTCTGTCTCTTTTGTCGCACTCAGCGAGCACGCAGCTAGCCATTTCGCGCAGATCTGGTCTCATTTCAACTCACGCTTACGTGGGGGTTGGAGCAGAAACATGGATTGAAGCTGGTCAAAACAGTTTTAAAAGTAGTCGTGTCTCAGAAATATATATTTTAAATAATTTTTGAATAAATGAATACATGCGCACATTCATTTAAAATGCGATATTAATCGATGCTTATCGATTCGAATCTTACAGATCGATGCAGTTGTATTTACACATTCGGATCGATGCATCGCGATGCATCGGTGCATTGTCCCACCCCTAATATACAGTATAGTTTTCTTTAAGTTGTTGAATCCATAAGGCTTTTAACACGCTGACATACAAGGGCAGATATATTGTAACACTGATGTATGATGGCCTGGTCTGTCCGTGTTTTCTGTGCGTTACCGTACAGAGGTCTTTTCTCGAGCAGGGTTCTGGTGGAGGAGGGGTTACTCACAGTATCACAGCAGGATTGTCTTCTGATGGGAATCACTAAAAGATCATGGAAAACTTCAAAAGCCCCGCAGGAGGCCCAACAAAGAATTTTCCAGAATAGAACTCAGCCAAATGCATTTACACATCAGCAATTCCACTGTGATGTCACAGTACCTCAGACACATCCATTGTGACATCACCGCATCCCTTGTGACATTAGAGTATCTGACGCATCCATTGTGACATCAGAGATGGGGCAGCATGAATATTTCAGGTCCTTACAAATGGCCTCATGACCAAGCTGAGGCAGAAGCTAAACACCCAAACCACCTCTTAAGGGTTCTTACTCCTGTTACCGTGGGGATCGCTTTCCAAAGGGGCGGTGCCTGTAAGGACAGCAGCCGCCAGACCATGTGCTGTCTAAGTTTTTTGAGAGAGAATTTTGAAATGTCTAGTATGTGTAAAGGTGCAAAGGAACGTCTCATTGTGGATAAATGCCCCCCCCCCCTCCCTGTTTTTTGTTTTTTTCAGAATTAAAAAAAATCTGAATTTGGCAAATGCAAGTGTCAGATGAACAAAAGCTTAACTCTACTTTGCCCTTAAGACCAGGGGCCGCATGTATAAAACTCTACTTTGCCCTTAAGACCAGGGGCCACATGTATAAAACTCTACTTTGCCCTTAAGACCAGGGGCCACATGTATAAAACTCTACTTTGCCCTTAAGACCAGGGGTGGTGTCCAGCGTGTGCAGAGGTACACAGATTCTCTGAATCTGAATTTCTGTGTGGAAACTCGCTTACGCACCGTTCTGAGGGCATTTTTCTGCTCAGCGCTGTTTATACACGTGGCCCCTGGTCTATACAGCGCTGTTTATACATGTGGCCCCTGGTCTATACAGCGCTGTTTATACATGTGGCCCCTGGTCTATACAGCGCTGTTTATACATGTGGCTGGCCCCTGGTGTCCAAAAACTGTGGGTAAAGAGAAATTATTTGACTTTAACCTGAAGCATCTTTCAGACAGACAGATGGACACGCCCACTTGCCAGTTCTAAAACTCTGGCTTCATGTATTTATACAGCTACTGTACATCCTGCCTGATGCTCATTAGAACATCTGTCTTCACCCCAGCCACCCTGCCCTTCCAAATTACCCAGCATGCTCTTCAGCTCGCACCCACATCCAAACCGCCTGCGATGAAGGTTCAGCTGCTCTGGATCGGGGGGTATTTCACAACGTGGGTTTCAGGAGTTTTGTAAATAATTTGAAGTGACCCAGGCTCTCATCCAGTTGGATGCCATCAAATTCTAAAGATTGACAAACGTTAGTTGGCTAACTCCTTGATCCCACTTTGTGAAATACCCCCCAAAACACAGTCGGACCCAGGGCTGGGTTTAACGGGGGGGCGCTCTGTGAAATACCCCCCAAGACACAGTCGGACCCGGGGCGGGGTTTAACAGGCGCTCTGTTTGCAAGGACTCCCCTGCCCTGGGGAATTCCCAGAAAAAGTCTGCCATTCCCTCATTAATGAGCAAGGGATTGTGGGAATTTGTAGCCAAACGACGTCTTTAACCTTTTTGTGGTGTCTTCAGTCTTGTATCTCTTCAATAACGAGGCCTTGAGATTAATCTCACAGCTGTGTGCTGGAATGTTCACATTTTCACTGCTTTTAAAGCATAACCTCTAGCTGATTTCAAGGTGATCTGGAATTCTGGAAAACTGTCCTTTTTTAATGAAATCACAGCTGCCTGCTGCCACCTGCTGGTCATGGCAGGAACAGTGTGCTCTTGCTCAGACTGCTTTGAAATGTCTCACAGGTTAGCCAGTGATCTTTTTCAGCACATGTTGGAGTCTTGTTTGCTTTATAAAGCTGCGCTATGCTAACCAGTTTAAGGAAAAGCCATTATGATAAGCAGGAGTAGTGCTAATATTGTAACTATTAGCATTGCTAGTGTAATACATTTTGGGGATGAAGTTTGTGTTTGACCTATTTTCACTTTGTGCTGCTAGTGAGCGGTTATTGATGCTCGGATAGTGATATTGATGCTCGGATAGTGAGCGGTTATTGACTCGGATAGTGAGCGGTTATATGCTCGGATAGTGTGTGTATTGATATATATATATAGTGAGCGGTTATATGATGCTCGTATAGTGTTGTGGTTATTGAGCAGATAGTGAGCGGTTATTGATGCTCGGATAGTGAGCGGTTATTGATGCTCGGTTAGTGAGCGGTTATTGATGCTCGGATAGTGAGCAGATAGTGAGCGGTTATTGATGCTCGGATAGTGAGCGGTTATTGATGCTCGGATAGTGAGCGGTTATTGATGCTCGGATAGTGAGCGGTTATTGATGCTCGGATAGTGAGCGGTTATTGATGCTCGGATAGTGAGCGGTTATTGATGCTCGGATAGTGAGCGGTTATTGATGCTCGGATAGTGAGCGGTTATTGATGCTCGGATAGTGAGCGGTTATTGATGCTCGGATAGTGAGCGGTTATTGATGCTCGGATAGTGAGCGGTTATTGATGCTCGGATAGTGAGCGGTTATTGATGCTCGGATAGTGAGCGGTTATTGATGCTCGGATAGTGAGCGGTTATTGATGCTCGGATAGTGAGCGGTTATTGATGCTCGGATAGTGAGCGGTTATTGATGCTCGGATAGTGAGCGGTTATTGATGCTCGGATAGTGAGCGGTTATTGATGCTCGGATAGTGAGCGGTTATTGATGCTCGGATAGTGAGCGGTTATTGATGCTCGGATAGTGAGCGGTTATTGATGCTCGGATAGTGAGCGGTTATTGATGCTCGGATAGTGAGCGGTTATTGATGCTCGGATAGTGAGCGGTTATTGATGCTCGGATAGTGAGCGGTTATTGATGCTCGGATAGTGAGCGGTTATTGATGCTCGGATAGTGAGCGGTTATTGATGCTCGGATAGTGAGCGGTTATTGATGCTCGGATAGTGAGCGGTTATTGATGCTCGGATAGTGAGCGGTTATTGATGCTCGGATAGTGAGCGGTTATTGATGCTCGGATAGTGAGCGGTTATTGATGCTCGGATAGTGAGCGGTTATTGATGCTCGGATAGTTAGTGAGCGGTTATTGATGCTCGGATAGTGAGCGGTTATTGATGCTCGGATAGTGAGCGGTTATTGATGCTCGGATAGTGAGCGGTTATTGATGCTCGGATAGTGAGCGGTTATTGATGCTCGGATAGTGAGCGGTTATTGATGCTCGGTTAGTGAGCGGTTATTGATGCTCGGATAGTGAGCGGTTATTGATGCTCGGATAGTGAGCGGTTATTGATGCTCGGATAGTGAGCGGTTATTGATGCTCGGATAGTGAGCGGTTATTGATGCTCGGATAGTGAGCGGTTATTGATGCTCGGATAGTGAGCGGTTATTGATGCTCGGATAGTGAGCGGTTATTGATGCTCGGATAGTGAGCGGTTATTGATGCTCGGATAGTGAGCGGTTATTGATGCTCGGTTAGTGAGCGGTTATTGATGCTCGGATAGTGAGCGGTTATTGATGCTCGGATAGTGAGCGGTTATTGATGCTCGGATAGTGAGCGGTTATTGATGCTCGGATAGTGAGCGGTTATTGATGCTCGGATAGTGAGCGGTTATTGATGCTCGGATAGTGAGCGGTTATTGATGCTCGGATAGTGAGCGGTTATTGATGCTCGGATAGTGAGCGGTTATTGATGCTCGGATAGTGAGCGGTTATTGATGCTCGGTTAGTGAGCGGTTATTGATGCTCGGATAGTGAGCGGTTATTGATGCTCGGATAGTGAGCGGTTATTGATGCTCGGATAGTGAGCGGTTATTGATGCTCGGATAGTGAGCGGTTATTGATGCTCGGATAGTGAGCGGTTATTGATGCTCGGATAGTGAGCGGTTATTGATGCTCGGATAGTGAGCGGTTATTGATGCTCGGATAGTGAGCGGTTATTGATGCTCGGTTAGTGAGCGGTTATTGATGCTCGGATAGTGAGCGGTTATTGATGCTCGGATAGTGAGCGGTTATTGATGCTCGGATAGTGAGCGGTTATTGATGCTCGGATAGTGAGCGGTTATTGATGCTCGGATAGTGAGCGGTTATTGATGCTCGGATAGTGAGCGGTTATTGATGCTCGGATAGTGAGCGGTTATTGATGCTCGGATAGTGAGCGGTTATTGATGCTCGGATAGTGAGCGGTTATTGATGCTCGGATAGTGAGCGGTTATTGATGCTCGGATAGTGAGCGGTTATTGATGCTCGGATAGTGAGCGGTTATTGATGCTCGGATAGTGAGCGGTTATTGATGCTCGGTTAGTAGTGAGCGGTTATTGATGCTCGGATAGTGAGCGGTTATTGATGCTCGGATAGTGAGCGGTTATTGATGCTCGGATAGTGAGCGGTTATTGATGCTCGGATAGTGAGCGGTTATTGATGCTCGGATAGTGAGCGGTTATTGATGCTCGGATAGTGAGCGGTTATTGATGCTCGGATAGTGAGCGGTTATTGATGCTCGGATAGTGAGCGGTTATTGATGCTCGGATAGTGAGCGGTTATTGATGCTCGGATAGTGAGCGGTTATTGATGCTCGGATAGTGAGCGGTTATTGATGCTCGGATAGTGAGCGGTTATTGATGCTCGGATAGTGAGCGGTTATTGATGCTCGGATAGTGAGCGGTTATTGATGCTCGGATAGTGAGCGGTTATTGATGCTCGGATAGTGAGCGGTTATTGATGCTCGGATAGTGAGCGGTTATTGATGCTCGGATAGTGAGCGGTTATTGATGCTCGGATAGTGAGCGGTTATTGATGCTCGGATAGTGAGCGGTTATTGATGCTCGGATAGTGAGCGGTTATTGATGCTCGGATAGTGAGCGGTTATTGATGCTCGGATAGTGAGCGGTTATTGATGCTCGGATAGTGAGCGGTTATTGATGCTCGGATAGTGAGCGGTTATTGATGCTCGGATAGTGAGCGGTTATTGATGCTCGGTTAGTGAGCGGTTATTGATGCTCGGATAGTGAGCGGTTATTGATGCTCGGATAGTGAGCGGTTATTGATGCTCGGATAGTGAGCGGTTATTGATGCTCGGATAGTGAGCGGTTATTGATGCTCGGATAGTGAGCGGTTATTGATGCTCGGATAGTGAGCGGTTATTGATGCTCGGATAGTGAGCGGTTATTGATGCTCGGATAGTGAGCGGTTATTGATGCTCGGATAGTGAGCGGTTATTGATGCTCGGATAGTGAGCGGTTATTGATGCTCGGATAGTGAGCGGTTATTGATGCTCGGATAGTGAGCGGTTATTGATGCTCGGATAGTGAGCGGTTATTGATGCTCGGATAGTGAGCGGTTATTGATGCTCGGATAGTGAGCGGTTATTGATGCTCGGATAGTGAGCGGTTATTGATGCTCGGATAGTGAGCGGTTATTGATGCTCGGATAGTGAGCGGTTATTGATGCTCGGATAGTGAGCGGTTATTGATGCTCGGATAGTGAGCGGTTATTGATGCTCGGATAGTGAGCGGTTATTGATGCTCGGATAGTGAGCGGTTATTGATGCTCGGATAGTGAGCGGTTATTGATGCTCGGATAGTGAGCGGTTATTGATGCTCGGATAGTGAGCGGTTATTGATGCTCGGATAGTGAGCGGTTATTGATGCTCGGATAGTGAGCGGTTATTGATGCTCGGATAGTGAGCGGTTATTGATGCTCGGATAGTGAGCGGTTATTGATGCTCGGATAGTGAGCGGTTATTGATGCTCGGATAGTGAGCGGTTATTGATGCTCGGATAGTGAGCGGTTATTGATGCTCGGATAGTGAGCGGTTATTGATGCTCGGATAGTGAGCGGTTATTGATGCTCGGATAGTGAGCGGTTATTGATGCTCGGATAGTGAGCGGTTATTGATGCTCGGATAGTGAGCGGTTATTGATGCTCGGATAGTGAGCGGTTATTGATGCTCGGATAGTGAGCGGTTATTGATGCTCGGATAGTGAGCGGTTATTGATGCTCGGATAGTGAGCGGTTATTGATGCTCGGATAGTGAGCGGTTATTGATGCTCGGATAGTGAGCGGTTATTGATGCTCGGATAGTGAGCGGTTATTGATGCTCGGATAGTGAGCGGTTATTGATGCTCGGATAGTGAGCGGTTATTGATGCTCGGTTAGTGAGCGGTTAGTGATGCTTGTTGTTCTGTCACATGTCTCTGCAGGATCTACCCCATTAAAGACGTTCCCATGGAAACGGAGCTCCTCACAGACTGGCTTTACCAGAGGTTCCTGGAGAAGGAGGACCTCCTGGCATACTTCTACCAGACAGGTCTGTCATCCCCCTCTCCCTTTCTCTCTCTCACACACTCTCTCACACTATATCTCTCTCTCACTCTCACACACTATATCTTTCTCACACTATCATTATCTCTATCTTTCTCTCTCTCTGACACTTTATCTCTCACCCCCCCCGCGCTGTCGGGCTTCTCCTGGCACTGCTGCCTGTTGCTAGGTGACACCTGCCAGGAGAGAGTGGGTTTGTGGGTCAGAGAGGGGGAGCTGTTAGGGGGGATCCCTTTATCTGAGCATGCATCTGCCTGCGCTCTATGGTATCAGCACACACGCGTGTGCCATGCTAACAAAGCCTTTTTTTAAAATATTTATGCTCCAAACACTGGTACGTTTTTTTATTTGTATTTTTATTTTTAAAAAATTTAGGAAGTTGCATCAGGTGTTAGTTAAGATTTCTGATTCTGATGCAATTGGTGTGATGGGGGGGGCCTGGAATTGTACTCTAGATTTTACGGTTGATATAAATGGGGAAGAACCCCATCCAAAGTCAGCAGAAGTTCTTTCACGGCTGCTATCTAATGGTGGTTTGTGTTATGTGTGGCATGAGCAGAATCCCGGGTCGGCTGTGGCTCAGGAGGTAGAGCGGGTCGTCCGCTGATCGCAGGGTTGGCGGTTCGATCCCCGGCTCCTCCTGTCCACATGTCGAAGTGTCCTTGGGCAAGAAACTGAACCCCAAATTGCTCCCAATGCGCAGGCTAGCACCTTGCATGGCAGCTGCCGCCATTGGTGTGTGAATGTGTGTGTGAACGGGTGAGTGAGAGGCCATTGTAAGGCGCTATATAAGTGCAGTACATTTACCATTTACCATGGTGAGAGGTGGGGAAAGTGAACTATGACGGTTTTAGAAGGGATTCCTCAGTGAGCTACAAAATACCATGGTTAACTTTTTTTGGTCCGGGCAGCACTGGCTCAGGGCAGCAGGGGGGAAGGGGGGCAGGGTCTTATTGACCTGGAGAGCCGTGTGATGGCCCTTAGCTTGCAGGCTGCACAGAGACTGCTTTACCATGCTGATGTGAGCTGGAGGGAGACCGCCTTTGCCCTGCTGAGAATTCCAGGGGGTTTGAGGCTGGACCGGCATCTCTTCTGAATGAACATGCAGGGGGCAAGCACTGTGGGCCTTCCTTTCTTCCATACCTCCATGTTGAGGGTCTGGCCGGACGTTTTTTATCAAGCAAGCCTCAGAGTTCATTTTGTGAGGGCTGGCTCGCTTGTGCAGCACGGCAGACGGTGGTTGGAGAGGTGCAGCGGCCATTGCTGCACAAGCAGGGGTCCATTCAGTGTGGCTGGTGAAGGTCCTGGTGGGAATACAGGCGGTTCTGCCTTTCTCACCTGACGAGAGCGATGCTGTTTTGCATCACACCATAAGGAGGCCATGGGGGAGTGGCAGGAGGAACAGGTCTATGTACAGGAGGCCGTGGGAGAGTGGCAGGAGGAACAGGTCTATGTACAGGAGGCCGTGGGAGAGTGGCAGGAGGAACAGGTCTATGTACAGGAGGCCGTGGGGGAGTGGCAGGAGGAACAGGTCTATGTACAGGAGGCCGTGGGAGAGTGGCAGGAGGAACAGGTCTACGTACAGGAGGCCGTGGGAGAGTGGCAGGAGGAACAGGTCTATGTACAGGAGGCCGTGGGGGAGTGGCAGGAGGAACAGGTCTATGTACAGGAGGTCGTGGGAGAGTGGCAGGAGGAACAGGTCTATGTACAGGAGGTCGTGGGAGAGTGGCAGGAGGAACAGGTCTATGTACAGGAGGTCGTGGGAGAGTGGCAGGAGGAACAGGTCTATGTACAGGAGGTCGTGGGGGAGTGGCAGGAGGAACAGGTCTATGTACAGGAGGTCGTGGGAGAGTGGCAGGAGGAACAGGTCTATGTACAGGAGGTCGTGGGAGAGTGGCAGGAGGAACAGGTCTATGTACAGGAGGCCGTGGGGGAGTGGCAGGAGGAACAGGTCTATGTACAGGAGGCCGTGGGAGAGTGGCAGGAGGAACAGGTCTATGTACAGGAGGTCGTGGGGGAGTGGCAGGAGGAACAGGTCTATGTACAGGAGGCCGTGGGAGAGTGGCAGGAGGAACAGGTCTATGTACAGGAGGTCGTGGGGGAGTGGCAGGGGGAACAGGTCTATGTACAGGAGGTCGTGGGGGAGTGGCAGGGGGAACAGGTCTATGTACAGGAGGCCGTGGGAGAGTGGCAGGAGGAACAGGTCTATGTACAGGAGGTCGTGGGGGAGTGGCAGGAGGAACAGGTCTATGTACAGGAGGCCGTGGGAGAGTGGCAGGAGGAACAGGTCTATGTACAGGAGGTCGTGGGGGAGTGGCAGGGGGAACAGGTCTATGTACAGGAGGTCGTGGGCGAGTGGCAGGGGGAACAGGTCTATGTACAGGAGGTCGTGGGAGAGTGGCAGGAGGAACAGGTCTATGTACAGGAGGTCGTGGGAGAGTGGCAGGAGGAACAGGTCTATGTACAGGAGGCCGTGGGGGAGTGGCAGGAGGAACAGGTCTATGTACAGGAGGCCGTGGGGGAGTGGCAGGAGGAACAGGTCTATGTACAGGAGGACGTGGGAGAGTGGCAGGAGGAACAGGTCTATGTACAGGAGGTCGTGGGGGAGTGGCAGGAGGAACAGGTCTATGTACAGGAGGCCGTGGGAGAGTGGCAGGAGGAACAGGTCTATGTACAGGAGGTCGTGGGGGAGTGGCAGGGGGAACAGGTCTATGTACAGGAGGACGTGGGTGAGTGGCAGGGGGAACAGGTCTATGTACAGGAGGCCGTGGGAGAGTGGCAGGAGGAACAGGTCTATGTACAGGAGGTCGTGGGGGAGTGGCAGGAGGAACAGGTCTATGTACAGGAGGCCGTGGGAGAGTGGCAGGGGGAACAGGTCTATGTACAGGAGGCCGTGGGAGAGTGGCAGGAGGAACAGGTCTATGTACAGGAGGCCGTGGGAGAGTGGCAGGAGGAACAGGTCTATGTACAGGAGGCCGTGGGAGAGTGGCAGGAGGAACAGGTCTATGTACAGGAGGTCGTGGGGGAGTGGCAGGAGGAACAGGTCTATGTACAGGAGGCCGTGGGAGAGTGGCAGGAGGAACAGGTCTATGTACAGGAGGTCGTGGGGGAGTGGCAGGGGGAACAGGTCTATGTACAGGAGGTCGTGGGGGAGTGGCAGGGGGAACAGGTCTATGTACAGGAGGCCGTGGGAGAGTGGCAGGAGGAACAGGTCTATGTACAGGAGGTCGTGGGGCAGTGGCAGGAGGAACAGGTCTATGTACAGGAGGCCGTGGGAGAGTGGCAGGAGGAACAGGTCTATGTACAGGAGGTCGTGGGAGAGTGGCAGGAGGAACAGGTCTACATTACATTACATTACATTACATTACATTATAGACATTTAGCAGACGCTCTTATCCAGAGCGACGTACATAGTGCATTTTCAAACTAGGAACAAGAACGTTTAAAAACAACCCTAAAAAGGCAAATATGAATCTAAGTACTAGGCGCAGTCAGTATGATTGGGGTTTTTTTTATTTTTTATTTTTTTGGGGGGGGGAATTACACAACATTAATAACAATAGTCACAGGGAGGTAGGGAGGGGTGGAGAGAGGTGCAGCTTGAAGAGGTGAGTCTTCAATCTGCGCTTGAAGGCAGTCAGACTTTCTGCTGTTCTGACCTCCACGGGGAGCTCATTCCACCACCGTGGGGCCAGGACAGACAGACGTCGAGACCGGGTGCTAGCATGAAGAGGGGGGGGTACCAGTCGTCCTGAGGAGGCGGAGCGCAGGGATCTGGCAGGTGTGTAGGGTCTGATTAGTTTTTGGAGGTATGGGGGGGCAGAACCTCGGACTGCCTGGAAGGCGAGCACCAATGTTTTGAATTTGATGCGAGCCATCACCGGTAGCCAGTGGAGGTCAATGAGCAGGGGGGTGACATGGGAGTGTCGGGGGAGGTTAAAGACCAGGCGCGCTGCTGCGTTCTGGATAAGCTGAAGGGGTCTAATGGCCGATGCTGGCAGGCCAGCCAGGAGAGAGTTGCAATAGTCCAGGCGAGACAGCACCATTGCTTGGACCAGGAGCTGGGTTGTGTGGGTGGTGAGGAAGGGGCGAATTCTCCTGATGTTGTACAGGAAGAACCTGCATGCTCGGGTTACCGCTGCGATGTTCTCGGAGAGGGACAGCCTGTTGTCCATCACGACTCCGAGGTTCCTGGCACAGGGCGTTGGGGTCAGTGGAGTGTCCCCTAGGGAAATAGAGAGATTGAGAGGAGGAGAGGTTAAAGCAGGAATGTAGATGAGCTCAGTCTTGCCAGGATTGAGCTTGAGATGGCGGTTGTCCATCCAGCTCTGGATGTCGCTCAGGCAAGCGGAGACGCGGGCTGATACCTGAGTGTCAGAGGGTGAGAAGGAGAGAAAGAGTTGAGTATCGTCAGCATAGCAGTGGTAAGAAAGACCATGAGCAGTGATAACAGGGCCAAGGGATTTGGTGTAGATGGAGAAAAGGAGGGGACCAAGGACTGAGCCCTGGGGGACTCCTGTGGTAAGGGGACGGGGTGCCGATACTTTACCAGCCCAGGCAACCTGGGAGGAGCGTTCCGAGAGGTAGGACTCAATCCAGGCCAGGGCCGAGCCGCGGATCCCCGCTGCAGACAGGGACGACAGGAGGATGGAGTGATCTACGGTGTCGAAGGCGGCAGAGAGGTCGAGAAGTATTAGCACAGAGGAGAGGGAGGCTGCCCGAGCTGCATGAAGCAGTCTATGTACAGGAGGCCGTGGGGGAGTGGCAGGAGGAACAGGTCTATGTACAGGAGGCCGTGGGAGAGTGGCAGGAGGAACAGGTCTATGTACAGGAGGTCGTGGGGGAGTGGCAGGAGGAACAGGTCTATGTACAGGAGGTCGTGGGGGAGTGGCAGGAGGAACAGGTCTATGTACAGGAGGTCGTGGGGGAGTGGCAGGAGGAACAGGTCTATGTACAGGAGGCCGTGGGGGAGTGGCAGGAGGAACAGGTCTATGTACAGGAGGCCGTGGGGGAGTGGCAGGGGGAACAGGTCTATGTACAGGAGGCCGTGGGAGAGTGGCAGGAGGAACAGGTCTATGTACAGGAGGCCGTGGGAGAGTGGCAGGAGGAACAGGTCTATGTACAGGAGGTCGTGGGGGAGTGGCAGGAGGAACAGGTCTATGTACAGGAGGCCGTGGGGGAGTGGCAGGAGGAACAGGTCTATGTACAGGAGGCCGTGGGGGAGTGGCAGGAGGAACAGGTCTATGTACAGGAGGTCGTGGGGGAGTGGCAGGAGGAACAGGTCTATGTACAGGAGGCCGTGGGAGAGTGGCAGGAGGAACAGGTCTATGTACAGGAGGTCGTGGGGGAGTGGCAGGAGGAACAGGTCTGCACGGGGGGGGGGGGGGGGGGCGGTCTATCCTTTATTTGTGCAATCCGTTTGTCCGCGTGGTTTGCTTTGCTGTGGGATATGTGCGGGAGGCCGGGAGGCTACACTTGTTTTTTGATACAGAGGTATTGGTTAAAAAACATAGACTCTCGCTGATAAATTTTTTTTTGGGCAGGCTAAGCTCGCAATTTGGATTAGGAGAAGGAACAGGATCCCAGAGGGGCAGACAGTGGATCAGGGTCCCAGAGGGGCAGACAGTGGATCAGGGTCCCAGAGGGGCAGACAGTGGATCAGGGTCCCAGAGGGGCAGACAGTGGATCAGGGTCCCAGAGGGGCAGACAGTGGATCAGGGTCCCAGAGGGGCAGACAGTGGATCAGGGTCCCAGAGGGGCAGACAGTGGATCAGGGTCCCAGAGGGGCAGACAGTGGATCAGGGTCCCAGAGGGGCAGACAGTGGATCAGGGTCCCAGAGGGGCAGACAGTGGATCAGGGTCCCAGAGGGGCAGACAGTGGATCAGGGTCCCAGAGGGGCAGACAGTGGATCAGGGTCCCAGAGGGGCAGACAGTGGATCAGGGTCCCAGAGGGGCAGACAGTGGATCATGGTCCCAGAGGGGCAGACAGTGGATCAGGGTCCCAGAAGGGCAGACAGTGGATAAATGATGCTCTCTGTGCTGTAGATAATGATGGGGGTTACATGGAGAGCTTTTAAACCGATTTTGTAAGTTTTATTGTTTTACTGAAAGTCTGTTTTGATGGTTTGATATTCATATTGGTTTTATTGTGGTGTTACTATTTATTTTATTATTTTTCTTACTCTTTTGGCACATTGTCCCTTTATCTTCCTTTTAGAACATTGTGATGAAATGGAAGTTAGTATTTTTGTTTGTTCTGTAAGTACTTCTTAGCAATGATCAAAAAATAAATGAAAATCTCCCTCTCTCCCTCTCTCCTCTCTCTCTCCCTCACTCTCTCCCCCTAGGTGCTTTCCCTCCACCTAAGGGTCAGAAGCATGCTGTTTCCAAGGAGATGACCCTTGACCCTGTATGGCTGTGTGTGATTCAGTCTCTGGCCTTTGCTTCAGGCTACATGTGGTACAGTGTCCTTCAGTATTTCTACTGCTGCTTCTTCTGAGCTGCCCAATCACAGTCCCCGGGTCGGTCAGCTGTCCAATCACAGCCATCCTCCAGAGGTGTGAATGTAAATTAGCCAAGCCCAGGGAATCGCCACCAAATGCATTTCTGTGTGGAAACTGTTTTCCCCTGTGCGCATACGCAATCTCACACACATGCACGCACACAAACTCACACAAACTCACACACTCACAGACATACACATACACACACACCTACTCACAGACGCACACACACAGCCATGTACACACACTCTCACGCGCGCACACACGCGCTCGCACACAGACATACACATACACACAGCGTGCGCTCACACGCACACACTCACACGCATGCACACAGACGCACACACTCACACGCATTCACGCGCGCACACACGCACACATATTCTCACTCACTCACACACGCACACACACACACCTGTAGGCTCAGGGTTAACCTGGAGAAGGATGTGGATATTGAAGTCCCGCCCCCCTGTAGGACGGTGTGAGAGGAGGCCCCGCCCATTCCCTGCCCCCTCTTCTCTGCAGCTGGTTCTGGGACGGGGACGTTTTAAACACCTGGACTACCAGGCTCTACACCTGGGCCTGACTCCTCCTTCTCAACCCCCCCTACCCCCTCCTCGATTGCACTATAGATCCATACTGCCCCCCCCCAGTTGTCCGAACATCTTTTAAAACGACTCTCACTACAATAGCATTTTATTTTCTTTAGGAATTATTATTGTCGCGTCTTATTTTTTTTAAACATTTTTTTTCGACCGTACCCCTAAAAAAGGCTTATAGGGTACCCTTGTTTACACTGGTCATCGATCTTAAGACCTGGTGAGGGTCGGGGGGTGGAAGTGGACCCAGGTGATGGGGAGGGAGGTAACCCCCCACCCCCACCCCCAAGCGCACTGATGAAGGAGCACTGATGGTGTGTACCCCCCCCCTCCCATGTTGAGATGTGATCTTCTGCCACACGGACTTTCTGCTTCAAGGACTTTCTCACAATGTCCACCCCGTCAGCCAACAAAGACATCGGCACTCATTCATTTTAACAAAAACAAAACAAAAAGAGGGGAAATAAAGAAGAAAATGAACAAACAAAAAGAGAAGAGTTTGCTGCGCACGCC
The DNA here is from genome assembly GCA_022702515.1 of Ilyophis sp. 1 JC-2022. Lineage (NCBI taxonomy): Eukaryota > Metazoa > Chordata > Actinopteri > Anguilliformes > Synaphobranchidae > Ilyophis > Ilyophis sp. 1 JC-2022. Next base: position 72,327,554 of record CM040395.1, on the reverse strand, counting down.
CAACGGCACTGCGGCGTCTTCACTACCCTAACCCTAACCCTACCGTGCGTGAGGAACTCGGGAGGACCACCAAACAAAGACCACCGACTTTTAAAAAACAAAACTACCAAAACGGCAGTTAAACAAGGTTTTCCCTCCATTTTGCTTTCCTGCGTTCTAAACCCCCGTTTGGCAGACAGGACGTTGTAGGTGTTCTTACTGTAAATTTAACAGCATAACCTGCCTATGTGAGTGTGTGAGATTAGGTTTTTATTTTCCAGTAAAATCATTAGCATTTGCTTTGTGGAGTCAGAATACTGACAAATGCACAGTTGGCTGTCAGATAGATTTTTTTATTTTTTTTATTTTTGTTTTTAACTACTTGAAATGTTGTCTGAGTCCTGATATGTTCAATCTTGTACATAAGAGCCGGGCAGGAAATCCATGTTTTTTGACTAGAAATCTGTCGTTTTATGTCTAATGCTTCTGGTCTGTTTTAGTTTGAAATATGATGAATGTTTAAAAGGTGTAGACCTGTCATAACAAAGTGGTTTTATGATATAATTTTGTCCCAGCAGTCGGACTGTATGTGTCATCACTTCTCCACACAGAGGTACCAGGTACAAGAATGGTGCCGTATGACTGATAGCAAAAAGTGAACTCACAAGAAATTTAATGCGTGAAACGGTAATGTTTCTGATCTGTGTTCTGTCCGTTTACATGTCTATGACTAAGTGACCCAAATATGAAAGAATATTTCAGACCTGTGGAATGAGTCCTTACCCAGCAGAACCGTTGCTTGACCTGGTGAACAACATAATTGTTCTCCATCAGAATATGTTTGGACACGTTTTTTCCTTCAAAAATTTTACTTTGAGGAATTCTCAGCGCAGTCCGTTTTAAACCGTATGAGTCGGTTCAGATGCACAAGTCACCTGGTTGGTAAAACTGCCATTTCAGCTTGAACGCAGTGCGTTATGGGTCAGAAATCACAACATTGAAAAACACGCTAACCCTAACCCTGTTTTCACATGGCGGACAGTGAAAATGGCCCTCGTTTTACTGGACACATGGTTTTAGACAAAAACGGTAGGAATTTTAAACTATATCAGAGTTGTGGCTCCCGTTACCTGTCGTTTTTCTATCTAGCTTGTCATTTTAGAAGACGTTTTGTGGCTGGATATAAACAAAAGATTTAACATCTCCTTGAGGGTTGTACTACACGTCCTTTCAGATTTAGATCAAATGAAGGAAAATATGAACTTTTGTATTTCAGTGGTCATTCATTCATTCTTCACCCGATATTATTTTTGTATTTTAACAGTATTGAATGGTGTCTTACGGCCACTGAAGTGGTAAGAACACGTCTCTCTCCGCCCGTCCGTATCATTTCCTTGTCAGTGAATTCCGTTGGAAAAGGTTCCATACCCGCACGTGCGCGGGTCTCCTGTCTGTCTGTCCGTCCGTGCTCGCGTGCGCGGTCCTCTTGTCTGTCAGTCTGTCCGTGTTGGCGTACGCCGATGTTTGGTAAGATCTCCTGCTGCGCATTTTGCATCTTCAATACCCGAGCAGAGCAAAGCATGCACGGGGTGTCCAACAGCAGAACAGGGATGACATTAGAAGAAGCTACTTGTTAAGTCCCATTATCTCGCATCGTTGTAAGACCAATACGGGAGAGTTTTCGGATTCGCAGCTCACTGAAATGTTTACATGTTTTGCCGGAAATTGCTGTTTGCTGTGTTCCACTACTGAACAGAACCCACGGGAGTGGCACCGCTCGGGTTACCGCGCGATGTGGAGCGGTCCTCATCACTCTCGGGTTACCGCGCGATGTGGAGTGGTCCTCATCACTCTTGGGTTACCGCGCGATGTGGAGTGGTCCTCATCGCTCTGCCCCGCCCGCCGTCACACCCAGTCAGTGCTTAGAACCCCGTTTATCATATAAGTGGAGTTTGTTTTAAATAGATAGCTGATGAATAGCTGGTCTTGTAGATGTGATCTTGCCACAAAGACCTCCCTGCCCTTTCCACAAGCTCAACTCCGCTTAGCGATAATCAACTCCATTAATTAGAATTATGCAGGAAAGCCCATTTGTACACGAGCATTCCCTGTGAGCTGAAGTAAAGTGGTTTGGTTTGTGTTTTATAAGCTGTAGGAATGATTCTGGACTGTTTGATTTTAGTTTGTTTGGGTGGGACTTTGTGATGGGAGTCATCTAGCCTGACAAATTACGCTGACGTCAAAGCCGCTCGGAGGCACATTAGCACGTTAGCGTTGATGTTCATGTGATTGTGATGGAACTGTCACTTGCTCAAATCATTTTTTGTTTTCTTCTATTTTTTTTGTGTAAATAAAGGAAATTTCATCCAACTCCCCAGTGAAAACCATGGTTAGAATCGTCTCAAATAGGCCGGCTGGCTGACCAATGAGAACAGTCGGCTCAACCGTTTGCCTTTTGTGGGCGAGTTTTTAAAGATGATGGTTGGACCTGGACCCGTGACCAATGCCTCGTGCAGATATAAGAGGCCCAGCGATGGGACAGCTGGCCTCTGTAGTTGGGACGTCCTGGATGTCTTTAGGAGAAGCTCATCCGTTTGTCCCACTGGCTGTTGTGTTTGTCTAGGAAATGGACTGTTTTTTCATCGTAGTCATTGGAAATATTGTTTGTGTTTTTTTTTTTTTTTTTTTTTAAATTTTTATTTCTTTATATTTATGAAGAATGAAAGGAGATGTCTGAACTTTGGGAGCTGAGTCACATTTTAAACATTGTTTAAAAATAAACAAAATAAATAAGTTTCAAGATTGTTGTCTGTCACATTTCAGAAAAGAAATAACAAAACCCTGTTTCACAAAATATTGCCAATTCAATAAATCTTAACAAAAAATAAATAAAAATGTTTAAAAAAATAAAAATGGCTGCCTCATGCTTAATACCCAATTTAGTTCTGCCACCAGCCTCCATTTGAGACCAAAGATTCCGTCTCCAGGTAACTACAGAGGATTCAGTCTCCAGGTAACCTAACCCCTTTGTTGAAGTGGCTGTTTTTGTTTACAGTTGAATGGACCCACAGGTTGAGGCTCTGGCACCGGCCCGGTGTTCAGCACGGAGATCCGGTGTCCCGGCACACGCATCTGTGACTGGCGAGATGCAGCTGCTCAGAGCTAGCACTTGCTCTCGGAAACTCATGAGGTGCAGTTACCACAGTCATTGGAGATGGTAATGTGGTTAGAGCACTGGTTTATAGTAATGTGGTTAGAGCACTGGTTTATAGTAATGTGGTTAGAGCACTGGTTTATAGTAATGTGGTTAGAGCACTGGTTTATAGTAATGTGGTTAGAGCACTGGTTTATAGTAATGTGGTTAGAGCACTGGTTTATAGTAATGTGGTTAGAGCACTGGTTTATAGTAATGTGGTTAGAGCACTGGTTTATAGTAATGTGGTTAGAGCACTGGTTTATAGTAATGTGGTTAGAGCACTGGTTTATAGTAATGTGGTTAGAGCACTGGTTTATAGTAATGTGGTTAGAGCACTGGTTTATAGTAATGTGGTTAGAGCACTGGTTTATAGTAATGTGGTTAGAGCACTGGTTTATAGTAATGTGGTTAGAGCACTGGTTTATAGTAATGTGGTTAGAGCACTGGTTTATAGTAATGTGGTTAGAGCACTGGTTTATAGTAATGTGGTTAGAGCACTGGTTTATAGTAATGTGGTTAGAGCACTGGTTTATAGTAATGTGGTTAGAGCACTGGTTTATAGTAATGTGGTTAGAGCACTGGTTTATAGTAATGTGGTTAGAGCACTGGTTTATAGTAATGTGGTTAGAGCACTGGTTTATAGTAATGTGGTTAGAGCACTGGTTTATAGTAATGTGGTTAGAGCACTGGTTTATAGTAATGTGGTTAGAGCACTGGTTTATAGTAATGTGGTTAGAGCACTGGTTTATAGTAATGTGGTTAGAGCACTGGTTTATAGTAATGTGGTTAGAGCACTGGTTTATAGTAATGTGGTTAGAGCACTGGTTTATAGTAATGTGGTTAGAGCACTGGTTTATAGTAATGTGGTTAGAGCACTGGTTTATAGTAATGTGGTTAGAGCACTGGTTTATAGTAATGTGGTTAGAGCACTGGTTTATAGTAATGTGGTTAGAGCACTGGTTTATAGTAATGTGGTTAGAGCACTGGTTTATAGTAATGTGGTTAGAGCACTGGTTTATAGTAATGTGGTTAGAGCACTGGTTTATAGTAATGTGGTTAGAGCACTGGTTTATAGTAATGTGGTTAGAGCACTGGTTTATAGTAATGTGGTTAGAGCACTGGTTTATAGTAATGTGGTTAGAGCACTGGTTTATAGTAATGTGGTTAGAGCACTGGTTTATAGTAATGTGGTTAGAGCACTGGTTTATAGTAATGTGGTTAGAGCACTGGTTTATAGTAATGTGGTTAGAGCACTGGTTTATAGTAATGTGGTTAGAGCACTGGTTTATAGTAATGTGGTTAGAGCACTGGTTTATAGTAATGTGGTTAGAGCACTGGTTTATAGTAATGTGGTTAGAGCACTGGTTTATAGTAATGTGGTTAGAGCACTGGTTTATAGTAATGTGGTTAGAGCACTGGTTTATAGTAATGTGGTTAGAGCACTGGTTTATAGTAATGTGGTTAGAGCACTGGTTTATAGTAATGTGGTTAGAGCACTGGTTTATAGTAATGTGGTTAGAGCACTGGTTTATAGTAATGTGGTTAGAGCACTGGTTTATAGTAATGTGGTTAGAGCACTGGTGTTTATAGTAATGTGGTTAGAGCACTGGTTTATAGTAATGTGGTTAGAGCACTGGTTTATAGTAATGTGGTTAGAGCACTGGTTTATAGTAATGTGGTTAGAGCACTGGTTTATAGTAATGTGGTTAGAGCACTGGTTTATAGTAATGTGGTTAGAGCACTGGTTTATAGTAATGTGGTTAGAGCACTGGTTTATAGTAATGTGGTTAGAGCACTGGTTTATAGTAATGTGGTTAGAGCACTGGTTTATAGTAATGTGGTTAGAGCACTGGTTTATAGTAATGTGGTTAGAGCACTGGTTTATAGTAATGTGGTTAGAGCACTGGTTTATAGTAATGTGGTTAGAGCACTGGTTTATAGTAATGTGGTTAGAGCACTGGTTTATAGTAATGTGGTTAGAGCACTGGTTTATAGTAATGTGGTTAGAGCACTGGTTTATAGTAATGTGGTTAGAGCACTGGTTTATAGTAATGTGGTTAGAGCACTGGTTTATAGTAATGTGGTTAGAGCACTGGTTTATAGTAATGTGGTTAGAGCACTGGTTTATAGTAATGTGGTTAGAGCACTGGTTTATAGTAATGTGGTTAGAGCACTGGTTTATAGTAATGTGGTTAGAGCACTGGTTTATAGTAATGTGGTTAGAGCACTGGTTTATAGTAATGTGGTTAGAGCACTGGTTTATAGTAATGTGGTTAGAGCACTGGTTTATAGTAATGTGGTTAGAGCACTGGTTTATAGTAATGTGGTTAGAGCACTGGTTTATAGTAATGTGGTTAGAGCACTGGTTTATAGTAATGTGGTTAGAGCACTGGTTTATAGTAATGTGGTTAGAGCACTGGTTTATAGTAATGTGGTTAGAGCACTGGTTTATAGTAATGTGGTTAGAGCACTGGTTTATAGTAATGTGGTTAGAGCACTGGTTTATAGTAATGTGGTTAGAGCACTGGTTTATAGTAATGTGGTTAGAGCACTGGTTTATAGTAATGTGGTTAGAGCACTGGTTTATAGTAATGTGGTTAGAGCACTGGTTTATAGTAATGTGGTTAGAGCACTGGTTTATAGTAATGTGGTTAGAGCACTGGTTTATAGTAATGTGGTTAGAGCACTGGTTTATAGTAATGTGGTTAGAGCACTGGTTTATAGTAATGTGGTTAGAGCACTGGTTTATAGTAATGTGGTTAGAGCACTGGTTTATAGTAATGTGGTTAGAGCACTGGTTTATAGTAATGTGGTTAGAGCACTGGTTTATAGTAATGTGGTTAGAGCACTGGTTTATAGTAATGTGGTTAGAGCACTGGTTTATAGTAATGTGGTTAGAGCACTGGTTTATAGTAATGTGGTTAGAGCACTGGTTTATAGTAATGTGGTTAGAGCACTGGTTTATAGTAATGTGGTTAGAGCACTGGTTTATAGTAATGTGGTTAGAGCACTGGTTTATAGTAATGTGGTTAGAGCACTGGTTTATAGTAATGTGGTTAGAGCACTGGTTTATAGTAATGTGGTTAGAGCACTGGTTTATAGTAATGTGGTTAGAGCACTGGTTTATAGTAATGTGGTTAGAGCACTGGTTTATAGTAATGTGGTTAGAGCACTGGTTTATAGTAATGTGGTTAGAGCACTGGTTTATAGTAATGTGGTTAGAGCACTGGTTTATAGTAATGTGGTTAGAGCACTGGTTTATAGTAATGTGGTTAGAGCACTGGTTTATAGTAATGTGGTTAGAGCACTGGTTTATAGTAATGTGTGTAGAGCACTGGTTTATAGTAATGTGGTTAGAGCACTGGTTTATAGTAATGTGGTTAGAGCACTGGTTTATAGTAATGTGGTTAGAGCACTGGTTTATAGTAATGTGGTTAGAGCACTGGTTTATAGTAATGTGGTTAGAGCACTGGTTTATAGTAATGTGGTTAGAGCACTGGTTTATAGTAATGTGGTTAGAGCACTGGTTTATAGTAATGTGGTTAGAGCACTGGTTTATAGTAATGTGGTTAGAGCACTGGTTTATAGTAATGTGGTTAGAGCACTGGTTTATAGTAATGTGGTTAGAGCACTGGTTTATAGTAATGTGGTTAGAGCACTGGTTTATAGTAATGTGGTTAGAGCACTGGTTTATAGTAATGTGGTTAGAGCACTGGTTTATAGTAATGTGGTTAGAGCACTGGTTTATAGTAATGTGGTTAGAGCACTGGTTTATAGTAATGTGGTTAGAGCACTGGTTTATAGTAATGTGGTTAGAGCACTGGTTTATAGTAATGTGGTTAGAGCACTGGTTTATAGTAATGTGGTTAGAGCACTGGTTTATAGTAATGTGGTTAGAGCACTGGTTTATAGTAATGTGGTTAGAGCACTGGTTTATAGTAATGTGGTTAGAGCACTGGTTTATAGTAATGTGGTTAGAGCACTGGTTTATAGTAATGTGGTTAGAGCACTGGTTTATAGTAATGTGGTTAGAGCACTGGTTTATAGTAATGTGGTTAGAGCACTGGTTTATAGTAATGTGGTTAGAGCACTGGTTTATAGTAATGTGGTTAGAGCACTGGTTTATAGTAATGTGGTTAGAGCACTGGTTTATAGTAATGTGGTTAGAGCACTGGTTTATAGTAATGTGGTTAGAGCACTGGTTTATAGTAATGTGGTTAGAGCACTGGTTTATAGTAATGTGGTTAGAGCACTGGTTTATAGTAATGTGGTTAGAGCACTGGTTTATAGTAATGTGGTTAGAGCACTGGTTTATAGTAATGTGGTTAGAGCACTGGTTTATAGTAATGTGGTTAGAGCACTGGTTTATAGTAATGTGGTTAGAGCACTGGTTTATAGTAATGTGGTTAGAGCACTGGTTTATAGTAATGTGGTTAGAGCACTGGTTTATAGTAATGTGGTTAGAGCACTGGTTTATAGTAATGTGGTTAGAGCACTGGTTTATAGTAATGTGGTTAGAGCACTGGTTTATAGTAATGTGGTTAGAGCACTGGTTTATAGTAATGTGGTTAGAGCACTGGTTTATAGTAATGTGGTTAGAGCACTGGTTTATAGTAATGTGGTTAGAGCACTGGTTTATAGTAATGTGGTTAGAGCACTGGTTTATAGTAATGTGGTTAGAGCACTGGTTTATAGTAATGTGGTTAGAGCACTGGTTTATAGTAATGTGGTTAGAGCACTGGTTTATAGTAATGTGGTTAGAGCACTGGTTTATAGTAATGTGGTTAGAGCACTGGTTTATAGTAATGTGGTTAGAGCACTGGTTTATAGTAATGTGGTTAGAGCACTGGTTTATAGTAATGTGGTTAGAGCACTGGTTTATAGTAATGTGGTTAGAGCACTGGTTTATAGTAATGTGGTTAGAGCACTGGTTTATAGTAATGTGGTTAGAGCACTGGTTTATAGTAATGTGGTTAGAGCACTGGTTTATAGTAATGTGGTTAGAGCACTGGTTTATAGTAATGTGGTTAGAGCACTGGTTTATAGTAATGTGGTTAGAGCACTGGTTTATAGTAATGTGGTTAGAGCACTGGTTTATAGTAATGTGGTTAGAGCACTGGTTTATAGTAATGTGGTTAGAGCACTGGTTTATAGTAATGTGGTTAGAGCACTGGTTTATAGTAATGTGGTTAGAGCACTGGTTTATAGTAATGTGGTTAGAGCACTGGTTTATAGTAATGTGGTTAGAGCACTGGTTTATAGTAATGTGGTTAGAGCACTGGTTTATAGTAATGTGGTTAGAGCACTGGTTTATAGTAATGTGGTTAGAGCACTGGTTTATAGTAATGTGGTTAGAGCACTGGTTTATAGTAATGTGGTTAGAGCACTGGTTTATAGTAATGTGGTTAGAGCACTGGTTTATAGTAATGTGGTTAGAGCACTGGTTTATAGTAATGTGGTTAGAGCACTGGTTTATAGTAATGTGGTTAGAGCACTGGTTTATAGTAATGTGGTTAGAGCACTGGTTTATAGTAATGTGGTTAGAGCACTGGTTTATAGTAATGTGGTTAGAGCACTGGTTTATAGTAATGTGGTTAGAGCACTGGTTTATAGTAATGTGGTTAGAGCACTGGTTTATAGTAATGTGGTTAGAGCACTGGTTTATAGTAATGTGGTTAGAGCACTGGTTTATAGTAATGTGTGTAGAGCACTGGTTTATAGTAATGTGGTTAGAGCACTGGTTTATAGTAATGTGGTTAGAGCACTGGTTTATAGTAATGTGGTTAGAGCACTGGTTTATAGTAATGTGGTTAGAGCACTGGTTTATAGTAATGTGGTTAGAGCACTGGTTTATAGTAATGTGGTTAGAGCACTGGTTTATAGTAATGTGGTTAGAGCACTGGTTTATAGTAATGTGGTTAGAGCACTGGTTTATAGTAATGTGGTTAGAGCACTGGTTTATAGTAATGTGGTTAGAGCACTGGTTTATAGTAATGTGGTTAGAGCACTGGTTTATAGTAATGTGGTTAGAGCACTGGTTTATAGTAATGTGGTTAGAGCACTGGTTTATAGTAATGTGGTTAGAGCACTGGTTTATAGTAATGTGGTTAGAGCACTGGTTTATAGTAATGTGGTTAGAGCACTGGTTTATAGTAATGTGGTTAGAGCACTGGTTTATAGTAATGTGGTTAGAGCACTGGTTTATAGTAATGTGGTTAGAGCACTGGTTTATAGTAATGTGGTTAGAGCACTGGTTTATAGTAATGTGGTTAGAGCACTGGTTTATAGTAATGTGGTTAGAGCACTGGTTTATAGTAATGTGGTTAGAGCACTGGTTTATAGTAATGTGGTTAGAGCACTGGTTTATAGTAATGTGTGTTAGAGCACTGGTTTATAGTAATGTGGTTAGAGCACTGGTTTATAGTAATGTGGTTAGAGCACTGGTTTATAGTAATGTGGTTAGAGCACTGGTTTATAGTAATGTGGTTAGAGCACTGGTTTATAGTAATGTGGTTAGAGCACTGGTTTATAGTAATGTGGTTAGAGCACTGGTTTATAGTAATGTGGTTAGAGCACTGGTTTATAGTAATGTGGTTAGAGCACTGGTTTATAGTAATGTGGTTAGAGCACTGGTTTATAGTAATGTGGTTAGAGCACTGGTTTATAGTAATGTGGTTAGAGCACTGGTTTATAGTAATGTGGTTAGAGCACTGGTTTATAGTAATGTGGTTAGAGCACTGGTTTATAGTAATGTGGTTAGAGCACTGGTTTATAGTAATGTGGTTAGAGCACTGGTTTATAGTAATGTGGTTAGAGCACTGGTTTATAGTAATGTGGTTAGAGCACTGGTTTATAGTAATGTGGTTAGAGCACTGGTTTATAGTAATGTGGTTAGAGCACTGGTTTATAGTAATGTGGTTAGAGCACTGGTTTATAGTAATGTGGTTAGAGCACTGGTTTATAGTAATGTGGTTAGAGCACTGGTTTATAGTAATGTGGTTAGAGCACTGGTTTATAGTAATGTGGTTAGAGCACTGGTTTATAGTAATGTGGTTAGAGCACTGGTTTATAGTAATGTGGTTAGAGCACTGGTTTATAGTAATGTGGTTAGAGCACTGGTTTATAGTAATGTGGTTAGAGCACTGGTTTATAGTAATGTGGTTAGAGCACTGGTTTATAGTAATGTGGTTAGAGCACTGGTTTATAGTAATGTGGTTAGAGCACTGGTTTATAGTAATGTGGTTAGAGCACTGGTTTATAGTAATGTGGTTAGAGCACTGGTTTATAGTAATGTGGTTAGAGCACTGGTTTATAGTAATGTGGTTAGAGCACTGGTTTATAGTAATGTGGTTAGAGCACTGGTTTATAGTAATGTGGTTAGAGCACTGGTTTATAGTAATGTGGTTAGAGCACTGGTTTATAGTAATGTGGTTAGAGCACTGGTTTATAGTAATGTGGTTAGAGCACTGGTTTATAGTAATGTGGTTAGAGCACTGGTTTATAGTAATGTGGTTAGAGCACTGGTTTATAGTAATGTGGTTAGAGCACTGGTTTATAGTAATGTGGTTAGAGCACTGGTTTATAGTAATGTGGTTAGAGCACTGGTTTATAGTAATGTGGTTAGAGCACTGGTTTATAGTAATGTGGTTAGAGCACTGGTTTATAGTAATGTGGTTAGAGCACTGGTTTATAGTAATGTGGTTAGAGCACTGGTTTATAGTAATGTGGTTAGAGCACTGGTTTATAGTAATGTGGTTAGAGCACTGGTTTATAGTAATGTGGTTAGAGCACTGGTTTATAGTAATGTGGTTAGAGCACTGGTTTATAGTAATGTGGTTAGAGCACTGGTTTATAGTAATGTGGTTAGAGCACTGGTTTATAGTAATGTGGTTAGAGCACTGGTTTATAGTAATGTGGTTAGAGCACTGGTTTATAGTAATGTGGTTAGAGCACTGGTTTATAGTAATGTGGTTAGAGCACTGGTTTATAGTAATGTGGTTAGAGCACTGGTTTATAGTAATGTGGTTAGAGCACTGGTTTATAGTAATGTGGTTAGAGCACTGGTTTATAGTAATGTGGTTAGAGCACTGGTTTATAGTAATGTGGTTAGAGCACTGGTTTATAGTAATGTGGTTAGAGCACTGGTTTATAGTAATGTGGTTAGAGCACTGGTTTATAGTAATGTGGTTAGAGCACTGGTTTATAGTAATGTGGTTAGAGCACTGGTTTATAGTAATGTGGTTAGAGCACTGGTTTATAGTAATGTGGTTAGAGCACTGGTTTATAGTAATGTGGTTAGAGCACTGGTTTATAGTAATGTGGTTAGAGCACTGGTTTATAGTAATGTGGTTAGAGCACTGGTTTATAGTAATGTGGTTAGAGCACTGGTTTATAGTAATGTGGTTAGAGCACTGGTTTATAGTAATGTGGTTAGAGCACTGGTTTATAGTAATGTGGTTAGAGCACTGGTTTATAGTAATGTGGTTAGAGCACTGGTTTATAGTAATGTGGTTAGAGCACTGGTTTATAGTAATGTGGTTAGAGCACTGGTTTATAGTAATGTGGTTAGAGCACTGGTTTATAGTAATGTGGTTAGAGCACTGGTTTATAGTAATGTGGTTAGAGCACTGGTTTATAGTAATGTGGTTAGAGCACTGGTTTATAGTAATGTGGTTAGAGCACTGGTTTATAGTAATGTGGTTAGAGCACTGGTTTATAGTAATGTGGTTAGAGCACTGGTTTATAGTAATGTGGTTAGAGCACTGGTTTATAGTAATGTGGTTAGAGCACTGGTTTATAGTAATGTGGTTAGAGCACTGGTTTATAGTAATGTGGTTAGAGCACTGGTTTATAGTAATGTGGTTAGAGCACTGGTTTATAGTAATGTGGTTAGAGCACTGGTTTATAGTAATGTGGTTAGAGCACTGGTTTATAGTAATGTGTGTAGAGCACTGGTTTATAGTAATGTGTTTGTGTGTGTGTGTGTGTGTGTGTGTGTGTGAGAGAGAGAGAGCATGTGTCTGTGAGCTTGTGTGAAAGTGTGTGTATGTATGTGTTAAATAATGTGTGTGTATGTGTGAAAGTGTGTGTATGTATGTGTTAAATAATGTGTGTGTATGTGTGAGAGTTGTGTGTGTGGTGTGAAATAGTGGTGTGTATGTGTGAAATAGTGTTGTGTGTATGTGTGAGAGAGTGCAGCCAATCAGAGGCCACGATGCTCTCAGCGAAGCGGTGTGAAAAACGGGATTACAGAACGGCCATATTATACGACACGACGCAGGACAGGAACACATGCAATGGAAGCTCTATAGATAATTACATTCATACTGTACTTTTTACACGGGAGGTAATTTCCTATCTGTGTGGCGGAACCTGTGTAGACTGCATGTAGGACCAAAGCTTTGGTCTGGCAGACTGCACACGGTACAGTGCTGATGGTTCTCTCATGGGCTGAAATTAGGGTACATTATAGTTTTGGAGATGGAAAAATAGCAGGTTTAATGTATAAATGGGCTGAATGTGGCGGTCCGGCTGGGTCTGATTGGCTGGATGGGGTCCTGGTTCTGAGAGTGACTGGGCTGAATGTGGCGGTCCGGCTGGGTCTGATTGGCTGGATGGGGTCCTGGTTCTGAGAGTGATTGGGCTGAATGGGGCGGTCCGGCCGGGTCTGATTGGCTGGATGGGGTCCTGGTTCTGAGAGTGACTGGGCTGAATGGGGCGGTCCGGCTGGGTCTGATTGGCTGTATGGGGTCCTGGTTCTGAGAGTGATTGGGTTGAATGGGGCGGTCCGGCTGGGTCTGATTGGCTGGATGGGGTCCTGGTTCTGAGAGTGACTGGGCTGAATGGGGCGGTCCGGCTGGGTCTGATTGGCTGTATGGGGTCCTGGTTCTGAGAGTGATTGGGTTGAATGGGGCGGTCCGGCTGGGTCTGATTGGCTGGATGGGGTCCTGGTTCTGAGAGTGATTGGGCTGAATGGGGCGGTCCGGCTGGGTCTGATTGGCTGTATGGGGTCCTGGTTCTGAGAGTGATTGGGCTGAGAGGGGGGTGCGCTGCCCTGACTCAGCACTCTCTAAAACATCCAGCTGTGCTGGTGAAGGCGAGGGTGACCTGAATGAGGACAGAAATAGCAGTGCCTGCAAACGGGGGGGTTCACGGATACGCTACAGCGGCCTGCGTTCATCCGCCCGCTCTTTAGCGTTCTCGGGTCTCCGAGTTTGGGGCTGATGTTGCCATGACGTCTCGTGAGCGAAACTGAGCAACCCGTTAAGTGCGTTCTTCGCTCTGGAGTAGAGGAAGGGAGGAGGAGTTGTAGTGGGGGAGTGGAGGAAGGGAGGAGAGGACTGGTAGTGGGAGAGTGGAGGAAGAGAGGAGGAGGAGTGGTAGTGGGGGAGTGGAGGGAGGAGTGGAGAGGAGTGGTAGTGGGGGAGTGGAGGGAGGAGTGGAGGAAGGGAGGAGAGGAGTGGTAGTGGGGGAGTGGAGGAAGGGAGGAGAGGAGTGGTAGTGGGGGAGTGGAGGGAGGAGAGGAGTGGTAGTGGGGGAGTGGAGGAAGGGAGGAGAGGAGTGGTAGTGGGGGAGTGGAGGAAAGGAGGAGAGGAGTGGTAGTGGGGGAGTAGAGGAAGGGAGGAGGAGTGGTAGTGGAGGAAGGGAGGAGTGGAGGAAGGGAGGAGAGGAGTGGTAGTGGGGGAGTGAAGAATATTGGGACGCAGCCCAGGGCTCTGAGTGCACGACTCTCTGCTAACTGCCTTAGCGGCCGCTAGCAATGTACACCACACCGCCGAGTCCCAGCGCAGCGTGACGGTCACTCGCAATCCCATCATGCCTCTCTCAGATGGAGAAGATACCTGTGCCAGGGAGCATCCACACACACCTCCCAATCCACCCACAGATCATTTTCTATTTTAAAAACATTTTATTCACACTTTATTTTTAGTTTTTCACTGCACACACAGAAATTAGCTATTTGTTCTCGACGTTTAGATTACAGCTAAAGACAGCGATGGTGTACTCTCGGTAAAGTGTCACCCTGATGTGAATAATTGAAAATAAGCACGGCGTCTGTAATGCTGGTCTTCACTGTAGTCCTGCACAGCCATCACACCTTCATCTCTAAACTGTGTGGAACGTGTTATTTTGGCGCCATCTTGTGGCAGCAGAACACATATAGGTCGGTTTCAGATGCCCCTGATATAAATTGTTTATCTGACATGCACACTTAAGTTAGTAATGTGGAACTGTGGAAACAGACTGATCCAAACTTGAGCTACTGAACCTCCACAACAATGACATACTCTTCAGGGACACAAACCCCACATTCACTCCATGAGGCAGACCACTTTGGGAAAACAAACTTTAATAAGATCAAATTAAAACCTGTACATGACTCCAGGGACTGAGAAATGACCCATGTGTGCAAAATATAAAGACAAATGCAGCTACAGCAGTAAAACATGACAAAATTAAAATGGATCAGTATTCAGTGAAAAACTACCAAGGTTTTAAAGTAAGCTCCAATCGCTACCTGTACTAAAGAGATGTTTTCAGGTACAATAAATGTAAATGAACAAAGAGGAGCGCAAATGCGTGTAGGAGAGGGATTGTGGTGAGATCTCCTGCCCTCCTCCTCTTGGTGGTTCCGCTCCCGGTCTCCCTACGGCCCTGCCCGTGTGCTACAGACAGGAAAATATTGCACCCCTAGACCAAAAATGGGTGGACTTATAACTAGCTGTCAATCACCGACTTGTTTGAACCAATGAAAAGGGCTTTTGCTCCTCCAACACAGTGACTGGTTCAGATCAGTGAGTTACTGGTAGCTCTGATTTCCTGTGTTACTGAAGCATTATTCTCACTTCACACCCAAGAAAACCTCTTGAAAACAGGGCATTCTGCTGAACTCATTACTGAGCATGCTCAGTGTTTCTCATGCTACGTCACTTCCTGTTCCCTTTCCCCACTTAAAACATCAAAGGCCTTCATGAATAATTAAAGTTTTAAACATCTTTGGTTTGCATTCCAGGTGGGTCCAAACAGCACAGGAAGCTCACCACTGAAAGAGTAAGAGAATTTCACATTCTCTTTTTTAATTATGTGCAACTGATACATATAAAAAGGCCTGAAATTCCTACAGGTCTTAGATTGTCTGCTTTGCTAAGGGTGTGTTTTCCCCTTTATAAGTTAAGATAATAAAACTGATGACAAGGTTAACAGACTCAACGTTCTGACTGCTTTGTCCCTTGGGGTAAAGGGTGGATAACTCCGCCCCCCACTGATGATGCTCTTTGTGCGCTGGCCCGGCTGAAGGACCCTTTATCGGATGCCCAGTATCTGCCTGCTCTTGAGCTGGTAGTTCCTCTCCATGTGGGAGAGGGCCTGGCCGCGCACGTGAGCCGCCTGGAGCCTCTTCTTCAGGTCCTGGCTCTTCAGCTTCAGGTGCCGCTCGGGAATCTGGTTCTCCTTGCTGTCGCCTGCGAAGTGGACCTTCTTTTTACCAGGAGAAGGGGACTCTTCCCGTCCATCTGCAGGCAGAACCAGAGAGAAAATGATTCATACATTACCGGACAGAGACTAGCGTTCTCATGCACAACGGCACAAAAATTTAAGAAATGCTCTTGCTAAAGTTCCCATAGTGACGGCAGTGAGGTTTCACAAACCCAATAGAGGTGGAGCTACAATGAGCCATCGATCAGACTTGTTTGAACTGATAAAAAAAGCTTTGCTCTCCACAGAAAATCAAACTGATTGGATTAACATACTGTTGCTCCACTTCATTCTCAGTAGGTTGGAGTAAACAAACGCAGCAGGGGTACAAGGTCAGGTTTTTAATCAGTCTTTCAAAAAGGTCACTTCTATAGTGTGAAGTGTTCCTGAAGTGATCAGTTTCAATGAAGGCTTTGGGTGTGGTGGGAATGGCTTTGAGCCATCTGAAGATTGTTCCTTTTAAATCCTTGCATTCTCATTGGATGAAGATGACAACTCATCAGCCTCACTTCAGTGATTGATGTGTGTGTGTGTGTGTGTGTGTCTGGGGGGCAGGGATGCATTAAGTATATAGACAGGAAGCCTCACAGAGGAAAAGTGGCAGTCTGTTTTTGTTTGATAAAGTTACTGAATTTCACCATTTTCCTGATAAAAAAGAAAAAGCAGGACCCATCAGTCAGTGAATACCTTTACCACCCAGGATTAATAAAGTTACATTTTATTTACAGATAAACACATTAAAATGGTGGCTAAAAGGTCAGCGGTTTCCACACTTAAAAGGCGGCGGCAGGCCGAGGTTTTCCGCCCGTACCTATCAGCTCATTGGAGTACAGCGGAGCCAGAACCTTCTGCTGCTGCACTATACAGGTCCTGACCAGGCTCTCCGCCCTGAAAAAACAGGAGATTGTGTGAGTGTGCATGCGTGTATGTGAGGGTGTGTGAACGGGACATTTTACACACAACAGGAAAAGCGGTTTCTGCGGTGTGACCTTCCAGAGAGGTGACCCCTAAAGACAGAGGTAGCCCCCACATCTCCAACAGGACCTTAGACCAGAGCTGCATTTCAGCCCGTAAGTGTCCGTTTGGAGACGAGGTTGTGTGGACCCCAGCCAAGGTCTAATGTGGCTGCCGATTGAAAGGAAACCATGGAAACCAGCCACCAGGACCCAGACTGACACCCCAATGCCAACACCAATTAATAAAGAATCAATAGTCTCAGGCAGTCACACAATTCCCCGCTCGTCCCGTTTGGCTCTTTGTGTGTACTACCCCAGTAGCAGTCTCAGTCACACTGTTCAATTTCACCAGATTCAATCTTTTACTTGCACAGCATGTGTGCTAAAAGAAATGTATAAAATTTCACAAACGCTATAGTGCAAGATTGTGTTCTAACCTCTGCAGCTGAGAACCTCCTAGAACAGCAAGAATTTGCCCCACACCCTGTTAGTGGAGTTAATAGGAGTTTCCCGCACTGTGCTAAAGTGAGCTAAAGTCAAACATTTCTCAAGCTGACAGTGAGGACGACGAGAGAAGTTAAACATTATGGGGTTTACCTTGCGAGCTTCTCATCAGACAGTCTTTCACGAGCACAAAGTTCCTGTTCTCTCTCTGGAAGGGAGGGGAAAATAAAAACAATAAACCTTTACTCGGGACAGTTTGCTTATTTTGCATCATCAGCAAATCTCACAGAGCAGCAGAGGAACACGCCCCTCTCGCAGAGCAGCAGGTGCAGAGCTCAGCCGTTACGCCCTTGAGCAAGGTCACAAATGAAACAGCTCAGCCGTTACGCCCTTGAGCAAATCAGAGATTTGTAATATTTATTTTTATTGAGAATATCATTCAGTTAACATATGATGATTGTTACAAAGTGTAGAGTATGAATGAAGATAGAATTAACAAAAATAAAAAAGTAGTTTGTAATATTAACCCATCTTGTACCATAGATATGCATATACACTATGTTTTTTACGTTTTTACTTCCGGGTTACTTACTGAAATTGTCAGATGTGTGCTCCTGAATTGCCTCAACAAAACCCCGGAAATAAGGGGTTCATCCTCTTATTTTAAGAGCCCCCATTTGTGAGAAAGTTGCCCGCACAAAAGCTTTTTGACAAAGTGGACTCAAATATGCACCCTCAAAAGGGTGTAGGGGTCGTATTCAGACACGGCCTATGTCTGAATCAGAACCCTGTCTACTGCATCCTGTCTCCTGTGTCTGAATCAGAACCCTGTCTACTGCATCCTGTCTCCTGTGTCCGAAATGAAGCTGCGCACCATATTTACGTGAGCAAAATTTTGCCTACTTAACGACCCTTTCGCCCCGTCTACTGAACAAGCCTAGTTATCAGTGTGCATGCACGCGTCATCAGGAGTAACCATTGTTGTCGGCCATTTTGTGTCATCGCTTCACAGGATGTGGACTAACTGGGATGAATTTAAATGGCACACCGCTCTGCTCCCCTTTCCCCTCCGCTGGCGGTACTCACGCTCCAGTCTCTCCTCCCGCTCCTTCAAGGCCCTCTCTCGCTCTTGCAGCTGCTGCTCCTTCAGCCTGAGCTCCGCCGCTACGGCAACAGCCGCTGCGTCTGCAGGAGCGCACGCGGCTTTCGGCTGCTCCAGCTCTCCGGACTTCCGGTGGTTCCGGTACTCCGCCTTCCTCTGCTCCTCCGACACAACGTCTGCCAACAGGCTGCTCTGGACAATGGACTCTACAGACGGTCTCATGTAGTCCTGAACAGACATGAATAATCAATCCATCACAACGTGAGGGGTGCCACTGCAAAAACTTCATACATTAATAATCAATCCACTGTGCAAGAGCATGTAGGCAATGGGGAAAGTCAGTATAAATTTTGAATACTTTCATTGTGACATCACACGGTCACACGATCACATTTAACCAATGGGGAAGCTCAGGTACAGAGGTACCTGTACCTTTAAGTGCAGCATTCTGCACACAAGGGAATTCAGGTCCTCGGAATAGCGGTATGGAATCCGCCGGAATTTCCCCTCCCGGATCTTCTCCGCCAGCTCTTTCTGATTATACGCCGTGAAGGGAGGCCTGCGCGAGACGGACACACAGGTCAGCCAATCACACGGCAGCTCCATGCAGAACACTTCCCGTCATCTTTAGAGCAGATACTCACGATAGGGCACAGAGCTCGTACACTAAACACCCCAGAGACCAGATATCTGATTTCTCATTGTAAGATGTCCGATTCATTTGTTCCTGTAAAAAAAATTGGAAAACCACCAAATTGGTTTCAAGCCACAAAATATTATTTTTTTTAAACATTTTAAAAAAGCACACCCTCAAATATATTTAGTAATTTTACAAAAATTATAAAACTTTCCCATAACATACATCCCACCTTTTCTAAAAGGGGACAGTCATGATACATGTTTTGAGGGGTCTTACTGGAGACATGTAGTAAGGAGTCCCGACGAATGTTTTGGCAAAGCTGGTGTCGTGGTTGAGGATTCTGGCCAGGCCAAAGTCCCCCAGCTTAACGTTCTGTTTGGCGTCCAGGAAGATGTTGGCGGGCTTGAGGTCGCGGTGCAGCACGGTGTGGCCGCCATCACTCCGACGGTGACACTCTTTCAGTGCCAGTGACAGCTGTGCCAGGACCCGCAGGATTAAATCTTCATCCAAGTAGCGCCTGTTGGACACAAAGGCACACGTGCCATGGCATTTATTTATTTATTTATTATAAACAGACCTAGCTGCTAAAATCATTGTGCATGGTCCCGGTCAAATATATATTTAACCCCACCCCCTCTTCATAAACATAACTTTATGAAGACAACTTTATGACTGGTGAAAGGTAGTTGCAGGTTTCGAAACAATGAAGAAAAACTTGCATGTGCACGTGCTGCCTGGGGCTCGTCATCCCCTCGCGACTGAGAAGCAGCCAATACAAATGTAAACAATGCACATCGATCGGCATCATCCGACTCAACCTCAACGATGAAGCAAAAAAAACAAATGACGTGACGTTATTGTTCTGGCCAGAAACTCCAAGAGGCGAGCGAGCGAGCGAGCGCAGAGTGACGCACCTTTCTTTAATGCACCTGGCGAGCAGAGCGGACAGGTCGCCGCCCCCGCAGTGCTCCATGACGATGTACAGCGTGCTGTTGCTGCGGTCGATGATGCGGTCGTAGTACCGCACGATATTGGGGTGCTTGAGTTCGCGCAGCAGGTTCACCTCGGATACCAACATCTGTTTTTCGGCTTCTGCCATGGTACCATAATCCAGCTCTTTCCAAACTAGAACCTAGAAATAAAAACAACAAATGATCTGGAAACTATTAGACCAAACACCATAACCCTAATGCACGGAGGGTAGTACCAGCAATTACAGTAACATTAACGATATTCACGGCAGATCGTTTTGTTTTTCTAGCAATGCTGAGCTTAGTGTGGCGTAAACTTGCCCATTTAACGTAACGTTACTGTAATTAGCCAGTAACGTTAGTACGGCAAACTTAGCTGATCATTGACTGCCTGGTTATCAAACTGCTATTGGGAACTAACGTTATAACGTCACGTGCTAGTTAACGTTAACCAACCAACATGCACAATAGCAAACAGACTCTTTAGCAACGTTTGCAAACTAACGTTAGCTAGCATAGTAACCTCGTAACGTCAACTTAGTTCGCCAATTTAGGTTTGTATTGAAGATAATTTTTTAGCAAACTACGCATAACGTTATTTAATACAGCCAATGACACAAACCGCACGCCACTAGTAGAATTACACCTACCTTTCCATCAGACTTCCTCCTTATCTTCTGACATTTCCCGTAAGATCCGGATCCTATGGTATACAAAACCTCATAGTCTTCCACGCGTGATGGCATCTTATAATGTCAGAATGAGTAGTTTCTCTGAGATAACTATCATCCGCACATAAGAACTTCACAACCAAACAGCTGTTTTTTTCCCCAACTCAGTGACCAGCCTTGGGCTTCGCTTGGTGTCCTTTTGTGTTGTGAGTTACAAACAGCAAATAATCTCTGTTTGATTTCTCGCTTGTTGAAAACAACGTGAGAATTTCCTAGTTTTTTGCTCAATGCGGCGTTCTCTATAAATTAGCTTTCTTAGCAAAACAGGACAAGGCGACGTTTCAAAATTGGTGCTGTAAATCGCCAATCTGATTGGTTCTTTTTTTCGGGAAGCGAGGTTTTCATTGGTTAATAGATGGAAACAAGCCGAAGGTTGCTAAGCGTCAGATAACCGCGAGAGAAGGGAGACAACCGCGCGATTTAGTGGGTTAATACACAATTTTCTTTTTGTAAATTATATCAACAAAAAAAAGACTGTAAACTGTAATTACAAGTGGAAAACTTTTGTATGAATTACCATGGAATTAACACAAAACGAAAGCAAATAATTGTATTTTTTATGAAAGTTTTTTTATAAAGTTTATTATAATTACTTTATTTTTATTTTTTTACAAATAATATCAGCAATTATGGGCAATATAAATCAACATGGATTTTGGGATGAGAAATTTATTAGTCCATATAAATTGAGAGTATCTGTGAGATTCAACAAGAAATATATTCCTTCCACAAGGGGTCGTTAAAGTACTCTTTACAGTTTGCTAATGTAAGATAAATCGGTTTGCATGAAAATCCAAGATCAAGAAGACCTTACACCCGGCGCTAACCCAAACGCAAGTGTCTTTGCTATGGTTCATTATAACGCCTTGCGTTCACGTCGTTTAAATACCATGTATTATTGTACCCATTACAAGTGAACTGGGCGTGTTGGTTTTAAGATGAGGAGAGGCCAGGATTATTTTTGACGTATGGCCATCTTGAGGCAGCAGAAAGCGCTTGCGCTTAAACCACCACAAACCTGGTCTAAAGTCATGTCGCAGTTGTTTACATGTTATTTTAACGGCGCATATAAGTGTGCACAGGGGCGCGCACAAGCTTGACTAAAAATATCAAGATTACAATGTGAAATATTGTCTAGGCTATATAAAAAATCCATAATAATAAAATGGCTTTCCGTTTGCTGATAACACCTATATCAAGCCTAATGCGTGAACTGTCATTCAATGGAAAACTCTCGCACTGCATTCAATGGAAAATGCACTTCAGATGTCATTACAATACAGCTCCCTCTCTCCCATTTAGCCTATTCCTAAAAACGCACGAGCATGTCTGTTTCGCCATCAATCAATCCGCCAAGGTGAAAAAGCAGGCTTTTAAAGGGAATGGGATAGGACATTTTGATTGGTTTATTGCATGTCACGCTAAAGACACACCTATAATTAAGGAAGAGACCGAGTTCAGCCCATTTGCGCGTTGCGCCGTACTTAGCGCCCAAAATACACGCCGGTAAACTATTAAAAATGGACTTGGACACGCCCTAAATGGACTTTATGCCATGCGCTTAGACCATGTGCCAAGATCGCCAAGATAGAGCCCCTTGTTTCTTATTATATACCCTATATGATCACCACACCTCAGGTCATTAGCATTACTTAAATAGACTTGATTAGATGCAATGTATATGATAAGAATGTAGACAACTTGTAACACACACACACACACACACACACACACCATTGAGGTTTATAGTAGAAATCCTCTTTGCATACACACACAAACTCACACACGCGCGTGCACACACACATACACACACACACACACACACACACACACACACTGTACATACACGCACTAAATTTGTTTTACTGTCATTTCAAAGAGTTGGTACATCTAAGCAAAGGTGCTGTAGGTTTTTCCCAAGTTGTTTTCAAACTCAGTCATTCAGGAGCTTATGTCAAAGTCAAAGTGTTTTTATTTATCAAGTGCACAGTATAACACAAGGTCATTCTGAACAATGAAATTCTTAGGACATGGCAAGCAACAACTATGTAGTAGGCATTAAAAACAAACAAAAACAAAACAAAACAAAAAAATATATTAAATTGTTAAAAAAAAGTCAAATAAGGGCAAGAATAACATAAATGTAAATATACATAGCAGTAAAACACTAGCAGCAGTTCCAGATATGGACAGTAGGAGTAGGAGTATTAAATATAAAGTGTGGAGGTGCCGATAGACATGTACAATAAATTTAATTAAGGTGATGTACATTGAATGTACATAAGAAGTGCCTAGAGCATACAATGAGGTGCGATGAATGAGATTAATGCTGCTGGTTGAGAAGCCTGATGGCCTGGGGGAAAAAACTGTTTGTGAGTCTGGTAGTCCGTGCCCGTATGCTCCGGTAACGTCTACCAGACGGCAGCAGCGAGAACAGTCCGTAGCCTGGGTGGTAGTTTAATGTGGATGTGATTTAATGTTTAACATTAATGAGGAGAACAGGCCATTCAGCCCAACAAAAAATCAGGATTACCTACTAAGGGCCTTAAAATAAGTGAATTAAACTTACAGACAAATGTAAAAATGTCTGAATCCATTATCTTAGTCCCTGAACTGGGATGACATGCACCTCTATTGTTTTACATTCTGTCAGTTGTTGCAGGAAGGCAATTGTATAACTCCCATGGCCAGAGAACAGTGTTACATTACTATTATTTTAAAGAGAAAAGAGACCATTATTATCAGCGTCAGACAGCAAGATGATTGTGATGGCATTTTCGAGTGATGGCATTTTCATAATATTTCTGTTTTTGATATTCATAAGATGGTGAAAACATCCATGAGGCTCGCATGAGATTAGTGAAGAGAAAGCATGCGCACTGAAGAACTCTTTGGCTTACGGTGATAATGAAATGCATATTATCCATATCAGTAGAGTGAAGAACTTGCTCACTTACTATTCGCTCTACCACACATCTGATTTATTAAACTACTGAACTGGTTAACATTTATTTACACCCTCATCTGATGACATCATCAGATACTTCGATCTTCATCTTCTTCGGTGAAGACCTAGGTAGGGTAAAAACATCAACCAGTCATGAGGTCGAATAAGCCAGATGTGCTTTGGAGCAAATAGTATTTATGCAAGATTAAGACCTAAGATCTGACTCCCCCAAAAATGTTCCCACCCCCAGAAATCTCCCTGTGACCTATCAAAAGAGGGATGAGAGAGAGCAGGGTTCCAGGCCCTGTCTGTGCTGCTGGTATCCAGCTTCATTGTGCCTGCTTTCCTGGTCTCACCAGTAAGCTCCCTTTTCAAAGATGGGGCTCCATTAACATGCAGTCCCCTGGATGTGAGGCCTGAGCATTTCTGGTCAAAGCCACAGTTTAAAAGGCTGTTATTTCCACACCACAAGACAAGATTGTATATGACGCAATCACACTCTCCCACCACCTTTCTTTTTGAACACATTTTAACATATTTATGAAGCTACAATGGCCAAACAGTTTTGCACAGTTTCAACACAAATCTGTGTATTTAGAAGGAAATAAGTAATCTAATCAGATCAGATAGGCAATCTTTCTCTTATCTCATTGTACTTTATCTCTTACTGTGCAGGATGGCACTTTACCCTCACAGATCATGTATACAGCAACTGTACAGTTATGAATGTGAATATCCACAAAGTATCTGATTAACTTTGGTCAGGCTCTTGAGAGCTGGTTATGATGCCTGAATCTGGTTTTGCTGTTGCAGCGCTGATGGGTATCACAGGTAGGCTAGTTGTGGGATTTTAATGTTCATCAAAAACGTGACCATTTGCAGCTGGAGAAAAACGGGCGCAGAAGGATAAAACTCTTCAGAGGATTGCAGCTTCATTTTGGGAAACATCACATGCATGTTCACCCAAGAGCAAAACAAATTCTGTTTACATCACATAAAATAAAAATAATAAAAACTGGTCATGGTAAAATCTAAAAGACAAATCCATTGCCAAAGCATCCCAAAGAATCTATCTCTCTCACATCTGTTTGATTGGGCTTCTTTTTCATGATGAAATAAACTGTTTTTCCACATCATTCCACTTCATGTGGATGTAAAATTCAGACTCTATTTGTTAAACAGTTAATCATATTTACTATACACTTTCATGTATACATATACCTATACATTGTTTTAGTTTTTTACAAGACATGCAATTCAGATTTAAAATGAATTTCAACACTAGTAACCTATCGCTGCCTTATTGTAATAAACAAAGATGTCTCCCCTATGAAGCCGGATTACTGAGTTAGCTGGATAACTGCTTGGAGTAAAACCCGAAACAGCTTTTTACGTCAGTCCATGTTCCAGATTTGGAATGGTTCCATTGACAACGGTCAACGACACTGCATCGCCATGACAGACCATATACTATGAAGCAGGACATTTGAGTTAGCTGGACTGCACTGAGTAAAACCCGGAACCCTCCCAAATCTGGAACATGGACTGAAGTAAAAAGAGCTGTTCCGGGTTTTACTCCGTGCAGTTATCCAGCTAACTCAATAATCCTGCTTCGTAGTATACCCCCCATATTTGACCTTGAATATCATCTTTTTTGGTCAAACCCAAATCTTGCAGCCTGTAAAGCACACCCAATACAGCCCATACTGAACAATGCTTTGATATGTAAGAATGAAAGGAAAACAAACTCTTAAATCATCCTTCTCATGTGTAAGAAGTGGCTGCCTGGCCCAAGGTCATTGTAAGACTGCGGCAGCTCTATTCCACTTGAATCTGTTCTACTTGAGTAATGAGGAGAGACTGGCCTACATTTCAGTTAAGATTTGAACTTTGACCTGGGGTGAAGAGCACTTTTCGGTTAAAAGACTGCTTGAAGCACCAGCCCAAATGCTCACTTTTCCATAATAATAAACCTTTCCCTCTTCAAACATCATGAGTCAATTGCAGCGTGATTAGCTGAAGTTTAAACCTCAGGTTCAAACCCCTAGACCACAGAACTGGAACAGCTATTGTTGTAGTGTAGGGAGAAACAGATTGGGGTGAGCCACGTGTTTTGAAGGAAAGCCATAGGTTTGCACTGAGGTAAGATACCTGTGTGTCCAGTGCAGTGGGGTTGTTTCATGAAAGCGGTTTGGGGAGACAATTGGACGTTCCAAATTGGGGTGGGAATTGGAGATAGACAGCCCTGTGTCGGGCGCCAAATGATTAAAGAAAATTAAAAATAAATAAATAAATAAAAAAGAGGAATAATAACAGTCATAATGCAGTTCTATTCTGAATAAAAGAGAATAGACATAATGAGAGCAACATCCAACATAAAGCAAATCACAATAAAGGAATCCATTACTGTAAAGAATATATACATCACTATCAAACACCAAATGGAAGAGTATGAAATAAAATATAAACCATTTATGACAAGAATTAATAATAATTGCAGTTATCATCTATATTATCATTTTGAATGCAAAATATTATCTTAGTGCATACGTGTCAACTTTTGTTTATGGAAGTTATAGTAAAAACTAGTGAAACTTTTGCACACACAAAAAAAATGTGTCGCATAAAAGTATCAATCCAATATAATTTATTAGAGTGGTGTTTCTCTATTAGAATAAACAGATACACTACACCTCCCTATACTAAGGGGAAAATATCCTTCATATCTTAATGAATTAGGCTGTATCACATCACATTAAACGGGTGAGTGCCCACACTCACACAGAATATGCTGTTGCACTTACAAAAACCACAATACATAATATTCTATTGTTACCAGTGTGTTCCATCTCTACACTGTTGTCTGGAGGCCATTAAATTGTTCAATATCAAACAGCATTTAATTTTTCAGTTACACTTTAAAAGCCATGGGAAAGGCCTGTGCTTAGTTGACTCTGCGCTTGTTAATATTGAATGCTGATTAATTCGGAAATAAAGGTTCTCTATGAGTGGACCGTGAAGCCGTATTGTTACAGGGACTTCTGAAATCAGTGGGGAATTGGCTTCCAGTGCACATGCTGTGTGATTACATTTCTGTGTTCTGGCTCGAAAAATAAAGACAGTCATGACTCATAAATGATGAAGTCGGGGGCTGTTTGGAAGACCAGCCCTTCTCATTATGTACACTGTTTACCACGTCTAATGCTCTGGTAAGAAGGCTTGCGATTTAAATGGCCTGCAAAAGCTATAAGATATAATGGCTCTGAATCGAATCTGCAGATTAATTACCGTATCTCTGTACAATCTTTTTTATTCCCCTGTTCTCAATGTGCAGTTATTTACTTCAGTGTCAATCTGCATTGTTCGACGCAGGCTGTGAGTAAACAGGGTGCTGGCATTCTGATGTGGTTACTCTTTATTCTCTAAACCTTGCAAATATTAAACATACATACATTTCTCATTCATTAAAACACGAAATATTCTAACCAGCAGATTTCTGATGGCATTTAATTTAGATTATGTACAATTGTTTATAAACAGTTGCCTAAGGGAATCTATTTTTTGGCTTACTTTGCCTGAATACATTTTGGAAATAGGCTTAGCACTGTAAGAATCTAGTTATCCACAGCGCCACAGACGGTAAACTAAACTTTTACTTGATGAGAACAACATTTCTGCGCGTCGTCACAGACGAAAAGAAGCTGAGAGTCGAGCGGAGAACAAAAAGCGTGTGGAAAAACCCACAGCATTTCTCGTGCGTGAGTCTTTGTTAGTTTTTAACTGGATTGACCCTCCGATCAACCAATAGAACTCTGAAACGTCACCGCTACACTGGATGACCGCACATAGCAACAGCTTGCTTGCGAGCCAGGGGAAAAACAGCGATTCTCCCGCGCGAGGGTGACGCGCACTAGAATTCCATTTGCCCAAGCGCATCACGTGATACGTTTACGCCAACCATAAACTAGTGCGCATTGCATGCGATGAGGAAAGAAACTAACCCTGTAGCTAATCAGTGTCGTCTTGTTTGTGAAATCGGTGGAGGGATCGACAATCCGGACTCCAACAAATGGTACTCCGCTCCCCCGCTACCAATCGCCAAAGACCGGGGCGTGTCTCCCGAAATCGCCTCGTTTCGTGTGAAAACTTTACCGGTTCGGGTGCAAAGTTACAACCGTCTGCAAACAGCTGAGTGGCGGAACATGCTACGCTGTAGCAGCTAATCAGGAACTGCGCTCTTTCTTTTTCCCCCCCGAACTGAATTGAATCGTCAAATGGAAGGACAGATAAATTATACGAGTTAATATATTAATTTACAATTAGCGAGCTAGAATAACGTTACATTGTTGTTGTTTTTTGACCGGCCGGCCGGGGTTCGTCACGGAGTCCAGCTAACGTTAGCTAAGCAGTTTTTCAACCCTAGGAGGTAAAATGGCTTGTGAGCCCAAATTTGTTCGGCTGTTATGCATGCTTTCGCTGACTTTTGTCTTTTTCATTGTGGAGGTAGTAGTCAGTCGAATAACAGTGTCCTTGGCAATGCTGTCGGACTCGTTTCACATGCTGTCGGACGTGATCGCGCTGGTGGTCGCGTTGGTGGCCGTCCGCTTCGCCGTGAAGACGCAGTCGACCAACAAAAACACCTTCGGATGGATCCGGGCGGAGGTGATGGGCGCCCTGGTCAACGCGGTATTTCTGACGGCTCTGTGTTTCACCATCATCCTGGAGGCCATCGAGCGCTTCACCGAGCCCCACGAAATCAAGCAACCCCAGATCGTCATCGGGGTCGGGGCTGCGGGGCTACTCGTGAACCTGCTCGGGCTCTGTATGTTCCACGAGCATGCGGGCGGGGGACACGGACACTCGCACGGGAATAAAAAATCCAAGAGGAATAAAATGTGTAAATCGGACAGACCGTCAAACAACGGATCATCCGGCGAGGAGACGAACAACCTGGTGGGGAACTGCACCAACAGCCCCAACGGTGTCGGCACCGACAGCAGACCCAGGCACGGAGCTAGACACGGTAGGTCCCCTCTCCCCGTATCTCCCACCATTGTCTGGGGGATGATTTACCCTCACAGCCCTGAACAACACCACACTGCCAGTACCAGGTTTAAATACACCGATGAGCCCACCTCCGTTCATATTCAATGACTGAGGTGATTTTAATTCATCACCGTACATTAATGAAATGAAAGAACCGAGCCGAGTAACCCTAGTGGACCGATGGCTAAAATACTGTAAGACTCAGCCATGGCTATAAAATGCGTGTAGTTTTAAAATCCCGCTTCGTGTTTGGTCATTGAGCCACTTCGTACCGACGTACTAACGTTAGTTTCCCAGTTAACCATACTGTAAATTATTCCTGAACATACATAAATGAGAGGGATCATCGTCTATTTTTACAGTTGAACAGCGTATTCTGGGCTAGAGTTTGGAACGCTTATGATTGAAGCCACCGAGGGCTCACCACTGGGGATCAAAAAGCCAAGAGAGTAAGAGTGGTTCTGAATGGGCCAAAATTAACTGCAGCTCGCCAGCTACCTGGTACTCTCTCACGGCCCGATACAGAGACAAATGCGCATTGGGAGTGTGAGTTGGTTACAGTGTCCAGAGTGCAGTCCAGTGCTCTTGAATGATCTATCCCCCCAGATGAGTAGCACTAGACTTAGTTGTAATTTGTCGAGACGCTTCTGGTCTAATTCAGTGATTTGCTCAACCGCAGGAGAAGCCGGATGATATGGCTGATTGAATCAAGGGAACCGTAACTAACTATAGTCCACCTCACGCCACAGTGATATTTATGTGTGATTGCTGTAAACCCCGCATAGTGGTTAAGTATGGGTAATAATTATCTAGTGTTGCATGGCATGTATGTGTAAGAATCTGGACTCCGAAGTGTTAAAACCGAATGCAGTCGTTACATAAAGTTAAGAGCCGCAGTAAGCAGGAGAGGGGATTGAGGATGTTGGCCCAGCAGAAGGTGAGTGACTCACTTTCATACGTTATGTTCCTGTGTGTTATTAGCCACTCTTCTTCAAACCTAGTACTGGTTTTTCTGCTGTCTGCTGGACATACCTCCATCTCTCTCTCCCCCTCCCTCTCTCTATCTCTCTCTCCCCTCCCTCTCTCTATCACTCTCTCCCCCTCCCCCTATCTCTTTCTTTCCCCCTCACCCTATCTCTTTCTCTCCCCCTCACCCTATCTTTCTGCCTCTCCTCTCTTTGTCTCTCCCTTCTCTCTCTCATATCTCTCTGCTGTCTGTGAATGATTTGTGTAAAGGCACTCTGCTGTCTGTGAATGATCAGTGTAAAGCTCTTTGCTGTCTGTGAATGATCTGTGTAAAGCACCCTGCTGTCTGTGAATGATATTTGTAAAGCTCTTTGCTGTCTGTGAATAATCTGTGTAAAGCACTCTGCTGTCTGTGAATGATCTGTGTAAAGCTCTTTGCTGTCTGTGAATGATCTGTGTAAAGCACTCTGCTGTCTGTGAATGATCTTTGTAAAGCTCTTTGCTGTCTGTGAATGATTTGTGTAAAGCACTCTGCTGTCTGTGAAAGATCTGTGTAAAGCTCTTTGCCGTCTGTGAATAATCTGTGTAAAGCACCCTGCTGTCTGTGAATGATCTGTGTAAAGCTCTTTGCCGTCTGTGAATAATCTGTGTAAAGCACCCTGCTGTCTGTGAACGATCTGTGTAAAGCTCCTTGCTGTCTGTGAATGATCTGTGTGAAGCACTCTGCTGTCTGTGAATGTTATGTGTAAAGGCACTCTGCTATGGAAGATTTTTAGTGACTTAATTAAATAATATAATAATAATAATAATAATAATAATAATATAATAATAATAATAATAATAATAAAAAATAATAATAATAATAATAATAAAACTTTATTTGTATAGCACATTTCATACAAGGATTGTAGCTCAAAGTGCTTTACATCAATAAAATAATGACAGTGTAAGGCAAGCAGCAAGTGCAGTTTATATGCAATCGCTTTAGCGACACATTGTGAAATGTAATACATATCTGCATTTGCTTTTACGTAAAGATGCGCATTTATCATGCCATAATTAAAAACAAAACGCATATTGCATTGCGTTTCAGTGTGTGTTCTCTAAAAACACTCATACTGAAATACAATACAGGGTGCATTACTTTTCAACGCCAAAATTTTAATGCAAACAAGCCCATTGCATTTAGCTTCGTCAGCAAAGCGTGCCACACAGAACGTGACAATTGAGTCATTCCATGTCAGATGAGCCAAGAATTTCCCTTGACCCCTCAGATTTTGTTAAAATTTTAGGAAATGATTGGGACCCATGAGAAACGGACAGAAATAAATTTTTGTCGCACTAGGGCTCTTAATTAGTGAGATACACGCTAAGGAATTTTGAACAAATTAAAACACCCATATCTCAGAATGTAAAGCACCTAGAGAGCTGGTTCAGGTGTCATGTTGAAGCAGCCCTGAGTAGCCCTATGGATTGGTATATGAAAACCTATTTCCTAAAAAAAAAAAAAAAAAAAGTAAAGTTAAAAGATGTATGAAATTTTTCTTTTCTTTTTTCTTCTTCTTCTAATTCAAGTCAGAGGTACTTTGTGATGTAACCAAGCATCCCTGTAAATTTGGTGATGGGCACTCTTAACAGTTTCTGCGCAATAGGCCTATTTCACAGAATAGGCATCTTTCTCGGTAGCCCAGTGGTAAACTTCCTGTTTACAAATCCAGATCTCGGTCTGAATCCCACAGGGGGCAGAACTTTTTCTCTTTTGGACCGGGGCAATCCTATTCAACACTGCCTATTCAACACTGCCTATTCAACACTGGCAATCCTATTCAACACTGGCAATCCTATTCAACACTGGCAATCCTATTCAACACTGGCTATCCTATTCAACACTGGCAATCCTATTCAACACTGGCAATCCTATTCAACACTGGCTATCCTATTCAACACTGGCAATCCTATTCAACACTGGCAATCCTATTCAACACTGGCAATCCTATTCAACACTGGCAATCCTATTCAACACTGGCAATCCTATTCAACACTGGCAATCCTATTCAACACTGGCTATCCTATTCAACACTGGCAATCCTATTCAACACTGGCAATCCTATTCAACACTGGCAATCCTATTCAACACTGGCAATCCTATTCAACACTGGCAATCCTATTCAACACTGGCAATCCTATTCAACACTGGCAATCCTATTCAACACTGGCAATCCTATTCAACACTGGCAATCCTATTCAACACTGGCTACCAGTATTAGACATTGTGTCATTGGCCTAGATGAGGTTTCAGTTTTAATTTGGATTTATCCAATAGCTACTGCTGTCTAAAAGTAAGTCATTTGCTTGTATTGAATGACTGTTGCCTTGTGGATACTGCAGACTGAAACTGCAAATGAGAGATGTTAATACAGAAATTGTAAACAAAATAAAATAAAATAAAATAGCCAATCCAGTGGGTTGCCAGGCTAGGTATGCTACGTGAGTGACCAGCCGAATGCTATAAACTAGGCACCAGCCTCGGTGAATCAAGTGGGCTTCCCATTCACCGCCACCGGCCTCTCATTTACATTAGTTTTAATAGGATACAACATAACATAAATACATTTTAAAAACCTTATAGGCCTACAGCATGAATCACAAGGTAATCGATTCACTTGCAAGATAGCTTCGGCTACCCACACACACTGAACCGAGGATGATGGACTTCTTCGCACTGTTTCGTCCCCACGCCCCGCCCCACGGACTATGATTGGACAGTTGATTGCATTTATCGAAGTGCTCCGCCTTTTCATTGACAAAATTAAATGCAATCACAGACCGCTCTGCATGTCAAATAAATACAATCGTGAGTATTGCTTTGAATTGTGTCACGTTCCGTGCGCCACGCTTTGCTGACGAAGCTAAATGCAATGGGCTCGTTTGCATTTCAATTTTGGCATGAAAATCGTGCAGCTGGCGTTGAAAAGTAATACACCCCGTAATATTGTATTTCAGTATGTGTGTGTTTAGAGAACACACACTGAAACGCAATGCAATATGTGTTTTGTTTTTAATTGTGGCATGATAAATGCGCATCTTTACGTAAAAGCAAATGCAGATATGTATTACATTTCACAATGTGTCGCTAAAGCGATTACATTTAATTAAGTCACTAAAAATCTTCCATACTCTGCTGTCTGTGAATGATCTGTGTAAAGCAAAGTTTATGAGAGCAGAGGTGCTGATCCGAGATCAGGCTTCCTCTGTCCATAGACTACACACATCAAACATATCCCTTATGAGCTAAAAGGGCAAACTGATCTGAAATCAGTGCTTCTGTCCCCAGATGCTTTATGAATACTTTACCTGGGCCCTTATGGGTCCTGTCCAGGTTCTGTTTCTGTCGATTCTGGAGATTGTGACTTGGGTCTGCTGGAGCAGAGATTACTAAAATGTCTCCATCAAACAGAAAGAAAGGGGAAATTCAGTTGATTTTGTACGTGAGGGAATTTTGTGTGTGTGTGTTTGTGTGTCTGGGACAGTACACCATTATTCCATGAAAGTGATGAAGAGTCAGCAGTGTAGCATAGTGGTTAGGGAACTGGGCTTCTAACTGTGAGGTTGTGGGTTTAATTCCCAGGCGAGGCACAGCGATTGGGCTGTAATGAGCAGAAGTACTGAGCCTGAAGCGCTTCAGTAAATATCCAGCTCAGAGAACGTTAGCTGTGTCTCTGGATAAGAACGTCTTCTCCGTGCCCGGGCCAGAGTCATAGTGAGCGCTGTGTAAAGGGCCAGAGTCATAGTGAGCGCTGTGTGTAAAGGGCCAGAGTCATAGTGAGCGCTGTGTGTAAAGGGCCAGAGTCATAGTGAGCGCTGTGTGTAAAGGGCCAGAGTCATAGTGAGCGCTGTGTGTAAAGGGCCAGAGTCATAGTGAGCGCTGTGTGTAAAGGGCCAGAGTCATAGTGAGCGCTGTGTGTAAAGGGCCAGAGTCATAGTGAGCGCTGTGTGTAAAGGGCCAGAGTCATAGTGAGCGCTGTGTGTAAAGGGCCAGAGTCATAGTGAGCGCTGTGTGTAAAGGGCCAGAGTCATAGTGAGCGCTGTGTGTAAAGGGCCAGAGTCATAGTGAGCGCTGTGTGTAAAGGGCCAGAGTCATAGTGAGCGCTGTGTGTAAAGGGCCAGAGTCATAGTGAGCGCTGTGTGTAAAGGGCCAGAGTCATAGTGAGCGCTGTGTGTAAAGGGCCAGAGTCATAGTGAGCGCTGTGTGTAAAGGGCCAGAGTCATAGTGAGCGCTGTGTGTAAAGGGCCAGAGTCATAGTGAGCGCTGTGTGTAAAGGGCCAGAGTCATAGTGAGCGCTGTGTGTAAAGGGCCAGAGTCATAGTGAGCGCTGTGTGTAAAGGGCCAGAGTCATAGTGAGCGCTGTGTGTAAAGGGCCAGAGTCATAGTGAGCGCTGTGTGTAAAGGGCCAGAGTCATAGTGAGCGCTGTGTGTAAAGGGCCAGAGTCATAGTGAGCGCTGTGTGTAAAGGGCCAGAGTCATAGTGAGCGCTGTGTGTAAAGGGCCAGAGTCATAGTGAGCGCTGTGTGTAAAGGGCCAGAGTCATAGTGAGCGCTGTGTGTAAAGGGCCAGAGTCATAGTGAGCGCTGTGTGTAAAGGGCCAGAGTCATAGTGAGCGCTGTGTGTAAAGGGCCAGAGTCATAGTGAGCGCTGTGTGTAAAGGGCCAGAGTCATAGTGAGCGCTGTGTGTAAAGGGCCAGAGTCATAGTGAGCGCTGTGTGTAAAGGGCCAGAGTCATAGTGAGCGCTGTGTGTAAAGGGCCAGAGTCATAGTGAGCGCTGTGTGTAAAGGGCCAGAGTCATAGTGAGCGCTGTGTGTAAAGGGCCAGAGTCATAGTGAGCGCTGTGTGTAAAGGGCCAGAGTCATAGTGAGCGCTGTGTGTAAAGGGCCAGAGTCATAGTGAGCGCTGTGTGTAAAGGGCCAGAGTCATAGTGAGCGCTGTGTGTAAAGGGCCAGAGTCATAGTGAGCGCTGTGTGTAAAGGGCCAGAGTCATAGTGAGCGCTGTGTGTAAAGGGCCAGAGTCATAGTGAGCGCTGTGTGTAAAGGGCCAGAGTCATAGTGAGCGCTGTGTGTAAAGGGCCAGAGTCATAGTGAGCGCTGTGTGTAAAGGGCCAGAGTCATAGTGAGCGCTGTGTGTAAAGGGCCAGAGTCATAGTGAGCGCTGTGTGTAAAGGGCCAGAGTCATAGTGAGCGCTGTGTGTAAAGGGCCAGAGTCATAGTGAGCGCTGTGTGTAAAGGGCCAGAGTCATAGTGAGCGCTGTGTGTAAAGGGCCAGAGTCATAGTGAGCGCTGTGTGTAAAGGGCCAGAGTCATAGTGAGCGCTGTGTGTAAAGGGCCAGAGTCATAGTGAGCGCTGTGTGTAAAGGGCCAGAGTCATAGTGAGCGCTGTGTGTAAAGGGCCAGAGTCATAGTGAGCGCTGTGTGTAAAGGGCCAGAGTCATAGTGAGCGCTGTGTGTAAAGGGCCAGAGTCATAGTGAGCGCTGTGTGTAAAGGGCCAGAGTCATAGTGAGCGCTGTGTGTAAAGGGCCAGAGTCATAGTGAGCGCTGTGTGTAAAGGGCCAGAGTCATAGTGAGCGCTGTGTGTAAAGGGCCAGAGTCATAGTGAGCGCTGTGTGTAAAGGGCCAGAGTCATAGTGAGCGCTGTGTGTAAAGGGCCAGAGTCATAGTGAGCGCTGTGTGTAAAGGGCCAGAGTCATAGTGAGCGCTGTGTGTAAAGGGCCAGAGTCATAGTGAGCGCTGTGTGTAAAGGGCCAGAGTCATAGTGAGCGCTGTGTGTAAAGGGCCAGAGTCATAGTGAGCGCTGTGTGTAAAGGGCCAGAGTCATAGTGAGCGCTGTGTGTAAAGGGCCAGAGTCATAGTGAGCGCTGTGTGTAAAGGGCCAGAGTCATAGTGAGTAGACATTACAAGCAGCAGTAACTGCAGCATTAAGGAAGTGACATTCTGCTGTCAGAAGGCCCCATGACAGGGGGGAAGCAAAGCAACATTTTATTTTGTTTTGAAATTTGACACCTTGAATCTTGTCACTTGAGCCATATTTTCACCCCGTTTACATTTCTAACACGCTGTCTTTCTGCGGCTCAAATATCTGCCAGGGTTTGTTGTTGCTGGGAATTTATGAGGTTAGAAAAACCCAATATTAAAACAAATATCGTTATACATGTCTATTTGAGTATATATCCTGAGTTACATAGAAGTTCTGAGTATATTATTAATCTCTCAAGGACCATTCTCTGTGTTTAATAATGTTTGAGTAACGTAGGCTTGCATTATTTTCAGGGCATGAAATTAACTTTTTCACCCATTGGCCAGAGTGGCTTGTGGATTCTAAAAATCGCCAGCAGCCATTTTCAACATTTTCCCAGCCACATTACCTTTTACATTATAACACAACCTGATTGTTTACCGGCCAAAGTGGCTGTTAAACTGCAAATCTTACCAGCCACAATCTAAATGTTACCAGCTGCATTTTTCTGGTGTTGGGTGTTAATTTCACACCCTCATTATTTAACATCTGATTTAATAAAGTAAGAAATTAAGCCAGCAGAGAGAGACACTGTACGTGTGAACAGTTTGTTTCCTGTTCCTCCTCTCTTTCACTCGCTCTGTTTCTCCTCCTCTCTTTCACTCGCTCTGTTTCTCTTCCTCTCTTTCACTCGCTCTGTTTCTCTTCCTCTTTCGCTCGCTCTGTTTCTCCTCCTCTCTTTCGCTCGCTCTGTTTCTCTTCCTCTCTTTCGCTCGCTTTGTTTCTCTTCCTCTCTTTCACTCGCTCTGTTTCTCTTCCTCTCTTTCACTCGCTCTGTTTCTCCTCCTCTCTTTCACTCGCTCTGTTTCTCCTCCTCTCTTTCACTCGCTCTGTTTCTCTTCCTCTCTTTCACTCGCTCTGTTTCTCTTCCTCTCTTTCACTTGCTCTGTTTCTCTTCCTCTCTTTCACTCGCTCTGTTTCTCTTCCTCTCTTTCACTCGCTCTGTTTCTCTTCCTCCCTTTCACTCGCTCTGTTTCTCCTCCTCTTTTTCACTTGCTTTGTTTCCTTTAGTGCTGGATTGTGTGTGAGACCTTATTTTCTCATCAGGACGGCTAATTAAGTTAATCAGTAAAATTAGAGAACCTGCAGGAACTCCCTACAAGCAACAGGAAATTACTATTGATCATATTCTCTACAACCACTGAACACATTTAACTGTTTACATGGTGCTGTTCTGTAAACCAGTGCATTTCTATACGTTTTAAATAATCAATTCTGAACTTTACAATTTAATTGAAAGATTAGTTTTCAATTCGCAATTTGACCTTTGAGGAATGCGCCAGATGAATAGCTCCTTATTCCCCCCCCCGCAGTGCTCAAACCTCCAGAGAAGGCCGGGTTTTGGGGTTCAGTCTGAAATAAAACCCCCTTGTTTGTGGGGTTGGCAGTCTGGTGGTTTTATCGCTCTGTAATTGTGCTGTCGTTCTGAAGGCCAGGCTCTGCAGAGAAGGTGATTTATATCTTCCCGTTTATCTGTGCTATACTTCGCCTTTCTACAGTCCGTTTACAGCCTGTTCACTGCACACCCCCCTCACCAGAAAATAACCCCCCCGTAACCGTGAGGGGTTTTAAAGGCTCGATGCTTCTGACCTGGGAATGCTGGTGTTGTGTAGGGTCTGTTATTAAAAAATGGATTAAATATGAACAAATGAACATAACAATATGAATACTTAACAATAAGAATTGTCTGTCTAAATTTGTGTATTTTTCAATAATAAAATAAGGTTTATTTAGCTATTTATATTTAATTTATTTGTTTTATAACAAATAAACGCATTATTAAATTAATGTTGGTTGTGTACTGGGTGTGTCCACGCTCTGACTCCGCCCTGTTCCCACCACAGACATCCAGCGGAACGACAGCCTGGAGGTGCAGATGAATGGCGGCGCCCCCTACGAGGAGCTGGATCAGAACGGTGCTGCAGCGTCGGAGCTCAACATGCGTGGCGTGTTCCTGCATGTTCTGGGCGACGCGCTGGGCTCCGTCATCGTGGTGGTGAACGCCCTCATCTTCACCTTCGTCTGGCAACCCTGCCCTCAGGGCGTGCCCTGCATCAACCCCTGCACCGACAGCCACTGCACCGACCACCAGCACGTCAATCACACGCTGGTGGATCTCCACGGCAACGGCACGCAGGTGGCGGTTCAGAGCTCTGGTCCGTGCTGGGTGCTCTATCTGGACCCCACGCTGTGCATCATCATGGTGTTCATCTTGCTCTACACCACCTACCCGCTGCTCAAAGAGTCGGCCCTCATCCTGCTGCAGACTGTGCCCAAGCAGATCGACGTGCACCAGCTCAACGAGCGGCTGCGTGGCGTGGAGGGCGTCCTGGCTGTGCACGAGCTGCACATCTGGCAGCTGGCAGGGAGCCGCATCATTGCCACGGCGCACATCAAGTGCCACGACCCCGCCTCCTACATGGACGTGGCCAAGCGCATTAAGGCATTCTTCCACGACCAAGGCATCCACGCCACCACCATCCAGCCAGAGTTCGCCACCGTCAACTCTGAGTCGCGCATCTCGCTGTGCGAGCTCTCCTGCCGGACTCAGTGCGCCCCAAAACTGTGCTGTGGGGCCACCGACAAACCGGGCCCCGCCGTCACCACGGCAACCTCCGCCACCGACAGGAAGCTCAGCGACGGGAAGGGTGCCGCCCTGCAGGTGATCTGCGAGACGGCGGGGGAGCAGGCCGTACCCCTGCAGGACCCTGAGCTCACCTTCTCCAGAGAGGTGGAGTCATCTCTGTGAGGGGCGGAGTCAGGCAGTGCAGCCCCTCCCTAATCCTGAGGCCCCCCCAGGAGTTCAGTTTTGCAGAGATCCTGGAAACCACAAGCCCCCCCACCCAACCCACCCACCCCCACCCCCAACACACACACACCCTTCCTCTGCTCTGAGCCCTGATCCCACCCACTGGCGTCACAGTTCATTTGCAGCACCATGATAATCTCTGATAGGTCACTTCTCACAGATGCGAACGTCCCGTTAGCGCCGGGCCGCGAGCGTTCCTTTAGCGCTATACCGTTAGCGCCGGGCCGCGAGTGTTCCTTTAGCGCTATCCCGTTAGCGCCGGGCCGTGAGTGTTCCTTTAGCGCTATCCCGTTAGCGCCGGGCCACAAGCGTTCCTTTACCGCTATCCCGTTAGCGCCAGGCCGTGAGCGTTCCTTTAGCGATGTCCCGTTAGCGCCGGGCCGTGAGCGTTCCTTTAGCGCTATACCGTTAGCGCCGGGCCGTGAGTGTTCCTTTAGCGCTATCCCGTTAGCGCCGGGCCACAAGCGTTCCTTTAGCGATGTCCCGTTAGCGCCGGGCCACGAGTGTTCCTTTAGCGCTATCCCATTAGCCCCGGGCCGCGAGCGTTCTTTTAGCGCTGTCCCGTTAGCGCCGGGCCGCGAACAGGATGTGCCAAAGCATCTTCATACAGGACGCGGGGCTGTCACCTCTTTAAAGAGAAAAAGAGCAACAAAGTGGAAACACACGCGCACTCACACACACACACACACACACTTATGCAGGTCTAAGCAGGTTTCATGGACTTTTCCCACTTATAAAGGTAATGACATTTCCCACCATATTTCTTTTGTTGTCTGCTTTGCACAGTATATTTGTCAGCCCCTCTTGCCCCAATTGAAAATTATTTTATAGAAAATAAAAAATAATTTATGTATTTAAGTTATTAGCCAGGATCTTATGTAATAGATGCTTTTTTAAATGTAGCTAAGGTAACATTAAAAAATGTTGTATGTTGCCTGTAAATAATGGACGTTTTGGCATAAGCCATCCATGCTATATTGTTGATCCAGGGAGGTGACGCTGAATTAGTGTCTGTATGGACTTGTTTTCTTGCCTTGAGACTTTATACAAATAGTCTTTGTAGCGTAATGGCAGCGTTAGTTTCTCTTCCACCTTTAACTTTTCCAACAGCACAGAAACACACACAAGTATATATTTGCAGCATTTGATAAAAGTGGAGGGTGCAGTTTTTGTTTTTTTTGATAGCCCGAAAGGTCTAAAACTAACATTAGCGTTGTGCAGTAGACCTGGGTTCTGTGCGTTAGAGCTGGGTTCTGTGCAGTAGAGCCCGGTTCTGTGTGTTAGAGCTGGGTTCTGTGCAGTAGAGCCCGGTTCTGTGTGTTAGAGCTGGGTTCTGTGCATTAGAGTTCTGTTTAGCTCCTGTGGATTTGTCACTTGAAATACTGGTGGGAACTGGACAGAGAACGGCACTGCTTGTGTGAATGGTGTCCTCTCTGCCCTTATTGCTGAGAGACCGATATTCACTGGGGGGGGGGGGGGGGGGGGCCCCCTACTTTGCATGACCAAGTTGCAATGTGCTGTGAATCACTCAACAGTATACAACCCAGACACTTAAACGAGTAAAACGTAACGCCTGATTGGCCACTCGGATTGGGGCGGGCAGGGGGAGGATTGAACCTCCTAAATGTGGATATAAGTCTTTTCCCCTGTCCTGGGGGGGGGGGGGGGGGGGCTCTTTGTCCCACCCCACCCCACCCCCATTCGTAAGTGTTTAATGCAATCTTTTAAAAATGTGGTTCACAGATGCATCTCACATTTCCAGGCAGATTAAATGTATGCAATGTGGATAAACATGTTCTGTAAGGAGAGGGTATATATGTATATGTGTGTGTGTGTGTATATATATATATATATATAGACATGCATCTCCATCACAAAACTCAGCCGCCGTTATCGCTCGATGGAAGCGGAGTGGAGCCACAGGGGGAGAATGCTCTGTCCGTGCAAAGATTTAATTTGTGATGTCATTTTTGGATTTTTAAATGTACATGGCAGTTTGAACAGTTGTTTTTTATGGTGTATATTCCTGTAAAAAAGAAAAACAGTGTTGTCATGGTGAATTAAACACGGCAGTTTTATTACTGCTTGACCCCGCCCCTGATCTGTGTCTTTGTGTTTTAAGATTCTGCTTCTCAGGGTGTTATTTCGGTGTTATATAGGAGGGTGTTAAATACATGGGTGTTAAACAGTTTGGTGTAAAATGGTCACATCACTGACTCAACAGGCACAGCTGGTGATTTTGGAGAGAAAAACAAACCCTATTTTTTTTATTTATTTGGGTCTACAAAGCAAACCTGTAGCAGTGAGTATGTTTACCTGTAGCAGTGAGTGTGTTTACCTGTAGCAGTGTGTGTTTACCTGTAGCAGTGAGTATGTTTACCTGTCGCAGTGTGTTTACCTGTAGCAGTGAGTGTGTTTACCTGTAGCAGTGAGTATGTTTACCTGTAGCAGTGAGTGTGTTTACCTGTAGCAGTGAGTGTGTTTACCTGTAGCAGTGAGTATGTTTACCTGTCGCAGTGTGTTTACCTGTAGCAGTGAGTGTGTTTACCTGTAGCAGTGAGTGTGTTTACCTGTAGCAGTGAGTATGTTTACCTGTAGCAGTGAGTGTGTTTACCTGTAGCAGTGAGTGTGTTTACCTGTCGCAGTGAGTATGTTTACCTGTCGCAGTGTGTTTACCTGTAGCAGTGAGTGTGTTTACCTGTAGCAGTGAGTATGTTTACCTGTCGCAGTGTGTTTACCTGTAGCAGTGAGTGTGTTTACCTGTAGCAGTGAGTGTGTTTACCTGTCGCAGTGAGTGTGTTTACCTGTCGCAGTGAGTGTGTTTACCTGTAGCAGTGAGTGTGTTTACCTGTAACAGTGAGTGTGTTTACCTGTCGCAGTGAGTGTGTTTACCTGTCGCAGTGAGTGTGTTTACCTGTAGCAGTGAGTGTTTACCTGTAGCAGTGAGTGTGTTTACCTGTCGCAGTGAGTGTGTTTACCTGTAGCAGTGAGTGTGTTTACCTGTAGCAGTGAGTGTGTTTACCTGTCGCAGTGTGTGTGTTTACCTGTCGCAGTGAGTGTGTTTACCTGTAGCAGTGTGTGTTTACCTGTAGCAGTGAGTGTGTTTACCTGTCGCAGTGAGTGTGTTTACCTGTAGCAGTGAGTGTGTTTACCTGTCGCAGTGAGTGTGTTTACCTGTAGCAGTGAGTGTGTTTACCTGTCGCAGTGAGTGTGTTTACCTGTAACTGAGTGTGTTTACCTGTCGCAGTGAGTGTGTTTACCTGTAGCAGTGAGTGTGTTTACCTGTAGCAGTGAGCGTGTTTACCTGTAGCAGTGAGCGTGTTTACCTGTAGCAGTGAGTGTCTTTACCTGTCACAGTGAGTGTGTTTACCTGTCGCAGTGAGTGTGTTTACCTGTAGCAGTGAGTGTGTTTACCTGTCGCAGTGTGTGTGTTTACCTGTAGCAGTGAGTGTGTTTACCTGTCGCAGTGAGTGTGTTTACCTGTCGCAGTGAGTGTGTTTACCTGTAGCAGTGAGTGTGTTTACCTGTCGCAGTGAGTGTGTTTACCTGTCGCAGTGAGTGTGTTTCTGT
Organism: Ilyophis sp. 1 JC-2022; assembly: GCA_022702515.1. Taxonomy (NCBI): domain Eukaryota; kingdom Metazoa; phylum Chordata; class Actinopteri; order Anguilliformes; family Synaphobranchidae; genus Ilyophis; species Ilyophis sp. 1 JC-2022. Next base: position 72,285,656 of record CM040395.1, on the reverse strand, counting down.
TTACCTGTGAGATATGGAACCCTGAGAAGCTTCAGCACAAAGTTCAGCTCACAGAAAAGCGCTCGATCAGCAAAGGAGGACCCGGCTTTCACAGTGGGGGGGGGTTTACAGGTGAGCCACACAGGTAAGGTCCTTGTGAGAGCGGTGGGTGCCAGCTGTTCTGAAGGAGGTGGGAACAGAAGTTGTCCTACCAATGACAAGCCACATAGATGGGGGAGGGGCTTGTGATTGGTGAAGAGAGGAAGTGACAGATGGTCTATTTGATGGAGGGGGTTGGGCCGGGCTGAGCTGGCTTTGGGGGGCAGTGTCAAACTTAATTCCTGCAGGGCCTGTGTACAATGGGGGAAATAAGTATTGGACACGTCAACAATTTTATTATCAAACATATTTCCAATGTAGCTATTCACATAAGATTTTGACCAGACATTGGTATTAACTCAATAAAACTACACAGCTAAAGAAATTGTAACGTTCCAATTCTTAAAAAAAGTTATGTGCAATAAAGTGAAATGAGACAGGAAAAAAGTATTGAACACGCTAAATTAAATGTGGTAGAAAAGCCATATTTTTTATATTTGGTTGCATATCCTTTGCATGCCATGACTTTATGATGTCTGTGACCCAACGACATCAAAAGGTTCTTGATATCTTATTTGTTGGTACTCTTACAAGCGATACTATAACAGCTCTGCATTTGAATGGATCTCTATGGGAATTGGAGGGTGAGACAAGATTTAGCTGTAAATTACACTGGAACAGTAGAACACATGGCTGGCTAAGTGGCTCTAAGTCATCAAGGGTCTGATGTATTAAACAAGCCTTTAACCATCACTCTGTTGCCAGAAATACAGTAGATATGGATGGATAACTTGAAGGGTTTCTTCTCCTGACTTATTTTTCCATAGAGTTCAATAGGAAAATCTGTCAGGAGAAACAACCCTTAAAGTGATCCTTCCATATCTACTGCATTTCTGGTATTATGCTTGAATATAACTGGTTATAAGAAAGGGGAAGTATAAAGTAGAGCTTTCTGCTGGGGGGTGCTGCACATATACCCCCTGTCCCTCCCCACCTTCCTGGTGAGAGTTCTCATGTGATTCTGGTTCTGAATGAGGGTTCTGCTGACCCAAAGTCAGAGTTGTGATTGGGCTGTGGATGGTGGAAAAGAAAGAATGCTGAAGAACAGGACTGGTGATGGGGGGGGGGGGTGTAGGTGCAGCTGTCCAAGCAGAGGAAACGGTGGTTCACACACGGGCCCTGGGGGGGGCACACAAACAGCTGCTTTAATTGGTTAGAACAACACAGAGAGCCCCACCCAAGTCTTTGAAGGGCCAGTTCTAGAGCTGAGACGCATAATGGGTGATTCTGAGCAGGGCGGGGTGGGGGGGGGGGACATGCGTAGCGGGTGATTCTGAGCGGGGCAGGGGGGACATGCGTAGCGGGTGATTCTGAGCGGGGCAGGGGGGACATGCGTAGCGGGTGATTCTGCGTAGACACATTTGAAATGTTTTCCTTTCGCACGGTGACTTGAGTACATTTTGTTAAGGCTGATTTGTTCATGATAAGTTTTATGATAAAGTGTTGTACATCAAATGCATTATTACTATACATGTTATACTCTTTCTGAGAGCCAGGCCTGTACATAGCCATTATTTTTGCATATTTCTTTCGTTTCAAGTCTTTAACTCGACCTTTGACCCCTATGAGCCCTGGCCGTGTTCTCTTTAGCCATGTGTCACTTCACCACCCCCCCCCCCCCCCCCCAATCCCAATAACAAAGCCCCCCAGGACAGATGGTCAGGCCTTCAATTCACTCACTGATCCCCTCCCCCACCCCACGCACACACACACACACACACAGTAGAATCAAACCAGAGGTGTACAGGCACTCCTCCTTAAAGCAGCTGGGCCTGTTGCATGTTGGGATAACTCAGTTGTTGTTTTAGGATGCCCCCCGCAGGCATTGGGTGCGTCCCAATACTTGAAAAATGCACCCTCCTTTCCTCCACTACCACCTCCTTATCTAATGTTGCTGATTACATATTAATAACAAAAAACTACGTTTTAAGTTTTGCCGCAAAAGACAGGAAATTCAAATGAGCACCACCAAACCAAACTTCAGCTCTCTACACAGGTTTGAACCAATCTGCCCAGTGATGATGTTGTTTGAAATACAGTAGACCAGCATAGCTACAGAACTGTATAGCAGTCAGATATAAAAAACGGAGTACTGGAAATCCCTGATAGTGTAGAGAGCTGAAGTTTGGCTTGGTGGTGCTCATTTGAATTTCCTGTCTTTTGCGGCTTTTGACCAAGCCAAACTTCACACTTAAAACGTAGTTTTTTTTGTTATTCCCAGGGTTTTTTCTCCAGAAGGTGTCAATTTCTTTAAAAAATGTAATCATCATAACTATTGTTACACATCCACGTAACGTTGAATAAACATAACTGAAGTTTACACAATCATTAGAAAATGTATTAGCTACCGCTATAAAGTTCAATCATTGTACCTCAAGAACACCCCAATAGACCAGAATAAGTCCAAATAACATTAAATATCATAACATAGCCCATAACATAACACAACATTACAAATTTCATAACACATTGTAAATAAAACAGATTGAATCATGACAAACAGCAACAGATATATTGTAGTTAAATTTATATTTTTCAAATTTGATAACTAATCTGTCCAAAATTCTACTTCGATATAATTAAACATTTTGCACTCAAATTTGTACAGATCTGCGCGTTAACTTTACTCCCAGAGTGTGCACTGTGCAGACTGGCTAAGTTAACTTTACTCCCAGAGTGTACACTGTACAGACCTGGCTAAGTTAACTTTACTCCCAGAGTGTGCACTGTGCAGACCTGGCTAAGTTAACTTTACTCCCAGAGTGTACACTGTACAGACCTGGCTAAGTTAACTTTACTCCCAGAGTGTGCACTGTGCAGACCTGGCTAAGTTAACTTTACTCCCAGAGTGTGCACTGTACAGACCTGGCTAAGTTAACTTTACTCCCAGAGTGTACACTGTACAGACCTGGCTAAGTTAACTTTACTCCCAGAGTGTGCACTGTGCAGACCTGGCTAAGTTAACTTTACTCCCAGAGTGTGCACTGTACAGACCTGGCTAAGTTAACTTTACTCCCAGAGTGTGCACTGTGCAGACCTGGCTAAGTTAACTTTACTCCCAGAGTGTGCACTGTGCAGACCTGGCTAAGTTAACTTTACTCCCAGAGTGTACACTGTACAGACCTGGCTAAGTTAACTTTACTCCCAGAGTGTGCACTGTGCAGACCTGGCTAAGTTAACTTTACTCCCAGAGTGTACACTGTGCAGACCTGGCTAAGTTAACTTTACTCCCAGAGTGTGCACTGTGCAGACCTGGCTAAGTTAACTTTACTCCCAGAGTGTGCACTGTGCAGACCTGGCTAAGTTAACTTTACTCCCAGAGTGTGCACTGTGCAGACCTGGCTAAGTTAACTTTACTCCCAGAGTGTGCACTGTGCAGACCTGGCTAAGTTAACTTTACTCCCAGAGTGTACACTGTACAGACCTGGCTAAGTTAACTTTACTCCCAGAGTGTGCACTGTGCAGACCTGGCTAAGTTAACTTTACTCCCAGAGTGTGCACTGTACAGACCTGGCTAAGTTAACTTTACTCCCAGAGTGTGCACTGTACAGACCTGGCTAAGTTAACTTTACTCCCAGAGTGTGCACTGTGCAGACCTGGCTAAGTTAACTTTACTCCCAGAGTGTGCACTGTGCAGACCTGGCTAAGTTAACTTTACTCCCAGAGTGTGCACTGTGCAGACCTGGCTAAGTTAACTTTACTCCCAGAGTGTGCACTGTACAGACCTGGCTAAGTTAACTTTACTCCCAGAGTGTGCACTGTGCAGACCTGGCTAAGTTAACTTTACTCCCAGAGTGTACACTGTACAGACCTGGCTAAGTTAACTTTACTCCCAGAGTGTGCACTGTGCAGACCTGGCTAAGTTAACTTTACTCCCAGAGTGTGCACTGTGCAGACCTGGCTAAGTTAACTTTACTCCCAGAGTGTGCACTGTGCAGACCTGGCTAAGTTAACTTTACTCCCAGAGTGTGCACTGTGCAGACCTGGCTAAGTTAACTTTACTCCCAGAGTGTGCACTGTACAGACCTGGCTAAGTTAACTTTACTCCCAGAGTGTACACTGTACAGACCTGGCTAAGTTAACTTTACTCCCAGAGTGTGCACTGTGCAGACCTGGCTAAGTTAACTTTACTCCCAGAGTGTGCACTGTGCAGGCCTGGCTAAGTTAACTTTACTCCCAGAGTGTGCACTGTGCAGGCCTGGCTAAGTTAACTTTACTCCCAGAGTGTGCACTGTGCAGGCCTGGCTAAGTTAACTTTACTCCCAGAGTGTGCACTGTGCAGACCTGGCTAAGTTAACTTTACTCCCAGAGTGTACACTGTACAGACCTGGCTAAGTTAACTTTACTCCCAGAGTGTACACTGTACAGACCTGGCTAAGTTAACTTTACTCCCAGAGTGTACACTGTGCAGACCTGGCTAAGTTAACTTTACTCCCAGAGTGTACACTGTGCAGACCTGGCTAAGTTAACTTTACTCCCAGAGTGTACACTGTGCAGACCTGGCTAAGTTAACTTTACTCCCAGAGTGTGCACTGTGCAGACCTGGCTAAGTTAACTTTACTCCCAGAGTGTGCACTGTGCAGACCTGGCTAAGTTAACTTTACTCCCAGAGTGTACACTGTGCAGGCCTGGCTAAGTTAACTTTACTCCCAGAGTGTACACTGTGCAGACCTGGCTAAGTTAACTTTACTCCCAGAGTGTGCACTGTGCAGACCTGGCTAAGTTAACTTTACTCCCAGAGTGTACACTGTGCAGACCTGGCTAAGTTAACTTTACTCCCAGTGTGTGCACTGTGCAGGCCTGGCTAAGTTAACTTTACTCCCAGAGTGTGCACTGTGCAGACCTGGCTAAGTTAACTTTACTCCCAGAGTGTACACTGTGCAGACCTGGCTAAGTTAACTTTACTCCCAGAGTGTGCACTGTGCAGACCTGGCTAAGTTAACTTTACTCCCAGTGTGTGCACTGTGCAGACCTGGCTAAGTTAACTTTACTCCCAGTGTGTGCACTGTGCAGGCCTGGCTAAGTTAACTTTACTCCCAGAGTGTGCACTGTGCAGACCTGGCTAAGTTAACTTTACTCCCAGAGTGTACACTGTGCAGACCTGGCTAAGTTAACTTTACTCCCAGAGTGTGCACTGTGCAGACCTGGCTAAGTTAACTTTACTCCCAGAGTGTACACTGTGCAGACCTGGCTAAGTTAACTTTACTCCCAGAGTGTACACTGTGCAGACCTGGCTAAGTTAACTTTACTCCCAGAGTGTACACTGTGCAGACCTGGCTAAGTTAACTTTACTCCCAGTGTGTGCACTGTGCAGACCTGGCTAAGTTAACTTTACTCCCAGAGTGTGCACTGTGCAGGCCTGGCTAAGTTAACTTTACTCCCAGAGTGTGCACTGTGCAGACCTGGCTAAGTTAACTTTACTCCCAGAGTGTACACTGTGCAGACCTGGCTAAGTTAACTTTACTCCCAGAGTGTGCACTGTGCAGACCTGGCTAAGTTAACTTTACTCCCAGAGTGTACACTGTGCAGACCTGGCTAAGTTAACTTTACTCCCAGAGTGTGCACTGTGCAGACCTGGCTAAGTTAACTTTACTCCCAGAGTGTACACTGTGCAGACCTGGCTAAGTTAACTTTACTCCCAGAGTGTACACTGTGCAGACCTGGCTAAGTTAACTTTACTCCCAGAGTGTGCACTGTGCAGACCTGGCTAAGTTAACTTTACTCCCAGAGTGTACACTGTGCAGACCTGGCTAAGTTAACTTTACTCCCAGAGTGTGCACTGTGCAGACCTGGCTAAGTTAACTTTACTCCCAGAGTGTACACTGTGCAGACCTGGCTAAGTTAACTTTACTCCCAGAGTGTGCACTGTGCAGACCTGGCTAAGTTAACTTTACTCCCAGAGTGTGCACTGTGCAGACCTGGCTAAGTTAACTTTACTCCCAGAGTGTACACTGTGCAGACCTGGCTAAGTTAACTTTACTCCCAGAGTGTACACTGTGCAGACCTGGCTAAGTTAACTTTACTCCCAGAGTGTGCACTGTGCAGACCTGGCTAAGTTAACTTTACTCCCAGAGTGTGCACTGTGCAGACCTGGCTAAGTTAACTTTACTCCCAGAGTGTACACTGTGCAGACCTGGCTAAGTTAACTTTACTCCCAGAGTGTACACTGTGCAGACCTGGCTAAGTTAACTTTACTCCCAGAGTGTGCACTGTGCAGACCTGGCTAAGTTAACTTTACTCCCAGAGTGTGCACTGTGCAGACCTGGCTAAGTTAACTTTACTCCCAGAGTGTGCACTGTGCAGACCTGGCTAAGTTAACTTTACTCCCAGAGTGTGCACTGTGCAGACCTGGCTAAGTTAACTTTACTCCCAGAGTGTGCACTGTGCAGACCTGGCTAAGTTAACTTTACTCCCAGAGTGTGCACTGTGCAGACCTGGCTAAGTTAACTTTACTCCCAGAGTGTGCACTGTGCAGACCTGGCTAAGTTAACTTTACTCCCAGAGTGTGCACTGTGCAGACCTGGCTAAGTTAACTTTACTCCCAGAGTGTACACTGTGCAGACCTGGCTAAGTTAACTTTACTCCCAGAGTGTGCACTGTGCAGACCTGGCTAAGTTAACTTTACTCCCAGAGTGTACACTGTGCAGACCTGGCTAAGTTAACTTTACTCCCAGAGTGTACACTGTGCAGACCTGGCTAAGTTAACTTTACTCCCAGAGTGTGCACTGTGCAGACCTGGCTAAGTTAACTTTACTCCCAGAGTGTACACTGTGCAGACCTGGCTAAGTTAACTTTACTCCCAGAGTGTGCACTGTGCAGGCCTGGCTAAGTTAACTTTACTCCCAGAGTGTACACTGTGCAGACCTGGCTAAGTTAACTTTACTCCCAGAGTGTACACTGTGCAGACCTGGCTAAGTTAACTTTACTCCCAGAGTGTACACTGTGCAGACCTGGCTAAGTTAACTTTACTCCCAGAGTGTGCACTGTGCAGACCTGGCTAAGTTAACTTTACTCCCAGAGTGTACACTGTGCAGACCTGGCTAAGTTAACTTTACTCCCAGAGTGTGCACTGTGCAGACCTGGCTAAGTTAACTTTACTCCCAGAGTGTGCACTGTGCAGACCTGGCTAAGTTAACTTTACTCCCAGAGTGTGCACTGTGCAGACCTGGCTAAGTTAACTTTACTCCCAGAGTGTGCACTGTGCAGACCTGGCTAAGTTAACTTTACTCCCAGAGTGTGCACTGTGCAGACCTGGCTAAGTTAACTTTACTCCCAGAGTGTGCACTGTGCAGACCTGGCTAAGTTAACTTTACTCCCAGAGTGTGCACTGTGCAGACCTGGCTAAGTTAACTTTACTCCCAGAGTGTGCACTGTGCAGACCTGGCTAAGTTAACTTTACTCCCAGAGTGTGCACTGTGCAGACCTGGCTAAGTTAACTTTACTCCCAGAGTGTGCACTGTGCAGACCTGGCTAAGTTAACTTTACTCCCAGAGTGTGCACTGTGCAGACCTGGCTAAGTTAACTTTACTCCCAGAGTGTGCACTGTGCAGACCTGGCTAAGTTAACTTTACTCCCAGAGTGTGCACTGTACAGACCTGGCTAAGTTAACTTTACTCCCAGAGTGTGCACTGTGCAGACCTGGCTAAGTTAACTTTACTCCCAGAGTGTGCACTGTACAGACCTGGCTAAGTTAACTTTACTCCCAGAGTGTACACTGTGCAGACCTGGCTAAGTTAACTTTACTCCCAGAGTGTACACTGTGCAGACCTGGCTAAGTTAACTTTACTCCCAGAGTGTGCACTGTGCAGACCTGGCTAAGTTAACTTTACTCCCAGAGTGTGCACTGTGCAGACCTGGCTAAGTTAACTTTACTCCCAGAGTGTGCACTGTGCAGACCTGGCTAAGTTAACTTTACTCCCAGAGTGTGCACTGTGCAGACCTGGCTAAGTTAACTTTACTCCCAGAGTGTGCACTGTGCAGGCTAAGTTAACTTTACTCCCAGTGTGTGCACTGTGCAGGCCTGGCTAAGTTAACTTTACTCCCAGAGTGTGCACTGTGCAGACCTGGCTAAGTTAACTTTACTCCCAGAGTGTACACTGTACAGACCTGGCTAAGTTAACTTTACTCCCAGAGTGTGCACTGTGCAGACCTGGCTAAGTTAACTTTACTCCCAGAGTGTGCACTGTGCAGGCCTGGCTAAGTTAACTTTACTCCCAGAGTGTGCACTGTGCAGGCCTGGCTAAGTTAACTTTACTCCCAGAGTGTGCACTGTGCAGGCCTGGCTAAGTTAACTTTACTCCCAGAGTGTGCACTGTGCAGACCTGGCTAAGTTAACTTTACTCCCAGAGTGTACACTGTACAGACCTGGCTAAGTTAACTTTACTCCCAGAGTGTACACTGTACAGACCTGGCTAAGTTAACTTTACTCCCAGAGTGTACACTGTGCAGACCTGGCTAAGTTAACTTTACTCCCAGAGTGTACACTGTGCAGACCTGGCTAAGTTAACTTTACTCCCAGAGTGTGCACTGTGCAGACCTGGCTAAGTTAACTTTACTCCCAGAGTGTGCACTGTGCAGACCTGGCTAAGTTAACTTTACTCCCAGTGTGTGCACTGTGCAGGCCTGGCTAAGTTAACTTTACTCCCAGAGTGTGCACTGTGCAGACCTGGCTAAGTTAACTTTACTCCCAGAGTGTACACTGTGCAGACCTGGCTAAGTTAACTTTACTCCCAGAGTGTACACTGTGCAGGCCTGGCTAAGTTAACTTTACTCCCAGAGTGTGCACTGTGCAGGCCTGGCTAAGTTAACTTTACTCCCAGAGTGTACACTGTGCAGACCTGGCTAAGTTAACTTTACTCCCAGAGTGTACACTGTGCAGACCTGGCTAAGTTAACTTTACTCCCAGAGTGTACACTGTGCAGACCTGGCTAAGTTAACTTTACTCCCAGAGTGTGCACTGTGCAGACCTGGCTAAGTTAACTTTACTCCCAGAGTGTGCACTGTGCAGACCTGGCTAAGTTAACTTTACTCCCAGAGTGTGCACTGTGCAGACCTGGCTAAGTTAACTTTACTCCCAGAGTGTGCACTGTGCAGACCTGGCTAAGTTAACTTTACTCCCAGAGTGTACACTGTGCAGGCCTGGCTAAGTTAACTTTACTCCCAGAGTGTACACTGTACAGACCTGGCTAAGTTAACTTTACTCCCAGAGTGTACACTGTACAGACCTGGCTAAGTTAACTTTACTCCCAGAGTGTACACTGTGCAGACCTGGCTAAGTTAACTTTACTCCCAGAGTGTGCACTGTGCAGACCTGGCTAAGTTAACTTTACTCCCAGAGTGTGCACTGTGCAGACCTGGCTAAGTTAACTTTACTCCCAGAGTGTGCACTGTGCAGACCTGGCTAAGTTAACTTTACTCCCAGAGTGTGCACTGTGCAGACCTGGCTAAGTTAACTTTACTCCCAGAGTGTGCACTGTGCAGACCTGGCTAAGTTAACTTTACTCCCAGAGTGTGCACTGTACAGACCTGGCTAAGTTAACTTTACTCCCAGAGTGTGCACTGTGCAGACCTGGCTAAGTTAACTTTACTCCCAGAGTGTACACTGTGCAGACCTGGCTAAGTTAACTTTACTCCCAGAGTGTGCACTGTACAGACCTGGCTAAGTTAACTTTACTCCCAGAGTGTGCACTGTGCAGACCTGGCTAAGTTAACTTTACTCCCAGAGTGTACACTGTGCAGACCTGGCTAAGTTAACTTTACTCCCAGAGTGTGCACTGTACAGACCTGGCTAAGTTAACTTTACTCCCAGAGTGTGCACTGTGCAGACCTGGCTAAGTTAACTTTACTCCCAGAGTGTGCACTGTACAGACCTGGCTAAGTTAACTTTACTCCCAGAGTGTGCACTGTGCAGACCTGGCTAAGTTAACTTTACTCCCAGAGTGTGCACTGTGCAGACCTGGCTAAGTTAACTTTACTCCCAGAGTGTGCACTGTGCAGACCTGGCTAAGTTAACTTTACTCCCAGAGTGTGCACTGTGCAGACCTGGCTAAGTTAACTTTACTCCCAGAGTGTGCACTGTGCAGACCTGGCTAAGTTAACTTTACTCCCAGAGTGTGCACTGTGCAGACCTGGCTAAGTTAACTTTACTCCCAGAGTGTGCACTGTGCAGGCCTGGCTAAGTTAGCGGGCGAAGCACATAGGCTATGAGTTTTAAGCATTCGTGCTACCCTACATAGCATAATGCGTGTGTATGAACCACCAAACTAAACATCGAACAAAAAGTGTGTTTGGTAGATTATTTCTCTGTTGTAACAATGCTTCTTGGCAATAAATTTTATACCGTTGGAAAGCCTGTTTATTTCCCTTTTAAATGGTGCCCCATTTGTAAGGAACATGCATTTGTGGGATGAGCAGCACAACTGAGTATGTGGGTTGCGCGCATTTAAAATTAGCCAAATCTTCTCTGCCAATGCCAAACAGCTTACACCTGCACTGGAACCTGAACATGTGGAGGAACGTTATGTTCAGCGATGAGTCCAGATTCTGCCAACGGAAGTTGGATCGTAGGGTCAAAGTGTGGAGAAGACTGGGAGAACGCTATGCTGATTGCTGTACCGATAGAGTAACACCTTTTGGTGGAGGCAGTGTGATGGTGTGGGGCGGCATCTCCATCACTGGAAAAACGAGGCTTGTCATCATTGGAGGCGATCTCAATGCAGAGAGATATCGAGATGAGTGTGGCAAGTTCGAGTGCCACCGCTCGGGAAGAATGGGAGACAACGCAGCAGCTTGTGAACACAATACGGTATTTTTATTTTTAGTTAGTTTTCTTTCCTTTCGGCTCTGGCTTCTCTGAGATTTCACTTCCTCCGTCTCCAGCCAGCCCCGTTTGTCCGCCCGCCTCTCCCTTTTCAAGCCCCGGCTCACTGTCATAGCAATCAGAAACAATTAAACCATTATTCAATTACGGTTCCCCGTGATGCTGATTAACTTATGACAGCTGTGGCTCAGGGTCCGAGAGCCGCTCCGCTCACTCTCTCTCTGCAAGCAGAGGCTAACCACGCCCATCCTGCCACAATGAGATTCTGCAACTAGTGGCAATCCCATATCTCCACAGTCTGGGACTGAACTCCATCCTCCAAGATGACAAAGCTCGTCCCCACAGAGCGGGGTTTATCAGAGACTACCTCCAGAATTTGGGAGTAGAGAGAATGGAATGGCCTGCCAACAGTCCTGACCTCAACCCAATTGAACACTTGTGGGATCAGCTTGGGCGTGCTGTTCGTGCTAGAGTGACCAACACAACCACGTTGGCTGACTTGCGACAAATCCTGGTTGAGGAGTGGAATGCCATCCCACAGCAGTGTGTGACCACGCTGGTGACCAGCATGAGGAGGAGGTGCCAGGCTGTTGTGGCTGTGTATGGTTCTTCCACACGCTACTGAGGCTCCTGACTGTTTGTTAAATTAATAAATTGTAAAATTGCCAATATGTCTTGTTTCTTCCTTGTTACTGATAGACTTCAATCATCCAATCCACCAAACAACACCAAACAAGTCACTAGCAACAGCAGAATAAGCTGTTTGGCATTGGCAGAGAAGATTTGGCAAATTTTTCATGGGCGCAACCCACATACTCAGCTGTGCTGCTCATCCCACAAATGCATGTTCCTTACAAATGGGGCACCATTTAAAAGGGAAATAAACAGGCTTTCCAACGGTATAAAATTTATTGCCAAGAAGCATTGTTACAACAGAGAAATAATCTACCAAACACAAATTTCCGAACTTTTTGTTCGATGTTTATATAGTTCGGTGGTATGAACTAGATAATAATGTGTATTTACAGACTTATTGAACAAATACATTGAAAATTATCAAACCACTTATAGATTGCTGGCTAGCATAAAGTGTATATCAACACAGTTCAGCGCTAGGCGGCTACAGTCAAGAAACGGACCCGGAAAAAAATGATACTCTGGGAAAAATTGTATGTTACAACGGGACTAAAATAACGAAGATCCTCCCGTAATAATTAGACTACATTAACGTTACCCCACCTCTCCTGTAAGTTAAAAAGTATCCCGTCTGAATAGGGCTGACACATAACGGTTACCATTCTTAATCTGTCAATGTCAGGCTCTTCCAGTTTTAAGTTTTTTTTAAATTTATCCAATAGTTAGCAAGCTGGCTAGCGCCACATGGCAATGGAAGATATAAAGTTAGCTAGCTAACATAATTTAGCTTGGCTAAGAAAATCATTTTTGTTGTATTGTACGGAAAATAACTCCATGAGGACTATTAACTGAGCGAACGTTATACTGGCTAAAAATGTCATCTTAAACTATCACTCTTCAACTGTTGTGTTGGTCGGATTTTATTTAATCTAACGTTACATTCTGCCAAAACTATTCAGCGAAATATCTGGCTATTTTAAAGACAAACTAAGGTAACGTTAACGTACATTCCTTGGCACTGTTAGGGTCCATGTGAGGCTTGTAATCCTACCTAGCTAACGTTGAGCACACAGTGTGGCGCTTATAGCTTCATTAACGTTACAGGTAATATTGTGGACATGTCTCAAAGGAGTAACGTTAGTAGCTAAATTAACATACATTTATTTTAATCTCGTTAGCGAAGTTAGATAGTAAAGGCCATTACACACCAAGAACGACGCGAATAAGTGACACGAAATTGCCACTGCGCTGTGGAAGCGTCAGAGAGCGCGAGGTGCACGAGGTGCACGAGGCTGTGTGGTAACGGTCGTTCGAATTTTCAATTAGCCTTCGGTTGCTAGCAAATTTATGCCCCAATGTTAAGTCGATGGACAATTCATTTCCGGTATCGTACAGGATGTCCTACTTACCCTACTTGGTAGGTAATCCAGAGGAGATATGCCAAATTTTCAGTACACCGTCCCGTCACCTCATGGGGTTAATTAACTCTGTAATTAGTTTCATGCCCGTGCATGGCTGCTGTATATAACAAACCGCGATTATTACACTGAACGAAACGAAATAAAACAGAAACTACCTAAAGCGCTGTTCATTTAATGTAGGCACGTGCGAAGGAACCCTAACCCTAACCCTGCATTCACGTCACTTGCGATCTTAACATCCACCGGGAAGCACAAACGCAGGTAACGTAAACGCGATCTTAACATTCGCCTGGGACTGTAATTGTAGCAGATTAATGTTCGGTAATGGCGATAATTAAATGGTTCAAAGGAAAGTTAGCGAACCTCATTCATGACAAACCGGTTGGTGGTCCTGAAATGATACATGCGCCCGGCATTTTACCTGCTGTTGTTCAAAACTGAAGCGAGACCGAAAAAACGGCTAAATGCACATTGTTGACATAGGCTACTGATTCATTTGAATAAAAAATTGACTTTTGTCTACCGTAAAATGTGTACTTTCTACCACGTTTTCCCGTGTAATATAAACGTGGTATAAACTCAATCCACAAGGGAGTTCTTCTTTGCCGCTGTTGCCTTTGGCTTGCTCTTGTGGGGGTTTAGACCAGGGTTTTAAGCGTATTGTGACAATTGTTTGTGAAATGTGCTATATAAATACATTTTGATTTGATTTGAGAGATGTTTCAAATATGCTGCAAATACCATTCCCCCAGGTGGCGGGAAAGCTAACGTTTTGACGTTTGGTCAATTTACACAACTGCATATTTATTAAAAAAGTAGCATCAAGCACCTTGTTTAAAGGTACCATTAACTATTAGGCCGGGGGGAGGGGTGGGGACACGGTCTGGTATTTGACCTCAGAGGCGGCTCGTCACTTCAGCGCTATTTTTGTAATCTAAATCTGTTCCCAGCATGCTTTGCTTGTGTGTCATCCTCCCTGCTTTGTTTGTCTCATGGCTGCTGTCAATCAACAGAATTGCTGTTTGATCTAATCCGGATGAAGCACATTGCTGTTTGATCTAATCTGGATGAAGCGCATTGCTGTTTGATCTAATCTGGATGAAGCGCATTTCTGTTTGATCTAATCTGGATGAAGCACATTGCTGTTTGATCTAATCTGGATGAAGCACATTGCTGTTTGATCTAATCTGGATGAAGCACATTGCTGTTTGATCTAATCTGGATGAAGCACATTTCTGTTTGATCTAATCTGGATGAAGCGCATTTCTGTTTGATCTAATCTGGATGAAGCGCATTTCTGTTTGATCTAATCTGGATGAAGCGCATTTCTGTTTGATCTAATCTGGATGAAGCACATTGCTGTTTGATCTAATCTGGATGAAGCGCATTTCTGTTTGCTCCCACCAGGAAATGCAGTCTTACCATTATCTTCATCAGCATTTCTATGCATTCGGAAAGAAACGCAAGCGTGGAACAGCGATCGGTTAACTCTGGGCTGCTAGTGTAGAAACGGCACCAAACACAGATTTTCAAAGCCTTTGCTAATAATGTGACCTTATAAATCTGGGTCAAATAACTTGCATCAGCTCAGAAGAGGGGGCCCCCAGCATTTCTTCAACATTTTTTTAAAGATAAGCAGCAGCTTGACTGTTAGCCACATGACTCCTAACCCTTCAGAGTAAAGGAATCCCACCAGAGCAACACTCTATGTGCAGAGATCACTCCTTTAAACACACAGCCTCCTGTTCCCTCAAACACAGTCAAGTTCAGCAGAACACTGAACACAGAAGGAAGAGTGATGTCACTGAAGGAAAAGAGTGATGTCACTGAAGGAAAAGAGTGATGTCACTGAAGGAAAAGAGTGATGTCACTGAAGGAAATGAGTGATGTCACACCAGCGTGTTATATGAATGCCACATGTTTGCTAAATGCTAAATTCCAGGGTGATTCCAGTAGCCTGGGGCACATTTCCAAAATATCACCCCTACCTAGTCATAGATGCATGTCATAAAATATTAATATGTGCATGTTATTAGTAAGAAGCAAAATAATTTGTAGTAGTAATAGTAATAAAAATACTAGTCGTAATAATGCATGCCATTGTTCTTAATCATAAATCCATAAGGCACAGCTGTGTAGGACCCTACTGAGCTGCTCACAGTGGGAATTAACAGCCCAGCCACTCCTAGTTATTAACTGTACATTCATATTTATTCCCAAAGCCCACCTGCCTGAGACCCTCCCGACAGGTTTGTGTTTTTAGGCTGTTAACCCGACGAGCAGGAGGAACCAGGCCAGAAAAGTGAATACCGAACATTACCCGCCTCAGAATAGTTGGGATAGTATTGTATGATAGCAGGTGGGTAGTGTTAGATTAGTGTGTTGGGATAGTATTGTATAAAGCAGGTGGGTAGTGTTTAGATGAGTGTGTTGGGATAGTATTGTATAAAGCAGGTGGGTAGTGTTTAGATTAGTGTGTTGGGATAGTATTGTATAAAGCAGGTGGGTAGTGTTTAGATGAGTGTGTTGGGATAGTATTGTATAAAGCAGGTGGGTAGTGTTAGATTAGTGTGTTGGGATAGTATTGTATAAAGCAGGTGGGTAGTGTTTAGATGAGTGTGTTGGGATAGTATTGTATAAAGCAGGTGGGTAGTGTTTAGATGAGTGTGTTGGGATAGTATTGTATAAAGCAGGTGGGTAGTGTTTAGATTAGTGTGTTGGGATAGTATTGTATAAAGCAGGTGGGTAGTGTTTAGATTAGTGTGTTGGGATAGTATTGTATGATAGCAGGTGGGTAGTGTTTAGATTAGTGTGTTGGGATAGTATTGTATAAAGCAGGTGGGTAGTGTTTAGATTAGTGTGTTGGGATAGTATTGTATAAAGCAGGTGGGTAGTGTTTAGATGAGTGTGTTGGGATAGTATTGTATAAAGCAGGTGGGTAGTGTTTAGATTAGTGTGTTGGGATAGTATTGTATGATAGCAGGTGGGTAGTGTTTAGATTAGTGTGTTGGGATAGTATTGCATGATAGCAGGTGGGTAGTGTTTAGATGAGTGTGTTGGGATAGTATTGTATAAAGCAGGTGGGTAGTGTTTAGATTAGTGTGTTGGGATAGTATTGTATGATAGCAGGTGGGTAGTGTTTAGATTAGTGTGTTGGGATAGTATTGTATGATAGCAGGTGGGTAGTGTTTAGATTAGTGTGTTGGGATAGTATTGTATAAAGCAGGTGGGTAGTGTTTAGATTAGTGTGTTGGGATAGTATTGTATGATAGCAGGTGGGTAGTGTTTAGATTAGTGTGTTGGGATAGTATTGTATAAAGCAGGTGGGTAGTGTTTAGATGGGTGTGTTGGGATAGTATTGTATAAAGCAGGTGGGTAGTGTTTAGATGAGTGTGTTAGGATAGTTTTGTATAAAGCAGGTGGGTAGTGTTTAGATTAGTGTGTTGGGATAGTATTGTATAAAGCAGGTGGGTAGTGTTTAGATGAGTGTGTTGGGATAGTATTGTATAAAGCAGGTGGGTAGTGTTTAGATTAGTGTGTTGGGATAGTATTGTATAAAGCAGGTGGGTAGTGTTAGATTAGTGTGTTGGGATAGTATTGTATAAAGCAGGTGGGTAGTGTTTAGATGAGTGTGTTGGGATAGTATTGTATAAAGCAGGTGGGTAGTGTTTAGATTAGTGTGTTGGGATAGTATTGTATGATAGCAGGTGGGTAGTGTTTAGATTAGTGTGTTGGGATAGTATTGTATAAAGCAGGTGGGTAGTGTTTAGATGAGTGTGTTGGGATAGTATTGTATGATAGCAGGTGGGTAGTGTTTAGATTAGTGTGTTGGGATAGTATTGTATGATAGCAGGTGGGTAGTGTTTAGATTAGTGTGTTGGGATAGTATTGTATGATAGCAGGTGGGTAGTGTTTAGATTAGTGTGTTGGGATAGTATTGTATGATAGCAGGTGGGTAGTGTTTAGATTAGTGTGTTGGGATAGTATTGTATGATAGCAGGTGGGTAGTGTTTAGATTAGTGTGTTGGGATAGTATTGTATAAAGCAGGTGGGTAGTGTTTAGATTAGTGTGTTGGGATAGTATTGTATGATAGCAGGTGGGTAGTGTTTAGATTAGTGTGTTGGGATAGTATTGTATAAAGCAGGTGGGTAGTGTTTAGATGAGTGTGTTGGGATAGTATTGTATAAAACAGGTGGGTAGTGTTAGATTAGTGTGTTGGGATAGTATTGTATAAAGCAGGTGGGTAGTGTTTAGATGAGTGTGTTGGGATAGTATTGTATAAAGCAGGTGGGTAGTGTTTAGATGAGTGTGTTAGGATAGTTTTGTATAAAGCAGGTGGGTAGTGTTTAGATTAGTGTGTTGGGATAGTATTGTATAAAGCAGGTGGGTAGTGTTTAGATGAGTGTGTTGGGATAGTATTGTATAAAGCAGGTGGGTAGTGTTTAGATGAGTGTGTTGGGATAGTATTGTATAAAGCAGGTGGGTAGTGTTAGATTAGTGTGTTGGGATAGTATTGTATAAAGCAGGTGGGTAGTGTTTAGATGAGTGTGTTGGGATAGTATTGTATGATAGCAGGTGGGTAGTGTTTAGATTAGTGTGTTGGGATAGTATTGTATGATAGCAGGTGGGTAGTGTTTAGATTAGTGTGTTGGGATAGTATTGTATAAAGCAGGTGGGTAGTGTTTAGATTAGTGTGTTGGGATAGTATTGTATGATAGCAGGTGGGTAGTGTTTAGATTAGTGTGTTGGGATAGTATTGTATGATAGCAGGTGGGTAGTGTTTAGATGAGTGTGTTGGGATAGTATTGTATAAAGCAGGTGGGTAGTGTTTAGATGAGTGTGTTGGGATAGTATTGTATAAAGCAGGTGGGTAGTGTTTAGATGAGTGTGTTGGGATAGTATTGTATGATAGCAGGTGGGTAGTGTTTAGATTAGTGTGTTGGGATAGTATTGTATGATAGCAGGTGGGTAGTGTTTAGATTAGTGTGTTGGGATAGTATTGTATAAAGCAGGTGGGTAGTGTTTAGATTAGTGTGTTGGGATAGTATTGTATGATAGCAGGTGGGTAGTGTTTAGATTAGTGTGTTGGGATAGTATTGTATGATAGCAGGTGGGTAGTGTTTAGATTAGTGTGTTGGGATAGTATTGTATAAAGCAGGTGGGTAGTGTTTAGATGAGTGTGTTGGGATAGTATTGTATAAAGCAGGTGGGTAGTGTTTAGATTAGTGTGTTGGGATAGTATTGTATGATAGCAGGTGGGTAGTGTTTAGATGAGTGTGTTGGGATAGTATTGTATAAAGCAGGTGGGTAGTGTTTAGATTAGTGTGTTGGGATAGTATTGTATAAAGCAGGTGGGTAGTGTTTAGATGAGTGTGTTGGGATAGTATTGTATAAAGCAGGTGGGTAGTGTTTAGATTAGTGTGTTGGGATAGTATTGTATGATAGCAGGTGGGTAGTGTTTAGATTAGTGTTGGGATAGTATTGTATAAAGCAGGTGGGTAGTGTTTAGATTAGTGTGTTGGGATAGTATTGTATGATAGCAGGTGGGTAGTGTTTAGATTAGTGTGTTGGGATAGTATTGTATAAAGCAGGTGGGTAGTGTTTAGATTAGTGTGTTGGGATAGTATTGTATGATAGCAGGTGGGTAGTGTTTAGATTAGTGTGTTGGGATAGTATTGTATAAAGCAGGTGGGTAGTGTTTAGATGAGTGTGTTGGGATAGTATTGTATAAAGCAGGTGGGTAGTGTTTAGATGAGTGTGTTGGGATAGTATTGTATAAAGCAGGTGGGTAGTGTTTAGATGAGTGTGTTGGGATAGTATTGTATAAAGCAGGTGGGTAGTGTTTAGATTAGTGTGTTGGGATAGTATTGTATAAAGCAGGTGGGTAGTGTTTAGATTAGTGTGTTGGGATAGTATTGTATAAAGCAGGTGGGTAGTGTTTAGATGAGTGTGTTGGGATAGTATTGTATAAAGCAGGTGGGTAGTGTTTAGATTAGTGTGTTGGGATAGTATTGTATGATAGCAGGTGGGTAGTGTTTAGATTAGTGTGTTGGGATAGTATTGTATAAAGCAGGTGGGTAGTGTTTAGATGAGTGTGTTGGGATAGTATTGTATGATAGCAGGTGGGTAGTGTTAGATTAGTGTGTTGGGATAGTATTGTATGATGGCAGGTGGGTAGTGTTAGATTAGTGTGTTGGGATAGTATTGTATGATAGTGGAACTGTTGTAATCACTGCAGATATAAGGGCACGAGGCTCAACACTAGAAAGCACAGATAGTAACGTTACAGGTCATAAAAACAAGCCAGTGGGGCGGTTGGTTTGAAACCAGGGTAATGCAAACCTCTTATGGGAATTTATCAGCTTAATTTGATTTAGTTCCATAATAACTATTTATGTGTTGTTGTTTTTAAATTTTTATGTGAGAGGAAGTAAACACGACATATTATTATCCGACTAAAAAGTTTAGTTTTAACATATTATTAAGGTGAATTTACTGAATTTAAATGAAAGCATTTTGGGGAAATGTGTCTAATTTGAAGTCTCCTCTTTGCTGTCTCAGCAGACACGGCTCTGGGGGCAA
Source organism: Ilyophis sp. 1 JC-2022 (assembly GCA_022702515.1). Taxonomy (NCBI): domain Eukaryota; kingdom Metazoa; phylum Chordata; class Actinopteri; order Anguilliformes; family Synaphobranchidae; genus Ilyophis; species Ilyophis sp. 1 JC-2022. Next base: position 72,266,059 of record CM040395.1, on the reverse strand, counting down.
AAAGAAGAACAGAAACCAGGGAAAAGCAGAAAAGGACAGAGGCAGAACAGCACCAGAAAACCACACAATGGAAGAAGGGATTAATGGAATGGTGAGAGGGGGTTTGGTTATAAAAGCAGAGGGGGGGTTACATTTTTAAAAAAGGTTTAGAATCTGTGTCTCTCCAAACGCAAGTGTAAAACCGTGCTCTGCAACATGTGCAATACTGTTAATGTGTTTCCACTGAAATGTGCAAGGCTGGAAAAACGTGGCTGATTTGGAAAATTTCACAATGTTTTTACAGTGTAGTTCGACTTCCTGTCGCCGCGCTGAAATCTAAAGTCTTTTATCAGTGGAATGTGAGGTCAAAGTCACACAAGCCCAACGCACTGCCGGAGACCGCCATACAGTCACAGTGACTGACCCTGCTCTGCCATGCAGTCACAGGGACTGACCCCGCTCTGCCATACAGTCACAGTGACTGAGCCCGCTCTGCCATACAGTCACAGTGACTGAGCCCGCTCTGCCATACAGTCACAGGGACTGAGCCCGCTCTGCCATACAGTCACAGGGACTGAGCCCGCTCTGCCATACAGTCACAGGGACTGAGCCCGCTCTGCCATACAGTCACAGGGACTGAGCCCGCTCTGCCATACAGTCACAGGGACTGAGCCCGCTCTGCCATACAGTCACAGGGACTGAGCCCGCTCTGCCATACAGTCACAGGGACTGAGCCCGCTCTGCCATACAGTCACAGGGACTGAGCCCGCTCTGCCATACAGTCACAGGGACTGAGCCCGCTCTGCCATACAGTCACAGTGACTGAGCCCGCTCTGCCATACAGTCACAGTGACTGAGCCCGCTCTGCCATACAGTCACAGGGACTGAGCCCGCTCTGCCATACAGTCACAGGGACTGAGCCCGCTCTGCCATACAGTCACAGTGACTGAGCCCGCTCTGCCATGCAGTCACAGGGACTGAGCCCGCTCTGCCATACAGTCACAGGGACTGAGCCCTCTCTGCCATGCAGTCACAGGGACTGAGCCTGCTCTGCCATGCAGTCACAGGGACTGACCCCGCTCTGCCATGCAGTCACAGGGACTGAGCCCGCTCTGCCATGCAGTCACAGGGACTGAGCCCGCTCTGCCATACAGTCACAGTGACTGACCCCGCTCTGCCATACAGTCACAGGGACTGAGCCCGCTCTGCCATAGTCACAGTGACTGAGCCCGCTCTGCCATGCAGTCACAGGGACTGAGCCCGCTCTGCCATACAGTCACAGGGACTGAGCCCGCTCTGCCATGCAGTCACAGGGACTGAGCCTGCTCTGCCATGCAGTCACAGGGACTGACCCCGCTCTGCCATGCAGTCACAGGGACTGACCCCGCTCTGCCATGCAGTCACAGGGACTGACCCCGCTCTGCCATGCAGTCACAGGGACTGAGCCCGCTCTGCCATACAGTCACAGGGACTGAGCCCGCTCTGCCATGCAGTCACAGGGACTGAGCCCGCTCTGCCATGCAGTCACAGGGACTGAGCCTGCTCTGCCATGCAGTCACAGGGACTGACCCCGCTCTGCCATGCAGTCACAGGGACTGAGCCCGCTCTGCCATGCAGTCACAGGGACTGAGCCCGCTCTGCCATACAGTCACAGTAACTAAGCCCGCTCTGCCATACAGTCACAGTAACTAAGCCCGTTCTGCCGTGCAGTCACAGTGACTAAGCCCGCTCTGTCGTACAGTCACAGGGACTGAGCCCGCTCTGCCATGCAGTCACAGTAACTAAGCCCGCTCTGCCATACAGTCACAGTAACTGAGCCCGCTCTGCCGTACAGTCACAGTAACTGAGCCCGCTCTGCCGTGCAGTCACAGTGACTAAGCCCGCTCTGCCATACAGTCACAGTGACTGAGCCCGCTCTGCCGTGCAGTCACAGTAACTAAGCCCGCTCTGCCATACAGTCACAGTAACTAAGCCCGTTCTGCCGTGCAGTCAGTGACTAAGCCCGCTCTGTCGTACAGTTAGTGACTGAGCCCACTCTGCCGTACAGTTAGAGTGACTGAGCCCGCTCTGCCATACCGTTAGAGTGACTGAGCCTGCTCTGCCATACAGTCACAGTGACTAAGCCCGCTCTGCCATACCGTTAGTGACTGAGCCCGCTCTGCCATACCGTTAGAGTGACTGAGCCCACTCTGCCGTACAGTCACAGTGACTGAGCCCGCTCTGCCATACCGTTAGAGTGACTGAGCCCACTCTGCCGTACAGTCACAGGGACTGAGCCCGCTCTGCCATACAGTTAGAGTGACTGAGCCCGCTCTGCCATACCGTTAGAGTGACTGAGCCCGCTCTGCCATACAGTCACAGGGACTGAGCCCGCTCTGCCGTACTGAGTTTGCGCCGCGATATGACAGGAGACTGAGCCACCGCTCGCTTCTCCGTCTACAGTGATGCTTTTCTGTGGTTAATATGGAAAATAAAACCGTGGTCAGCATCACCAAACACTTGCACTGCTTGCATAATAGGGAGTCCAGCCTCCTGTTGCATTGATAAAAAGATATACTGAATAATAATGTTTATTTAATATTTATTTGAAAAGTGAGGTTTGTTTGATAACTGTGAGGTCATTGATAAAGGAAACCGCCACAGGTATCTGATCTTGGTGTTGATGGGTGTGGTTGTCATGTTAGTTGATTTGCATTCATGAATTTCCACTCAACTGAAAACCAAACCCCTGGATGCCTAAGACATTGAATGGCCACAGAGACGGCTATCCCATAGTGCATTGCTCCATGGTGTTTATAAACAAACACCACAGCGAATAAACACAGATGCGCATTAAAAATATAAATGTTGGCTTGTTTTTTTCCCCAGTGGATGGACCGTTTAATGAGTTTGGAATGTCGCCATTGCAGTAATCTATTCATCGCCTTCTGTTTGAAAATTTACGCAACGCGGTTTTAAATAAACATGGCAGCTCTTTCTCAAGGCAGTGTGTCTGCACTCTGACCGCTGGCAGAGCGAGTTTGGACCATAGTGTGCACTCACCAAAAAAATAAACATGGAGATGGAGACGGCAGGTCAGATCATGATTGCATTAGGCCCAAAATAGAATATCATCACCTCTCAACCCCCCCCCCCCCCAACACACATGGAGGCGATCAGCCTGTGGCACTGCTGAGGTGTAATGGAAGCCCGGGTTGCTTTGATAGCGGCCTTCAGGTCGTCTGCATGGTTGGGTCTGGTGTCTCATCTTCCTCTTGACAATACCCCATAGATTCGCTATGGGGTTCAGGTCAAGCGAGTTTGCTGGCCAATCAAGCACAGTAATACCATGGTCATTGAACCAGCTTTTGGTACTTTTGGCAGTGTGGGCAGGTGCCAAGTCCTGCTGGAAAAGGAAATCAGCATCTCCATAAAGCTTGTCAGCAGAAGGAAGCATGAAGTGCTCTAAAATTTCCAGGTAGATGGCTGCGTTGACTGTGGACTTCAGAAAACACAGTGGACCAACACAAGCAGATGACATGGCACCCCAAATCATCACTGACTGTGGAAACTTCACACTGGACTTCAAGCAACGTGGATTCTGTGCCTCTCCACTCTTCCTCCAGACTCTGGGATCTTGATTTCCAAATGAAATGCAAAATTTACTTTCATCTGAAAAGAGGACTTTGGACCACTGAGCAACAGTCCAGTTCTTTTTCTCCTTAGCCCAGGTAAGACGCTTCTGACGTCTCTGGTTCAGGAGTGGCTTGACACGAGGAATGCGACATTTGTAGCCCATGTCCTGGATTCGTCTGTGCGTGGTGGCTCTTGATACACTGACTCCAGCCTCAGTCCACTTGTGAAGCTCCCCCAAATTCTTGAATGGATTTTGCTTGACAATCCTCTCAAGGCTGCGGTTATCCCTGTTGCTTGTGCACCTTTTCCTAGCACACTTTTTCCTTCCACTCAACTTTCTATGAATATGCTTGGATATAGCACTCTGTGAACAACCAGCTTCTTTAGCAATGACCTTTTGTGGCTTACCCTCCTTGTGGAGGGTGTCAATGACTGTCTTCTGGACATCTGTCAAGTCAGCAGTCTTCCCCATGATTGTGTAGCCTACTGAACCAGACTGAGAGACCATTTAAAGGCTCAGGAAACCTTTGCAGGTGTTTTGAGTTAATTAGCTGATTAGAGTATGACACCATGAGTTTCTGTGTTCTGTGTTTCAGTTCTGTGAACTGAAACAACAGCTAAATAACTTTACTTTCACACTGTTGCCATTATAACAGTAAGGAAATTATCGATTTCCAGAGAACGGAACTCCGATGCTACGTCTCATCCAGGTTAGACAACAAGACGCTGATAAACATTCTATCGAGAAATTTGTCTGTTTCCATGACAACCAGATGACACCTGCTCGGAACAGACATGGTTACACACACACACACAAAACATTTTAGGTAATTTGAGCCATTTTCATATAAAAAATTTTTTTTTTGTGAAACCCTTGCCCCTATGTGAAAATATATTTGTAAAAAATATTTGTCAGTTAATATTAACTATGTACAGAATAAATGTCAATATCAAATTTGTGCGTGCAGTGGATAGCACTGTCGCATCACAGCAAGAAGGTCTTTTTTCAAATCCAGACCAGGGGCCTCATTTATAAAACTTTGCACAGGTTCTACACTAAAAGGTTACGGACGCGCAAAAGAAGAAACCTGCGTACGCTCAAAAATATCCTGATTTATAAAACCATCCGTAAGCTCAACTGCGCACAATTTTTTCACAATCACTTTGAAATTTTACGTACAGTGCTGTGAAAGTTTTTGCCCCCTTCCTGATTTCCTCTATTCTTGCATATTTCTCACACTGGATGTTTTCAGATCTTTAGACAAAATATAATATTGATTTTAGGGAACCTGAGTAAACAAATGACACATTTGTTTTTTACTTATTAAATTTATTTAATGAACAATAAATCCCAACACCCATTTCCCTTGTGTGAAAAAGTAATTGCCCCCTTACAATAACTGCAGCCAATGTATAATAAAGTAATCATTTGTAATATTTGGTCACATATCCTTTGCATGCCATGACTTCCTGATGTCTTTGACCCAACAATATCAAAAGACTCTTGAAATCTTATTTTCTTGTATTTCTACAAGCGATACTATAACCTCTCTGCATTTGAATGGATCTCTATGGGAATTGGGGGGTGGGACTAGATTTAGTTGTAAATTACACTGGAATAGTATGGAACACATGGTTGGCTAAATGGCTCTAAGTCATCAAGGGTCTGATGTATCAAACGAGCCTCAAACCATCACTCTGCTGCCAGATATGCAGTAGATATGGATGGTTCACTTTAAGGGTTGTTTCTCTTGACAAATTTTCCTATTGAACTCTATGGAAAAATAGAGATCCATTCAAATGCAGAGAGGTTATAGTATCGCTTGTAGAAATACCAGAAAATAAGATTTCAAGAGTCTTTTGATATTGTTGGGTCAAAGACATCAGGAAGTCATGGCATGCAAAGGATATGTGACCAAATATTACAAATGATTACTTTATTATACATTGGCTGCAGTTATTGTAAGGGGGCAATTACTTTTTCACACAAGGGAAATGGGTGTTGGGATTTATTGTTCATTAAATAAATTTAATAAGTAAAAAACAAATGTGTCATTTGTTTACTCAGGTTCCCTAAAATCAATATTATATTTTGTCTAAAGATCTGAAAACATCCAGTGTGAGAAATATGCAAGAATAGAGGAAATCAGGAAGGGGGCAAAAACTTTTTCACGGCACTGTATGTGCATGAGCCTAGTAACTCTCACAATGAACCATAAATGGTTAATGGAATGCCCAATATGATGGGCATATGAATCAGCTTGTCGTTCCACTTCATTGTCCGAGAAAAAAGAGAAGTCAGACTGCAAAACAAAGAACAGAAACTTCACAGAATGTGAAATGGAGACGCTTGTTAAGGAGGTCAGACGGGCGATACTGTTTGGTGGATATAATTCTGCAGAACCAATAATAAAAGAAAACGTGTGGAGTGGCAGCAGGTCACAGCAGCCGAACGTTTGGGAAATTAAAAAGAAGTGGTGGCTATTAAAGTGAATGCCAATTTCTAGGCTACACCAATAGCCAGGAATTAATAATGTTGCTATTAATTGAGTCACGACTCTTATCAGCCCCTGATGAGACAGTATTCAGAATACGATATGATATGAAAATAGTATATTGTCTGATTAAACAGAAATGTATCAGTGGCACATGAAAGAGAAACATCCACACATCCATATCTCCCATGATTTAAACCCCTCACCTTCAAACTGAAATCACATTGTTGGGCCTGGCTTTCAGCAATGGAATGGATTCTGGGATTAAGAGTGTGTCTGTACTATCTGCTCCAGTTTATGCAGGTGGTGTCAGTACTCCCTATTTTATTATTTATGATGTACATGTATGAACATGGAAGTGTTATACCAGAATGATTGGAAATTTCTCTATAAAATTATCTAGGGTCTCTACGTTCACCAAAGATGGGTTCTACCATGATTAATTTCTGGAAATTTTTCAACCAAAATAAAACACACACACTCTCTCTCTGTCTCTCAAATTCAAATAAGGTTTATTGGCATGGAAAGGGTACACTTACAGTGCCAATACATATACTGACATAACAAACAGATAAGCAATATCTCTCTCTTTGTCTCTCCTTTCCCTCTCTTTCTCTTTCTCAGGTTCGGGGGTAATGGGTTCATGAGGTTTCATATGATTTTATAGTCCTGATGAAACCATAAAGTAAAGGGCAAAATAAAACAATCATATAACTGCATGATGTCATATGGTATTAAATATTAAAGGACATGATTTCAAAGATCTAATTTCAATTCCCCAAACAATTGTTTTATTATTTGAACAACTCTGCATCCTTGAACTATGTCTCTGAGTTTATCTTCAAGTCATAAAACAACAGAGCATGCCATGCAGTGAAGATCCCAAAGGCTAGGCTGTGTTCTGGTATTCTAGTACCGGTACTTTTTCCCTCATTAGTTTGTGGTGATGAAGCCCCATACCTCAGACTCTTTCACTGTTTTAAACATCTGTGAGCTGCAGGATCTCCCTCCATAAGACTGAGTCTACCTCCACCTGCGCATTAGAGCTTCCCTACATAAGACTGAGTCTACCTCCACCTGCGCATTAGAGCTTCCCTACATAAGACTGAGTCTACCTCCACCTGCGCATTAGAGCTTCCCTACATAAGACTGAGTCTACCTCCACTTGCAAATTAGAGCTTCCCTACATAAAACTGAGTCTACCTCCACTTGCAAATTAGAGCTTCCCTACATAAAACTGAGTCTACCTCCACCTGCTCATTAGAGCTTCCCTACATAAAACAGTCTACCTCCACCTGCTCATTAGAGCTTCCCTACATAAGACTGAGTCTACCTCCACCTGCACATTAGAGCTTCCCTACATAAGACTGAGTCTATCTCCACCTGCACATTAGAGCTTCCCTACATAAAACTGAGTCTACCTCCACCTGCTCATTAGAGCTTCCCTACATAAAACTGAGTCTACCTCCACCTGCTCATTAGAGCTTCCCTACATAAGACTGAGTCTATCTCCACCTGCACATTAGAGCTTCCCTACATAAAACCGAGTCTACCTCCACCTGCAAATTAGAGCTTTCCTACATAAGACTGAGTCTATCTCCACCTGCACATTAGAGCTTCCCTACATAAGACTGAGTCTACCTCCACCTGCGCATTAGAGCTTCCCTACATAAGACTGAGTCTATCTCCACCTGCTCATTAGAGCTTCCCTACATAAGACTGAGTCTACCTCCACCTGCTCATTAGAGCTTCCCTACATAAGACTGAGTCTACCTCCACCTGCACATTAGAGCTTCCCTACATAAGACTGAGTCTACCTCCACCTGCTCATTAGAGCTTCCCTACATAAGACTGAGTCTACCTCCACCTGCGCATTAGAGCTTCCCTACATAAGACTGAGTCTACCTCCACCTGCGCATTAGAGCTTCCCTACATAAGACTGAGTCTACCTCCACCTGCTCATTAGAGCTTCCCTACATAAGACTGAGTCTACCTCCACCTGCTCATTAGAGCTTCCCTACATAAGACTGAGTCTACCTGCACCTGCACATTAGAGCTTCCCTACATAAAACTGAGTCTACCTCCATTTACACATTAGAGCTTCCCTACATAAAACTGAGTCTACCTCCACCTGCAAATTAGAGCTTCCCTACATAAGACTGAGTCTACCTCCATCTGCACATTAGAGCCTTTCTTCCCAGATTCAATCAGCGTTTTTTAACTTTGACTAAGAGATAAAAGCAAGAATGATGAATCTGAAGAACAGTTCAGGACGAATGTTGATTGGCTGCAGGCCACAGTCATAGCCTCTGGGAAGCATTCATACTGGTCTTGAGGCAGATTTCTCAGAGCTCACACTGGGGCAGTTTGAATGCTCATTCTCTCTCAGAAGCAGTGAGATACAGTAGCGCCCTTAATCCCAAGCCAAACGCCCCTGACCCCTGACCTCTGAACTCGGGCAGAGTAAATAACAGGCACACTTTTAAACGGGTGCATGGGAGGAACCAGAGGCTGTTCTTGTGCATAACGACTGGGTTCTCCTAGCGCTAATCATAACCTCAGAATGATTACACGTCTCTAATCGTACAGACGGCGGTAATCTCAGCGCGGCCGCTACAAACACATAAATGGCTGTTTGCGGTGCAGAAGCATAACGGGGCTGCCGCTACGTGTGATCCGACCAAAGCTGACCGCGACCACAATTACCGGTCAGGTTCCATCATGCATCAGTGTCCAGCACGCGTGTCAGGCCTTAAATCGCTCTGTTCGGTTTTGCCGTCCCTGTGATGTCAGGATAGGAGCGGGCCAAACCCACAGTTCGGCATGCCTGTGATGTCAGGATAGGAGCGGGCCAAACCCACAGTCAGGCCGACTCGGTTTCTCCTTCATGGTGACTTTGCCGGTGAGTCACCTGAAATTTGCCTGTTACAGAGCGTAAGCACGCTGTTTCTTGCGTGAACTTGCTTATGAATCCACACAGAGATGAAATTGAGGTGATGAAGGCCAGTAAGATCATTAAATGATGATTTGTCATTGATCCAGCACAGCAGAAATAGGAAAGCAGACGGACCCAATGAGGCCATACGATGACTTGATTTATAAGCCCTTACTTTACCCCTGGTGGCATACGCCTCACTTGAGCGTAACGTTGCCTGCGGGCTGTTATGTGCTGCAGCAGCCACAGTTTCACCCGAAGACATTTCTGCACCACAAATGTTATGTTGCGCCATATTTTTACATTTCTCTGCACTGGAAAAAAAAAAAAAAAGTTGAGTACTCAAAATTTAAAGGCAACTTACTAATTTTGAGTTTTGAGCTTAATTTGCATTTTTTTATTTGTATTTTTAAGTTATGCCAACTAACATTCCTTCGTACAGAAAACTTACTTTTCATTGTTAGAAAACTTAACACTCAATTTAAAGTTTTTCTAGCAATGAAATGTAAGTTTTATGAAAAAAAACTAAATGTTAGTTGGCAGAACTTGACTTGAAAATCCAAGTTAAGACTTAAGTTGCCTTTAAATTTTGAGTAGGCCTATTCTCAATCTATGAAAACTTGAAGTGTACTATTTTATACTTTAAGAAACTTCAAGTATATATTTAATATAATTTAAGTGTGCTAATTAATATAATTCCCCTGCACATTTGGTTGATCATTCCGCTTGACCAGATCCTAGTCTGTGAGAACAATGTAAACGCATGCGTCAGCAGATAGAACGATTCGCTCGCCAATCATGTGATCAGCAAAAAAAACTACCTTAAAGTCACAAGACACGTTTCACTTTCTATCACATTCTGAGCTAATCCAAGCCATCCCTGCATTAGTTTTTTGGCACTTTTTTTACCATGTGCATAAAATAGTGATGAATAAAACATGCTAGACATCTGCTTGGAAAGGTATTTACCTGCCAGCAGCCATACCACCATGCAATCTGCATGTTCAGAGGGTCTGGAGCACGCGCGACGCTGTACCGTACGGACCGCGTAGTTGAGCGGGTCTGGAGCATGCGCGACGCTGTACCGTACGGACCGCTTAGTTGAGCGGGTCTGGAGCACGCTGTATCGTACGGACCGCGTAGTTGAGCGGGTCTGGAGCACGCTGTACCGTACGGACCGCGTAGTTGAGCGGGTCTGGAGCACGCTGTACCGTACGGACCGCGTAGTTGAGCGGGTCTGGAGCACGCTGTACCGTACGGACCGCGTAGTTGAGCGGGTCTGGAGCACGCGCGACGCTGTACCGTACGGACCGCGTAGTTGAGCGGGTCTGGAGCGCGCGCGATGCTGTACCATACGGACCGCGTAGTTGAGCGGGTCTGGAGCACGCTGTACCGTACGGACCGCGTAGTTGAGCGGGTCTGGAGCGCGCGCGATGCTGTACCGTACGGACCGCGTAGTTGAGCGGGTCTGGAGCACACTGTACCGTACGGACCGCGTAGTTGAGCGGGTCTGGAGCACGCGCGATGCTGTACCGTACGGACCGCGTAGTTGAGCGGGTCTGGAGCACGCGCGACTCGTGACACTCTGTACCATATATACTGCGGCCAGTTGAATGCACTGATTCCAAGTGGGGCCCCCAGCGCATCCCAAACAATAGAACAATGTCTGAGTCGAGTTCATTGTGCTGTTCAGTCCTCTTAGAGAGGGGAGAGGGGAGGGGGGGAGGGGGGGGGCAGAGAAAGACCGGTTTCTTCTGCTCTGTAGCACTTTGATGAGGAGGCGACTTTAGGAGGGTGTGTGTTTTTTTTGGCACGGCCCACGGAGCGTTCAGAGAGCAGTGTGCTCAGCACACAGTTTTAAAAAGACCCTTTTTCTCTGTTTTTTGTGGGTTTCTGTTTGTTGTCGTTTAATGGCTAAGTTCTGTGGATGGGCCTGACTGGCACGGAGCGCCAGAGGGAAGAACAGCGAGAGAGGGAAGAACAACATGAGCGCTGACTCCCCCCCCCCCCCCATGAGCACTGAGTCCGTTTCAGTTCTTATACAACCCCCTCTCACCCCCCATCCCTCGTCTGTCAGCATTGTGTTGCCTTGGTTACACATTGTCCCATCAGAGGAACACGCCCTGGCTCTGGTCTGTTCAGCAGAAAACACTCTTGTGACAACATTTTTAACCCCTGAATGGGGAGGGAATGGTGGGGGTGGGGGTGGGCTGCTTCTGGGCAGATAGCCAACCGCCCCCCCCCCCCCCACCATCTTTAATTTAACTTTGACCAGTCTATTAAAGCAAGTGACTGACTTTAGTTAGAGAGTTAGAGGGGTTTGGGATGTAAGAGGGGTACTGGAATATATGAAAATATTTTTGCCAGTCATTATTTTATATATATTGCATTTTATATACAGTCATGTGAAAAAGTAAATACACCCTCAAACGGTAGTCAGTTTTTTTTACACATCTGGACACGATGTTTATTTTATTTTAATTTAAACCATATTGATTGATTAAGGTAAAAAAATTCAACAAATGATGGTAAAAAAAGTAGACTTTGGATAAATGTAACATAAATGTAAATTTCTCATGAGGAAAAAGTAAGTACACCCCTAACTTTACTATCAAATATATTGATTAAAGTTTATGTTTTGTGCACATAACAGGTGCAAATGATTGTCCAATTATTAGATAATAATTTGGAAGTTTGGAAGACTCTTGATATCTTATTTTGAGGTACTCTAACAAACGATATGATAACCCCTCTGCATTTGAATGGATCTCTATGGGAATTGAGGGGTGGGACTAGATTAAGCATTACATTACATTACATTATAGGCATTTAGCAGACGCTCTTATCCAGAGCGACTAAATTGCTGTAAATTACACGGGAATAGTATGGAACCCATGGTTGGCTAAATGGCTGTAAGTCATCAAGGGTCTGAGGTATCAAACAAGCCTCAAACCATCACTCTGCTGCCAGATATGCACTCGATAGACATGAATCACTTTAAGGGTTGTTTCTCCAGACTCATTTTCATCTATGGAAAAATAATCAAGGGAAACAACCCTTCAAGTGATCCATTAGTTTACCTTAATCAATCAATATGGTTTAAATTAAAATAAAATAAACTTGTGTCCAGATGTGTAAAAAAAACTGACTACCGTTTGAGGGTGTACTTACTTTTTCAAATGACTGTATATTATAATCTTTATATATTATTTCTGTTCACTTATTTTGTATACATCTAACTCTTTAAAATTTTTTAAAGTATTTCATTTTTTTGTTAATTTTAGTAAGGCTTTTCTGCTGATGGGATAGCAGGCAGTCTGGGTAAGATAGTTTAATGCCATTGGTGAGTGAGTTTATACACACTGAAAGGGCTCTGGACATACAGCCGTTTGTGTGTCTGTCTGAAGTAGTGAAAGTGATTAAACAGCCCCACCTAGTGGTGTATGATGTACTTGCAGTTTCCCCAGCAGACAATGACTTCTAATGTAAATATAATATACTGCAATATATTATAAATATGTGGCCATTTAATTTAAATCTAGCAATGAGCAGCAGCAAAGAACCACAGAAAACAGCTGTGTGTGAGGGTCAGGTTTGTGTGTGTGAGGGTCAGGTGTGTGTGTGGGTCAGGTGTGTGTGTGTGAGGGTCTGGTGTGTGTGAGGGTCAGGTGTGTGTGTGGGTCAGGTGTGTGTGTGGGTCAGGTGTGTGTGTGTGTGAGGGTCAGGTGTGTGTGGGTCAGGTGTGTGTGTGAGGGTCAGGTGTGTGTGTGGGTCAGGTGTGTGTGTGTGTGAGGGTCAGGTGTGTTTGGCAGGGTCAGGTGTGTGTTAGGGTCAGGTGTGTGTGTTTGGTTCAGGTATGAGGGTCAGGTGTGTGTGTGTGTGGGTCAGGTGTGTGTGTGTGAGGGTCTTGTGTGTGTGGGTCAGGTGTGTGTGTGGGTCAGGTGTGTGTGTGTGTGAGGGTCAGGTGTGTGTGAGGGTCAGGTGTGTGTGTGGGTCAGGTGTGTGTGTGTGTGTGAGGGTCAGGTGTGTGTGGGTCAGGTGTGTGTGTGTGAGGGTCAGGTGTGTGTGTGGGTCAGGTGTGTGTGAGGGTCAGGTGTGTGTTAGGGTCAGGTGTGTGTGAGGTGTGTGTGTTTGGTTCAGGTATGAGGGTCAGGTGTGTGTTAGGGTCAGGTGTGTGTGAGGTGTGTGTGTTTGGTTCAGGTATGAGGGTCAGGTGTGTGTGTGGGTCAGGTGTGTGTGTGTGTGAGGGTCAGGTGTGTGTGAGGGTCAGGTGTGTTTGGCAGGGTCAGGTGTGTTAGGGTCAGGTGTGTGTGAGGTGTGTGTGTTTGGTTCGGGTATGAGGGTCAGGTGTGTGTTAGGGTCAGGTGTGTGTGAGGTGTGTGTGTTTGGTTCAGGTATGAGGGTCAGGTGTGTGTTAGGGTCAGGTGTGTGTGAGGTGTGTGTGTTTGGTTCAGGTATGAGGGTCAGGTGTGTGTTAGGGTCAGGTGTGTGTGAGGTGTGTGTGTTTGGTTCAGGTATGAGGGTCAGGTGTGTGTTAGGGTCAGGTGTGTGTGAGGTGTGTGTGTTTGGTTCAGGTATGAGGGTCAGGTGTGTGTGAGGTGTGTGTGTTTGGTTCAGGTATGAGGGTCAGGTGTGTGTTAGGGTCAGGTGTGTGTGAGGTGTGTGTGTTTGGTTCAGGTATGAGGGTCTGGGCTGCTGATGTTAAGTAACCTGTGAAACACCTGCAGTTGTATGTTCATTAAGCTGATGTAAAGATGTAAACTTACTTCATACAGATTTTGAATTGGGGAAAATAGTGAAAAGAATGTAATTCATAAACATGTGATATGGAGGTCTAACACAGTGTCCAGTCTGGTGCTACAAGTTTTTGATTGTCAGCGCATTGAAATGACTAACTCCCGATTGGTTAAAACATAAATCACCATGTGACTAACATGAGCATCACCGTCTCCAAAAAAACTCAAATTAAATCCTCCACTGGTGGGCAGTGTAAGAACTTGTTTTAATTTTAAAATCTCAGTTGAATAAAATAGGCTTAATACCAAAGTTTCTTTATAACTATTAAAAAACGAACCTAGATTGAACATAGTAAAGTAAAAATACATAATGATGTGAAGAGGCTGTTCGGCTGATCTGAGTGAGAGTATTCACAGACTTCTCTGCCAAGCCTGGGCTTGAACAGTCCTGGGGCTGTGAGATTAGGCTGCTACATCACTGCTGCTACAGCACTTCTGGCTGTTTGTTCCTCTTACTAAGTCACTGTACTGACTGCGTGAGACTTTATTCTGCTCACTTTGTTCTGCTGCTGATTTCATTAATAGTGACGTCATTCACTGAGCCTCATTGCACCACATTAGAGGAGGCGTGGGTTGTGAATAGCAGTCTGCACTGTTAGGAGTTATTAGTGAATAGCAGTCTCTATATCTGCACTGTTAGGAGTTATTAGTGAATAGCAGTCTCTATATCTGCACTGTTAGGAGTTATTAGTGAATAGCAGTCTCTATATCTGCACTGTTAGGAGTTATTAGTGAATAGCAGTCTCTATATCTGCACTGTTAGGAGTTATTAGTGAATAGCAGTCTCTATATCTGCACTGTTAGGAGTTATTAGTGAATACCAGTCTCTATATCTGCATTGTTAGGAGTTATTAGTGAATAGCAGTCTCTATATCTGCACTGTTAGGAGTTATTAGTGAATAGCAGTCTCTATATCTGCACTGTTAGGAGTTATTAGTGAATACCAGTCTCTATATCTCCATTGTTAGGAGTTATTAGTGAATACCAGTCTATATATCTGCACTGTTAGGAGTTATTAGTGAATACCAGTCTCTATATCTCCATTGTTAGGAGTTATTAGTGAATAGCAGTCTCTATATCTACACTGTTAGGAGTTATTAGTGAATAGCAGTCTCTATATCTGCACTGTTAGGAGTTATTAGTGAATAGCAGTCTCTATATCTCCATTGTTAGGAGTTATTAGTGAATACCAGTCTCTATATCTCCATTGTTAGGAGTTATTAGTGAATAGCAGTCTCTATATCTGCACTGTTAGGAGTTATTAGTGAATAGCAGTCTCTATATCTGCACTGTTAGGAGTTATTAGTGAATACCAGTCTCTATATCTCCATTGTTAGGAGTTATTAGTGAATACCAGTCTATATATCTGCACTGTTAGGAGTTATTAGTGAATAGCAGTCTCTATATCTGCACTGTTAGGAGTTATTAGTGAATAGCAGTCTCTATATCTGCACTGTTAGGAGTTATTAGTGAATAGCAGTCTCTATATCTGCACTGTGAGGAGTTATTAGTGAATAGCAGTCTCTATATCTGCACTGTTAGGAGTTATTAGTGAATAGCAGTCTCTATATCTGCACTGTTAGGAGTTATTAGTGAATAGCAGTCTATATATCTGCACTGTTAGGAGTTATTAGTGAATACCAGTCTATATATCTGCACTGTTAGGAGTTATTAGTGAATAGCAGTCTCTATATCTGCACTGTTAGGAGTTATTAGTGAATACCAGTCTCTATATCTGCACTGTTAGGAGTTATTAGTGAATACCAGTCTCTATATCTGCACTGTTAGGAGTTATTAGTGAATAGCAGTCTCTATATCTGCACTGTGAGGAGTTATTAGTGAATAGCAGTCTATATATCTGCACTGTTAGGAGTTATTAGTGAATAGCAGTCTCTATATCTGCACTGTTAGGAGTTATTAGTGAATACCAGTCTCTATATCTGCACTGTTAGGTGTTATTAGTGAATAGCAGTCTCTATATCTGCACTGTTAGGAGTTATTAGTGAATAGCAGTCTCTATATCTGCACTGTGAGGAGTTATTAGTGAATAGCAGTCTATATATCTGCACTGTTAGGAGTTATTAGTGAATAGCAGTCTCTATATCTGCACTGTTAGGAGTTATTAGTGAATAGCAGTCTCTATATCTGCACTGTTAGGTGTTATTAGTGAATAGCAGTCTCTATATCTGCACTGTTAGGAGTTATTAGTGAATAGCAGTCTCTATATCTGCACTGTTAGGTGTTATTAGTGAATAGCAGTCTCTATATCTGCACTGTTAGGAGTTATTAGTGAATAGCAGTCTATATATCTGCACTGTTAGGAGTTATTAGTGAATAGCAGTCTCTATATCTGCACTGTTAGGTGTTATTAGTGAATAGCAGTCTCTATATCTGCACTGTGAGGAGTTATTAGTGAATAGCAGTCTCTATATCTGCACTGTTAGGAGTTATTAGTGAATAGCAGTCTCTATATCTCCACTGTTAGGAGTTATTAGTGAATAGCAGTCTCTATATCTGCACTGTGAGGAGTTATTAGTGAATAGCAGTCTCTATATCTGCACTGTTAGGAGTTATTAGTGAATACCAGTCTCTATATCTGCACTGTTAGGTGTTATTAGTGAATAGCAGTCTCTATATCTGCACTGTTAGGAGTTATTAGTGAATAGCAGTCTCTATATCTGCACTGTTAGGAGTTATTAGTGAATAGCAGTCTCTATATCTCCACTGTTAGGAGTTATTAGTGAATAGCAGTCTCTATATCTGCACTGTTAGGAGTTATTAGTGAATAGCAGTCTCTATATCTCCACTGTTAGGAGTTATTAGTGAATAGCAGTCTCTATATCTGCACTGTTAGGAGTTATTAGTGAATAGCAGTCTCTATATCTGCACTGTTAGGAGTTATTAGTGAATAGCAGTCTCTATATCTGCACTGTTAGGAGTTATTAGTGAATAGCAGTCTCTATATCTGCACTGTTAGGAGTTATTAGTGAATAGCAGTCTCTATATCTGCACTGTTAGGTGTTATTAGTGAATAGCAGTCTCTATATCTGCACTGTTAGGAGTTATTAGTGAATAGCAGTTTCTTTATCTGCACTGTTAGGAGTTATTAGTGAATAGCAGTTTCTTTATCTGCACTGTTAGGAGTTATTAGTGAATAGCAGTTTCTATATCTCCACTCTTAAGGACAGTATTTACTCTGACATCATTTCCTGTCGTAGCTCTTAAACGGTCCCGCCCATGCAGTGCAGTGACCTGGCCTCCTCTCTCTTCTCATTGGCCTGTGATTCAGCCGTCTGTGGGTGGCGGCACGCTTCAACCGGTTGGCCATCTTGCTGCTGCAGACTGTGCCACCCACCTGTGTTCTGTAGGCTGCCAGGCTTTGAATCCGCAGCCACTGTCGTGCTGTGTGGAAGCTAATCTGCCACTAGTGCCGAGCATTTTCAGTACATATATATCAGCCTCTGTTCTTTAAAGCTTCTGTCCAACATAGAGATGAAAAGAACAGGAACAAGGTCATCTGTTCTCTCGCTCTCTGCTATCTTAGAAAGCGTTGCGTTTATGTAATAGGGAAGGTTTTTTAATAAAGGAACATCATCAGCAGAAAACCATCTCTTTCTCTCTTTTTTCCTCTCTCTCTCTCTCTCTCTCTCTCTCTCTCTCTCTCTCACTCTCCGTTCTTTCTGTCCCATTGGGCGGAATAAAAGCAGAACTTGAAGCATGTCCTTGTTACGGCACGCTGAATAAAAAAATCTTTTAAAAGCTGAAGGAGGCGGAATGGACTGACTGAAGAGAAACCTGTGTTGCCGTGGCGATTCTAAAGGTCTGGTGAATCTGTGGCCAGTTCGATTCACCCTGGTGTCTGCTGGGAGATGGAGTAAATGTTGGATTTGAGGCATGTTTACGCACTTGTTGTCATGGTTTTGCAGGTTGCCGCTCCGCCTCTGCGGAGGTTTCTCTCGCAGCCTCGGGACGGCGTCCTTGCCGTGTTTTTCCACCGCCCGACACTTATCTATCCCACCTGGTCCAGGTGTCTAGTTGGCGACTTAGGCGATGTGCTTTCTGGTTCCGGTGCTTTTGTGTTATTCTTGCCACGCTAAGCCAGGTAACGCAGGTATTGAATTTCAGCCGACCACTTGTCCTTTTAGTTTGCTAAATTGAAACGTGGGACTTGCCTTTAGTGTGTTTAGGAGATTCTTTGTTTGGAGTTTCTTTTCTTGTTCACACTAAGTTCTTTTCTTGGTTCTGTTTCCCTATTTGACAGTATCCTCGGTTCTCCTCGTTTCCATTTGCCTCTTTATTTAAGCTTTTTGATAGTTTATTGAGCTAGAGGTAATTCCTTTTTCTTTCACTATTTTCTTCTCGAGTCTGCGAGCTTTTCGCCCACTTTTTTGAGTCGCTATTCTTTGGCTTACGCCGGAAGTTTTATTCCCGTCTGTTTATTTTTCTCTGCTCCGTTCGTGGACATCCCTCTCTCTATTTCTAGTGGTTAACTTTCTGATCGCCTCACTGTGGCGTCTGGTCCTCCGTTCCCAACTCACTACAACTCTTATATCATAAAACGGTTATAAAGGAAAACACACTGGGCAGCTGCGTTCTATTTTTTTCAAAGCATATTTTCATAATTCCTTTTGATTTCAGTTTCCTGCATTGGGTTACACATGCATACTGCACAATTACATTGGGTTACACATGCATACTGCACAATTACATTGGGTTACACATGCATACTGCACAATTACATTGGGATACACATGCATACTGCACAATTGCATTGGGTTACACATGCATACTGCCCAATTACATTAGGTTACACATGCATACTGCACAATTACATTGGGTTACACATGCATACTGCACAATTCCATTGGGATACACATGCATACTGCACAATTACATTGGGTTACACATGCATACTGCACAATTCCATTGGGTTACACATGCATACTGCACAATTCCATTGGGATACACATGCATACTGCACAATTACATTGGGTTACACATGCATACTGCTCAATTACATTAGGTTACACATGCACACTGTCTGTGGTTTTCAGAAAGAAATTGTTTTTAGGCCCCTCCCAGGGCCTCAGCAGACCAATAAGATTGTGTCGGCCCTGGCCAGCCTTTGTGACTGTTTGTGCCACTAGCCACATGGAGGACGTCGGCATGTTGAGATTTTTCAGTGGTGGCCTCAGTAGTAAAGCCGGGATTAGCACTGACGTCTGTTTGGATTAGGAGAGAATCCTACCTGTGCAGCTGTCTGTCTACACCAGGGGTGGCCAATTCCAGGCCTCGCGGGCCGGTGTGTATGCAGGTTTTTACTGCCACCAGTTACCACGGTTCAATCAGCTAATTAGTCATACACACAATCACCGATTCACTTGTAAATTACAGAATGATAAAATGCTACAATACACGCATTGACGCATACCGGCACAAGAACATTCATCAGCTGCTTTTCATATCGCGGATATGTAGATTAAAATATCAGATCGTGTAAACGATTGGGCTAATTAAATAATTGTTAACTGGCGGCAGCAAAAACCTGCATACACACCGGCCCGCGAGGCCTGGAATTGGCCACCCCTGGTCTACACCCAGCCCAACCGCACAAGATGTGAGAGAATCCTCCACCTGTCTGTCTACACCCAGCCCACCCGCAGAAGGTGTGAGAGAATCCTCCACCTGTCTGTCTACACCCAGCCCACCTGCACAAGGTGTGAGAGAATCCTCCACCTGTCTGTCTACACCCAGCCCACCTGCACAAGGTGTGAGAGAATCCTCCACCTGTCTGTCTACACCCAGCCCACCCGCACAAGGTGTGAGAGAATCCTCCACCTGTCTGTCTACACCCAGCCCACCTGCACAAGGTGTGAGAAGTTTAGAGTGAATGCTCCCCACACCCCTAAGAGCAAACCTGTACTAAAGATACCTACTCATATCTGCCCATCTCATTCTGCAAGCTCTCTCTCTTCCTCCCTCTCTCTTTGTCTCCCTCCCTCCCTTTCCCAGTCTCTCTCTACCTCTCTCTCTCTCTCTCTCTCTCTCTGTTTCCCTCCCTCTCTCCCTCCCTTTCTCACTCTCTCTCTCTCTCTCTCTCCCTTTCCCACTCTTTCTCTTCCTCCCTCTCTCTGTCTCTCTCTGTCTCTCTCTCTCTCACTCTCTCTCTTCCTTTCCCACTCTTTTTCTTCCTCCCTCTCTCTCTCTCTCAGCTGATAAAGCTTATTGTGGACAAACAGGCTTAGAATCATTGCCATGGCAACCCCGAATCTTAATGAGGCAACGAGGTCTTCATCGGGCTGCAAGCTCGGGTGTTACCTGCAGATGGGCGACCGACAAGTAACGGCAAGTAACGGTCACTTCCCAGAGGAAAAAAGAGGAGGTGGGAGAAAGAGAGAGAGAGAGAGAGAGAGAGAGAGAGAGAGAGAGAAAGAGAAAGAGAGGGGGAGGGAGGGAGAGAGAGAGAGAGAGAGAGAGAGAGAGAGAGAGAGAGAGAGAAAGAGAGAAAGAGAGAGGGGGAGGGAGGGAGAGAGTTATAAGACAGAGGAACAGTTTCTGTAGCTTACACAAGCTCTGAGCTTCTCTTTAAAGCTGTGCTTCTCACACCTCTCTGCTGCTTCTTTGTTTGGGACCCCCATCTCTCTTACCCTACGCTGAGAAAGGACCCAAAAACACGCTAAGCTCCAGGTGGGCATTTTATTACACTTTGGCTTCTTTTTAAATGGGTTTCATTTCAAAAGAATATCAATCTTTGGGTTGTTTATTTTGAATTAAATACCTGTGTTACTCCCATGTCTGATATATA
The DNA here is from genome assembly GCA_022702515.1 of Ilyophis sp. 1 JC-2022. Lineage (NCBI taxonomy): Eukaryota > Metazoa > Chordata > Actinopteri > Anguilliformes > Synaphobranchidae > Ilyophis > Ilyophis sp. 1 JC-2022. Next base: position 72,245,434 of record CM040395.1, on the reverse strand, counting down.
TATATATATATATAGAGAGATTTCCTAAATCTGTGCATACAGTTAAAGTATTTTAAGATATAAAATGTATATAATTATAGCATAATAATGTTATAAAAAGGTGTGTCTGTATGTGCGTGATTATGTTGTTGTTATATGGGGTTGTATATGCAAAATGTTTTTATCACTTAAAATCCCTTTAATGAATGTGGAACCAACAGTTATGTAGTATTTGCCATCGTTGGGTAATATGCTTGATCCAGTGTTTAAACAGGCAGTAGGAAGTTAACACTGGTCTGTAAAATTAAATGCACTGAATTCACTGGACATTCTGCTCCAAGATCACACGATTTAAATCTCATTTTTCCCCCAACTTAAGTAGTAGAGGATGAACTAAATACTGATGGGTAATAGTAATTGGTCATACTAAGTGGTAATATTAAAATTACATTTCCAACAGCTACTGTATATTTTGTATAGACTTGTCTGGTCATGTGCAATGCAGTGATGTGAGCTTTGTGTTGTAGGACTGCAGAATGAAGCAAAAAAAAAACTATTTAAATGAAGAGAGTTGTAAAAACAGCAGAGCCAAACTGTTAGGGCGTATAAATGATGACAGAGGGAATAATAAAAATGCTTTTGAATCCCTTTGAGACTGAATTATAAAAGAAAAAAAGATCAAATATACCAGCGTGCTATTGGTAGAAATCCTTAAAAATAGATATTTTTAAATGCATATCACAAAAAAGATTAAATGTCCATTTCAAATGGTGTAAAAACAGCAAACTCAGTGTATGAATTTCAGGGATAAATGTGAAGCACACAAACTGTACAAAAATGAACAAGATTGAAGAATTGCATTTACAGGATATGATGTCATCCAGTCAGTGTGATTGACAGACCCAGGTGGGAGGGAGCTGTTTGTCTGCTCAAGGCTGTTGCTTCTGTAAGATAATTGGTGAGCGAAGAAGCATCATTAAAAAGTTTTGTTCTCTATGAGCATGGAGAATAATAATCATTAAAATAAAAACCCACCCACCCTCCATTTCAGCAGTCTGAAAGTGAGTGCTTTTGCTCACTGTTATGTAATTGGATAGATCGGTTTGTGATCTTTACATCGGTGTCAGCACTCAAGAAACCCCGCTCACTTCCCCCTGAACCATGTGACTAACCAAGGCACCGGTGTGCAAGGTGACAGTCACGGCCATCTTTTTTTATTTTTTTTGCAACCTTATTAATTGGCAACAGTTATCATAAATGAATATCATAAATCATATCATAAACTGGATTTGGGTGCCATGTTTGTGTTTTCAGTTCATTCTGTAACAATCAAACACCTTTGAAAAGGAAAATTTTTAATAAAAGTATTTAGGGAGGCCTCCTGGGGAGGTGGGGTGTGCCTCATCCCGAGAGCTTGTTATCCAGGTAAACACCTGTATACATCTGAAAATTAGGAGTGAGGCTCTAAGCCTGTTTTAATTGGCTGTTACTATGGTGACGCCTCTTCCCACCCCCCAGGGAAGTGTGGGTGTCTCTGGAACATGGTGTGGGTGAGGGGCAGTGGGGTCATGGTGTGTATGTGTGTGGGCGGAGTTATCTGACTCAACCCTGGGCTTTTATATAAACACAGCGATTGGCTCACTGCTCACAGAAACACACTTCTCGGCTGCGTCACAATATTCTTTACTCCCCACCTCCCTTCCTCCTCTCCTCCCTTCCTCCACTCCCCTACTACCACTCCTCTCCTACCCGGAAGTATGCAAAACTGTCTGAACGTTTTGAGTACAAGTATTTGCATGTACAGCATACAATGTACCTGACATTGTGGTTTGCATCCAGACATTAATTAATATGTAACCATTAATACGTAATTACAAAGATTTGTAGAGGAGGTGGTAGTGGAGGAAGGGAGGGCGGAGTAGAGGAGGTGGTAGTGGAGGAAGGGAGGGTGCATTTTTTGAGTATTGGGACGCACCCCTCGCCTCATCAGTTTTGACCTTACTTTCACACCTGTGTGATGTAATCAATGGCGTTCAAAGGGGGCACGCACACACACAAGGATGATATGCTTACACTTGACTATTCTCATCTGTGCTGAAGTATTATCACTGAGAGAAAAACGTTTAAAAAAAGCTTTTTTTGACATGCTTTAGATGGGCTAAAAATGTTCAATCACTCAGGGTGACCTTGGCCAGGCTGTTAGAAGCAGGGTGAAGGTCATTAGGAGCAGAGTGAAGGTTGTTAGGAGCAGGGTGAAGGTCTTAGGCTGTTAGGAGCAGGGTGAAGGTCGTTATGAGCAGGGTGAAGGTTGTAGGCTGTCGTAGGAAATGTTTTTTTCTGACAAAAGACATACTGGTTTTATATGATTTTCATGTACATTCTTAACTCTGATTAATGGCAGTTGCTGAACTATGGCTGTTTCCTGCACCTGGCTGATTTTGGGGGATTGGATGAGATGTGTACAGCTGGTGGTCTGTGGGGTCTGTCTGTAGAGATGTGTACAGCTGGTGGTGTGTGGGGTCTGTCTGAAGAGATGTGTACAGCTGGTGGTCTGTGGGGTCTGTCTGTAGAGATGTGTACTGCTGGTGGTCTGTGGGGTCTGTCTGTAGAGATGTGAACAGCTGGTGGTCTGTGGGGTCTGACTGTAGAGATGTGTACAGCTGGTGGTCTGTGGGGTCTGTCTGTAGAGATGTGTACAGCTGGTGGTGTGTGGGGTCTGTCTGTAGAGATGTGAACAGCTGGTGGTCTGTGGGGTGTCTGTAGAGATGTGTACAGCTGGTGGTCTGTGGGGTCTGTCTGTAGAGATGTGTACAGCTGGTGGTGTGTGGGGTCTGTCTGTAGAGATGTGAACAGCTGGTGGTCTGTGGGGTCTGTCTGTAGAGATGTGTACAGCTGGTGGTGTGTGGGGTCTGTCTGTAGAGATGTGAACAGCTGGTGGTCTGTGGGGTCTGTCTGTAGAGATGTGTACAGCTGGTGGTCTGTGGGGTCTGTCTGTAGAGATGTGTACAGCTGGTGGTGTGTGGGGTCTGTCTGTAGAGATGTGAACAGCTGGTGGTCTGTGGGGTCTGTCTGTAGAGATGTGAACAGCTGGTGGTCTGTGGGGTCTGTCTGTAGAGATGTGTACAGCTGGTGGTCTGTGGGGTCTGTCTGTAGAGATGTGAACAGCTGGTGGTCTGTGGGGTCTGTCTGTAGAGATGTGAACAGCTGGTGGTCTGTGGGGTCTGTCTGTAGAGATGTGTACAGCTGGTGGTCTGTCTGTAGAGATGTGTGTTTAATGGTGTGTGTTGCCTTTTTTCATCCGGATGCTTTTGTGTGTTTATACTTTTATCTCTCCTGGTTCCTGAGATGCACACAGCACAGGCCCACTGAGTCAACTGTGGACAAACCGCTTTAATTAGTCCGTTAAGGGCTGAGAAATTATGAAACACAGCAGACTGTGTGGCTTACAGGAGCAGGGCTGGGAACAGCCTCAGAATCTAAAAAGCATTATTATCAGGTATTCACAGCGTAGATTATCATTGTTATTATTATATTCTAACACTTGTATCTCAGGAATGATCCCTGGTTCCCGCGCATACAAGGGCACCTGGCCAAAAACAATGGGACTGATTTGGCCACATAAGCATTCATATTCAAGGAAGTTATTAGACAATCAAATTCTGACGTTATTTAATCCATTACAACTCAGCTTACCAATGGCCTAGAACCTTGGAACTTTCCAGAAACAACAAGGACAACACCCTTAGGGGCAAAAAGTTTGGTGTTGATACCTTAAAGAACAACGTCACAGTATGAATTGAAATTTATGCTATGCTAACCGCTAATGCTAGAAATCACACAAACAGCATCGACTCATAAACTATGATTCAGATTCACTCCAAATTGTGTGTGGACACTTCTCACAGTCCTAAGTGATTTTGAAAACATGAGGACGGTCGCTATATTTGTCTTGTGCTGTGAATACCTATCGAGGCTGCTTGCAGCTTTAATTATTATTATTGTTATTATCTCCAATGCCCCTGGTTGCTATGGTTCTCTCTGCTTGTCTGTCTCTCTGTCTGTCTGTCTGTCTGTCTGTCTCATGTTTGGACGTGGAGTTGATGTGATACTGCATGTTCAGCAGGGGTTATCCTGCGTTTGGGGGAGGAGAGAGAAGAGCCAGAGCGGGGGAAGAGGTGGAGCAGGGGAAGAGGCGAAGCGGGGGAAGAAACGGAGTTGAAGGCTGAGGATGGCGTCGTGGTTCAGCTGGAGCGAGCCGCATCAGCGCAGTGCCCAGCGGAGCTCAGCGGATGTGGTGACGGACACACTGATGATAGAGTTGAGCTGGCAGATGAAGGAGTCGGAGCGTCTGCAGAGGGAGCGGGATAGCGAATACCGCCGTCTACAGTCTGGGGTGGACTACAGCTGGCTGGCCAGTTACCCGCGAACCTGCTATGACATCAGTGTCGGAGAGAGGCTGGCATTGGAGGATCTCTGTGCCAAGATACACCCATCATTCTGTGGCAGTGTCATCATCAGGTACACACACCTGTACACACACACACACACACACATGCATGTACACACACATGTACACACACACGTACATGCACCTGTACACACACACACACACACCTGTACACACACACACACACACACACACACACACACCTGTACACACACACACACACACACACGTACATGCACCTGTACACACACACACCTGTACACACACACACACGTACATGCACCTGTACACACACACACACCTGTACATACACCTGTACACACACACACACCTGTATACACACACACACACCTGTACACACACACACACGTACATGCACCTGTACACACACACACACACACCTGTACACACACACACACACACACACGTACACACACACACACACACACACGTACACACACACACACACGTACACACCTGTATACACACACACACACACACACACACACCTGTACACACACACACACCTGTACATACACCTGACCTAAAAAACACGAACAAAAGGGAGCATTACATAAATGATGAGCTTTTATCTTTTAAGTTTGAATACTTTTTTCACATAAATCACATAAATACCTTTTAACTTTATTGACTGTACTAAAGTATATGTAACAAGAATGAATCAGCAATTTGCTTCAATATTTTTTATCTTTGCATATAGTAATTTACTTGGAACAAAAAAATATATATATTTACTGAAATTCCAGGGCTGCAATAATAATCACAAAAACAACAACAGGTATAGTATAATCACTCATACTGTACAGTACTGTGAGGGTTGTAGTTCTCCCTCTCTCCTGCATTTGGCCACAAGTTCTCATCAACATCACATCTTATGTCTTCTCTGGCGATGCATCTTGGAAAGTATCTTCTGGAATGTCTAATCCAACCCTTCAGGAGAAATGTCTCCACACCCAGCATTCATGGCATCCAGTAAGGACATCTGGTCGTGCAGACAGTGGTCATACACCTTAATCCTAACCCTAACCCTAACCCTAACCCTAACCTCCACGCAGAGAAAAACTCCTCTATGAGGGTTAGGAAGGGTGAGTATGGAGGCAGGAATAGTACTAACATCCTGGGATGTGCATTAAACCAGCCTGTGACTGCAGCAGAGTGGTGGAATGCCACATTATCCCAAACAATAACGAAGGTAGGGGAGTTTCCTGCCCCTCTCTCCTCCGCTGGCACAAGTCGATTATGCAGGTCATCCAGAAAATAAATGAGCCTCTCTGTATTGTAGGGGCCAGTGAGTGGTTTGTATAACAGCAAACCATCATTGGACAGTGCTGCACACATTGAGATGTGAGCTTCTCTCTGGCCTGGGACATCCACGGAGATCTCTGTCCAATCACATTTCTTCCGCTACGTCATATTTTTTTGCCAGTTTGAATCCAGCTTCATCCACAAAGATGAATGTATGTGCAGTTTGCCTGGCTTCCCTCTCAATTACGCTCTGAAATACAGTAAATCCACAGTTTTACAGTACTTTACATTATGCATAGCTGTGTATGTACCCTGTTTGGTTATTGAACAGACATCTTACCTGGACAGGACATATTGATACCGTAGTTCTTTCACACGTTCACCGTTTCTCTCAAAGGGTACAGTGTACAACTGCTTCATCCTTATTTTATGTTTCTCTAGAACTCTGGCAATTGTCGTTGTGCTGACCGTATTCACGTTCCCAAAAGTGATACTGTCTGCCAGCACGCTGTCCCAAATTTCCCGCAGTTTTATTGCATTGTTGCTAAGTACCATGTGAACAGTGGCAATTTCTGCGCATCTGAAAATATTCTGCCTCTCCCTCCTGTGGGAGGCAACCTCTGGATCCGACTGTAAAACACAAAACAATCAATATATTTCAAAATGTCAGTACATGTAAAATTGAAACATACTGTATTGTACTGTAATATGTAATTCAATTCTCATTGAAGGATGCACATCTCACCTGTTATTTTGCCGGAAGATTCATGCTATTGATGCAACTGCACCCTTAAACTGGCCTCTCTCAAAGAGAGACCATGGTTTACAACATGGTCAATAATTGTGGCCCTTAGCTCATCAGAGACCACCACTCTTGGTCTTCCTCTCCTTTGTCCTCGATGCATTCTCCCTCTCCCCCCTCTCTCTCCCTCTCTCTCCCCCCCCTCTCTCCCTCTCTCCCCTCTCCCCCTCTCTCTCCCCCTCTCCCTCTCTCCCCTCTCCCCTCTCCCCCTCTCTCCCCCCCTCTCTCTCTCCCCCTCTCTCTCTCCCCCCCTCTCTCTCTCCCCCTCTCCCCCCCTCTCTCTCCCCCCCCTCTCCCCCTCTCTCTCTCTCTCCCCCCCTCTCTCTCCCTCCCCCCTCCTCCTCCCCCTCTCTCTCTCTCCCTCCCCCCTCTCCCCCCCTCTCTCTCTCTCTCCCTCTCCCCCCCTCTCTCTCTCCCTCTCTCTCTCTCTCTCTCTTTTTTGACCAATGCATGCTAGCAAATGAAAAAAACTGTAAATGAGCATTAGTGTACTGCTGTATGCAGTCACATTAAAGCCATTTCATCACCCAATATCTTTATTCCATCCGTTTTTTTTATTAAAACAACTTTTTTTTTTAGTTTCTATAGTAGTTTTAGATTTTTCAATGTTTTTTTTGGTCCTGATGTAATTGAGGCTCAGAAAGGCAGACCCCCCCGGTGGAGTGTGATGATCAGGACTGCACACATGACTGACCTGTGAAAATGTGAAAATCACCTTTTAGCAGCTATAAAAATATCCCCGTAGAGAGAGCGACATTCACACACTGTGTTGTGGAGCTTGTTAGTGCTTCTCCCTCAGTCTCTCTCTCTCACTCTATCTCTATCCCTTCTCTATCTCCCTCAGTCTGTCTCTCTCTCGCTCTATCTCTATCCCTTCTCTATCTCCCTCACTCTATCTCTATCCCTTCTCTATCTCCCTCACTCTATCTCTATCCCTTCTCTATCTCTCTCACTCTATCTCTATCCCTTCTCTATCTCCCTCAGTCTTTCTCTCTCACACTCTATCTCTATCCCTTCTCTATCTCTCTCACTCTATCTCTATCCCTTCTCTATCTCCCTCAGTCTTTCTCCCTCTCACTCTATCTCTATCCCTTCTCTATCTCCCTCAGTCTTTCTCTCTCTCACTCTATCTCTATCCCTTCTCTATCTCCCTCACTCTATCTCTATCCCTTCTCTATCTCTCTCAGTCTTTCTCTCTCTCACTCTATCTCTATCCCTTCTCTATCTCCCTCAGTCTTTCTCTCTCTCACTCTATCTCTATCCCTTCTCTATCTCCCTCAGTCTTTCTCTCTCTCACTCTATCTCTATCCCTTCTCTATCTCCCTCAGTCTTTCTCCCTCTCACTCTATCTCTATCCCTTCTCTATCTCCCTCAGTCTTTCTCCCTCTCACTCTATCTCTATCCCTTCTCTATCTCCCTCAGTCTTTCTCTCTCACTCTATCTCTATCCCTTCTCTATCTCCCTCAGTCTTTCTCACTCTATCTCTATCCCTTCTCTATCTCCCTCAGTCTTTCTCTCTCACTCTATCTCTATCCCTTCTCTATCTCCATCAGTCTTTCTCTCTCTCACTCTATCTCTATCCCTTCTCTATCTCCCTCAGTCTTTCTCTCTCTCACTCTATCTCTATCCCTTCTCTATCTCCCTCAGTCTTTCTCTCGCTCACTCTATCTCTATCCCTTCTCTATCTCCCTCAGTCCTTCTCTCTCACTCTATCTCTATCCCTTCTCTATCTCCCTCAGTCTTTCTCTCTCACTCTATCTCTATCTCCATCAGTCTTTCTCTCTCTCACTCTATCTCTATCCTTTCTCTATCTCCCTGTCTTTCTCTCGCTCACTCAATCTCTATCCCTTCTCTTTCTCTCTCTCTCTATCTCTATCCCTTCTCTTTCTCCCTCACCCTTTCTCTCTCTCACTCTATCCCTTCTCTTTCTCCCTCACTCTTTCTCCCTCACTCTTTCTCTCTCACTCTTTCTCTCTCTCACTCTATCTCTACCCCCTCTCTCTCTCTCTCTCTCCTATCATCCTTTTCTATGCTCCTCAGGCCTTGTTCTCAGTGCTGTTGGCAGATGGGGTCAGAGGTCAAACGCGGCATAAGCCCCGCTCCCACAATGATGTCACTGTTGCCATGGAGCTGTGCAGGCGTGGGGTGGGGGCAAGACAGGGACGTGGGCAAGACTCCACACATGTGGGGTCATGAGGGCGCCTCCCTCATCTCTCTCTCTCTCTCTCTCTCTCTCTCTTTCTCTTTCTCCCCCCCCCCTCCCCTCTCTCTCTCTCCAGGTTCAGGCAGGTGGTGTTGGAGAACGAGCCAGAGGTGGGGGAGGTGGCGGTGCTGTTCCGCTCGGTGCTGTTGGAGATGCTCGACCGTATGAAAGAGGAGGCAGAGTCTAAGCATCTGTCCCGCCAGTGGAGCAGCCGGCGTTCCATGAGCTCGTCCCTCATGACCTTCCGCTCCCGCGTCCGGATCAACCCGTTCGGGAATGGCGGGGAGGTGAAGACAGTGTCGGAGGACGTGGAGCGGGGCCTGAGCAAGTCAGAGCGGGCCAAGCGAGTCTGGAGCATGCCCGAATTCCGCAGCAGCAAGGCCATCTGAGCGGGGGCGGAGCCTCGGAGAACCAGGGGGTGGGGAATGTTCCGGAATATCCCTGGGCAGGGTGGAGGAATTTTCTGGAATGCTGGGAAGAAAAAGAGCATGTTCCAGAGCATTGAAGAATGAGGGGAACATCAGAGAGAGAGTGAGAAAGAGAGAGGGAGATAGAGAGGGGGAAAGAGATAGAGGGAGGGAGTGGGGAGAGAGAGATAGAGAGAGGAAGGGGGAGAGAGAGATAGAGGGAGGGAGGGGGAGAGATAGAGAAAGGGAGGGGGAGAGAGATAGAGAGAGAGGGAGAGAGATAGAGGGATGGGAGAGAGATAGAGGGAGAGGGAGAGAGCGAGATAGAGAGAGGGAGGGGAGAGAGATAGAGAGAGGGAGGGGGAGAGAGAGAGAGGGGGAGGGGGGAGAGAGATAGAGAGAGGGAGGGGAGAGAGATAGAGAGAGGGAGGGGGAGAGAGAGAGAGAGGGAGGGGGGAGAGAGAGATAGAGAGAGGAAGGGGAGAGAAAGAGAGAGGAAGGGGAGAGAAAGAGAGAGGGAGGGGAGAGATGGAGGGATGTCCAGCAGACAGCAGAAAAAGCAATGCTAGGTTTGAAGAAGAGTGGGGAATAAAACACAGGAACGTGTTTGAAAGTGAGTCAATCACCTTCTGCTGGGCCAACAGGAAGAGGTGGACTTCATAATCCTGAATCCACTGGCTTCTCTGCACTGGGTTTAATATACAGTTCTGGATAAGCCTTTAAATTTGTACATTATACTTACTTTACAGTAAACTCCCACTTAAGCGTTTATCTATAATCCTATAATCATTAAAATATTAATGTAAATTTCTAAATGAGATTGACAGCCTGGCATGAGTTCAGTACATTAATATTACATCTATATTTGTGTTCTTGGTGCAAAAGCTAGAACAACTGGATCCCAATAGGATGTGATTGATTTTTAGACACCATCAAACAAGAATAAAATAATTTATGAAATTCCAAAATCTGGATGTGGCCCATTTTTGAACAGTGCACTAATTCACCACACATTCTGTGAGTATGCAGAGACAGCCTACTGTTTATACTCATACTGAATACTGTCTCCTGTGTACAGAGTACTGTGTCCGAATCAGAACCCCTATCTACTGCATCCTGTCTCCTGTGTACAGAGTACTGTGTCCGAATCAGAACCCCTATCTACTGCATCCTGCCTCCTGTGTACAGAGTACTGTGTCCGAATCAGAACCCCTATCTACTGCATACTGCCTCCTGTGTACAGAGTACTGTGTCCGAATACTGTCTGTAACCATCTACTGCATACTGTCTCCTGTGTACAGAGTACTGTGTCCGAATCAGAAAATACTGTCTGTTTATACTCATACTGAATACTGTCTCCTGTGTACATACGAGTACTGTGTCCGAATCAGAACCCCTATCTACTGAATACTGTCTCCTGTGTACAGAGTACTGTGTCCGAATCAGAACCCCTATCTACTGCATCCTGTCTCCTGTGTACAGAGTACTGTGTCCGAATCAGAACCCTGTCTATCATACTGAATACTGTCTCCTGTGTACAGAGTACTGTGTCCGAATCAGAACCCCTATCTACTGCATCCTGTCTCCTGTGTACAGAGTACTGTGTCCGAATCAGAACCCCTATCTACTGCATCCTGTCTCCTGTGTACAGAGTACTGTGTCCGAATCAGAACCCCTATCTACTGCATCCTGTCTCCTGTGTACAGAGTACTGTGTCCGAATCAGAACCCCTATCTACTGCATCCTGTCTCCTGTGTACAGAGTACTGTGTCCGAATCAGAACCCCTATCTACTGCATCCTGTCTCCTGTGTACAGAGTACTGGCAGATGCTGTTTGATGTGCACTGTTTAGTACGCAATGTGCAATAAGCAAAAAAATAAATAAATCCTCCATACTATTTTACAACCGTAGCCTACTGTGCAAATATCGTAAGCATAGACCGTAAAAAAATAAGCGCGGCCATGTCACGTGTTGTTTTTGTTGTTATTGAAGAAAAACGTCAGCAAATCTGTGCCTCATTTTTAAAAACGAAGCTTCACATCATATTTTTGTGACCAAATGTTTGTGTACTTCTTGAAAAGTATGCTCCCAACTGTACTCAGCGAAGCCCCGGAAATAAGTGTATCATACGGGGGTTTAAAGTATACTATATTTCGAGAAAATTTTGCCTACTTAACGACTTTTTCATCCCGTCTACTCAACAAGCCTACCTAATAGTATAGAACAGCGGTTCCCAAACTGGTCCTGGGGCCCCCCTGTGTATGCTGGGACCCCCTGTGTATGCTGGTTTTCGTTGCAACCACAGTTGCAATCCCAGAATTTCAACAAGCTGTTAATTTTCCTTAATTAGGTGCTTTTCATGTTTAGAGGAACTATTTACCCTCTTAAGCCAAATTATATCAGAAATAGCTGTGGATGCTATGTAGAATAAACTCCCCATGTTCACATCGTGCTTATTGTGCTATGTTATATAAAAAAGATAAATAATTTTCTTAAGCGATCCATTCAAAAACTGATTTGAATCAATATGCTCCCAATTGGTGAGTGTGGACACATGATCACTAAAATTAACCAAACCTGCATTGTGTTAATAAGCTTAAAGAACAAAGTATGAGTTAAACACATGTGTTCAACAACTTAAATTTTATCAGTTAAAATACATAATTTTGAAACCTCTTTTTATGTAATTGTTGCAATATAGCACAATAGGCACAAGGTGAACATGGGGAGTTTATTCTACATGACATGCATCTATTTCTGACATAAGTCCTCTACAACATGAAAAGCACCTAATTAAGAAAAATTAACAGCTTGTTAAAATTCTGGGATTGCAACTGTGGTTGCAACGAAAACCAGCATACACAGGGGGGCCCCAGGACCCGTTTGGGAACCCCTGTGTATAGAAGGTGCTGAGTCAGACACAGCCCCAGTGTACTCAACAAGCCTACCTAATAGTATGAAAGGGTGCTGATTCGGACTCCACCATGTGACTTGCAGGAATTGAAGTTTCGATTGAGTTTCTAACGGAAACCCCCATGTAATTACAAACAAACCGTAGCAGTTTCCTACCCAACCTTTTAAAGGAAAATACAGTTTTAACAGTTTGCATTAAACAATTTCCTCCGAACATATGAAATAACATCTTTACTGAAACAACTGAGTCAGTAGTTTTATCTTTCACATGCAGGCATGCAACAAAGGGTCTGGTGAATGTCTTCAGCGACAAACCGGAATGTTCCGTGCAGGGAAAACCGGAATGTTCAGCGCAGGGAAAACCGGAATGTTCCGTGCAGGGCAAAATGTCTTTATACACACTATTCCTCATCCACTTGCCCTAAACTAGACCAGATACCATGCATAGCATGCAAGCCTGTGTGCTCCTTATTCAACATTTGATTGCTGCATGTGGTCCTGCTTCAGGAAAAAATATCAGAATGTTACAAGGGCATTCAGGGATGTTATTAGGAATATTTTATATGATCATAATCATTATTATTAGTCATAGTGTAATCATAATCTCAATAGACATTATTATAATTGCAGTGTCATTACTATCACATTATAATAATTATATTATAATCATCACATTATAATAATTATATTATAATCATCACATTAGAATAATTACCACATTATAATAATCATAATGTAATCATTATTACAATTGCAGGGAAATAGTTATAACCAGTAATAATTATGTAACCTTTATAACAGAAGTGAATTCATAATCACAGTGCAATCATAATTGTTGTGTGATCATTTTTATAATCATTACTGTAATCATTATAATCAGTGTAATAATTATAATTCGGTGTATATCGAATGGAGAAATGATATATATATATTCGTCTCCTTTTTACCCCAGTGGGGAATGCCAGTCTGCATTTAAACTGAATGAGAAAATATAATTTTGAGTCACCCCAAATTAATATCAACCTGTTCCTCAGTCACACACACCCTGTTCCTCAGTCTCACACACACATACACACCATGTTCCTCAGTCTCACACACAAACACCATTCCTCAGTCACACACACACACACCCTGTTCCTGTCACACACACAAACATCCTGTTTTTCAGTCACACACACAAACACCATATTCCTCAGTCACACACACACAGTTCATCAGTCTTACACACACACCATGTTCCTCAGTCACTCACACACACGCCCTGTTCCTCAGTCTCACACACAAACACCATTCCTCAGTCACACACACACACACACACCCTGTTCCTCAGTCTCACACACACATACACACCATATTCCTCAGTCACACACACACAGTTCATCAGTCTTACACACACACCCTGTTCCTCAGTCACACACACACAGTTCATCAGTCTTACACACACAACCTGTTCCTCAGTCACACACACCCTGTTCCTCAGTCTCACACACACATACACACCATGTTCCTCAGTCTCACACACAAACACCATTCCTCAGTCACACACACACACACCCTGTTCCTGTCACACACACAAACATCCTGTTTTTCAGTCACACACACAAACACCATATTCCTCAGTCACACACACACAGTTCATCAGTCTTACACACACACCATATTCCTCAGTCACACACACACACACCATGTTCCTCAGTCACACACACACAGTTCATCAGTCTTACACACACACCATATTCCTCAGTCACACACACACACACCATGTTCCTCAGTCACACACACACAGTTCATCAGTCTTACACACACACCATGTTCCTCAGTCACACACACACAGTTCATCAGTCTTACACACACACCATGTTCCTCAGTCACACACACACACACCATGTTCCTCAGTCACACACACACAGTTCATCAGTCTTACACACACACCATATTCCTCAGTCACACACACACAGTTCATCAGTCTTACACACACACCATATTCCTCAGTCACACACACACAGTTCATCAGTCTTACACACACACCATGTTCCTCAGTCACACACACACAGTTCATCAGTCTTACACACACACCATATTCCTCAGTCACACACACACACACCATGTTCCTCAGTCACACACACACAGTTCATCAGTCTTACACACACACCATGTTCCTCAGTCACACACACACACGCCCTGTTCCTCAGTCACACGCACACACACCCCGCTCCTCAGTCAGACTTCTGTTGGAGCTCTGACTCTCCTCTCTGTTGCTTAATCACCTGACTCATCAAACTGTTATTGTGCTGATTGGGTCAATTTGGCTCCCCTCCTCAAACCTGAGTGTTGGTGCTCTAAGGAGGGGGGACGTACACCCCCCCTGAAGGCTCATATTATGCAGTGGTGGTACATTTCTGTTTTAAAGGGGACTCTATGGGACGTTTTACAACCTTGTTTTAATGTGATTCCCATACAAACATAAAACCCACAATAAATCATAGGGTAGGACACATTTTATTATTGGGGGGGGACACTGTGCACCCTCCAAATTTGGGAAAAGACACACACGTTTCACATGGCCTTTGCTGTAGTTCCAAACATAGCATCAGTTCACACAGACAAATTAAGAGTTCCAATCATCTTATCTTAAACTATCAACTCAATTTTTGATTTAAAAAATAAAAAAGAATAATTAAAAAAATCTTTAGGAACCCAATGTAAAAATTAATGGATACATCTGATCTTTGGGCTGGTACACAGATTTTTTGGGTGCCTTTATTAATCTCCCTAAAATTAACAGAACTATAAAATGGGACGGGGGTCACATTTCTGTTGCCATGGCGTTTGGTCACTGTGACGTTTTTGCATTAACAGTCAGACCTGAACTAATTTCGGCACATCCTGAGGATTCTGCACCTGTTCAGGTATCAGATCACAATTTTACTCAATTTGAGTGACAAAGCTGCGATTTACATTTCCACCAACAGTACGTTCAGCTATTTAATCCTCAGGAGGACAGTGTGTTATTTTACACAAATATGGGCCTTGGGCAATGTAGTGATTAGTCAACAATATTATTCCTCATTCAAAAAAAAAAACTACAGAAAAAACTGTTGTAAAAAATCAGAGGACAGTTACCACCAGAAAGCTCAGGGTGTCTGAGCAGACAGGGATCTTCCCTGAGATGATGATGTCATTGTCGTTGGGAATTGGCTGGACAGGGAGAAGGGCTTCCTTTACACAAACGATGGACCGTTTTCCCAGAAGATTCCGGAAAGAAAGGTTATCAGCATTGAGCTCGGATCAGGTCACAAGGCGGAGTTGAGGAAGTTCAGGAGCTCAGCTCGGTTTTTGTCTCTCTGAGATGAAACACAAACAGATAAATACTGTAAAAAGCCCTAGCAGAAACTAGCAGCGCCACCTACTGGGCATACCTTTTTACACAGTAAAAAAACATAACCTGCGATTGACACTTTGCTAAACCCCTCCTCCATGCGGCGATAGTCCAATCATAGCCTAGCAACCGTAACTAGGCAGTGGACCTCTGTCAAGCTTTCCTAGTTGTAGGTTGTACCTATTCCACCCAGCTTTTGGTCCAGACCATGGTCACCTCACGCCTGGACTACTGTAACTCCCTGCTCGCAAGCCTACCGGCCTGCGCCATCCTGCCTCTCCAACTGATCCAGAACGCAGCTGCCCGGCTTGTGTTCAACCTCCCGAAATTTTCACGTCACCCCCCTGTTGAGGTCACTCCACTGGCTGCCAGTTGCAGCCAGGATCAGGTTCAAAGTTCTGACCCTGGCCTACACTGCAGCCAATAGGACAGGCCCTGTCTACCTGCAGGACTTGATCCAGAACTATGTTCCTGCTCGACCGCTTCGCTCATCTACTGCAGGGCGACTTGCACTTCCCCCCCTCCGTGTAAATGGCACTCGCTCGTCCCGACTGCGGAGCTTTTCCACCCTAGCTCCCCAGTGGTGGAACGAACTTCCCATTCCCCTACGTTCCATGCCAACCCTGCCTACTTTCCGTCGTGGCCTGAAAACGCACCTTTTCAGACTCCACCTGGACTAATACTTATCTAGGACCTCATGGTTTGTGTTCTTGTTGAACTGTGTACTCAAGATAGTCAAGTTTATAATAGTTAGAATAGAATTGTATTAGAGCTGATTTACCCAGTTCACTGTGAACTGCATTGTGTTCATTACTAGGGATAGCTGCTACTGTATGGGAAGACTGTATTTTTCGCCCATTTCCAAAACCCAAATCACACAAAGAAAAGTGTAGGCTGTGGATAAAATTATGTGGGCGACCGCATTCACAACTGAACCCCTCGGAGATGACGAATCTAACATTACGTTTGCTCCAAGGTAAAAAGCTAAGATTAGTTAGCATTACACAATGGTAGCCAATTGACTTAAAATATATCAAAATCTCTTTCAACTGTTTTCAACGTTAATCACATCCTTACGCCGGGAATGCATGGGACACGGACGTGGCGCGACGCGTCTGCCCGCAACAGAGCGTGTCCAGTATAATCAATTGAAGCTGCTACATGGACCATGGAAGCCTCGCGCGGCTGTTTTTCTACGCGCGACTACGCGGCCCTCAAACAGGTAAAAAACCCATAGAACGCTGTAAAAAACGAGTACAATATGTTTACAAATTATTAAAATAAATACCTCATTGTACCAGAGGTAATGCGGTGCAGCAGAGGAAACTGTTTGGGTGTTTTTACATCGCTCCTTAGCTTGTTTACATAACGTTAATAGGCAATATGGATAGCATCACGCACAGCTGAAAGCACATATGAAAATAACTTTACAGTACACAGGTCTTATTTTTAAAATATTTTAAGTGGAAAATTCTTTAATTTACCAATTTTCCGAAGTATCCTACTTAAAATCTCCTCAGAAAACCACGGCTGGCTCGCAACCACACGCTACAAAGACAGTAGCAGGTAAACCACCGCTCCGCCCCGCCTACGTGTCGCGCCGCGTCGTGTCCCATGTATTCCTGGCGTTAGCTTTGGCTATCCGTAACGGACGTCAGCTGTTATAGCTACCGTTTACGTTAGCTCTATCTAAAAAGGGACACAATAAATTAAACTTTAAAAGAAGGTTTTCTCTAACAAACACTGTTCTCTAATAAACATGTTATTCCCGCAATTTGTTAACTTAGTGGGCAGCCAAGTCCCAAGTAACGTGACGCAAACACTTGTTGCTGCTGTCTGTGCAACTACTGCTGCTGATAGTGAAGCTGCAGTTACATGCCGACCACCTCAAACTAAAATGTTGGCTAATGTAAGCTAAAAACATGAATAATACAATAACGTAATGGCCACTAAATAGACAAAGTATTGGAACATTCAAACATTTAGTTTGTGAAATAATATCAAACTCTAGCTTGAGCCATTTAATTTAAAACAGTAAATTTAATCTCACCTCAAATGTAAATGACTGAATTTGTATTTAATAGAAAGGAATGTCCACTTCCGTAGCGAGAAATCAATAATTACTGTAACGTTACTGTTAGGTATTTTAAAGCCAAAGCGAGCGCATCTAACATTAAGTTACATTTTTAAAACGATAACGTTCGCTAACGTCGAATAACATTAACGGTACTGGACTTCATCGCGTAAACAACCCGATGATAATAATGTCTTTATGAATGAGATATAGTTTGCCATTTGATGCCAAGCCAGCTAGTCCCTCTGCTGATGCCGGTTATGTTAGGTTTCCACTGTCACTGTGGTAGATAGCTAGCAAATGAGACAACATGCTGTGATGGAGATAATGCTGCCTGGCATCATAAAATCTACATTGAATCATTTCAGCTAGCATTTAAACTACACTACCAATATGAAATTGAAGATCAATTTTTCCAATGGTTCCTAAAATTACCATTTTTCCAAAAGGGCAGTAGCCTACTTTTATGGTTGAGAACGCCATGTTTGCTTTGACGGACACAAAGCTTGACGGACATAGCAACAGTAACTAAGTGGGGCGGGGCTTAGCGAAGGGTCAATTAGGGAATACTGTATACACTAGAACAGGGACAGGCAACCCCGGTCCTGGAGTGCTATTGCTGCAGGGTGTGTATATAACAGTTGATGCTCGGTAGAATAGCTCCCATCCCTCTCTCTCTGTAAAAGGGAGATACCTGCTTGTCTTTCTTGGACTTCTTCACTTTCATTTTAATCTTGCGTCCTGAGACCATACTGTACCTCCCACTTCTCATCTTCTCCTTCAGAAACTGAGACAGAGAGACAGACAATAATAATAATTAGGTTTTCCCAAATGACCTCTGAACTTCGCTGAAAATAGACGGGTAAGCAGGAGGTGTACCTTGGATAACTGCACAGGTCCTGACCCTTCATCATCATCATCGCCCTTCAGTCTCTTCTCTTTCTTCTTTTTGTGCTTCTTCTCTTTCTTTCCTTTCTGCTAAGAGTTCACACACACGTACACACACACACACTCACACGCATGCACACACACACACAAACACACACACACTCACAAGCATGCACACACACACAAACACACTCAAATGCATGCATGCACACACAGACACAGACAGACACACAGACAGACAGACACACACACACAGACACACACACACGATAAGAATGAACTGTAAGTCTGTAGCAAGCAGAAAGGTTGAAATCAGCACTGAAAGTAATGTTTTAGCGCACCTGGGCCTTTAGCGCACACCTGGGCGTTTAGCGCACACCTGGGCGTTTAGCGCACACCTGGGCGTTTAGCGCACCTGGGCGTTTAGCGCACACCTGGGCCTTTAGCGCACACCTGGGCGTTTAGCGCACACCTGGGCCTTTAGCGCACACCTGGGCGTTTAGCGCACACCTGGGCCTTTAGCGCACACCTGGGCCTTTAGCGCACCTGGGCTCTTAGTGCACTAGTGCTCCTGGGAAGCGGGAGGAGTACCTTTCTGGGCCTTTTCTCCTTCCTTCCTTTCTTAGACTTGGATTTCCTGTGGGAATCTGAGGAAGAGGGAAAACTGTCACTGGTGACCATCTGCACATTTATCATCATTCTTAAAAAGGGATTCTCCTGCACACCCCCTGCTAAACCCTCTGCGCACCCCCTGCTTTCCCTGCCCTGCGCACCCCCTGCTTTCCCTGCCCTGCGCACCCCCTGCTTTCCCTGCCCTGCGCACCCCCTGCTTTCCCTGCCCTGCGCACCCACTGCTTTCCCTGCCCTGCACACCCCCTGCTTTCCCTGCCCTGCACACCCCCTGCTTTCCCTGCCCTGCACACCCCCTGCTTTCCCTGCCCTGCACACCCTCTGCTTTCCCTGCCCTGCACACCCTCTGCTTTCCCTGCCCTGCACACCCTCTGCTTTCCCTGCCCTGCACACCCTCTGCTTTCCCTGCCCTGCACACCCCCTGCTTTCCCTGCCTATATATATATACACAGGCACATGCAGAGGATGTTAGAGGGGCAGGGGCCCAAATTAATCGCGATTTTTGCAAATAATTAAATAAATATATCCCTGGAATGACTACTTTTGTCACACCGTGAAAGGGACATTAAAATGTATGTATTCCGGTTTTGTCCTGGCAGAGAAATGGGTTTTGGCAGTACGTAGCCTATGTGAGCAGCTAATTTTTTTGCATTAATTTTAGCGTAAATACAGTTTTTGGAGTACAAAGAGCCCATGTAGGCTTTGTTTGTAAAGTACCAGTAGGGTTGTGTTTAGTAGTTAGGGTTCACAAATCAAAGGCTGTTGAAGCTTTTGGAATATTTGAATATTACACCATTTAGGCTATTTTGATTGCGCATAAATAGAAAAATAAATAAACACTCTAAAATAGAAATGAAAAATAAGTGTAGCTCCAAGTTAAAAAAATTAATAAATAAATAAAAAAGCACCGTGTGTGTTTTTACATAGTCTACCTTGCTGTTGTTATTTCAGCCCTAAATGCGATAGGTCACTGTGGAAATGTCGACTGTACGGGCGAAAATAGATATATTTCAGTTTATTGAATATAAGTCCATCACTCACCACTGCTGCTCGAGCTTGACCTGCTGACGGAGGAGTGTGAAGAAGAGGAAGCTGATGATGAGGAAGATGACGAAGAGGAAGAGCTGGATGAGGAAGATGACGAAGACGACCTGCTTCTGCTGCGCTTCCGTTTCCTTTTCTCCGTTCCTGTCCCGAAAGATAAATCAGCCGTCATGTTTACCACACTGCCCGGATCCTACAGCTAAAGAATGTAAAAGGTCTTCAGAAACGGTAACGTTAAAACCGGTTTTAAGGAACTTTACCCAAGCTTCGAGCTCTTTTCTCATCTCTGCCACTGCTGGACTCGCTCCTTCTTCTCTCCGTGGCATCTACTCGGTCTGACTGCGGGGGAGAGCAGTCTTATCTCAATCATACTGAACAGTCCTTAAGTTAATAGATCAAGCTAAACAGTTTAATGTTGTAGCTAAATACATACAAAGGTTTTTATTTTTTTCTTTAGATCCTAATTCGGGCGCAGTAGACATGTGTGGCCTAACCCGTTTCATTAGCCTATGATCTGCGACTGCGAGCGAGTGTCGTGTGGATTGACCTTTGGGTTTGTCTGAAGACTTGCAGGTGTGTTGGCCACCCAGAGAGTGACGAAACCAGAGCGGAGGCGCATTAACGACCCAGAGAGTGACGAAACCGGAGCGGAGGCGCATTAACGACCCAGAGAGTGACGAAACCGGAGCGGAGGCGCATTAACCACCCAGAGAGTGACGAAACCGGAGCGGAGGCGCATTAACCACCCAGAGAGTGACGAAACCGGAGCGGAGGCGCATTAACGACCCGCTCGGCGGCTCCTGAAGGACAGGAACAGAGCTGCTGACCAGACTAAGCTGAACTTTAAAAAGTAACGTAAGATGGGTTTACAGTGGATAACAATCAATAATAATTAACTTAGTGTGGAAGTGTTTTTATTCAACTGTAAGCCAGCTCGCGAATTTTATTTCAGAACATTGCGACGTAGCACTGAGTTACTCAGGTAGCCATGCACGTTAACGTTCGCCTCATTTACCCAGCGAGCTCATTTAGATACTTAACGTCAGCTAGCGAACAACTCGGGACTAAATTAACTAAAATAGCGCTCCAGTAACGCTAAATATATTTACAGGAAACGGGCATATTGACCCAGGGACTAGTTTCCCAACAACAGACTAGCTTAGCTCTGGCTAACGACACTAGTGTGGCTCCAGTAACGTTACACAAGCGCTGAAACACGAGTACATCTCAACACACACCTACACGGGTTACTGCTCGGTTAGTAACGTTAACTTCAGAGCTCGTGTTAGTAAAGTCCCTTCTTGTGTTAATAACGCCAGAGTAACTGCTAGTGTTAGTAAAGCCGCAGTCCCTGATATATTAGCTACTATTAGTTTAGTGTTTTCCGTCCTCCTAACAGTCTCTGCTAACGTTAGCTAGCTGGCTAGCTACTTACCATTGTCCAAACACCATGTAATTACACGTTTGAAACGAACTTGGTTAAATGGCTGAAAATGACTGGATAGACTCCACTGAAAATAGCACGCATATGCAAATGTTTTTTTTTCGTGCAAGCAATATTGTTATCTAACGAGAGAACTTGTTCGCTGTGTTCAAACTACACATCCGTAATCAGAACAGGACCACCATTTTGCAACCCACAATGCACTGCGATATTAAGGCCCGCCACGCAGATATGGGCGTAAGGTGGCGATCTTCCATTCCTACATACATTACATATTTATGGACTTTAGGTTTTTAGCTCACATCTAGATTTGTAATCACTCAGCAGATGACAAGTATTATCTGTTGTTCAAATTCTTCAACATTTAATAAGATTCAATAATTCAAGAAAAGGGTAGGCTAGTAAGTTTGTATAAACAGGTCAATCTTGGCCTAAAAGTTGGCTGTGAGCTATTTATGAATTTGACATGCTTAACACATTAGTTATGCTACAGATGGGCATATATATATATATATATATAAAAGGTTTTAGCCCCCGTCTTGATTTCCTCTATTCTTGCATATTTCTCGCACTGGATGTTCTCAGATCTTTAGACAAAATATAATATTGATTTTAGGGAACCAGAGTGAACAAATGACACATTTGCTTTTTTACTTATTTCATTTATTTAATGAACAAAAAATCCCATTTAATAAGTAATGTATACAAATAATGTTTAAAAAAAAACACACACACAGGTTATACCATATAAAACATATTTATGACAAATAGTGACAGCAATAATACATGATACATTTAGTTAAAGTGTAATGGTATATTTCATTGATCTTTTAACATATGGTGAATTCATGTCTAGTTTATAATGAAGTCTTCACGGTACTGCCTGTGCTCTAAGCAATACAACTGGCAGGTGGCCATTATTTCAATACAAATCAAATACATGACAACCTATTGAGTGTCTACCTCCAATCGTGCTTACTCCCTCTCACTGGGACAACTGATACAATCTTATGTTTCTCCAATTCAGCGGTTTACTGACTGCAGATGAATGCTAATCTAATGCTTAGTTCAGCGGTTTACTGACTGCAGATTAATGCTAATCTAACCCCTAGTTCAGCGGTTTACTGACTGCAGATGAATGCTAATCTAACTCCTAGTTCAGTGGTTTACTGACTGCAGATGAATGCTCATCTAACCCCTAGTTCAGTGGTTTACTGACTTCAAATGAATGCTAATCTAACCCCTAGTTCAGCGGTTTACTGACTGCAGATGAATGCTAATCTAACTCCTAGTTCAGGGGTTTACTGACTGCAGATGAATGCTAATCTAACCCCTAGTTCAGTGGTTTACTGACTGCAGATTAATGCTAATCTAACCCCTAGTTCAGGGGTTTACTGACTGCAGATGAATGCTAATCTAACTCCTAGTTCAGTGGTTTACTGACTTCAAATGAATGCTAATCTAACCCCTAGTTCAGTGGTTTACTGACTGCAGATTAATGCTAATCTAACTCCTAGTTCAGGGGTTTACTGACTGCAGATGAATGCTAATCTAACTCCTAGTTCAGCGGTTTACTGACTGCAGATGAATGCTCATCTAACCCCTAGTTCAGTGGTTTACTGACTGCAGATTAATGCTAATCTAACCCCTAGTTCAGGGGTTTACTGACTGCAGATGAATGCTAATCTAACTCCTAGTTCAGCGGTTTACTGACTGCAGATGAATGCTCATCTAACCCCTAGTTCAGTGGTTTACTGACTGCAGATGAATGCTAATCTAACTCCTAGTTCAGCGGTTTACTGACTGCAGATGAATGCTCATCTAACCCCTAGTTCAGTGGTTTACTGACTGCAGATTAATGCTAATCTAACTCCTAGTTCAGGGGTTTACTGACTGCAGATGAATGCTAATCTAACCCCTAGTTCAGCGGTTTACTGACTGCAGATTAATGCTAATCTAACCCCTAGTTCAGGGGTTTACTGACTGCAGATGAATGCTAATCTAACTCCTAGTTCAGCGGTTTACTGACTGCAGATGAATGCTCATCTAACCCCTAGTTCAGTGGTTTACTGACTGCAGATTAATGCTAATCTAACTCCTAGTTCAGGGGTTTACTGACTGCAGATGAATGCTAATCTAACCCCTAGTTCAGCGGTTTACTGACTTCAAATGAATGCTAATCTAATGCATAATTTAACCATCAGAACACAGAGGTAAAGGTGTTTCTGAAATGATATCCCAGAAGCTCACAGGCTGTCGTTGGAGAAGCAGGGAGGAGTGTAAACAGACTGTCCTTTGGTATGCACACAAAATGGAGGTAAAGCGGAAGAAATTAAACGAATTAAGCGAACGTGGGCGTGGCCCTATGGTATCCTGCCTCATTTCCGGCTTCAAATTCCAACCAATAAGCAAACAGCAAAGACTGGTCAGCCTCTGCATGAGTTTACCTGACCGAGTCTGTGCACCAGGTGAGCTTACCTGACCGGGTCTGTGCACCAGGTGAGTTTACCTGACCGGGTTTGTGCACCAGGTGAGTTTGCCTGACCGGGTCTGTGCGCCTGGTGAGTTTACCTGATCGGGTCTGTGCACCAGGTGAGTTTACCTGACCGGGTTTGTGCTCCAGGTGAGTTTACCTGACTGGGTCTGTGCGCCAGGTGAGTTTACCTGAGTCTGTTTGAGCTCCAGTGCGATTTAGAGATTTTCAGCTGTACGCTTAGATCGTCCAAGCAGGATGAAAGCTAAAAATAAATGTTTTCTTTTTTGATATATATATATATCATATATAAATATATATATTTTTTGCAGAATGTGAGGTTACACAGCTCAAAGTCTGAACCTCAGTCCTGCAAAAAGCTTCTGTAGGTGTGTTTCCTGAGTCACCTGTGCGGTATTTAACACTGCAGTGAACTGGCAGGCCAGACCTGACTAAATACAAATAACACAGCTTCTCATTGGGCCAGGCCAGACTGAATATACATAACACAGCTTCTCATTGGCTATCATCTGACCTGGGCAGAGAGAACCAGCCAGGAGTTTGCACTAAAACAATTAATGTAGAAAACACTCCGGCCGTTTCATTTGAGTAACTGACCTTCATCACCTGCTGAAGTGCCCAAAAGGGACAGTGTGATGATGCATGCACTGTACATTTGCAATAATAATAATAATAATACACTCAATTTACTAAAAATACTGAAAATAAAAAAGAGGGGGGCCTTTGCTTTTGGTTCTGGTCTGTGGCCTAATGCCAGGAGAAATACAGGAGAGTACCCAACACAACAACAATATGCAGCTTGAGAAAAACATTTATAAATGAACAAAAACAACAATCTTATCGAAGGAATTAATCTCCATCATGCAACACATGTGTCCTGATCACAAACTTCTCTCGATATAGGGGTAGATGAAAGGGATGTGTAGAGAGAGAGCGAGAGATGACATCACATTTTTGCTCGTGTTTAGGCCTCGGCTTTGTTCTTATCCCCATGAGCCAAACTCTCCTCGTTCTCCTCTTCCTCCTCCGGTACCTGCAGAGAAAACACCTGAGAGTCAGTGCCCTTACCTGCCCTCACCTGCCCCAACCTAGCTTTACCCACCTTCACCTGGCCACACCTGCTCTCACCTGCCCCAACCTAGCTTTACCCGCCTTCACCTGGCCTCACCTGCCCTTACCTGCCCTCACCTGCCCCAACCTAGCTTTACCCGCCTTCACCTGCCCTTACCTGCCCTCACCTGCCCCAACCTAGCTTTACCCGCCTTCACCTGCCCTTACCTGCCCTCACCTGCCCCAACCTAGCTTTACCCGCCTTCACCTGGCCACACCTGCTCTTACCTGCCCTCACCTGCCCCAACCTAGCTTTACCCGCCTTCACCTGCCCTTACCTGCCCTCACCTGCCCCAACCTAGCTTTACCCGCCTTCACCTGGCCACACCTGCTCTTACCTGCTCTCACCTGCCCCAACCTAGCTTTACCCGCCTTCACCTGGCCTCACCTGCCCTTACCTGCTCTCACCTGCCCCAACCTAGCTTTACCCGCCTTCACCTGGCCTCACCTGCCCTTACCTGCCCTCACCTGCCCCAACCTAGCTTTACCTGCCTTCACCTGGCCTCACCTGCCCTTACCTGCCCTCACCTGCCCCAACCTAGCTTTACCCGCCTTCACCTGGCCACACCTGCTCTTGCCTGCTCTCACCTGCCCCAACCTAGCTTTACCTGCCTTCACCTGGCCTCACCTGCTCTTACCTGCCCTCACCTGCCCCAACCTAGCTTTACCTGCCTTCACCTGGCCTCACCTGCCCTTACCCGCCATTACCTGCTCTCACCTGCCACACACATTCTGGGCCTAATCACACCAGCACCACACACCATAGTTATTTAATTACGCACATCCTGGGCCTAATCACACCATAGTTATTTAATAACACACATCCTGGGCCTAATCACACCATAGTTATTTAATAACGCACATCCTGGGCCTAATCACACCAGCACCACACACACCATAGTTATTTAATAACACACATCCTGGGCCTAATCACACCATAGTTATTAGTTATTTAATAAGACTGGCTGGAGCATACTCCATAGACTTACCTCCCAATAAATAGAGTCATCGTAGCAGCTCTGATCTGGAGGCTGACTCCACAATGGCAGCTTCATTATCAGACCTTTAAAAAAAAAAGCTCAAATCTCATCACCTAAATTTTACATTATTGCTCCTCTGCACATTCAGCTCTGGAAAAAGCACAACTAAAATGTTTGAAAAGCTGATGGTTTAAAAAACCTCCCTATCATTATAGATTATCTATGTAACCTGTTAACAGTTCATAATGTATCCTGTGGATGCTGCAAGAGTTTTTTTTCAGTACTCTATAGTATCTGTAGAAATATTTTAGTGTTTTTTTTATATACAAAAATTGTAAAATAAAAAAATAAATAAAAAAGTTGATCAGATCCACAAACCTGTGATGGCCCCGCCCACCAGAGCGATGCCGAGAGAGGAGGCCAGCGCTGCCGCCTGCATGGAGGCGTCACCACTAGGGGGCGAGAGAGACACATACATGAGAATAGCATACTGTTCCACCGAGAGGCCCAAAGAAGACCATCATTCTCTCTCTGAAAAAACTTCTCATGTTTTGGCTTGTTGTTTTTCTATATGACATCATAAACGCAAAAGAAAGTGCCAAAAATAATTATGAACAATATTTACACAAGAAATGCTTATTTGCATTCTTTTAACCCCTATTCATTCATTAATTCATTCAGTATGGCTATTCATTTCCAAATACCTTTTCACATTGTGGTATTTCTTTATGATGAACTTTTCAGTTTTTCTGGGAAACTGACCCATTCCTATGTAATGTTTGTGATGGCTTTTGTACAAGTCGCCATTGTGGCTCTAATTCAGACTGTAGCCTTAGTGCAGCTCCTGATTGCACAGGGGCCATTGCAGATCTAATTCACACTGTAGCCTTAGTGCAGCTCCTGATTGCACAGGGCCCATTGTGGCTCTAATTCACACTGTAGCCTTAGTGCAGCTCCTGATTGCACAGGGGCCATTGCAGATCTAATTCACACTGTAGCCTTAGTGAAGCTTCTGATTGCACAGGGCCCATTGCGGCTCTAATTCAGGCTGTAGCCTTAGTGCCCTGACCATTGACATCATGGGAATACTTCCTTACCCTTTCTTCTTATTGAACGCCACAGCCACGATTCCGGCCAGCCCTCCCAGAATCCCTGGCATTCCGTGAAGGTTGTGGACTCCGCATGTGTCCTGGATGCCCAGGTTTGAGGCAAGAATAGGCTGAGGGAAGAGGAAACAATTGTGCAACTTTTATAAACTTGTGTAAACTTTGTAAAACAGTTACAAATCAATATTTATGTTCATAACAACCCTGTCCATTGGAGCACACATGAAGCATTTGGGTAGAATAATATAACTTTTTGCAACTGTAAACTTGCAGTGGCCTTACCTCAACATAGGAATCAAACCTGCAATCTCCTGATGTCTAATGCACAAAAGAGACACCTGCACTCTGTACTGCTCTGTACTGCTCTGTACTGCTCTGTACTGCTCTGTACTGCTCTGTATAAATGCTTCTGCACAAGTTTAATGTTTAATGCTCACATTATTTTCACCTGCAAAGTCAGGTATTGCAGCCACTTCAAGAATCTGTTTTCAGGTGGAAGTGTTCTGAGCACCATTACATTACAGTGTGCGTTACAGTGTGCGTTACAGAGTGCAGGTCTGTTTACATTACAGTGTGCATTACAGTGTGCGTTACAGTGTGTGTTACAGTGTGCGTTACAGTGTGCGTTACAGTGTGCGTTACAGTGTGCGTTACAGTGTGTGTTACAGTGTGCGTTACAGTGTGCGTTACAGTGTGTGTTACAGTGTGCGTTACAGTGTGTGTTACAGTGTGTGTTACAGTGTGCGTTACAGTGTGCGTTACAGTGTGCGTTACAGTGTGCGTTACAGTGTGTGTTACAGTGTGCGTTACAGTGTGCGTTACAGTGTGCGGGTCTGTTTACATTACAGTGTGCGTTACAGTGTGCGGGTCTGTTTACATTACAGTGTGCATTACAGTGTGCGTTACAGTGTGCGGGTCTGTTTACATTACAGTGTGCATTACAGTGTGCGTTACAGTGTGCGGGTCTGTTTACATTACAGTGTGCATTACAGTGTGCGTTACAGTGTGCGGGTCTGTTTACATTACAGTGTGCATTACAGTGTGCGTTACAGTGTGCGGGTCTGTTTACATTACAGTGTGCATTACAGTGCGCTACAGTGTGTGTTACAGTGTGCGGGTCTGTTTACATTACAGTGTGCATTACAGTGTGTGTTACAGTGTGCGGGTCTGTTTACATTACAGTGTGCGTTACAGTGTGTGTTACAGTGTGCGGGTCTGTTTACATTACAGTGTGCATTACAGTGTGTGTTACAGTGTGCGGGTCTGTTTACATTACAGTGTGCGTTACAGTGTGTGTTACAGTGTGCGGGTCTGTTTACATTACAGTGTGCATTACAGTGTGCGTTACAGTGTGCGGGTCTGTTTACATTACAGTGTGCGTTACAGTGTGTGTTACAGTGTGCGGGTCTGTTTACATTACAGTGTGCATTACAGTGTGCGTTACAGTGTGCGGGTCTGTTTACATTACAGTGTGCGTTACAGTGTGCGGGTCTGTTTACATTACAGTGTGCGTTACAGTGCGCTACAGTGTGTGTTACAGTGTGCGGGTCTGTTTACATTACAGTGTGCGTTACAGTGTGCGTTACAGTGTGCGGGTCTGTTTACATTACAGTGTGCGTTACAGTGTGTGTTACAGTGTGCGGGTCTGTTTACATTACAGTGTGCGTTACAGTGTGTGTTACAGTGTGCGGGTCTGTTTACATTACAGTGTGCATTACAGTGTGCGTTACAGTGTGCGGGTCTGTTTACATTACAGTGTGCGTTACAGTGTGTGTTACAGTGTGCGGGTCTGTTTACATTACAGTGTGCATTACAGTGTGCGTTACAGTGTGCGGGTCTGTTTACATTACAGTGTGCGTTACAGTGTGTGTTACAGTGTGCGGGTCTGTTTACATTACAGTGTGCATTACAGTGTGTGTTACAGTGTGCGGGTCTGTTTACATTACAGTGTGCGTTACAGTGTGTGTTACAGTGTGCGGGTCTGTTTACATTACAGTGTGCGTTACAGTGTGCGGGTCTGTTTACATTACAGTGTGCGTTACAGTGCGCTACAGTGTGCGTTACAGTGTGCGGGTCTGTTTACATTACAGTGTGCATTACAGTGTGCGTTACAGTGTGCGGGTCTGTTTACATTACAGTGTGCATTACAGTGTGTGTTACAGTGTGCGGGTCTGTTTACATTACAGTGTGTGTTACAGTGTGTGTTACAGTGTGCGGGTCTGTTTACATTACAGTGTGCGTTACAGTGTGTGTTACAGTGTGCGGGTCTGTTTACATTACAGTGTGCGTTACAGTGTGCGTTACAGTGTGCGGGTCTGTTTACATTACAGTGTGCGTTACAGTGTGCGTTACAGTGTGCGTTACAGTGTGCGTTACAGAGTGCGGGTCTGTTTACATTACAGTGTGCGTTACAGTGTGTGTTACAGTGTGCGGGTCTGTTTACATTACAGTGTGCGTTACAGTGCGCTACAGTGTGTGTTACAGTGTGCGGGTCTGTTTACATTACAGTGTGCGTTACAGTGTGCTTTACAGTGCACAGGTCTGTTTACATTACAGTGTGCGTTACAGTGTGCGTTACAGTGTGCGGGTCTGTTTACATTACAGTGTGCGTTACAGTGTGCGTTACAGTGTGCGTTACAGTGTGCGTTACAGTGTGCGGGTCTGTTTACATTACAGTGTGCGTTACAGTGTGTGTTACAGTGTGCGGGTCTGTTTACATTACAGTGTGCGTTACAGTGTGCTTTACAGTGCGCAGGTCTGTTTACATTACAGTGTGCGTTACAGTGTGCGTTACAGTGTGCGGGTCTGTTTACATTACAGTGTGCGTTACAGTGTGCGTTACAGTGTGCGTTACAGTGTGCGTTACAGTGTGCGGGTCTGTTTACATTACAGTGTGCATTACAGTGTGCATTACAGTGTGCAGGTCAGTTTACATTACAGTGTGCATTACAGTGTGCAGGTCAGTTTACATTAAAGTGTGCGTTACAGTGTGCATTACAGTGTGCATTACAGTGTGCATTACAGTGTGCAGGTCAGTTTACATTACAGTGTGCATTACAGTGTGCGTTAGTGTGCATTACAGTGTGCGGGTCTGTTTACATTACAGTGTGCATTACAGTGTGCATTACAGTGTGCAGGTCAGTTTACATTACAGTGTGCATTAAAGTGTGCATTACAGTGTGCAGGTCAGTTTACATTACAGTGTGCATTACAGTGTGCGTTAGTGTGCATTACAGTGTGCGGGTCTGTTTACATTACAGTGTGCATTACAGTGTGCGTTAGTGTGCATTACAGTGTGCAGGTCTGTTTACATTACAGTGTGCATTACAGTGTGCAGGTCAGTTTGCATTACAGTGTGCAGGTCAGTTTGCATTACAGTGTGCATTACAGTGTGCAGGTCAGTTTGCATTACAGTGTGCATTACAGTGTGCAGGTCAGTTTACATTACAGTGTGCATTACAGTGTGCGTTAGAGTGTGCATTACAGTGTGCAGGTCAGTTTACATTACAGTGTGCATTACAGTGTGCATTACAGTGTGCGTTAGAGTGTGCATTACAGTGTGCAGGTCAGTTTACATTACAGTGTGCGGGTCTGTTTACATTACAGTGTGCGTTACAGTGTGCATTACAGTGTGCAGGTCTGTTTACATTACAGTGTGCGTTACAGTGTGCGTTACAGTGTGCGTTACAGTGTGCGGGTCTGTTTACATTACAGTGTGCGTTACAATGTGCGTTACAGTGTGCATTATAGTGTGCAGGTGTGTTTACATTACAGTGTGCATTACAGTGTGCACGTCAGTTTACATTACAGTGTGCGTTACAGTGTGCGGGTCTGTTTACATTACAGTGTGTGTTACAGTGTGCGGGTCTGTTTACATTACAGTGTGCGGGTCTGTTAACATTACAGTGTGCATTACAGTGTGCGGGTCTGTTTACATTACAGTGTGCTTACATTAAAGTGTGCGTTACAGTGTGCATTACAGTGTGCATTACAGTGTGCATTACAGTGTGCAGGTCAGTTTACATTACAGTGTGCATTACAGTGTGCGTTAGTGTGCATTACAGTGTGCGGGTCTGTTTACATTACAGTGTGCATTACAGTGTGCGTTAGTGTGCATTACAGTGTGCAGGTCTGTTTACATTACAGTGTGCATTACAGTGTGCATTACAGTGTGCAGGTCAGTTTACATTACAGTGTGCATTACAGTGTGCAGGTCAGTTTACATTAAAGTGTGCGTTACAGTGTGCATTACAGTGTGCATTACAGTGTGCATTACAGTGTGCAGGTCAGTTTACATTACAGTGTGCATTACAGTGTGCGGGTCTGTTTACATTACAGTGTGCGTTAGTGTGCATTACAGTGTGCAGGTCTGTTTACATTACAGTGTGCATTACAGTGTGCGTTAGAGTGTGCATTACAGTGTGCAGGTCAGTTTACATTACAGTGTGCATTACAGTGTGCGTTAGAGTGTGCATTACAGTGTGCAGGTCAGTTTACATTACAGTGTGCATGACAGTGTGCGTTAGAGTGTGCATTACAGTGTGCAGGTCAGTTTACATTACAGTGTGCGGGTCTGTTTACATTACAGTGTGCGTTACAGTGTGCATTACAGTGTGCAGGTCTGTTTACATTACAGTGTGCGTTACCGTGTGCGTTACAGTGTGCGTTACAGTGTGCAGGTCAGTTTACATTACAGTGTGCGGGTCTGTTTACATTACAGTGTGCGTTACAGTGTGCGTTACAGTGTGCATTATAGTGTGCAGGTCTGTTTACATTACAGTGTGCATTACAGTGTGCAGGTCAGTTTACATTACAGTGTGCATTACAGTGTGCGGGTCTGTTTACATTACAGTGTGCGGGTCTGTTAACATTACAGTGTGCATTACAGTGTGCGGGTCTGTTTACATTACAGTGTGCGGGTCTGTTAACATTACAGTGTGCGTTAGTGTGCATTACAGTGTGCAGGTCAGTTTACATTACAGTGTGCATTACAGTGTGCAGGTCAGTTTACATTAAAGTGTGCGTTACAGTGTGCATTACAGTGTGCGGGTCTGTTTACATTAAAGTGTGCATTACAGTGTGCATTACAGTGTGCGGGTCTGTTTACATTACAGTGTGCATTACAGTGTGCGGGTCTGTTTACATTACAGTGTGCATTACAGTGTGCAGGTCAGTTTACATTACAGTGTGCATTACAGTGTGCATTACAGTGTGCAGGTCAGTTTACATTACAGTGTGCATTACAGTGTGCAGGTCAGTTTACATTACAGTGTGCATTACAGTGTGCGGGTCTGTTTACATTACAGTGTGCATTACAGTGTGCAGGTCAGTTTACATTAAAGTGTGCGTTACAGTGTGCATTACAGTGTGCGGGTCTGTTTACATTACAGTGTGCGTTACAGTGTGCATTACAGTGTGCGGGTCTGTTTACATTACAGTGTGCATTACAGTGTGCATTACAGTGTGCAGGTCAGTTTACATTACAGTGTGCATTACAGTGTGCATTACAGTGTGCAGGTCAGTTTACATTACAGTGTGCATTACAGTGTACATTACAGTGTGCAGGTCAGTTTACATTACAGTGTGCATTACAGTGTGCGTTAGTGTGCATTACAGTGTGCAGGTCTGTTTACATTACAGTGTGCATTACAGTGTGCGTTAGTGTGCATTACAGTGTGCAGGTCTGTTTACATTACAGTGTGCATTACAGTGTGCATTACAGTGTGCAGGTCAGTTTACATTACAGTGTGCATTACAGTGTACATTACAGTGTGCAGGTCAGTTTACATTACAGTGTGCATTACAGTGTGCGTTAGTGTGCATTACAGTGTGCAGGTCTGTTTACATTACAGTGCGCATTACAGTGTGCAGGTCAGTTTACATTACAGTGTGCGTTACAGTGTGCATTACAGTGTGCGTTACAGTGTGCGGGTCTGTTTACATTACAGTGTGCGTTAGTGTGCATTACAGTGTGCAGGTCAGTTTACATTACAGTGTGCGTTACAGTGTGCAGGTCAGTTTACATTACAGTGTGTGGGTCTGTTTGCATTACAGTGTACGTTACAGTGTGCAGGTCAGTGTACATTACAGTGTGTGGGTCTGTTTACATTACAGTGTGCGTTACAGTGTGCGGCTCTGTTTACATTACAGTGTGCATTACAGTGTGCTTTTCAGTGTGCATTACAGTGTGCATTACAGTGCATCACAGTGTGCGTTAGTGTGCGTTACAGTGTGCATTACTGTGTGCCTTACAGTGTGCGTTGCAGTGTGTGTTACAGTGTGCGGGTCTGTTTACATTACAGTGTGCGTTACAGTGTGCATTACAGTGTGCGTTACAGTGTGCGTTACAGTGTCCGTTACATTGTGTGCTACAGTGTGCGTTACAGTGTGCATTAGTGTGCATTACAGTGTCTGTTACATTGTGTGTTACAGTGTAAGTAAGTAAGTAAGTAAGTAAAGTTTATTTATATAGCACCCTTCTCAACACGAATGTACAGAGTGCTTCACAGAGCGTTCAAAAGCAAATACAGAATATAATCAAACAAGCGATAAACAGGAGCGGAAACGTTAGAAGACGACTAGCAGCCAAACAAAGGCGCGGCCATCTTGACGTTTCGTACAAACTATGCAAACTGCATAGTTACAGCAGCAAAAAAGCAGAACAGTGTGCATTAGTGTGCATTACAGTGTGCATTACAGTGTGTGGGTCTGTTTACATTACAGTGTGCATTACAGTGTGCAGGTCTGTTTACATTACAGTGTGCATTACAGTGTGCGTTACAGTGTGCGTTACAGTGTGTGGGTCTGTTTATATTAGTGTGCATTACAGTGTGCGTTACAATGTGCGTTACAGTGTGCATTACAGTGTGCGTTAGTGTGTGGGTCTGTTTACATTACAGTGTGCGTTACAGTGTGGGTTACAGTGTTGTGCGTTTCAGTGTGCGTACAGTGTGCGTTACAGTGTGCGGGTCTGTTTACATTATAGTGTGCGTTACAGTGTGCGTTACAGTGCGGGTCTGTTTTCCCTCCTCAGTCCTCTTTGTACGCGGCACTTGGATATGTCATTTACTGGACTTTTACTGCGTCTCTTTATACAGCGCAGTTAGTGACAGAAAATGCTCACCGTCAGGAACTTGAACCCCAGCGTGGAGATGATGCCGGCCACAGAGCCAATCAGCATGGCGCCAAAGGGCCCGATGTTCATGTCGGCGCAGGTTCCCACGGCAACGCCTCCTGCCAGAGTGGCGTTCTGAATGTGCACCTGGAGAGCAGTGTGATGAGGTTAGTGCACTTTGGTTAAATTTCCATTACAATAGTGAATAGTTAATGTTAAATACAATGCAAGTAAGTGTAATAGGGTGTAATAAACATGCTATAAGATATCCTGCACTAACAGGTTCTCACCATGTCAAGCTTGCCCTTGTGCTCTACCAGGCTGGAGATGGCGTAGGCGGTCATCACACACGCGGCCAGGGACAAGTAAGTGTTGACGACGGCTGTAAACTGCTCCTCTTTGCTGTCTGCGATGGCTGAGTTAAAACTGGGCCAGAACATCCAGAGGAACACGGTGCCTGTGAGAGACCAAGTGCAACACGCTATCATGCAACACGTCATCATGTAACACGCTATCACACAACACGTCAGCATGTAACATGCTATCACACAACGTGTCATCATGTAACACGCTATCACACAACAAGTCATCATGGAACACGCATTCA
Source organism: Ilyophis sp. 1 JC-2022 (assembly GCA_022702515.1). NCBI lineage: Eukaryota > Metazoa > Chordata > Actinopteri > Anguilliformes > Synaphobranchidae > Ilyophis > Ilyophis sp. 1 JC-2022. Next base: position 72,210,546 of record CM040395.1, on the reverse strand, counting down.
CACAACACGTCAGCATGTAACACGCTATCACACAACACGTCATCATGTAACACGCTATCATGCAACACGTCATCATGTAACACGCATTCACACAACATGTCATCATGTAACACGCTATCACACAACACGTCATCATGTAACACGCGATCACACAATACATCATCATGTAACACGCTATCACGCAACACATCATCATGTAACATGCTATCAGGCATCACGTCATCATGTAACACGCTATCACACAACACATCATCATGTAACACGCTATCACGCAACACATCCTCATGGAACATGCTATCAGGCATCACGTCATCATGTAACACGCTATCAGGCAACACGCCATCGTGTAACACGCTATCACACAACACGTCATCATGTAACATGTTATCACACAACACGTCATCATGTAACACGCTATCACACAACACGTCATCATGTAACACGCTATCATGCAACACGTCATCATGGAACACTATCAGGCAACACATCATCATGTAACACACTATCACGCAACACGCTATCAGGCAACACGTCATCATGTAACACGCTAGCATGCAACACGTCATCATGTAACGCGCTATGCAACACGTCATCATGTAACATACTATCACGCAACACGTCATCATGTAACACGCTATCACGCAACATGTCATCATGGAACACGCAATCAGGCAACACGTCATCATATAACACGCTATCACGCAACATGTCATCATGGAACACGCAATCAGGCAACATGTCATCATGGAACATGCTATCACGCAACATGTCATCATGGGACACGCAATCAGGAAACACGTCATCATGGAACACGCTATCACAAAGCACACTATCATGCAACATTTCATCATAGAACACGCTATCATGCCATCACGTAAAATGCCGCCATGCAACACGTCATCACACAACACACTATCATACAAGACGTCATCATGGAACACGCTATCATGCCATCACGTAAAATGCCGGCATGCAACACGTCATCACACAACACACCATCATGCAACATGGCATCACGCAACATGCTATCTCTCAACACGCCATCATGCAACACGGCATCACACAACTTACCATCGTGGCATGGTAACTTAACATAACACCAGTTGTGTGATGCCATGTTGCATGATGGCGTGTTGAGAGATGGCATGTTGCGTGATGCCGTGTTGCATGATGGTGTGTTGAGAGATGGAAAGCCATCATAGGAAGCCAGTGACATCCGTGTGGCAGCATTTGATTAGTTGTGGCGTTGTCCTTGAGATCTAACATTTACAGGGAACTAAATCCATTTAAATGGCATGTTATGCTGGTTGGGCGGGAGTCATACCGATCATGGCGAACAGGTCGGAGTGGTAGACTGAGCCCTCGTTTTCGTGCCCGTTCCTCAGGCCGGGACGGTACAGCATGCGTGCCACAGCCAGCCCAAAGTACGCCCCGTAGGCGTGGATAGTCATGGATGCGCCCACGTCACTCGCCTGGTAAAACATGGTACTAATATCTGAGCATCACTGTCAGTGGTATCCCCCGGTGTGATGACCGAGTGTTATGGTACAGGCTGCACTGCACTGGTGCCGTTCTTCAGGCCCAGAGACTTTCAGTGCATCTGAGCCCACAGTAACTTGTCTCTTAATATTCATGTGATGTTTGTTTGATCATGTACTTCTGTTGGTTATGTTAAGTCCAATTCTGAGGACTGTTAAATACAATAAGAAGGCAGATATCAAACTATCATGTCACCTTTTAATGTAATAATATATCTATTGTGTTTAAATATGAAAAGGTGCTTCTTTATATGGCAGATATTTACATATGTTGACTGCATAAGATAACTGGCTGGTTACACAGTGAGTGCTGTTAGACAGCTGAAGCGTAGCTGAGCGGAAACTCTTACATCCAGGATTTCAGCGACGAGGTGCTCGTTGAGGGAGAAGATGGTGATCTCCAGCACAGTCATGATGAGCAGCTGCACCGGGCTGGTCTTCCCCAGAACCGCCCCGAAAGAAATGAGCACCGTCGCTGTACTGAAGTCTGCATTAATCATCCTATATGAGAGAACAACATCGCTCATTCATCACTGTGCTAATGTCTGCATTAATCATCCTATAGGAGAGAACAACATCGCTCATTCATCACTGTGCTAATGTCTGCATTAATCATCCTATAGGAGAGAACAACATCGCTCATTCATCACTGTGCTAATGTCTGCATTAATCATCCTATAGGAGAGAACAACATCGCTCATTCATCACTGTGCTAATGTCTGCATTAATCATCCTATAGGAGAGAACAACATCGCTCATTCATCACTGTGCTAATGTCTGCATTAATCATCCTATAGGAGAGAACAACATCGCTCATTCATCACTGTGCTAATGTCTGCATTAATCATCCTATAGGAGAGAACAACATCGCTCATTCATCACTGTGCTAATGTCTGCATTAATCATCCTATAGGAGAGAACAACATCGCTCATTCATCACTGTGCTAATGTCTGCATTAATCATCCTATAGGAGAGAACAACATCGCTCATTCATCACTGTGCTAATGTCTGCATTAATCATCCTATAGTGTTCCTGAGTTTGTTGTTCTCATAAGTAGTGTTCCCGGGTTTGTTGTCCTCATAAGTAGTGTTCCTGTGTTTGTTGCCCTCATAAGTAGTGTTCCCGTGTTTGTTGTCCTCATAAGTAGTGTTCCCCTGTTTGTTGTCCTCATAAGTAGTGTTCCCGTGTTTGTTGTCCTCATAAGTAGTGTTCCTGTGTTTGTTGTCCTCATAAGTAGTGTTCCTGTGTTTGTTGTCCTCATAAGTAGTGTTCCCCTGTTTGTTGTCCTTATAAGTAGTGTTCCCGTGTTTGTTGCCCTCATAAGTTCCTGTGTTTGTTGTTCTCATAAGTAGTGTTCCTGTGTTTGTTGTTCTCATAAGTAGTGTTCCTGTGTTTGTTGTCCTCATAAGTAGTGTTCCCCTGTTTGTTGTTCTCATAAGTAGTGTTCCTGTGTTTGTTGTTCTCATAAGTAGTGTTCCTGTGTTTGTTGTCCTCATAAGTAGTGTTCCTGTGTTTGTTGTCCTCATAAGTAGTGTTCCTGTGTTTGTTGTCCTCATAAGTAGTGTTCCTGTGTTTGTTGTTCTCATAAGTAGTGTTCCCCTGTTTGTTGTCCTCATAAGTAGTGTTCCTGTGTTTGTTGTTCTCATAAGTAGTGTTCCTGTGTTTGTTGTCCTCATAAGTAGTGTTCCTGTGTTTGTTGTTCTCATAAGTAGTGTTCCTGTGTTTGTTGTCCTCATAAGTAGTGTTCCCCTGTTTGTTGTCCTCATAAGTAGTGTTCCTGTGTTTGTTGTTCTCATAAGTAGTGTTCCTGTGTTTGTTGTCCTCATAAGTAGTGTTCAACTGTTTGTTGTAATCATAAGTAGTGTTCCCCTGTTTGTTGTTCTCATAAGTAGTGTTCCTGTGTTTGTTGTCCTCATAAGTAGTGTTCCTGTGTTTGTTGTTCTCATAAGTAGTGTTCCTGTGTTTGTTGTTCTCATAAGTAGTGTTCCTGTGTTTGTTGTCCTCATAAGTAGTGTTCCTGTGTTTGTTGTTCTCATAAGTAGTGTTCCTGTGTTTGTTGTTCTCATAAGTAGTGTTCCTGTGTTTGTTGTTCTCATAAGTAGTGTTCCTGTGTTTGTTGTCCTCATAAGTAGTGTTCCCCTGTTTGTTGTCCTCATAAGTAGTGTTCCTGTGTTTGTTGTTCTCATAAGTAGTGTTCCTGTGTTTGTTGTCCTCATAAGTAGTGTTCCTGTGTTTGTTGTTCTCATAAGTAGTGTTCCTGTGTTTGTTGTCCTCATAAGTAGTGTTCCCCTGTTTGTTGTCCTCATAAGTAGTGTTCCTGTGTTTGTTGTCCTCATAAGTAGTGTTCCTGTGTTTGTTGTCCTCATAAGTAGTGTTCCTGTGTTTGTTGTTCTCATAAGTAGTGTTCCCCTGTTTGTTGTCCTCATAAGTAGTGTTCCCCTGTTTGTTGTCCTCATAAGTAGTGTTCCTGTGTTTGTTGTTCTCATAAGTAGTGTTCCTGTGTTTGTTGTCCTCATAAGTAGTGTTCCTGTGTTTGTTGTTCTCATAAGTAGTGTTCCCGTGTTTGTTGTCCTCATAAGTAGTATTCCCGTGTTTGTTGTCCTTATAAGTAGTGTTCCTGTGTTTGTTGTCCTCATAAGTAGTGTTCCCGTGTTTGTTGTCCTTATAAGTAGTGTTCCTGTGTTTGTTGTTCTCATAAGTAGTGTTCCCCTGTTTATTGTCCTCATAAGTAGTGTTCCTGTGTTTGTTGTTCTCATAAGTAGTGTTCCCCTGTTTGTTGTCCTCATAAGTAGTGTTCCTGTGTTTGTTGTTCTCATAAGTAGTGTTCCTGTGTTTGTTGTTCTCATAAGTAGTGTTCCCCTGTTTGTTGTCCTCATAAGTAGTGTTCCTGTGTTTGTTGTTCTCATAAGTAGTGTTCCCCTGTTTGTTGTCCTCATAAGTAGTGTTCCTGTGTTTGTTGTTCTCATAAGTAGTGTTCCCCTGTTTGTTGTTCTCATAAGTAGTGTTCCCCTGTTTGTTGTTCTCATAAGTAGTGTTCCTGTGTTTGTTGTTCTCATAAGTAGTGTTCCTGTGTTTGTTGTTCTCATAAGTAGTGTTCCCCTGTTTGTTGTCCTCATAAGTAGTGTTCCTGTATTTGTTGTCCTCATAAGTAGTGTTCCTGTGTTTGTTGTCCTCATAAGTAGTGTTCCTGTGTTTGTTGTTCTCATAAGTAGTGTTCCTGTGTTTGTTGTTCTCATAAGTAGTGTTCCTGTGTTTGTTGTCCTCATAAGTAGTGTTCCTGTGTTTGTTGTCCTCATAAGTAGTGTTCCTGTGTTGTTCTCATAAGTAGTGTTCCTGTGTTTGTTGTTCTCATAAGTAGTGTTCCCGTGTTTGTTGTTCTCATAAGTAGTGTTCCCCTGTTTGTTGTCCTCATAAGTAGTGTTCCTGTGTTTGTTGTTCTCATAAGTAGTGTTCCTGTGTTTGTTGTCCTCATAAGTAGTGTTCCCGTGTTTGTTGTTCTGATAAGTAGTGTTCCCCTGTTTGTTGTCCTCATAAGTAGTGTTCCTGTGTTTGTTGTTCTCATAAGTAGTGTTCCTGTGTTTGTTGTCCTCATAAGTAGTGTTCCTGTGTTTGTTGTTCTCATAAGTAGTGTTCCTGTGTTTGTTGTCCTCATAAGTAGTGTTCCCCAGTTTGTTGTCCTCATAAGTAGTGTTCCTGTGTTTGTTGTCCTCATAAGTAGTGTTCCTGTGTTTGTTGTTCTCATAAGTAGTGTTCCTGTGTTTGTTGTTCTCATAAGTAGTGTTCCCGTGTTTGTTGTTCTCATAAGTAGTGTTCCCCTGTTTGTTGTCCTCATAAGTAGTGTACCTGTGTTTGTTGTTCTCATAAGTAGTGTTCCTGTGTTTGTTGTCCTCATAAGTAGTGTTCCCGTGTTTGTTGTTCTGATAAGTAGTGTTCCCCTGTTTGTTGTCCTCATAAGTAGTGTTCCTGTGTTTGTTGTTCTCATAAGTAGTGTTCCTGTGTTTGTTGTCCTCATAAGTAGTGTTCCTGTGTTTGTTGTTCTCATAAGTAGTGTTCCTGTGTTTGTTGTCCTCATAAGTAGTGTTCCCCTGTTTGTTGTCCTCATAAGTAGTGTTCCTGTGTTTGTTGTTCTCATAAGTAGTGTTCCTGTGTTTGTTGCCCTCATAAGTAGTGTTCCTGAGTTTGTTGTTCTCATAAGTAGTGTTCCTGTGTTTGTTGTCCTCATAAGTAGTGTTCCTGTGTTTGTTGTTCTCATAAGTAGTGTTCCTGTGTTTGTTGTTCTCATAAGTAGTGTTCCTGTGTTTGTTGTTCTCATAAGTAGTGTTCCTGTGTTTGTTGTCCTCATAAGTAGTGTTCCCCTGTTTGTTGTCCTCATAAGTAGTGTTCCCCTGTTTGTTGTCCTCATAAGTAGTGTTCCTGTGTTTGTTGTTCTCATAAGTAGTGTTCCTGTGTTTGTTGTTCTCATAAGTAGTGTTCCCCTGTTTGTTGTTCTCATAAGTAGTGTTCCCCTGTTTGTTGTCCTCATAAGTAGTGTTCCTGTGTTTGTTGTTCTCATAAGTAGTGTTCCTGTGTTTGTTGCCCTCATAAGTAGTGTTCCTGAGTTTGTTGTCCTCATAAGTAGTGTTCCTGTGTTTGTTGTTCTCATAAGTAGTGTTCCTGTGTTTGTTGTTCTCATAAGTAGTGTTCCTGTGTTTGTTGCCCTCATAAGTAGTGTTCCCGTGTTTGTTGTTCTCATAAGTAGTGTTCCTGTGTTTGTTGTTCTCATAAGTAGTGTTCCCCTGTTTGTTGTCCTTATAAGTAGTGTTCCCGTGTTTGTTGCCCTCATAAGTAGTGTTCCCCTGTTTGTTGTTCTCATAAGTAGTGTTCCTGTGTTTGTTGTTCTCATAAGTAGCGTTCCTGTGTTTGTTGTCCTCATAAGTAGTGTTCCTGTGTTTGTTGTTCTCATAAGTAGTGTTCCTGTGTTTGTTGTCCTCATAAGTAGTGTTCCCCTGTTTGTTGTCCTCATAAGTAGTGTTCCTGTGTTTGTTGTTCTCATAAGTAATGTTCCTGTGTTTGTTGTCCTCATAAGTAGTGTTCCCCTGTTTGTTGTCCTCATAAGTAGTGTTCCTGTGTTTGTTGTTCTCATAAGTAGTGTTCCTGTGTTTGTTGTTCTCATAAGTAGTGTTCCTGTGTTTGTTGTCCTCATAAGTAGTGTTCCTGTGTTTGTTGTCCTCATAAGTAGTGTTCCCGTGTTTGTTGCCCTCATAAGTAGTGTTCCTGTGTTTGTTGTCCTCATAAGTAGTGTTCCCCTGTTTGTTGTCCTCATAAGTAGTGTTCCTGTGTTTGTTGTTCTCATAAGTAGTGTTCCTGTGTTTGTTGTCCTCATAAGTAGTGTTCCCCTGTTTGTTGTCCTCATAAGTAGTGTTCCTGTGTTTGTTGTTCTCATAAGTAGTGTTCCTGTGTTTGTTGTTCTCATAAGTAGTGTTCCTGTGTTTGTTGTTCTCATAAGTAGTGTTCCTGTGTTTGTTGCCCTCATAAGTAGTGTTCCTGTGTTTGTTGTTCTCATAAGTAGTGTTCCTGTGTTTGTTGTCCTCATAAGTAGTGTTCCCCTGTTTGTTGCCCTCATAAGTAGTGTTCCTGTGTTTGTTGTTCTCATAAGTAGTGTTCCTGTGTTTGTTGTTCTCATAAGTAGTGTTCCTGTGTTTGTTGCCCTCATAAGTAGTGTTCCTGTGTTTGTTGTCCTCATAAGTAGTGTTCCTGTGTTTGTTGTCCTCATAAGTAGTGTTCCTGTGTTTGTGTCCCTCATAAGTAGTGTTCCTGTGTTTGTTGTTCTCATAAGTAGTGTTCCCCTGTTTGTTGTCCTCATAAGTAGTGTTCCCCTGTTTGTTGTCCTCATAAGTAGTGTTCCTGTGTTTGTTGTCCTCATAAGTAGTGTTCCTGTGTTTGTTGTCCTCATAAGTAGTGTTCCTGTGTTTGTTGTCCTCATAAGTAGTGTTCCCCTGTTTGTTGTCCTCATAAGTAGTGTTCCTGTGTTTGTTGTCCTCATAAGTAGTGTTCCTGTGTTTGTTGTTCTCATAAGTAGTGTTCCTGTGTTTGTTGTCCTCATAAGTAGTGTTCCTGTGTTTGTTGTTCTCATAAGTAGTGTTCCTGTGTTTGTTGTTCTCATAAGTAGTGTTCCTGTGTTTGTTGCCCTCATAAGTAGTGTTCCCCTGTTTGTTGCCCTCATAAGTAGTGTTCCTGTGTTTGTTGCCCTCATAAGTAGTGTTCCTGTGTTTGTTGTTCTCATAAGTAGTATTCCCCTGTTTGTTGTCCTCATAAGTAGTGTTCCTGTGTTTGTTGTTCTCATAAGTAGTGTTCCTGTGTTTGTTGTCCTCATAAGTAGTGTTCCTGTGTTTGTTGTTCTCATAAGTAGTGTTCCCCTGTTTGTTGTCCTCATAAGTAGTGTTCCCGTGTTTGTTGTTCTCATAAGTAGTATTCCCCTGTTTGTTGTCCTCATAAGTAGTGTTCCTGTGTTTGTTGTTCTCATCAGTAGTGTTCCTGTGTTTGTTGCCCTCATAAGTAGTGTTCCTGTGTTTGTTGTTCTCATAAGTAGTGTTCCTGTGTTTGTTGTTCTCATAAGTAGTATTCCCCTGTTTGTTGTCCTCATAAGTAGTGTTCCTGTGTTTGTTGTTCTCATCAGTAGTGTTCCTGTGTTTGTTGCCCTCATAAGTAGTGTTCCTGTGTTTGTTGTTCTCATAAGTAGTGTTCCTGTGTTTGTTGTCCTCATAAGTAGTGTTCCTGTGTTTGTTGTTCTCATAAGTAGTGTTCCCCTGTTTGTTGTCCTCATAAGTAGTGTTCCTGTGTTTGTTGTTCTCATAAGTAGTGTTCCTGTGTTTGTTGTTCTCATAAGTAGTGTTCCTGTGTTTGTTGTCCTCATAAGTAGTGTTCCTGTGTTTGTTGTCCTCATAAGTAGTGTTCCCGTGTTTGTTGTCCTCATAAGTAGTGTTCCTGTGTTTGTTGTGTAAGGCTGGAAAAAGTGTTATCAGTCCTAAAACTTTGCAGCTGTTGGTGATTTCCTGGAGGGTGCAATAAAACAATTTACTTGGGGGTCTGAGAACCTGTTCTTCTGACTTCTCACGGCCTCGTAAACTACAGCGGGGGTCGAGCCTACAACTGGACATCAGAACTCACAGGTCTTTTACGGCCTAGATTCTGGACTGAATGGTGAACATATTAAACAAAGCTGTATATGTATATTGAATCATATGTATGTGCATGTAAATTGGTAATTGTGGAAGTATAAAGTAATTGTGGATAATATGATAAATGTGGTGAACCTGGATAATATTAATTGAAGTGTGTGGTATGTGAAAGTATAGGAGGGGGAGAAATAAAGAATGTGAAAGGAGGATTGTATAGGTTATCAGGGATGCGCTTGTCCATATAAATATCTGGAACCAAGAGTGGCCATCACCGGGACCTCACCGGATATCTAGATATGATAGAGAAGATCATGAGATCACGCGCCGTCGTTCAAAGAGTCTTATTACTGTCACTAGATTGGGGAGGTAGACTCTGTCTCTCTCCCTGGAGGGGGTCCCTGCGTGGTGAAACTGCTCTTCCTGCCAGACCTTATTTGGACAACAAAGGGACTTGTGGAGTGGGCATACCGGCGCTGAACTGCATTTAAGAAGATCCCAAAGGGAGACTCAAAGAGAATCTGCTTAACAGGTCTCCTGGTGCTGTAGTGGCACCATAGTCATTTTCATATGGGAGAATCTGCTTAACAGGTCTCCTGGTGCTGTAGTGGCACCATAGCCATTTTCATATAGGAGAATCTGCTTAACAGGTCTCCTGGTGCTGTAGTGGCACCATAGCCATTTTCATATAGGAGAATCTGCTTAACAGTTCTCCTGGTACCATAGTCACACCGTACGGAATCACTTGGTGATATACTTTGTTTGTGAACTTGTTCGTGTTTATTTGTCTTGACAGCATGTTATCCTGTGTTTAGTTATAGGCATTGAATGTGTTCGTGTTTGCTCTCACAGTCTTAACCAGTGATTATTTGTCATTAATAAATTACCATGTTTTCATATCAACTGCATCTTTCTTTTAATCCTTTTTCCCAGCTTCAATTGTCTGCATGATCTGAGCTGCAGCGTTCCAAGCTAATGACCTCCCTGCCTGTTATCCAATTCTTTTTATATTTAACGTGCGTGGCTCTCATCCATCTTATACCCTTTCAGCCTAAAATACTACTGAAGACTCAGGGGGGACAATTCTGACCCAGGACCCGACTGATCAGCGGCCTGGTACACAGAGTGGCATACACAAGTTGTTTTTAGGCAGACAAGTGACGGTCCAAATATAAAGGGTCGGTGGTGTGTTGGTTCTGGTGTAATTTGAGAGAATCCAAGATATGGGGGCGTCCGATTCGATCTTGTCAAATTTGCCTTAAGGAGGGAGCTCTTTAAATACACCCAGAGTAGTGCATGGTTCTGGTGATTTGATATAGGAACCCATGGGCATGTACGCCGGTTCTTGTCAAATTTGCCTTAAGGAGCCCTTTAAATGTACTCAGACTGGGGCTCGCAACTATCTATGATAAATTAATATCATGTATTGTGTTGACTAGACCCCCAACCTCTGCGTTCGCCACTGAACTGAGCTTCAGCAATAATGTTGATTCCGGCAAACATATATTGAAGTAATGATGGTACCTAAGGGCAAGTTGAGTGTAACCACTCCAAGCTACACGCATGTTTAACCAAAATTCTAAATTATAATTATAAATGGAGTCAGATAAACGAGTAAATAAAATAATAATATTTCTAAATAACTTTTACCTTTTCCCACAGCAAGAGTGGAATACATCACGTTTAAACTTTCGCTCCGAGCTATTCCCTCATTGGTCTAGTAATTGCGGATTCTACAGTTGTCCTCATAAGTAGTGTTCCTGTGTTTGTTGTCCTCATAAGTAGTGTTCCTGTGTTTGTTGTCCTCATAAGTAGTGTTCCTGTGTTTGTTGTCCTCATAAGTAGTGTTCCTGTGTTTGTTGTCCTCATAAGTAGTGTTCCTGTGTTTGTTGTCCTCATAAGTAGTGTTCCTGTGTTTGTTGTCCTCATAAGTAGTGTTCCTGTGTTTGTTGTCCTCATAAGTAGTGTTCCTGTGTTTGTTGTCCTCATAAGTAGTGTTCCTGTGTTTGTTGTCCTCATAAGTAGTGTTCCTGTGTTTGTTGTCCTCATAAGTAGTGTTCCTGTGTTTGTTGTCCTCATAAGTAGTGTTCCTGTGTTTGTTGTCCTCATAAGTAGTGTTCCTGTGTTTGTTGTCCTCATAAGTAGTGTTCCTGTGTTTGTTGTCCTCATAAGTAGTGTTCCTGTGTTTGTTGTCCTCATAAGTAGTGTTCCTGTGTTTTTTGTCCTCATAAGTAGTGTTCCTGTGTTTGTTGTCCTCATAAGTAGTGTTCCCGTGTTTGTTGTTCTCATAAGTAGTGTTCCCGTGTTTGTTGTCCTCATAAGTAGTGTTCCTGTGTTTGTTGTCCTCATAAGTAGTGTTCCTGTGTTTGTTGTCCTCATAAGTAGTGTTCCTGTGTTTGTTGTTCTCATAAGTAGTGTTCCTGTGTTTGTTGTCCTCATAAGTAGTGTTCCTGTGTTTGTTGTCCTCATAAGTAGTGTTCCCGTGTTTGTTGTCCTCATAAGTAGTGTTCCCGTGTTTGTTGTCCTCATAAGTAGTGTTCCTGTGTTTGTTGTCCTCATAAGTAGTGTTCCTGTGTTTGTTGTTCTCATAAGTAGTGTTCCCCTGTTTGTTGTCCTCATAAGTAGTGTTCCCGTGTTTGTTGTCCTCATAAGTAGTGTTCCCGTGTTTGTTGTCCTCATAAGTAGTGTTCCTGTGTTTGTTGTCCTCATAAGTAGTGTTCCCGTGTTTGTTGTCCTCATAAGTAGTGTTCCCGTGTTTGTTGTCCTCATAAGTAGTGTTCCTGTGTTTGTTGTCCTCATAAGTAGTGTTCCTGTGTTTGTTGTTCTCATAAGTAGTGTTCCCCTGTTTGTTGTCCTCATAAGTAGTGTTCCCGTGTTTGTTGTCCTCATAAGTAGTGTTCCCGTGTTTGTTGTCCTCATAAGTAGTGTTCCTGTGTTTGTTGTTCTCATAAGTAGTGTTCCCGTGTTTGTTGTCCTCATAAGTAGTGTTCCTGTGTTTGTTGTCCTCATAAGTAGTGTTCCTGTGTTTGTTGTCCTCATAAGTAGTGTTCCTGTGTTTGTTGTCCTCATAAGTAGTGTTCCCCTGTTTGTTGTCCTCATAAGTAGTGTTCCCGTGTTTGTTGTCCTCATAAGTAGTCTTCCTGTGTTTGTTGTCCTCATAAGTAGTGTTCCCATGTTTGTTGTCCTCATAAGTAGTATTCCCGTGTTTGTTGTCCTTATAAGTAGTGTTCCCGTGTTTGTTGTCCTCATAAGTAGTGTTCCCCTGTTTGTTGTCCTTATAAGTAGTGTTCCTGTGTTTGTTGTACTCATAAGTAGTGTTCCCCTGTTTGTTGTCCTCATAAGTAGTGTTCCTGTGTTTGTTGTCCTCATAAGTAGTGTTCCCGTGTTTGTTGTCCTTATAAGTAGTGTTCCCGTGTTTGTTGTCCTCATAAGTAGTGTTCCCCTGTTTGTTGTCCTTATAAGTAGTGTTCCTGTGTTTGTTGTCCTCATAAGTAGTGTTCCCCTGTTTGTTGTCCTCATAAGTAGTGTTCCCGTGTTTGTTGTCCTCATAAGTAGTGTTCCTGTGTTTGTTGTCCTCATAAGTAGTGTTCCTGTGTTTGTTGTCCTCATAAGTAGTGTTCCTGTGTTTGTTGTCCTCATAAGTAGTGTTCCAGTGTTTTGGTGTCCTCATAAGTAGTGTTCCTGTGTTTGTTGTCCTCATAAGTAGTGTTCCTGTGTTTGTTGTCCTCATAAGTAGTGTTCCCCTGTTTGTTGTCCTCATAAGTAGTGTTCCTGTGTTTGTTGTTCTCATAAGTAGTGTTCCCGTGTTTGTTGTCCTCATAAGTAGTGTTCCTGTGTTTGTTGTCCTCATAAGTAGTGTTCCTGTGTTTGTTGTCCTCATAAGTAGTGTTCCCGTGTTTGTTGTCCTCATAAGTAGTGTTCCTGTGTTTGTTGTCCTCATAAGTAGTGTTCCTGTGTTTGTTGTCCTCATAAGTAGTGTTCCTGTGTTTGTTGTCCTCATAAGTAGTGTTCCCGTGTTTGTTGTCCTCATAAGTAGTGTTCCTGTGTTTGTTGTCCTCATAAGTAGTGTTCCTGTGTTTGTTGTCCTCATAAGTAGTGTTCCCGTGTTTGTTGTTCTCATAAGTAGTGTTCCCGTGTTTGTTGTCCTCATAAGTAGTGTTCCCGTGTTTGTTGTCCTCATAAGTAGTGTTCCTGTGTTTGTTGTCCTCATAAGTAGTGTTCCCGTGTTTGTTGTTCTCATAAGTAGTGTTCCTGTGTTTGTTGTCCTCATAAGTAGTGTTCCTGTGTTTGTTGTTCTCATAAGTAGTGTTCCTGTGTTTGTTGTCCTCATAAGTAGTGTTCCTGTGTTTGTTGTTCTCATAAGTAGTGTTCCTGTGTTTGTTGTCCTCATAAGTAGTGTTCCTGTGTTTGTTGTCCTCATAAGTAGTGTTCCTGTGTTTGTTGTCCTCATAAGTAGTGTTCCTGTGTTTGTTGTCCTCATAAGTAGTGTTCCTGTGTTTGTTGTCCTCATAAGTAGTGTTCCTGTGTTTGTTGTTCTCATAAGTAGTGTTCCCGTGTTTGTTGTTCTCATAAGTAGTGTTCCCGTGTTTGTTGTCCTCATAAGTAGTGTTCCTGTGTTTGTTGTCCTCATAAGTAGTGTTCCCCTGTTTGTTGTTCTCATAAGTAGTGTTCCTGTGTTTGTTGTCCTCATAAGTAGTGTTCCTGTGTTTGTTGTTCTCATAAGTAGTGTTCCTGTGTTTGTTGTCCTCATAAGTAGTGTTCCTGTGTTTGTTGTTCTCATAAGTAGTGTTCCCGTGTTTGTTGTCCTCATAAGTAGTGTTCCTGTGTTTGTTGTCCTCATAAGTAGTGTTCCTGTGTTTGTTGTCCTCATAAGTAGTGTTCCTGTGTTTGTTGTTCTCATAAGTAGTGTTCCCGTGTTTGTTGTCCTCATAAGTAGTGTTCCCGTGTTTGTTGTCCTCATAAGTAGTGTTCCCGTGTTTGTTGTTCTCATAAGTAGTGTTCCTGTGTTTGTTGTCCTCATAAGTAGTGTTCCCGTGTTTGTTGTCCTCATAAGTAGTGTTCCCGTGTTTGTTGTTCTCATAAGTAGTGTTCCTGTGTTTGTTGTCCTCATAAGTAGTGTTCCCGTGTTTGTTGTCCTCATAAGTAGTGTTCCTGTGTTTGTTGTCCTCATAAGTAGTGTTCCCGTGTTTGTTGTTCTCATAAGTAGTGTTCCTGTGTTTGTTGTCCTCATAAGTAGTGTTCCTGTGTTTGTTGTCCTCATAAGTAGTGTTCCCGTGTTTGTTGTTCTCATAAGTAGTGTTCCTGTGTTTGTTGTCCTCATAAGTAGTGTTCCTGTGTTTGTTGTCCTCATAAGTAGTGTTCCCGTGTTTGTTGTTCTCATAAGTAGTGTTCCTGTGTTTGTTGTCCTCATAAGTAGTGTTCCCGTGTTTGTTGTCCTCATAAGTAGTGTTCCTGTGTTTGTTGTCCTTATAAGTAGTGTTCCTGTGTTTGTTGTTCTCATAAGTAGTGTTCCTGTGTTTGTTGTCCTTATAAGTAGTGTTCCTGTGTTTGTTGTTCTCATAAGTAGTGTTCCTGTGTTTGTTGTCCTTATAAGTAGTGTTCCTGTGTTTGTTGTTCTCATAAGTAGTGTTCCTGTGTTTGTTGTCCTTATAAGTAGTGTTCCTGTGTTTGTTGTTCTCATAAGTAGTGTTCCTGTGTTTGTTGTCCTCATAAGTAGTGTTCCCGTGTTTGTTGTCCTCATAAGTAGTGTTCCTGTGTTTGTTGTTCTCATAAGTAGTGTTCCTGTGTTTGTTGTCCTCATAAGTAGTGTTCCTGTGTTTGTTGTTCTCATAAGTAGTGTTCCCGTGTTTGTTGTCCTTATAAGTAGTGTTCCTGTGTTTGTTGTTCTCATAAGTAGTGTTCCTGTGTTTGTTGTCCTTATAAGTAGTGTTCCTGTGTTTGTTGTCCTCATAAGTAGTGTTCCCGTGTTTGTTGTCCTCATAAGTAGTGTTCCTGTGTTTGTTGTCCTCATAAGTAGTGTTCCTGTGTTTGTTGTCCTCATAAGTAGTGTTCCTGTGTTTGTTGTTCTCATAAGTAGTGTTCCTGTGTTTGTTGTCCTCATAAGTAGTGTTCCTGTGTTTGTTGTCCTCATAAGTAGTGTTCCTGTGTTTGTTGTCCTCATAAGTAGTGTTCCCCTGTTTGTTGTCCTCATAAGTAGTGTTCCCCTGTTTGTTGTTCTCATAAGTAGTGTTCCTGTGTTTGTTGTCCTTATAAGTAGTGCTCCTGTGTTTGTTGTCCTCATAAGTAGTGTTCCTGTGTTTGTTGTCCTCATAAGTAGTGTTCCTGTGTTTGTTGTCCTCATAAGTAGTGTTCCTGTGTTTGTTGTCCTCATAAGTAGTGTTCCTGTGTTTGTTGTTCTCATAAGTAGTGTTCCTGTGTTTGTTGTTCTCATAAGTAGTGTTCCCGTGTTTGTTGTTCTCATAAGTAGTGTTCCCGTGTTTGTTGTCCTCATAAGTAGTGTTCCTGTGTTTGTTGTCCTCATAAGTAGTGTTCCTGTGTTTGTTGTTCTCATAAGTAGTGTTCCTGTGTTTGTTGTTCTCATAAGTAGTGTTCCTGTGTTTGTTGTTCTCATAAGTAGTGTTCCTGTGTTTGTTGTTCTCATAAGTAGTGTTCCCGTGTTTGTTGTCCTCATAAGTAGTGTTCCTGTGTTTGTTGTTCTCATAAGTAGTGTTCCTGTGTTTGTTGTCCTCATAAGTAGTGTTCCTGTGTTTGTTGTTCTCATAAGTAGTGTTCCCGTGTTTGTTGTCCTTGCCAGTAGCAGTTGAGGCTCACCTGAGGATGGACATCTTTATCTTGCCGTTTTCCATGTGCCAGAAACCCTGCATGAGGAGGCCCCACTGTAAGCCGAAGGCGGCCAGCAGCAGGTTCAGTCCCACGCTGCTGAAGCCATAGCGCTTCAGAAAGGTCATCAGGAAGCCGAAGCCGATGAAGATCATCACGTGCACGTCCTGGAACACTGTGGAGGAACAGGAGGTCAGGGGTCAGAGGTCAGATGCAGGGGAGGTCACTGCTCTACATGGAAAGGGGGATAGAGAGATAGAAAGAGAGGGGGGGGTGGGGTCCCAGAGCATTCTGCCTCTGTAGGCTGTTTTTATAATGTAAAACTGACTGTGTCAGGTGGGGAGAGGTAAGAAAGAGGCTCTCAGTAGAATATTGTGAAACTCTTACTTTTTTACCCGAGTGTTTGTGAGATTTTTACTCTCCTCTAGACTGGAAAAGAGAATTAGTCCATCTCACCACGTTATAAAAGATTTAAACTGCAGTGCTGCATCTTGACGGATGCAAAAATTAGTAAAGTTGATAAAATTAGCAGCATTATTTACATAACATGTAAATGTCCTTTTTGTGTGAATGGTAGTTGTTGTCCTTTGGCTGAAATAAGGACACAGTCTCTAAGTTATTAAACTACAGTATTAAACTCAATCAATCTGAAGAGATGAAGGTAGGGTTTCCCCTGTTCTGTGTACGGTGGGAAACTGATTCCACCACTGGGGGGCAGTACATGTAACCCCGCCGTTATCAGGTGCCGCCATGCCTCCATTAACCACTGGGTGTGGCCCACATCGTATCCATGGAGACCAAGCCCGCCGGGTATTATGGTTTGTTTTTAGTGCAGGTCAACCCGGGTCACCAGCTCTGAGGGTGGAGCCATCTTTTTCCAGGAAATGATCCTGTGTCCCACTCTACCATCAGCCCCCCCCGTCCCTGCCCCCCGCTGCGGGTTATCCCCGCCCCCCCCCCCGCTGCGGGTTAGCCCCGCCCCCCCACGCTGCGGGTTAGCCCCGCCCCCCACGCTGCGGATTAGCCCCGCCCCCCACGCTGCGGATTAGCCCCGCCCCCCACGCTGCGGGTTAGCCCCGCCCCCACGCTGCGGGTTAGCCATGCCCACCTCGCTGTGGGTTAGCCCCGCCCCCACGCTGCGGGTTAGCCCTGCCCCCCTCGCTGTGGGTTAGCCCCGCCCCCACGCTGCGGGTTAGCCCCGCCCCCCACGCTGCGGGGTAGTTGAGGTGTATCTCTGGAGGCAGTGTGGGTTTCTGAAAGCACTTTGAGCCTTGGTTGTGGGTGTCATCTGGAAAGTGCATCACACAGAACAATCAGCGTGCTTCCTTGCCTGTATTGTGCTCACGGGGGGGTGTGTGGGGGCGCAGTACTTCCTGTTCAGTGCTTTCACAGTGCATCTCTTCGCCGTGTCCTCAAAGAGACCTGCAGGGTCTGAGTCACTTACACACACACACACACACACACACACACGCACCCCCCCCCCCGCTGGAACGGCTTTACCAAGACATGTTGTCAATCACTGACTCACTGTGACACAATCATAGGTTTCCTCTCTATTAACACTATTACAAAATCAAATCAGTTACTCACTGATGACACACAATAGCTCCGCCCATTTTTGTGGTTAATTAAGGACAGGTATTTGTATTGGGTGTTTTTATTGGCTTAACATTGCAGTAAGCCTTCGTATTGATAATAGCAGCATTATCAAAGATCCTATCAACCCACTAGATATTTAACTAGCGTGTTCTTTCCTCTCTGAAACATGTTTCTGGTGCATTTCCACAGTGCTGCGCTCAGGCATCAAACTGGACTGTTCTGGTGTGTGTACAGAATCTCTGTGCCACACGTGTCCCTGTTTGGAGTCCATCTTACTGGCAGGGGAACACGCACACACACACACATCTTGGGGAACACGCACACACATCACGGGGAACACGCACACACATCACGGGGAACACGCACACATATCTCGGGGAACACGCACACACACAGCTCGCAGAACACGCACACAGCTTGCGGAACACACACACAGCTCGCAGAACACGCACACAGCTCATGGAACATGCACACATAGCTTGGGGGAACACACACACACAGCTCGCAGAAACACTGTTTGTAATGTTGTACAATTCTTCCACCAACTCAAGGGTGGCCAAAAAATGATTAAAAAGCATATCTGCATTTTTCAGTCTAATGCCATCTGTACAGCCAGAACAAACATACAGAAATTTGGGCTCTGTGGAATTATCCAGTAATTGCATTCTAACTCTGGCCATTAGCCTGAGCTGAGTTAAAGCACGCAGGGGAGGGATAAGATCTTAGAGCCTGTGTATTGAGGGGTGGGGGGGCACATTTTAAACCCCACTGTTCTCCATTCATCTCCTCTCCATTACATGCTCTCCCCGCTGATTCGTCCCTTGATAAAACTCCAGAGCTATGCCTGTTTTACAATAACATGTCAGTGTTTGTTGTCTTTTAGTTGAGCTTCTGATTGCTGACAGCTTTAAAGTTCTATATAGCTCCATGACCTCACACACTGGGCCAAATCTACAAAGTTCTATATAGCATTATGACCTCACACACTGGGCCAAATCTACAAAGTTCTATATAGCATTATGACCTCACACACTGGGCCAAATCTACAAAGTTCTATATAGCATTATGACCTCACACACTGGGCCAAATCTACAAAGTTCTATATAGCATTATGACCTCACACACTGGGCCAAATCTACAAAGTTCTATATAGCATTATGACCTCACACACTGGGCCAAATCTACAAAGTTCTATATAGCATTATGACCTCACACACTGGGCCAAATCTACAAAGTTCTATATAGCATTATGACCTGACACATCAATCCAAATCTCTGTTCCTTTATAAGTGTAGAGTTATGTAGAGTTTTGTTTGTGGAATACAGGGATCTCTGAAGTGTGTGTGTCTCTCTTCACACCGAAACTGATTATTGAAAATGCAACAAAAACAAAGCTGTAAAGAAGCTTCTGTTCAGTAGCTTTTAAATGAGACAGTCAAGCGTGACTTTTCTTTTCATGTGAGTGGAATGTGCAGCGTCATTAATCTCAGAGTTGGGCCCTTTAATGTAATGTATGTAACTGAAGGCAGCGTGCTGCTCGAGCGGCTGCAGATTCCTCAGGACTACCCAGCTCCCGTGTGAGAAACCATCTGTTTTAAATGAAATGACACATTCTTTCATGAGCAAAGTGTAACCCATGGAAGATGCTGTCCGGTCTTCCTCATTTAGTAAATTATTTACAGCAAATAATCTGTGTAGAAAAACTGCTTGTGTGTGACTTCTTTGTCAAAGATAAAGAGAAATAGAAAACAGGAGCTAAACAGCCGCTCTGTCAGCGTGTCTCAGTGTTTTTACCCAGCAGCCTCTGCAGCTGTTAGGGATGTTAGTAAAGTCTCTGTCCTGATTGTGATTCCAGTCTCTGTAGCTGTTAGGAATGTTAGTAAAGTCTCTGTCCTGATTCTGATTCCAGTCTCTGTTGCTGTTAGGAATGTTAGTAAAGTATCTGTCTTGACTGTGATTCCCGCAGCCCCCCCTCCCCCTTCCTTTAATCATATTTATGTTTGTTTTTTAAACAGCGTTCTTACTGTATGTCGCTCTGACTTTATCACGCTTTATTTATTTTGTTTTAGTGACACCCTCACAGCCCAGGATCACTTTTTCCATGTTTCCATTTGTACAGCTGGTCTGTATGAAAGTCCTGAAGACTTCACTGTGCTGTGCCCCACCGGGGACTTGAACCCGCAACCTTTAGGCTATAGGTCCCGAGCCCTAAGTCATCTGCTATGCTGCGCTGCCAGCTGCTGTATATTATACCTCAAATGCACAAAAACAGGAAGTCACTCCTGAACGCTTCATCAGTTCTGCACTGGAATATGTTCTTAGTTATATTTCATAAACTTATGGGCAAAGCAGGGCTCATTCCTCAGCATAAAATTTGATACATTAATTTCCATCTGTAGCTGATAAAAAAAGCTAACTTATGAAGGAGAATTTGCCATGGACAAATATTTCCCCACATTTCCATTTTATGTTCTTAAAATGAAAAAGCAAAATGGTTATTCAATCGTTTGAGCATAAAAGTGTGGCTGACATTTTCCCAAAATGGAAATGGTGCTAGTAATATAGGCTCTGATGCGTCACCATACCATAGCAATCTTTATAAATAACAGATTTTTACACAGCCGGTCGACAATTCGACAATTGCAACATAAATTAAGTCGGATGCCACGGAAACGCAGCGTGAGTTTCTGTCCTAATCTTGAGCTCATTACGCTGAGGGTGTGCTGCCCAGCCTGCCCCCCCCCCCCCCTGTCCTCCGTAATGCACCAGGTCTCACCCTGCAGTGGCAGCGTTACTTATGCTAAATAAAATAGATATTAAAAATCTGGCAAACTGAAAATCACTCCATCATGCAAACTTTCCCTCTGAAAATGAACCTCTCTAAGTAAGTGTGAATACTGTGTGTTACTGCAGAGGGGTGGGGGTGGGGGGGGGGGGGTGGGGTCGTGCCATCTACGCCGAAAATAAAAAGCAAAAACATACACAAACATTCATGTGCCCTTTTTTACTTTTCCTAGTGCACTTTTATCCGGTTAGGGATTTTTTACTAAGCTTTCATTTTTATTTGATGACTGTTCAACCAGTTTTTCGAAACCAAGCAGATGTTTGTTCAGAGGGTTAAGATGGTGCTGGGAAATTTAGCTGCATAAAATACCGGGGTAGATCCATCTAACCCCAAAGCAAACAAAAGCACTGCACAAAGCCTATAATCAAATAGTTTTCTCTCTTTAAAACAGAATGCCCCACACTTTTCCATTTCCACACTGGTTTGCCACTTTGCAGTTAGATGGAACAGACATGCTCAGTAAGGATAAGGATGTGACCTTTCGGGCTAACGCATGCGTTTGGGTCGTGAGCTCTGCTAATCTCTCTCAGCAGTCGGCCGTCAAGAGTGCTGCCTTCACTTCATATTCAGCGTAAAACAAACACAACCACAGACTTACTGCCGTTAACTGTCATGGATACAGTAGCATGTGCTCGACTCATGTAAAGCCACACGCACGAATACACACACACACACACATACATACACACACTCGTACACCCATGCACGTTCTATTAAAAATGACTGTTGAAATGGGCCATCTTCACAATTTGGCTCAGTCACCTGAAACTTCACTTAGAGTCAAAATATTTACACATTTTATAATTTTGGCTGTAGAGAGCAGCAAACACCTATAGAACATTAAAGCACTCTAAGAACTGTAAGAACCTGGAAGCCAGAACCTAGAACACTCGTGGCTGAAAGAACCCGGAATGTAGAACCTGCAGGGCTGTGGTAGAACACAGGCAGTGTTCCTGTGCTACTCACCTGGGTAAAGTCTCAGGTTCTTGTCGTCCGTCTCGTTGCTGGGCGCGGCGTGGCCATCGTCCGTGCCGTGGCTGGCAGGCTTGCCGTCATCATACACAACAAACACGGCGAAGAGGATGATGGTGATGATCTCGAGGGTGAGGGCCAGGATGGGAAATTTGAACCTCATGTTGGTGGCGTACGCAGGCATGACCTGGCTCTGGAGTGGCTGCTCTGTACTCCTCACTGATAAACCCAGAGAGGGGCCCTGTGGCTGCCCTTTAAATTTGCTGCACACCGTTTGGAGCCAATGACAGGGCAGGATACCCCTGGCCCTATCGGACACACCCCCCTCAGAGCGAGAGACAGAGAGAGCGAGAGATACAGACAGCAGAGAGAGAGACAGAGAGAGAGAGCGAGAGACAGAGAGAGAGAGCGAGAGAGACAGAGAGAGAGAGCGAGAGAGACAGAGAGAGAGCGAGAGAGATACAGACAGCAGAGAGAGAGAGCGAGAGAGACAGAGAGAGAGAGCGAGAGAGACAGAGAGAGAGCGAGAGAGATACAGACAGCAGAGAGAGAGGCACACACACAAACAGCAGAGAGAGACATACACACACACAACAGAGAGAGAAAGACACACACACACACAGCAGAGAGAGAGACACACACACACACACAACAGAGAGAGAGAAAGACACACACACACACAGCAGAGAGAGAGAGACATACACACACAGCAGAGAGAGAGAAAGACACACACACACACACAGCAGAGAGAGAGCGAGACATACACACACAACAGAGAGAGAGAAAGACACACACACACACAGCAGAGAGAGAGACACACACACACACAGCAGAGAGAGAGAGAAAGACACACACACACACAGCAGAGAGAGAGACACACACACACACAGCAGAGAGAGAGACATACACACACACAACAGAGAGAGAGAAAGACACACACACACACACACAGCAGAGAGAGAGACATACACACACAACAGAGAGAGAGAAAGACACACACACACACAGCAGAGAGAGAGACACACACACACACACAGCAGAGAGAGAGACATACACACACAACAGAGAGAGAGAAAGACACACACACACACACAGCAGAGAGAGAGAGCGAGACATACACACACAACAGAGAGAGAGAAAGACACACACACACACACACACACACAGCAGAGAGAGAGAGAAAGACATACTCACACACAGCAGAGACACACACACAGCAGAGACAAACACACACACACACACACACACACAACAGAGAGAGAGAAAGACACACACACACACACAACAGAGAGAGAGACATACACACACACAACAGAGAGAGATAGACACACACACACACACAGCAGAGAGAGAGAGAGAGACATACACACACAACAGAGAGAGAGAAAGACACACACACACACACACAACAGAGAGAGAGAAAGACACACACACACACACACACACACAGCAGAGAGAGAGAGAAAGACATACACACACACTCACAGCAGAGACACACACACACACACACACAGCAGAGACAAACACACACACACACACACACAGAGAAAGAGGGAGTGAGAATCTTTTTTTGCACTTGGATATATTTTGACCTTTGGCGTTAATGCTCTAAAGTCCATCTTTATTTATTTTGGTTATTGGCCGATTTCAACAGTAGTTTTTAAACCGAGTTATAGATTTTTACAAAGCTTTCATCTTTTATTTGCTGTCTGATTGACATGTTCTTGTGTTTTTATCTGCCAACAAGCAGATGTTTGGTCAGAGCACTGAGATAAGGTTATGTTCTGGGCCTTCTCCTGAAAATGGTAGGATGGTAGAAGACAAAGACCCAGGCATGCACGCACGCACACACCTACACACACACACACACACACACCTACACACCTGCACACCTACACACCTACGCCTACACACACCTACGCCTACACACACACACCTACGCCTACACACCTACGCCTACACACACACACCTACGCCTACACACCTACGCCTACACACACACACCTACGCCTACACACCTACGCCTACACACACACCTACGCCTACACACACACACACACCTACACACCTACGCCTACACACACACACCTACGCCTACACACCTACACACCTCCACACACACACACCTACACACCTGCGCCTACACACACACCTACGCCTACACACCTATGCCTACACACACACGCCTACGCCTACACACCTACACCTACACACACACACACCTACACCTACACACCTACGCCTACACACACACACCTACGCCTATACACACACACCTACGCCTACACACCTACACACCTACACACACACACACACACACCTACGCCTACACACACACACACACACACACACACCTACGCCTACACACACACACCTACATACCTACGCCTACACACACACCTACGCCTACACACACACACACACACACACCTACGCCTACACACACACACACACACACCTAACCTAAACATCCACATTCACACTACTAACTACATCTCCACTAACCTTAACCCTAACCTAAACATCCACATTCACACTACTAACTACATCTCCACTAACCTTAACCCTAACCTAAACATCCACATTCACACTACTAACTACATCTCCACTAACCTTAACCCTAACCTAAACATCCACATTCACACTACTAACTACATCTCCACTAACCTTAACCCTAACCTAAACATCCACATTCACACTACTAACTACATCTCCACTAACCTTAACCCTAACCTAAACATCCACATTCACACTACTAACTACATCTCCACTAACCTTAACCCTAACCTAAACATCCACATTCACACTACTAACTACATCTCCACTAACATCTAACCTAAACATCTCCACATTCACACAACTAACTACATCTCCACTAACCTTAACCCTAACCTAAACATCCACATTCACACTACTAACTACATCTCCACTAACATCTAACCGAAACATCTCCACATTCACACAACTAACTACATCTCCACTAACATCTAACCTAAACATCTCCACATTCACACTACTAACTACATCTCCACTAACATCTAACCTAAACATCTCCACATTCACACAACTAACTACATCTCCACTAACATCTAACCTAAACATCTCCACATTCACACTACTAACTACATCTCCACTAACCTTAACCCTAACCTAAAGTTGCTTGTCTGAACTGCTTCAATGCAATTGAATCAGCTGTACAAATGGACTGAATGTAGAGAATGTAAGCTGCGTAAGGCCTTCTGATTTAGAGTATCTGCTAAATACCTGGATGTCAATACGATCCCTGGGCATAGAGATAGGGGAGTGCACTCCATATTATTGACAGATTGGCCAAGAGGAGGATATTTCAGCATCATCTGTGTTTTAAAGCCGCACAAAACTAAAGACACTTTAATGAAGCCAGAATCTTCTCTGCAATCTGGCCTCTCTGTGA
This sequence comes from Ilyophis sp. 1 JC-2022, assembly GCA_022702515.1. Lineage (NCBI taxonomy): Eukaryota > Metazoa > Chordata > Actinopteri > Anguilliformes > Synaphobranchidae > Ilyophis > Ilyophis sp. 1 JC-2022. The sequence goes on along the minus strand of CM040395.1, from coordinate 72,186,184 downwards.
ACTGGGAATTCCAGGAAAACCATTACGTTCATTATTTATGTTTTCCTTCAAGTCTACCGTGAACCACAGACTTAATGACAGTAAATACTCAGGCAAAACTCACACACTCCTTCTAGTTGCACAAACACATGTGTTGTTATGTTACATGTGTGTGAAAATATGAAGAAGAAAAAGGCTGTGTCTTTGAGATAGTGCTCCTATAGCAGGAAGGCTGTGTCTTTGAGATGGTGATCCTATAGGAGGAAGGCCGTGTCTTTGAGATGGTGCTCCCATAGCAGGAAGGCCGTGTCTTTGAGATGGTGCTCCCATAGCAGGAAGGCCGTGTCTTTGAGATGGTGCTCCTATAGCAGGAAGGCCGTGTCTTTGAGATGGTGCTCCCATAGCAGGAAGGCCGTGTCTTTGAGATGGTGCTCCTATAGCAGGAAGGCCGTGTCTTTGAGATGGTGCTCCTATAGCAGGAAGGCTGTGTCTTTGAGATGGTGATCCTATAGGAGGAAGGCCGTGTCTTTGAGATGGTGCTCCCATAGCAGGAAGGCCGTGTCTTTGAGATGGTGCTCCTATAGCAGGAAGGCCGTGTCTTTGAGATGGTTCTCCCATAGCAGGAAGGCCGTGTCTTTGAGATGGTGCTCCTATAGCAGGAAGGCCGTGTCTTTGAGATGGTGCTCCTATAGCAGGAAGGCCGTGTCTTTGAGATGGTGATCCTATAGCAGGAAGGCCGTGTCTTTGAGATGGTGATCCTATAGCAGGAAGGCCGTGTCTTTGAGATGGTGCTCCTATAGCAGGTTTATGTCTGTAGATACTTCTCTCACTTAAAAATGGAACTGGGAATTTAGAACATTGTAACAATTCATCAATCTGTTCTATTAATAACTCCATCAGGTGAATTATTCTGAATCAATCTCTATCAAATGCTGACTACACATTGCAGCCTATTGGATTGTGAGTGGCTTTGTAAGTAAGCAGACTGAAGAACATTATGTTACATTATTATATTCATTCCACATACAGTGTAAGGAGATATAAGTTAATTCAGTAATGGTACCATACTCCCGGACCAGTGAGGGAATGTACTCCATGCAGAAGCCCTAAATGTGGGAGATTAAAACGCATATTTGCCCTGTTCTGAGTTATCAGAGAGCAGCAGCAGGTGTGTGTGGGTGTGGCCCTGCCCACCAGGCTGATTAGTGGGCGGGAGGCGTCCACACGGGCGCAGATTCGCTGTACAGTTCCACACTGTTTCACATGTACAAGCAGAGCTGCTGTTGTGTCTAACTACAGTTCCACTGTTTCATGTGTACAAGCAGAGCTGCTGTTGTGTCTAACTACAGTTCCACTGTTTCATGTGTACAAGCAGAGCTGCTGTTGTGTCTAACTACAGTTCCGCACTGTTTCACATGTACAAGCAGAGCTGCTGTTGTGTCTAACTACAGTTCCGCACTGTTTCACATGTACAAGCAGAGCTGGTGTTGTGTCTAACTACAGTTTCACTGTTTCATGTGTACAAGCAGAGCTGGTGTTGTGTCTAACTACAGTTCCACTGTTTCATGTGTACAAGCAGAGCTGGTGTTGTGTCTAACTACAGTTCCGCACTGTTTCACATGTACAAGCAGAGCTGCTGTTGTGTCTAACTACAGTTCCACACTGTTTCATGTGTACAAGCAGAGCTGCTGTTGTGTCTAACTACAGTTCCGCACTGTTTCACATGTACAAGCAGAGCTGGTGTTGTGTCTAACTACAGTTCCGCACTGTTTCACATGTACAAGCAGAGCTGCTGTTGTGTCTAACTACAGTTCCACACTGTTTCATGTGTACAAGCAGAGCTGCTGTTGTGTCTAACTACAGTTCCGCACTGTTTCACATGTACAAGCAGAGCTGCTGTTGTGTCTGTGGCAAGGTCGAGTGCCACCGCTCGTGAAAGGACTGAAAGACACTGAGTTCGTTTTAACAACCCGCTGGGTTCTTTTATTATTATTATTCTTTTTCGTTTTTACTTGTCGGCTCTGGCTTCCCCGGAGCTTTCCTTTCTCCGTCCACAGCCAGCCCCGTTTGTTCGCCCGTCTCTCTCTTTTCAAGCCCCGCTCACTGTCATAGCAATCAGAAACAATTAAACCATTAATCAATTACGTTTCCCTGTGATGCTGATTAACTTATGACAGCTGTGGCTCAGGGTCCGAGAACCGATCCGCTCACTCTCTCTCTGCACGCAGAGGCTAACCACGCCCACCCTGCCACAGTGTCTAACTACAGTTCCACTGTTTCATGTGTACAAGCAGAGCTGCTGTTGTGTCTAACTACAGTTCCACACTGTTTCATGTGTACAAGCAGAGCTGCTGTTGTGTCTAACTACAGTTCCACTGTTTCATGTGTACAAGCAGAGCTGCTGTTGTGTCTAACTACAGTTCCACTGTTTCATGTGTACAAGCAGAGCTGCTGTTGTGTCTAACTACAGTTCCGCACTGTTTCACATGTACAAGCAGAGCTGGTGTTGTGTCTAACTACAGTTCTACTGTTTCACATGTACAAGCAGAGCTGCTGTTGTGTCTAACTACAGTTCCACTGTTTCATGTGTACAAGCAGAGCTGGTGTTGTGTCTAACTACAGTTCCACTGTTTCATGTGTACAAGCAGAGCTGCTGTTGTGTCTAACTACAGTTCCACATGTACAAGCAGAGCTGGTGTTGTGTCTAACTACAGTTCCACTGTTTCATGTGTACAAGCAGAGCTGCTGTTGTGTCTAACTACAGTTCCACTGTTTCATGTGTACAAGCAGAGCTGCTGTTGTGTCTAACTACAGTTCCACTGTTTCATGTGTACAAGCAGAGCTGGTGTTGTGTCTAACTACAGTTCCACACTGTTTCACATGTACAAGCAGAGCTGGTGTTGTGTCTAACTACAGTTCCACTGTTTCATGTGTACAAGCAGAGCTGGTGTTGTGCTTAATGTGTGACGTGTAGTCTATTTCACGTGTCTGCGGAAGTCAGGAATGTTCTCAGGATCCCCAGATGGCTCGGTTCATGAACGAGAGGCGCTTGAGTTATAGGGGTCTTAATTGCTTACGTATGGAGGTCCATAGACATACATCCCATAATCCCCACTACTGACTGTGACTTCACATGAAGTCCCCGCTGCCCCTCCCTGTCTGAACCCCACTTTGAACCCCACTTTGAACCCCACTTTGAACCCCACTTTGAACCCCACTTTGAACCTCCGACCATTCTCTCTATCTCGCTCTCTCTCTCTCCTCCCCCTCTTTTTCTTTCTCTCCCCCCTCTCTCTCTCTCCTCCTCTGTCTCTCCCCCTCTCTCTTCCCTCCCTCTCTCTCTCCCCCCCTCTCTCTCTCTCTCTCTCTCTCTCTCTCTCTCTCTCTCTCTCTCTCTCCCTCCCTCTCAGTATGTGTGTAGTATATTTACGGCTGTGTACTTGATTAGTTGTGATTATAGACGCGCTCGGTAAGTGTTTAGTATCTGAGCGGTTTGAGCTCACGCAGAAAGCACAGAAGCGCTCTCCCCCGCTGTTATTCCCGCCCCTCAGGAATAACCCGCGCACGGAGGAAGGCTGGATTTATTGGCTTCTATTGCCCATACCGAGAACCAGAACATTTTTTACAAATTTGAAAAGCATGACTGACTGTACTCTAGCTCTTCACTCACACCCAGTGATGCACACACGCACACGCACACGCACACGCAAGCACACATGCAGACATATTGCACACACACAGCCGCACAGGCACACACACACACACACACACGTACACATGCATGCGCACACACACGCATTCACATGCGCACACACACACACACACACACACACACGTACACATGCATGCACACACACGCATTCACATGCACACACACACACACACACATGTACACATGCATGCACACACACGCATTCACATGCACGCATTCACATGCACACACACACACACACACATGTACACATGCATGCACACACACGCATTCACATGCACACACACGCATTCACATGCACACACACACACACACGGGACAAAGCGTTCAGTCTGTTCACTGATTTCAGCTGGAGAATGCCCCAATACTGCATGACTCAGCTAAGAATGAATATAGTCTGTTAACTTGTATAAAAGTGAACACACATCCAGTTTAGTGAACAAAGTAAGCACTGCAGCGGGGTTATATTTCTCCTGGCGGAGGCCATTCGCAACAGTACTGTGGGATTCTGCTTGTCTGCTTTCGTCTGCACTTTAGTGTCGGTTTAATCTATTTAAAAGCACGTTATACCTGGGTGTAAAAGACCTAGTCATACTGTGCGCTTTTTTAGCAAGTTGTCTTTTTTAATGTTATTTCAGCAGCAAAGTGTTTTTGTCAGTGTTTGTGTCTGAAGAACGTTGTACATCTCCTCCCTGCAAAGGGGAGTGGCACCTATGTGAGGAAGTTTGAGTGCTTGTGACAGAAAGCCTGAGGACTTGGCTTTTGTGTAGTCTTTCCTAAAAAGCATGTTTAGGGAATCTCTTTAAAATATGGAAACCTTTATTCTCCTGTCCCCTTTCTGATCAGACCTCGCACAATGACTCATCTTCACACTCAACTCAACCATCGGCAGTTTTTGTTCAGTCTATTCTATTTAATGATCAAACAGGCGCATTTTTACCCTTTTAGCCAGGAGGAATAAAATGGCAGTGTATGAGCTCCCAGCATGCCCTCCTCCAGCGCCATGCACGGCTTTGAAGCTCCGTGTGTAAGAGAATACGCTGAACCTGTTCCCCGTGAGCGCCTCCAGAGCCATCCATCACACACGCCTCCCTCTCAGCTGCCTAAGAAAAGGGAACAGCCTGCAGACAACTGCACAGCCTACAGGGGACTGCACAGCCTACAGGGGACTGTGCATCCAGGGGATTAGTTCACAGCCAGGGGATTAGTGCACAGCCTACAGAGGATTACTGCACAGCCAGGGGATTACTGCACAGCCAGAGGATTACTGCACAGCCTACAGAGGATTACTGCACAGCCAGGGGATTACTGCACAGCCAGAGGATTACTGCACAGCCAGAGGATTACTGCACAGCCAGGGGATTACTGCACAGCCAGAGGATTACTGCACAGCCTACAGAGGATTACTGCACAGCCTACAGAGGATTACTGCACAGCCTACAGAGGATTACTGCACAGCCTACAGAAGATTACTGCACAGCCTACAGGGGATTACTGCCCAGCCAGGGGATTACTGCACAGCCAGGGGATTAGTGCACAGTCAGGGGATTAGTGCACAGCCAGGGGATTACTGCACTGCTTGGAGTTTTTTTGTTCAAGTATTTTGAATTGCAGAAATTTTTTAAATTTTGAATATGTAATTAAGGGTTTGAATTTGGAAACCCGTTGCCTAGGCAAAATAAGGAGCGCAGTTGTGCTCTGCGCTCATCCGTGTTGGTTAATGATAGCGCTCAATATCAAAGAGACCGATAAACAACAAGCCATGTTATTGTTTTGACAGGGGGGGTATACCGTGAGGTAGCCTAATAAAGTTAATGTGTGGGTCATTCTATATGCGTAGCCTGTAGGCTATACATTAAAAATGGAGGAGTCAAGAAAAATTGTAATTGTAATTGGAGTGCCATTTGGAAATATTACGGGTTCTCTGCCATTGGAGACAAACTAATAACCAAGAAAGCAGCACCTGCCCTCCTAACCCTCCAAAGACACCTTTCCCCTCCAAAGACACCTTTTCCCTCCAAAAACACCTTTCCCCTCCAAAGACACCTTTTCCCCTCCAAAGACACCTTTTCCCTCCAAAAACACCTTTTCCCTCCAAAGACACCTTTTCCCTCCAAAGACACCTTTTCCCTCCAAAGGCACCTTTTCCCTCCAAAGACACCTTTTCCCTCCAAAGACACCTTTTCCCTCCAAAAACACCTTTTCCCTCCAAAGACACATTTTCCTCCAAAGACACCTTTTCCCTCCCAAGACAGCTTTTCACCTTTTCCAAAGGCACCTTTTCCCTCAAAGGACACCTTTTCCCTCCAAAAAACAACCTTTTCCTCTCCACAGACACTTTTCCCCCTCCAAAGACAACCCTTTTCCCTCCAAAAACACCTTTTTCCCTACAAAGACCCTTTTCCTTTCCCTCAAAAGACACCTTTTTACCCTTTTCCCTCCAACAGACACCTTTTCCCTCCAAAAGACACCTTTTCCCCTCAAAAGACACCTTTTTCCCTCCAAAGGCGATTCCGTTAGTTTTCCCTCCAAAGGCGATCGTTAGCCATGCGTTGTAAAAAAGCCATTGCCGTTGCTGGAATTAGAGCTGAGACTCAGGTTCGTTATAAATTTTTATAGCAGTTTATCTACCGAGTCTTTGAATTTGCTGTGAGGCATAATTGACATTATGATCTTCCCTGGTTTTATTTTGCTTGGTAAGACTTTGCAAGATACTGTTGTCATTAATTCTGAGTTATAGCTTAATGTGTTTAAAGGGGTAATGAACACTAAATCAAATATTTTGAGTTATAAAGCTGAGTATTTTGTCTCATTTCATAAATCACATATATCCTATCGTTTAAAAAAACTAAAATGTAATTAAGCTGTGCCACTGGCATTTTGTTGTCAGAAAAAGAGGCCAATTCACTGAAATCCACATCTGAAACGTTTTAGTTTGACGCAACGCAAGCCTCTATCCATGGCGTGAAAAAAAGGTAAAAACCTTTTTTACACACAATCAAGTCAACGGCCTCTATCTCCCTCTTTTTGATTGACGAGGTATTATTCAAAAACTGCGCCACAAGATGACGTAGCCTTTATTTTCAAATGGGTTTCTTTAATTTCAAATGGGTTTCCGTTTGAAGTTTTCATGACGCATTACTAAACGGATCTATCGCCCCTCCCTCCTGTCTGTGTTAGGGTTAGGGTTAGGTCACTCCAGCCCAATTCACGTCATTTGAAATTATGAAGTGGGCGGAGACGAAACAAAAGCTGATGTTTATTACCCCTTTAAGCCATTTAGCTACATGTTTAATGGGAAGTTAAAACTTGGCCATAATAATTATACATTTAGGCAAAGGCAACGTTTTAATGTTTTATTATTTTGTCGTTGGGACGGGGGATATTGGCTGAAATTTTCTGTATTTTTCCTGTTTTTTTTTCTGTATTTCTCTTGTAATGGTTCTCCTTGCGTGTCTCCTGTTTCTCTTGTATTTCTCCTGTGTTTCTTCTGTATTTCCCGTAGTGTTTTCTCTGTATTCCCGTAGTGCGTCCTGAGCTTCAATTCTAGGAGTATGAGCAGTTACTCAGCGTTAGGACAGTGGCTCAGATGCTTCACTGACTAGGAGTATGAGCAGGTACTCAGCGTTTGGACAGTGGTGATGTGCACTGACTGTAGGAGTATGTACTCAGCGTTTGGACAGTGGTGATGTGCACTGACTGTAGGCGTATGTACTCAGCGTTTGGACAGTGGTGATGTGCACTGACTGTAGGCGTATGTACTCAGCGTTTGGACAGTGGTGATGTGCACTGACTGTAGGTGTATGTACTCAGCGTTTGGACAGTGCTGATGTGCACATTAAACGTTTTTGCACCTGGATGTTTTTTCCTTTAAAAGGTTTGGGATGGGTGTGGTTTTTTAAAATGTCAGCGCCGTTTGCCAGACGGACCGTGGAGACAACCATGGTGTGCCTCAGAGCTTAGAGATTCCTCCAGCGCTGTCATCCATGGCCACGCCCCCTCATCAATAGGGCCACATCCCTTATTTCCTGACTGCAGTGGAAGGAAAAGTCTTGTGTGCCGCTGATAAGCAGGTGGAGAGGGAAGTCAAAGCGGAGCTGTAATCATGATGCACAGCGTTTGCTTATCAAGAGCAATCAGCTTGTTTATGTTGCCCTGGACTTGGGGACGGAATACGACGGTTTAAGTGAACGACACGATACGCAGCCGATGCTATAACATCTGCCCACGTTAAGTGCCTTCCTCAAAAACTCGTGCCATGCTAGCCAACGCAGTGCTGAAAAATGCTAAATTTTTTAAATTCAACCCTATGTAATGACTATTGTATTTCACACAAATAATGCATTCTCCAGTTATGTAGTAATTCATTTGCATGCGTCCACATCAGCTCAGTGAGGCGGTACGCACTGGAGTTCTGTGTGGAGTTTAGCACAGTGAGGTGGTACGCACTAGAGTTCTGTGTGGAGTTTAGCGCAGTGAGGTGGTACGCACTGGAGTTCTGTGTGGAGTTTAGCGCAGTGAGGCGGTACGCACTGGAGTTCTGTGTGGAGTTTAGCACAGTGAGGTGGTACGCACTGGAGTTCTGTGTGGAGTTTAGCGCAGTGAGGTGGTACGCGCTGGAGTTCTGTGTGGAGTTTAGCGCAGTGAGGTGGTACGCACTGGAGTTCTGTGTGGAGTTTAGCGCAGTGAGGTGGTACGCACTGGAGTTTTGTGTGGAGTTTAGCGCAGTGAGGTGGTACGCACTGGAGTTCTGTGTGGAGTTTAGCACAGTGAGGTGGTACGCACTGGAGTTCTGTGGAGTTTAGCGCAGTGAGGTGGTACGCACTGGAGTTCTGTGTTGAGTTTAGCGCAGTGAGGTGGTACGCACTGGAGTTTTGTGTTGAGTTTAGCGCAGTGAGGTGGTACGCACTGGAGTTTTGTGTTGAGTTTAGCGCAGTGAGGTGGTACACACTGGAGTTTTGTGTTGAGTTTAGCGCAGTGAGGTGGTACGCACTGGAGTTCTGTGTTGAGTTTAGCGCAGTGAGGTGGTACACACTGGAGTTCTGTGTTGAGTTTAGCGCAGTGAGGTGGTACGTACTGGTGTTTTGTGTTGAGTTTAGCACAGTGAGGTGGTACACACTGGAGTTCTGTGTTGAGTTTAGCACAGTGAGGTGGTACGCACTGGAGTTCTGTGTTGAGTTTAGCGCAGTGAGGTGGTACGCACTGGAGTTTTGTGTGGAGTTTAGCGCAGTGAGGTGGTACGCACTGGAGTTTTGTGTTGAGTTTAGCGCAGTGAGGCGGTACACACTGGAGTTCTGTGTTGAGTTTAGTGCAGTGAGGCGGTACACACTGGAGTTCTGTGTTGAGTTTAGCGCAGTGAGGTGGTACACACTGGAGTTCTGTGTTGAGTTTAGCGCAGTGAGGCGGTACACACTGGAGTTCTGTGTTGAGTTTAGCGCAGTGAGGCGGTACACACTGGTGTTTTGTGTTGAGTTTAGCGCAGTGAGGCGGTACACACTGGAGTTTTGTGTTGAGTTTAGCGCAGTGAGGTGGTACGCACTGGAGTTCTGTGTTGAGTTTAGTGCAGTGAGGCGGTACACACTGGAGTTCTGTGTGGAGTTTAGCGCAGTGAGGCGGTACACCCTGGAGTTCTGTGTTGAGTTTAGCGCAGTGAGGTGGTACACACTGGAGTTCTGTGTTGAGTTTAGCGCAGTGAGGTGGTACGCACTGGAGTTCTGTGTGGAGTTTAGTGCAGTGAGGTGGTACACACTGGAGTTCTGTGTTGAGTTTAGCGCAGTGAGGTGGTACGCACTGGAGTTCTGTGTTGAGTTTAGTGCAGTGAGGCGGTACACACTGGAGTTCTGTGTGGAGTTTAGCGCAGTGAGGCGGTACACCCTGGAGTTCTGTGGAGTTCAGCACAGTGAGGCAGTACGCACTGGAGTTCTGTGTTGAGTTTAGCACAGTGAGGTGGTACACACTGGAGTTCTGTGTTGAGTTTAGCGCAGTGAGGCGGTACACACTGGAGTTCTGTGTTGAGTTTAACACAGTGAGGTGGTACACACTGGAGTTCTGTGTTGAGTTTAGCACAGTGAGGTGGTACGCACTGGAGTTCTGTGTTGAGTTTAGCGCAGTGAGGCAGTACGCACTGGAGTTCTGTGTTGAGTTTAGCGCAGTGAGGCGGTACACACTGGAGTTCTGTGTTGAGTTTAGCGCAGTGAGGCGGTACACACTGGAGTTCTGTGTTGAGTTTAGCACAGTGAGGTGGTACACACTGGAGTTCTGTGTTGAGTTTAGCGCAGTGAGGTGGTACACACTGGAGTTCTGTGTTGAGTTTAGCACAGTGAGGTGGTACGCACTGGAGTTCTGTGTTGAGTTTAGCGCAGTGAGGTGGTACACACTGGAGTTCTGTGTTGAGTTTAGCACAGTGAGGTGGTACACACTGGAGTTCTGTGTTGAGTTTAGCGCAGTGAGGTGGTACACACTGGAGTTCTGTGTTGAGTTTAGCACAGTGAGGTGGTACGCACTGGAGTTCTGTGTTGAGTTTAGCACAGTGAGGTGGTACACCCTGGAGTTCTGTGGAGTTCAGCACAGTGAGGCAGTACGCACTGGCGTTCTGGAACACACTGCATGTTAATAACTATACACACACACACACACACACACACACACTCACTTTCATCTGCTGCTTTATATATATGTTGCACAAAAAACAGCACATAATTTTATATTTCATCTTGTGACACTCAAGTAGGTAGCACTATGAGCCTGTGCTTAATTTGTACTGTATGTGGTAGTTGTATATTCTGCTCTGTGAGTACTGAGGTATTCTTGTTGCTCTGTTTTGGGAATGCATGGACATTGTGTCAGTGGTCCTGTTGACAGGCCAGTTTGTCTCCCTTTGGGAATGTTGCTTGTTGGACATGCTCCATTTTTAGATGCAGGTGGCTCAGGCTTTCTGATCCATCTTTGTGACAAACTATGATGTTACTCTGAAGTGCAATGCATGTTCAGCAGACTAAGCATATTAGAAATCTCCACGTTGTTGGCTTTAGGCTTTATCAAACACCTGATTTTTACTTGTGATTTTTACTCTGTAAGTTCAGATAGATCTGAGATTAATGTTCTTTCAGTGTTGCCTGCATTTGTGAGAAAAAAAACACAATTTGAGAAGAACACATTGGGAGAGTTCTGGGAGTAAGAGGAAAGAAAACAAAATTTGTAACTCAGGAAATTTGGATGTTTTTGTAAACAGGCCCTCGCTATTTCCTGTTTAAGATGGTGGGTCCCTTGCAGTCATACATTGCTGTCACGCCGTGAAAAGTCCATCTGCAGCATACCGAGAAAACTGGCAAAATCACTCCTGAAAAACCCCAGCCCTAAAGAAGAGGGTGAAATTGAGCCTAATTCAAGGTGTTCTGGAACTTTCTTTATTTTACTCACCTTCTTCCTCAATTACAAGTATATTAAAACAAACTAGCGTCTGTCTGCCGCAAAGATGAAATTTACGATAAGATCACAGGCTTCTCATTTACTTACGAAATACCCTGAATAATAACGTGTTTCTCCAATTCAGTCAAAATTAACTACATTTAATGTGCTCATCCACAGGATGCCTTTTCAAAGCATTTTTGTGTACATCTCCTTTTTTTGTGGATCTGCAAATAAAATTACCAGAATTAAAATTTTGAATGTAATTTTACTATAACCATGGCTAGTTTTTATTTGAATAGAATTTTACTGTAACCATGATTCGTTTGTTTGCAGTACTGATTTAGGTTCTTTATTTATTCTCAGTTTCCAGACGACAGAAAATGCAGATTTCTTGCCGTCAGCTCCTCAGTCTTATCTAACGAGGGATTCTTTAAATTGGGCTTAATTTACAGGCACACCCCACCCCTTCCTCGTGCGGCTCCATGCAGTAATCAGCTAATCAGCCGGCTCCTTTATCAGCACATCTTAATAAAAACTGAAATGATTGGGCCACGGCCCACAGCTTCCCATGGTGCTCAGGGAGGAGGTGAGGGGAGCGAAAAACAAAAGCCCCAAACATCCTGCTGAGAGCAGGAGAGAGAGCGGCGGCTGGGGCGGGATGGGGCGGGGTGGGATGGGATGGGACGCTGAAAAGAGAGAAGGGGGAGGAGCCAGCTCTGTCACGCGAGGAACAGGAGGAAGATTTGTGTGAGCTGTGCTGTCACGGTGCGTGTGTGAGTGTGTGTGCGTGTGTGTGTGTGTGTGCATGTGTGTGTGTGTCTGTGTGCGTGTGCCTGATTGTGTGTGTGCGCGTGCGTGTGTGCGTGCATGTGTGTGTGTGTGTGTGCACGTGCGTGTGTGTGTGATTGTGTGTGTGTGTGTGCGTGATTGTGTGTGTGCGTGTGCGTGATTGTGTGTGTGCGTGATTGTGTGTGTGTGTGTGCGTGATTGTGTGGAGCCACTGGAGCAGTTATTTACAGTGTTATGAGGACCGGTATTTACACAAGCCACAAAATAAGGGTGTGGTCACTCCATTAAGAGTTCCTGCTTTATTTACAGTGAGAGCGGTCCATTTGAGTCCTGCTAACTCGCTGCTCTGAGATGTATCCTTCTGCCACAGCTCTAAATCCAGAGGCCTCATATTTACACAAGCCACAAAATATGGGTGCGGTTTTCAGGTCTTACCACAAATTCAACAAGAAAAGGGGGCCGCCAAGACGCTTTAATCTATTGGATAGGCTGTCCCGGGGGGGGGTGGGGCCAATCAGGCCAGATGTGCTTGAGTGCTCAAAATATGTAAAAAAGAAAAAAACACTAAAAATCTATTCTTCAGTCAAAGCAAGAGTAACCGCGACAGTCACATGATCTGAAAGTTCACGCATGTAACAACACCATGTAACATCCGTGTAACATCCATGACACAGCACTGCATGTCTCTGTGCCCTCTCCTGATATTTGGTCCGTAGAGTTATAGTCTTCCTTTGGTTTTCTCACAAATTTTGACCACGGAAGATTGAAAGTGCAGCCTTTAAATTCATTCACACTATGGAAGAGCTTTTTAAAAGGCTATATTTGGCCTTACTGGGGTGTAAATATAGAAACATGCTTACATGCAATGCCATGAAGCCAGGGCACCACCGCATGCTTACTGCGCCAGTGGGTGACACGCAAGGCTTACATAGTGTTTATAGACATTACGGCATGCATTGGGTGTAGGCATAAAGGCTAACATAGTGTGTATAGGCATTACTGTGCTGTAAATGCAGAGTATATATGAGCTATATTACAGAAATGTATTAATGCCAGTATGTCTGTAGCTCCCTGCTTACACACAAACATATTTACTATATTACAGAAATGTATTAATGCCAGTATGTCTGTAGCTCCCTGCTTACACACAAACATATTTACTATATTACAGAAATGTATTAATGCCAGTATGTCTGTAGCTCCCTGCTTACACACAAACATATTTACTATATTACAGAAATGTATGAATGCCAGTATGTCTGTAGCTCCCTGCTTACACACAAACATATTTATAAGAGCAGAAAACACCAAGTTATTAGTAAAATGTGTGAGTATCCCCGCGTGGCGTGCATATTATCCACAGAGAGATAATACGCACTGGCGCTTTCTGACCTGTGCCAGCCAGCTCAGCTTAAGCGTATCTGACCTGCGGATGACCACAGCGGAGCAGAGCATGTGGCTTTAGTTTGCACTCCGCCACGGCACGGGATGAATGGCCTATGGATTCAAAAGGGATGAGAAAAACGAAGGAATGCTGTGTGTTTTATTGGACTGCCGGGCCTGGAGAACGTCTGTGTCATATTACAAGCCCCTTGTAGATAAGCAGACAGGGAGGGGTTCAGGGTTATATATTATTGGTGTTCTGGGATGGGGGGTTGCCTGGTGCTGAGCGATTGAGAAAATAACTTCTCATGCAATATTTGGAATGCCATCGTCCAGATACCTCATGTGCGTAACCGTGCGTGTTTGGGATGCATACATTCATCCGTGTCTGACAATTCCCTTTCTAGGGTATAATCATAATTATTGTTCTTTTTTATTACATAGCCTATACATAAGTAATTGTAATTTTTTATCATAATAAACTTTATTTGTGGTGCAGTATTGTTTTAAATAACAGAGATCAGAGATTATGGGTAAAAGTGTGAGAAACTGTAAACATTAATAACCTTTAGCACGTGTCGTGTGTTTGAACTCTCCAGCTGAGGAGATTGTGTCACTCAAAGCACAATCAGTCATCATTAGAGTCATTAGCGTAGCCACTGGACCTGTTATCTACAGCTGTTGTGAGGACCGGCTTAATGTGACCTGCTTTAACTTTCTCACACTCAATTGGAATCAAACTAGCAGCAAGTGGTTCATGCTTCCTGTGTTTTTATGAAGTTTTCTCCATGATGGAACCACATTTGCCATATTATTTGACATTTTATTTTTTATTATAAACGACCACAACCTTATAAGTGTTAAAAACATTGATCGTTCGATGGTAAACAGCCAAAACTCGGGTGACAGATCACAGTTATTCGTAATCAGATTTGCAGAATTGTAACTCCTTTGTTTCACTGCCATTGTGGGGCCAGAGGGGAAATGCTCACACGATGTGTCTCTCTCACGAACAGCGGTGGCTTCCCGTTGGCAGCGTCCATCAACGTAAGTGAAATGTCTCGGTGGAAAAAAAGCTGGGGGCTGAGAAGCGGAAAAGGTCAAATGGCTGCAGCGGTTCAAGTGAAAGAAGTGGCTTCCCCTCTAAATAAGAAACACACTTTCCCCTCTACCACACTTTCCCCTCTACCACAGCTCTTTAGATAACACACTTTCCCCTCTACCACAGCCCTTTAGATAACACACTTTCCCCTCTACCACAGCTCTTTAGATAAGAAACACACTTTCCCCTCTACCACACTTTCCCCTCTACCACAGCTCTTTAGATAAGAAACACACTTTCCCCTCTACCACAGCTCTTTAGATAAGAAACACACTTTCCCCTCTACCCCTTTCTCTACCACAGCTCTTTAGATAAGAAACACACTTTCCCCTCTACCACAGCTCTTTAGATAAGAAACACACTTTCCCCTCTACCACAGCTCTTTAGATAAGAAACACACTTTCCCCTCTACCACAGCTCTTTAGATAAGAAACACACTTTCCCCTCTACCACAGCTCTTTAGATAAGAAACACACTTTCCCCTCTACCACAGCTCTTTAGATAAGAAACACACTTTCCCCTCTACCACAGCTCTTTAGATAAGAAACACACTTTCCCCTCTACCACAGCTCTTTAGATAAGAAACACACTTTCCCCTCTACCACAGCTCTTTAGATAAGAAACACACTTTCCCCTCTACCACAGCTCTTTAGATAAGAAACACACTTTCCCCTCTACCACAGCTCTTTAGATAAGAAACACACTTTCCCCTCTACCACAGCTCTTTAGATAAGAAACACACTTTCCCCTCTACCACAGCTCTTTAGATAAGAAACACACTTTCCCCTCTACCACAGCTCTTTAGATAAGAAACACACTTTCCCCTCTACCACAGCTCTTTAGATAAGAAACACACTTTCCCCTCTACCACAGCTCTTTAGATAAGAAACACACTTTCCCCTCTACCACAGCTCTTTAGATAAGAAACACACTTTCCCCTCTACCACAGCTCTTTAGATAAGAAACACACTTTCCCCTCTACCACAGCTCTTTAGATAAGAAACACACTTTCCCCTCTACCACAGCTCTTTAGATAAGAAACACACTTTCCCCTCTACCACAGCTCTTTAGATAAGAAACACACTTTCCCCTCTACCACAGCTCTTTAGATAAGAAACACACTTTCCCCTCTACCACAGCTCTTTAGATAAGAAACACACTTTCCCCTCTACCACAGCTCTTTAGATAAGAAACACACTTTCCCCTCTACCACAGCTCTTTAGATAAGAAACACACTTTCCCCTCTACCACAGCTCTTTAGATAAGAAACACACTTTCCCCTCTACCACAGCTCTTTAGATAAGAAACACACTTTCCCCTCTACCACAGCTCTTTAGATAAGAAACACACTTTCCCCTCTACCACAGCTCTTTAGATAAGAAACACACTTTCCCCTCTACCACAGCTCTTTAGATAAGAAACACACTTTCCCCTCTACCACAGCTCTTTAGATAAGAAACACACTTTCCCCTCTACCACAGCTCTTTAGATAAGAAACACACTTTCCCCTCTACCACAGCTCTTTAGATAAGAAACACACTTTCCCCTCTACCACAGCTCTTTAGATAAGAAACACACTTTCCCCTCTACCACAGCTCTTTAGATAAGAAACACACTTTCCCCTCTACCACAGCTCTTTAGATAAGAAACACACTTTCCCCTCTACCACAGCTCTTTAGATAAGAAACACACTTTCCCCTCTACCACAGCTCTTTAGATAAGAAACACACTTTCCCCTCTACCACAGCTCTTTAGATAAGAAACACACTTTCCCCTCTACCACAGCTCTTTAGATAAGAAACACACTTTCCCCTCTACCACAGCTCTTTAGATAAGAAACACACTTTCCCCTCTACCACAGCTCTTTAGATAAGAAACACACTTTCCCCTCTACCACAGCTCTTTAGATAAGAAACACACTTTCCCCTCTACCACAGCTCTTTAGATAAGAAACACACTTTCCCCTCTACCACAGCTCTTTAGATAAGAAACACACTTTCCCCTCTACCACAGCTCTTTAGATAAGAAACACACTTTCCCCTCTACCACAGCTCTTTAGATAAGAAACACACTTTCCCCTCTACCACAGCTCTTTAGATAAGAAACACACTTTCCCCTCTACCACAGCTCTTTAGATAAGAAACACACTTTCCCCTCTACCACAGCTCTTTAGATAAGAAACACACTTTCCCCTCTACCACAGCTCTTTAGATAAGAAACACACTTTCCCCTCTACCACAGCTCTTTAGATAAGAAACACACTTTCCCCTCTACCACAGCTCTTTAGATAAGAAACACACTTTCCCCTCTACCACAGCTCTTTAGATAAGAAACACACTTTCCCCTCTACCACAGCTCTTTAGATAAGAAACACACTTTCCCCTCTACCACAGCTCTTTAGATAAGAAACACACTTTCCCCTCTACCACAGCTCTTTAGATAAGAAACACACTTTCCCCTCTACCACAGCTCTTTAGATAAGAAACACACTTTCCCCTCTACCACAGCTCTTTAGATAAGAAACACACTTTCCCCTCTACCACAGCTCTTTAGATAAGAAACACACTTTCCCCTCTACCACAGCTCTTTAGATAAGAAACACACTTTCCCCTCTACCACAGCTCTTTAGATAAGAAACACACTTTCCCCTCTACCACAGCTCTTTAGATAAGAAACACACTTTCCCCTCTACCACAGCTCTTTAGATAAGAAACACACTTTCCCCTCTACCACAGCTCTTTAGATAAGAAACACACTTTCCCCTCTACCACAGCTCTTTAGATAAGAAACACACTTTCCCCTCTACCACAGCTCTTTAGATAAGAAACACACTTTCCCCTCTACCACAGCTCTTTAGATAAGAAACACACTTTCCCCTCTACCACAGCTCTTTAGATAAGAAACACACTTTCCCCTCTACCACAGCTCTTTAGATAAGAAACACACTTTCCCCTCTACCACAGCTCTTTAGATAAGAAACACACTTTCCCCTCTACCACAGCTCTTTAGATAAGAAACACACTTTCCCCTCTACCACAGCTCTTTAGATAAGAAACACACTTTCCCCTCTACCACAGCTCTTTAGATAAGAAACACACTTTCCCCTCTACCACAGCTCTTTAGATAAGAAACACACTTTCCCCTCTACCACAGCTCTTTAGATAAGAAACACACTTTCCCCTCTACCACAGCTCTTTAGATAAGAAACACACTTTCCCCTCTACCACAGCTCTTTAGATAAGAAACACACTTTCCCCTCTACCACAGCTCTTTAGATAAGAAACACACTTTCCCCTCTACCACAGCTCTTTAGATAAGAAACACACTTTCCCCTCTACCACAGCTCTTTAGATAAGAAACACACTTTCCCCTCTACCACAGCTCTTTAGATAAGAAACACACTTTCCCCTCTACCACAGCTCTTTAGATAAGAAACACACTTTCCCCTCTACCACAGCTCTTTAGATAAGAAACACACTTTCCCCTCTACCACAGCTCTTTAGATAAGAAACACACTTTCCCCTCTACCACAGCTCTTTAGATAAGAAACACACTTTCCCCTCTACCACAGCTCTTTAGATAAGAAACACACTTTCCCCTCTACCACAGCTCTTTAGATAAGAAACACACTTTCCCCTCTACCACAGCTCTTTAGATAAGAAACACACTTTCCCCTCTACCACAGCTCTTTAGATAAGAAACACACTTTCCCCTCTACCACAGCTCTTTAGATAAGAAACACACTTTCCCCTCTACCACAGCTCTTTAGATAAGAAACACACTTTCCCCTCTACCACAGCTCTTTAGATAAGAAACACACTTTCCCCTCTACCACAGCTCTTTAGATAAGAAACACACTTTCCCCTCTACCACAGCTCTTTAGATAAGAAACACACTTTCCCCTCTACCACAGCTCTTTAGATAAGAAACACACTTTCCCCTCTACCACAGCTCTTTAGATAAGAAACACACTTTCCCCTCTACCACAGCTCTTTAGATAAGAAACACACTTTCCCCTCTACCACAGCTCTTTAGATAAGAAACACACTTTCCCCTCTACCACAGCTCTTTAGATAAGAAACACACTTTCCCCTCTACCACAGCTCTTTAGATAAGAAACACACTTTCCCCTCTACCACAGCTCTTTAGATAAGAAACACACTTTCCCCTCTACCACAGCTCTTTAGATAAGAAACACACTTTCCCCTCTACCACAGCTCTTTAGATAAGAAACACACTTTCCCCTCTACCACAGCTCTTTAGATAAGAAACACACTTTCCCCTCTACCACAGCTCTTTAGATAAGAAACACACTTTCCCCTCTACCACAGCTCTTTAGATAAGAAACACACTTTCCCCTCTACCACAGCTCTTTAGATAAGAAACACACTTTCCCCTCTACCACAGCTCTTTAGATAAGAAACACACTTTCCCCTCTACCACAGCTCTTTAGATAAGAAACACACTTTCCCCTCTACCACAGCTCTTTAGATAAGAAACACACTTTCCCCTCTACCACAGCCCTTTAGATAAGAAACACACTTTCCCCTCTACCACAGCTCTTTAGATAAGAAACACACTTTCCCCTCTACCACAGCTCTTTAGATAAGAAACACACTTTCCCCTCTACCACAGCTCTTTAGATAAGAAACACACTTTCCCCTCTACCACAGCTCTTTAGATAAGAAACACACTTTCCCCTCTACCACAGCCCTTTAGATAAGAAACACACTTTCCCCTCTACCACAGCCCTTTAGATAAGAAACACACTTTCCCCTCTACCACAGCTCTTTAGATAAGAAACACACTTTCCCCTCTACCACAGCTCTTTAGATAAGAAACACACTTTCCCCTCTACCACAGCTCTTTAGATAAGAAACACACTTTCCCCTCTACCACAGCTCTTTAGATAAGAAACACACTTTCCCCTCTACCACAGCTCTTTAGATAAGAAACACACTTTCCCCTCTACCACAGCTCTTTAGATAAGAAACACACTTTCCCCTCTACCACAGCTCTTTAGATAAGAAACACACTTTCCCCTCTACCACAGCTCTTTAGATAAGAAACACACTTTCCCCTCTACCACAGCTCTTTAGATAAGAAACACACTTTCCCCTCTACCACAGCTCTTTAGATAAGAAACACACTTTCCCCTCTACCACAGCTCTTTAGATAAGAAACACACTTTCCCCTCTACCACAGCTCTTTAGATAAGAAACACACTTTCCCCTCTACCACAGCCCTTTAGATAAGAAACACACTTTCCCCTCTACCACAGCCCTTTAGATAAGAAACACACTTTCCCCTCTACCACAGCTCTTTAGATAAGAAACACACTTTCCCCTCTACCACAGCTCTTTAGATAAGAAACACACTTTCCCCTCTACCACAGCTCTTTAGATAAGAAACACACTTTCCCCTCTACCACAGCCCTTTAGATAAGAAACACACTTTCCCCTCTACCACAGCTCTTTAGATAAGAAACACACTTTCCCCTCTACCACAGCTCTTTAGATAAGAAACACACTTTCCCCTCTACCACAGCTCTTTAGATAAGAAACACACTTTCCCCTCTACCACAGCTCTTTAGATAAGAAACACACTTTCCCCTCTACCACAGCTCTTTAGATAAGAAACACACTTTCCCCTCTACCACAGCTCTTTAGATAAGAAACACACTTTCCCCTCTACCACAGCCCTTTAGATAAGAAACACACTTTCCCCTCTACCACAGCTCTTTAGATAAGAAACACACTTTCCCCTCTACCACAGCCCTTTAGATAAGAAACACACTTTCCCCTCTACCACAGCCCTTTAGATAAGAAACACACTTTCCCCTCTACCACAGCTCTTTAGATAAGAAACACACTTTCCCCTCTACCACAGCTCTTTAGATAAGAAACACACTTTCCCCTCTACCACAGCTCTTTAGATAAGAAACACACTTTCCCCTCTACCACAGCTCTTTAGATAAGAAACACACTTTCCCCTCTACCACAGCTCTTTAGATAAGAAACACACTTTCCCCTCTACCACAGCCCTTTAGATAAGAAACACACTTTCCCCTCTACCACAGCTCTTTAGATAAGAAACACACTTTCCCCTCTACCACAGCTCTTTAGATAAGAAACACACTTTCCCCTCTACCACAGCTCTTTAGATAAGAAACACACTTTCCCCTCTACCACAGCTCTTTAGATAAGAAACACACTTTCCCCTCTACCACAGCTCTTTAGATAAGAAACACACTTTCCCCTCTACCACAGCTCTTTAGATAAGAAACACACTTTCCCCTCTACCACAGCTCTTTAGATAAGAAACACACTTTCCCCTCTACCACAGCTCTTTAGATAAGAAACACACTTTCCCCTCTACCACAGCCCTTTAGATAAGAAACACACTTTCCCCTCTACCACAGCTCTTTAGATAAGAAACACACTTTCCCCTCTACCACAGCTCTTTAGATAAGAAACACACTTTCCCCTCTACCACAGCTCTTTAGATAAGAAACACACTTTCCCCTCTACCACAGCCCTTTAGATAAGAAACACACTTTCCCCTCTACCACAGCTCTTTAGATAAGAAACACACTTTCCCCTCTACCACAGCTCTTTAGATAAGAAACACACTTTCCCCTCTACCACAGCTCTTTAGATAAGAAACACACTTTCCCCTCTACCACAGCTCTTTAGATAAGAAACACACTTTCCCCTCTACCACAGCTCTTTAGATAAGAAACACACTTTCCCCTCTACCACAGCTCTTTAGATAAGAAACACACTTTCCCCTCTACCACAGCTCTTTAGATAAGAAACACACTTTCCCTCTACCACAGCTCTTTAGATAAGAAACACACTTTCCCCTCTACCACAGCTCTTTAGATAAGAAACACACTTTCCCCTCTACCACAGCTCTTTAGATAAGAAACACACTTTCCCCTCTACCACAGCTCTTTAGATAAGAAACACACTTTCCCCTCTACCACAGCTCTTTAGATAAGAAACACACTTTCCCCTCTACCACAGCTCTTTAGATAAGAAACACACTTTCCCCTCTACCACAGCTCTTTAGATAAGAAACACACTTTCCCCTCTACCACAGCTCTTTAGATAAGAAACACACTTTCCCCTCTACCACAGCTCTTTAGATAAGAAACACACTTTCCCCTCTACCACAGCTCTTTAGATAAGAAACACACTTTCCCCTCTACCACAGCTCTTTAGATAAGAAACACACTTTCCCCTCTACCACAGCTCTTTAGATAAGAAACACACTTTCCCCTCTACCACAGCTCTTTAGATAAGAAACACACTTTCCCCTCTACCACAGCTCTTTAGATAAGAAACACACTTTCCCCTCTACCACAGCTCTTTAGATAAGAAACACACTTTCCCCTCTACCACAGCTCTTTAGATAAGAAACACACTTTCCCCTCTACCACAGCTCTTTAGATAAGAAACACACTTTCCCCTCTACCACAGCTCTTTAGATAAGAAACACACTTTCCCCTCTACCACAGCTCTTTAGATAAGAAACACACTTTCCCCTCTACCACAGCTCTTTAGATAAGAAACACACTTTCCCCTCTACCACAGCTCTTTAGATAAGAAACACACTTTCCCCTCTACCACAGCTCTTTAGATAAGAAACACACTTTCCCCTCTACCACAGCTCTTTAGATAAGAAACACACTTTCCCCTCTACCACAGCTCTTTAGATAAGAAACACACTTTCCCCTCTACCACAGCTCTTTAGATAAGAAACACACTTTCCCCTCTACCACAGCTCTTTAGATAAGAAACACACTTTCCCCTCTACCACAGCTCTTTAGATAAGAAACACACTTTCCCCTCTACCACAGCTCTTTAGATAAGAAACACACTTTCCCCTCTACCACAGCTCTTTAGATAAGAAACACACTTTCCCCTCTACCACAGCTCTTTAGATAAGAAACACACTTTCCCCTCTACCACAGCTCTTTAGATAAGAAACACACTTTCCCCTCTACCACAGCTCTTTAGATAAGAAACACACTTTCCCCTCTACCACAGCTCTTTAGATAAGAAACACACTTTCCCCTCTACCACAGCTCTTTAGATAAGAAACACACTTTCCCCTCTACCACAGCTCTTTAGATAAGAAACACACTTTCCCCTCTACCACAGCTCTTTAGATAAGAAACACACTTTCCCCTCTACCACAGCTCTTTAGATAAGAAACACACTTTCCCCTCTACCACAGCTCTTTAGATAAGAAACACACTTTCCCCTCTACCACAGCTCTTTAGATAAGAAACACACTTTCCCCTCTACCACAGCTCTTTAGATAAGAAACACACTTTCCCCTCTACCACAGCTCTTTAGATAAGAAACACACTTTCCCCTCTACCACAGCTCTTTAGATAAGAAACACACTTTCCCCTCTACCACAGCTCTTTAGATAAGAAACACACTTTCCCCTCTACCACAGCTCTTTAGATAAGAAACACACTTTCCCCTCTACCACAGCTCTTTAGATAAGAAACACACTTTCCCCTCTACCACAGCTCTTTAGATAAGAAACACACTTTCCCCTCTACCACAGCTCTTTAGATAAGAAACACACTTTCCCCTCTACCACAGCTCTTTAGATAAGAAACACACTTTCCCCTCTACCACAGCTCTTTAGATAAGAAACACACTTTCCCCTCTACCACAGCTCTTTAGATAAGAAACACACTTTCCCCTCTACCACAGCTCTTTAGATAAGAAACACACTTTCCCCTCTACCACAGCTCTTTAGATAAGAAACACACTTTCCCCTCTACCACAGCTCTTTAGATAAGAAACACACTTTCCCCTCTACCACAGCTCTTTAGATAAGAAACACACTTTCCCCTCTACCACAGCTCTTTAGATAAGAAACACACTTTCCCCTCTACCACAGCTCTTTAGATAAGAAACACACTTTCCCCTCTACCACAGCCCTTTAGATAAGAAACACACTTTCCCCTCTACCACAGCCCTTTAGATAAGAAACACACTTTCCCCTCTACCACAGCTCTTTAGATAAGAAACACACTTTCCCCTTTACCACAGCCCTTTAGATAAGAAACACACTTTCCCCTCTACCACAGCCCTTTAGATAAGAAACACACTTTCCCCTCTACCACAGCTCTTTAGATAAGAAACACACTTTCCCCTCTACCACAGCTCTTTAGATAAGAAACACACTTTCCCCTCTACCACAGCTCTTTAGATAAGAAACACACTTTCCCCTCTACCACAGCTCTTTAGATAAGAAACACACTTTCCCCTCTACCACAGCTCTTTAGATAAGAAACACACTTTCCCCTCTACCACAGCCCTTTAGATAAGAAACACACTTTCCCCTCTACCACAGCCCTTTAGATAAGAAACACACTTTCCCCTCTACCACAGCTCTTTAGATAAGAAACACACTTTCCCCTCTACCACAGCTCTTTAGATAAGAAACACACTTTCCCCTCTACCACAGCTCTTTAGATAAGAAACACACTTTCCCCTCTACCACAGCTCTTTAGATAAGAAACACACTTTCCCCTCTACCACAGCCCTTTAGATAAGAAACACACTTTCCCCTCTACCACAGCCCTTTAGATAAGAAACACACTTTCCCCTCTACCACAGCCCTTTAGATAAGAAACACACTTTCCCCTCTACCACAGCTCTTTAGATAAGAAACGCACTTTCCCCTCTACCACAGCTCTTTAGATAAGAAACACACTTTCCCCTCTACCACAGCTCTTTAGATAAGAAACACACTTTCCCCTCTACCACAGCCCTTTAGATAAGAAACACACTTTCCCCTCTACCACAGCCCTTTAGATAAGAAACACACTTTCCCCTCTACCACAGCTCTTTAGATAAGAAACACACTTTCCCCTCTACCACAGCTCTTTAGATAAGAAACACACTTTCCCCTCTACCACAGCCCTTTAGATAAGAAACACACTTTCCCCTCTACCACAGCCCTTTAGATAAGAAACACACTTTCCCCTCTACCACAGCTCTTTAGATAAGAAACACACTTTCCCCTCTACCACAGCCCTTTAGATAAGAAACACACTTTCCCCTCTACCACAGCTCTTTAGATAAGAAACACACTTTCCCCTCTACCACAGCTCTTTAGATAAGAAACACACTTTCCCCTCTACCACAGCTCTTTAGATAAGAAACACACTTTCCCCTCTACCACAGCTCTTTAGATAAGAAACACACTTTCCCCTCTACCACAGCCCTTTAGATAAGAAACACACTTTCCCCTCTACCACAGCTCTTTAGATAAGAAACACACTTTCCCCTCTACCACAGCTCTTTAGATAAGAAACACACTTTCCCCTCTACCACAGCTCTTTAGATAAGAAACACACTTTCCCCTCTACCACAGCTCTTTAGATAAGAAACACACTTTCCCCTCTACCACAGCTCTTTAGATAAGAAACACACTTTCCCCTCTACCACAGCTCTTTAGATAAGAAACACACTTTCCCCTCTACCACAGCTCTTTAGATAAGAAACACACTTTCCCCTCTACCACAGCTCTTTAGATAAGAAACACACTTTCCCCTCTACCACAGCTCTTTAGATAAGAAACACACTTTCCCCTCTACCACAGCTCTTTAGATAAGAAACACACTTTCCCCTCTACCACAGCCCTTTAGATAAGAAACACACTTTCCCCTCTACCACAGCTCTTTAGATAAGAAACACACTTTCCCCTCTACCACAGCTCTTTAGATAAGAAACACACTTTCCCCTCTACCACAGCCCTTTAGATAAGAAACACACTTTCCCCTCTACCACAGCTCTTTAGATAAGAAACACACTTTCCCCTCTACCACAGCTCTTTAGATAAGAAACACACTTTCCCCTCTACCACAGCTCTTTAGATAAGAAACACACTTTCCCCTCTACCACAGCTCTTTAGATAAGAAACACACTTTCCCCTCTACCACAGCTCTTTAGATAAGAAACACACTTTCCCCTCTACCACAGCTCTTTAGATAAGAAACACACTTTCCCCTCTACCACAGCTCTTTAGATAAGAAACACACTTTCCCCTCTACCACAGCTCTTTAGATAAGAAACACACTTTCCCCTCTACCACAGCTCTTTAGATAAGAAACACACTTTCCCCTCTACCACAGCTCTTTAGATAAGAAACACACTTTCCCCTCTACCACAGCTCTTTAGATAAGAAACACACTTTCCCCTCTACCACAGCCCTTTAGATAAGAAACACACTTTCCCCTCTACCACAGCCCTTTAGATAAGAAACACACTTTCCCCTCTACCACAGCTCTTTAGATAAGAAACACACTTTCCCCTCTACCACAGCTCTTTAGATAAGAAACACACTTTCCCCTCTACCACAGCTCTTTAGATAAGAAACACACTTTCCCCTCTACCACAGCCCTTTAGATAAGAAACACACTTTCCCCTCTACCACAGCCCTTTAGATAAGAAACACACTTTCCCCTCTACCACAGCTCTTTAGATAAGAAACACACTTTCCCCTCTACCACAGCCCTTTAGATAAGAAACACACTTTCCCCTCTACCACAGCCCTTTAGATAAGAAACACACTTTCCCCTCTACCACAGCTCTTTAGATAAGAAACACACTTTCCCCTCTACCACAGCTCTTTAGATAAGAAACACACTTTCCCCTCTACCACAGCTCTTTAGATAAGAAACACACTTTCCCCTCTACCACAGCTCTTTAGATAAGAAACACACTTTCCCCTCTACCACAGCTCTTTAGATAAGAAACACACTTTCCCCTCTACCACAGCCCTTTAGATAAGAAACACACTTTCCCCTCTACCACAGCCCTTTAGATAAGAAACACACTTTCCCCTCTACCACAGCTCTTTAGATAAGAAACACACTTTCCCCTCTACCACAGCTCTTTAGATAAGAAACACACTTTCCCCTCTACCACAGCTCTTTAGATAAGAAACACACTTTCCCCTCTACCACAGCTCTTTAGATAAGAAACACACTTTCCCCTCTACCACAGCCCTTTAGATAAGAAACACACTTTCCCCTCTACCACAGCCCTTTAGATAAGAAACACACTTTCCCCTCTACCACAGCTCTTTAGATAAGAAACACACTTTCCCCTCTACCACAGCTCTTTAGATAAGAAACGCACTTTCCCCTCTACCACAGCTCTTTAGATAAGAAACACACTTTCCCCTCTACCACAGCTCTTTAGATAAGAAACACACTTTCCCCTCTACCACAGCCCTTTAGATAAGAAACACACTTTCCCCTCTACCACAGCCCTTTAGATAAGAAACACACTTTCCCCTCTACCACAGCTCTTTAGATAAGAAACACACTTTCCCCTCTACCACAGCTCTTTAGATAAGAAACACACTTTCCCCTCTACCACAGCCCTTTAGATAAGAAACACACTTTCCCCTCTACCACAGCCCTTTAGATAAGAAACACACTTTCCCCTCTACCACAGCTCTTTAGATAAGAAACACACTTTCCCCTCTACCACAGCCCTTTAGATAAGAAACACACTTTCCCCTCTACCACAGCTCTTTAGATAAGAAACACACTTTCCCCTCTACCACAGCTCTTTAGATAAGAAACACACTTTCCCCTCTACCACAGCTCTTTAGATAAGAAACACACTTTCCCCTCTACCACAGCTCTTTAGATAAGAAACACACTTTCCCCTCTACCACAGCCCTTTAGATAAGAAACACACTTTCCCCTCTACCACAGCTCTTTAGATAAGAAACACACTTTCCCCTCTACCACAGCTCTTTAGATAAGAAACACACTTTCCCCTCTACCACAGCTCTTTAGATAAGAAACACACTTTCCCCTCTACCACAGCTCTTTAGATAAGAAACACACTTTCCCCTCTACCACAGCTCTTTAGATAAGAAACACACTTTCCCCTCTACCACAGCTCTTTAGATAAGAAACACACTTTCCCCTCTACCACAGCTCTTTAGATAAGAAACACACTTTCCCCTCTACCACAGCTCTTTAGATAAGAAACACACTTTCCCCTCTACCACAGCTCTTTAGATAAGAAACACACTTTCCCCTCTACCACAGCTCTTTAGATAAGAAACACACTTTCCCCTCTACCACAGCCCTTTAGATAAGAAACACACTTTCCCCTCTACCACAGCTCTTTAGATAAGAAACACACTTTCCCCTCTACCACAGCTCTTTAGATAAGAAACACACTTTCCCCTCTACCACAGCCCTTTAGATAAGAAACACACTTTCCCCTCTACCACAGCTCTTTAGATAAGAAACACACTTTCCCCTCTACCACAGCTCTTTAGATAAGAAACACACTTTCCCCTCTACCACAGCTCTTTAGATAAGAAACACACTTTCCCCTCTACCACAGCTCTTTAGATAAGAAACACACTTTCCCCTCTACCACAGCTCTTTAGATAAGAAACACACTTTCCCCTCTACCACAGCTCTTTAGATAAGAAACACACTTTCCCCTCTACCACAGCTCTTTAGATAAGAAACACACTTTCCCCTCTACCACAGCTCTTTAGATAAGAAACACTTTCCCCTCTACCACAGCCCTTTAGATAAGAAACACACTTTCCCCTCTACCACAGCTCTTTAGATAAGAAACACACTTTCCCCTCTACCACAGCTCTTTAGATAAGAAACACACTTTCCCCTCTACCACAGCTCTTTAGATAAGAAACGCACTTTCCCCTCTACCACAGCTCTTTAGATAAGAAACACACTTTCCCCTCTACCACAGCCCTTTAGATAAGAAACACACTTTCCCCTCTACCACAGCTCTTTAGATAAGAAACACACTTTCCCCTCTACCACAGCTCTTTAGATAAGAAACACACTTTCCCCTCTACCACAGCCCTTTAGATAAGAAACACACTTTCCCCTCTACCACAGCTCTTTAGATAAGAAACACACTTTCCCCTCTACCACAGCTCTTTAGATAAGAAACACACTTTCCCCTCTACCACAGCCCTTTAGATAAGAAACACACTTTCCCCTCTACCACAGCTCTTTAGATAAGAAACACACTTTCCCCTCTACCACAGCTCTTTAGATAAGAAACACACTTTCCCCTCTACCACAGCCCTTTAGATAAGAAACACACTTTCCCCTCTACCACAGCTCTTTAGATAAGAAACACACTTTCCCCTCTACCACAGCTCTTTAGATAAGAAACACACTTTCCCCTCTACCACAGCTCTTTAGATAAGAAACACACTTTCCCCTCTACCACAGCTCTTTAGATAAGAAACACACTTTCCCCTCTACCACAGCCCTTTAGATAAGAAACACACTTTCCCCTCTACCACAGCTCTTTAGATAAGAAACACACTTTCCCCTCTACCACAGCTCTTTAGATAAGAAACACACTTTCCCCTCTACCACAGCTCTTTAGATAAGAAACACACTTTCCCCTCTACCACAGCTCTTTAGATAAGAAACACACTTTCCCCTCTACCACAGCTCTTTAGATAAGAAACACACTTTCCCCTCTACCACAGCTCTTTAGATAAGAAACACACTTTCCCCTCTACCACAGCTCTTTAGATAAGAAACACACTTTCCCCTCTACCACAGCTCTTTAGATAAGAAACACACTTTCCCCTCTACCACAGCTCTTTAGATAAGAAACACACTTTCCCCTCTACCACAGCTCTTTAGATAAGAAACACACTTTCCCCTCTACCACAGCTCTTTAGATAAGAAACACACTTTCCCCTCTACCACAGCCCTTTAGTTAAGAAACACACTTTCCCCTCTACCACAGCTCTTTAGATAAGAAACACACTTTCCCCTCTACCACAGCCCTTTAGATAAGAAACACACTTTCCCCTCTACCACAGCTCTTTAGATAAGAAACACACTTTCCCCTCTACCACAGCTCTTTAGATAAGAAACACACTTTCCCCTCTACCACAGCTCTTTAGATAAGAAACACACTTTCCCCTCTACCACAGCTCTTTAGATAAGAAACACACTTTCCCCTCTACCACAGCTTGCCTGTACCACAGCCCTTAAGATAAGAAACACACTTTCCCCTAAGCTTGCCTGTACCACAGCCCTTTAGATAAGAAACACACTTTCCCCTAAGCTTGCCTGTACCACAGCCCTTTAGATAAGAAACACACTTTCCCCTAAGCTTGCCTGTACCACAGCCCTTTAGATAAGAAACACACTTTCCCCTAAGCTTGCCTGTACCACAGCCCTTAAGATAAGAAACACACTTTCCCCTAAGCTTGCCTGTACCACAGCCCTTTAGATACAAAACACACTTTCCCCTAAGCTTGCCTGTACCACAGCCCTTAAGATAAGAAACACACTTTCCCCTAAGCTTGCCTGTACCACAGCCCTTTAGATAAGAAACACACTTTCCCCTAAGCTTGCCTGTACCACAGCCCTTTAGATAAGAAACACACTTTCCCCTAAGCTTGCCTGTACCACAGCCCTTTAGATAAGAAACACACTTTCCCCTAAGCTTACCTGTACCACAGCCCTTTAGATACGAAACACACTTTCCCCTAAGCTTGCCTGTACCACAGCCCTTTAGATACGAAACACACTTTCCACTAAGCTTGCCTGTACCACAGCCCTTTAGATAAGAAACACACTTTCCCCTAAGCTTGCCTGTACCACAGCCCTTTAGATAAGAAACACACTTTCCCCTAAGCTTGCCTGTACCACAGCCCTTTAGATAAGAAACACACTTTCCCCTAAGCTTGCCTGTACCACAGCCCTTTAGATATGAAACACACTTCACCCTAAGCTTGCCTGTACCACAGCCCTTTAGATAAGAAACACACTTTCCCCTAAGCTTGCCTGTACCACAGCCCTTTAGATATGAAACACACTTCACCCTAAGCTTGCCTGTACCACAGAAACGCCGATGCGATGCTGAATGTTGGGTTTGGGGAGTCTGTGTGGCACTGTAACAGTGTGTGCTAACACACACAACACACAACACACACAACACACAACACACACACACACACATGCCAACATTTCCCTTTCTACAAGTTCACCTCTTTTTGTTGGCGTATCAATGAGAACTGTCAGTCAGATAGTTACCATAGTTGCCTCGAGACTGGATTTACCAGGAAGTGTATAGGCGTTTACAAAGTCCTTAATATAAGCAATGTGAGAGGTTTCACCAGCTTTTAACCTCCAAACATTGTTAAGGTGCACGCTACCTACCAGGCCATATCCCCGAATTTGCGTAATTTTGAAAAAAGTACGATAAAAGCCGGACGATGGTGCGTCTCCACTGCAGTCGGCCACGCTATCGATAGCATGCTGGGAAGGATTGATTCAGCTAGCTGATGTTAACTTATCACTTTGGAAAGCTTACAGCACAGTTTAATGCCAGGCAAGGGGTATGTTCGATAAAGTAAGGCTAGAGTATGGTTGAATCGACTGCACTGTGAATGGTACTGCCATAGCGCACGAGGGCTAACGAGGTAAAAGCTGGCTAATTACATGAACGACGCGAAGCTACGGCGCTAGCTTGTCATGCTACATTTAAAAGCTTCAAAACTATATTTTTTACCATATTACCCCTTTAAGTGTTTGGTTTAGGTGCCCTGCAGGAAATGTGTGCTGGTCAGAAGTGCAGTAAACGCAACGCACTGGAGCATGCCACAAACCTCTCTCTCTCTCTCCCACGGCGTCTGTCTGTCTGTCCATGCACATGGTCAGACAGAGGCTTGGTCACCACGGTGAAGCTTGGGCGGGCTCTCTGGAGCTTCCTGTCATTTGCAATAACTCCCCATCATAGACCATCTCTTGGGGAGGGGGCTGCTCAAGAGGAAAGATAACATTTCAGACTAAATTACATCTGCAGAAGGTTGGCAGATAATCAGATCACTGTAACCCTGCTTACTGTACAGTGGGCCTGTAAGCATGCTTCCTTACTCTGGGATAAATGTGTCTTTACTCTGGGCTGAATGGTTATTTACTGTGGGCTGAATTGTTTTTTACTCTGGGCTGAATGGATTTATACTCTGGACTGAATAGATTTGTACTGTGGGCTGAATGTTTTTTTTACTCTGGGCTGAATTAATTTTACTCTGGGCTGAATGGTTATTTACTCTGGGCTGAGTGGTTCTTTACTCTGGGCTGAATGATTTTTTACTCTGGGCCGAATGGATTTATACTGTGGGCTGAATGGTTTTTTACTCTGGACTGAATAGATTTGTACTGTGGGCTGAATGTTATTTACTGTGGGCTGAGTGGTTTTTTACTCTGGGCTGAATGGTTATTTACTCTGGGCTGAATGGTTATTTACTCTGGGCTGAATGGTTCTTTACTGTGGGTTGAATGTTTTTTTACTCTGGGCTGAGTGGTTTTTTACTCTGGGCTGAGTGGTTTTTTACTCTGGGCTGAATAGATTTTTACTGTGGGCTGAGTGGTTCTTTACTCTGGGCTGAATGGTTCTTTACTCTGGGCTGAATGGTTCTTGACTCTGGGCTGAATGGTTCTTTACTCTGGGCTGAATGGATTTATACTGTGGGCTGAATGGTTTTTTACTCTGGGCTGAATGGTTCTTTACTCTGGGCCGAATGGATTTATACTGTGGGCTGAATGGTTTTTTACTCTGGGCTGAATAGATTTTTACTGTGGGCTGAATGGTTCTTTACTCTGGGCTGAATGGTTCTTTACTCTGGGCTGAATGATTTTTTACTCTGGGCTGAATTAATTTTACTCTGGGCTGAATGGTTCTTTACTGTGGGCTGAATTGTTATTTACTCTGGGCTGAGTGGTTTTTTACTCTGGGCTGAGTGGTTATTTACTCTGGGCTGAGTGGTTTTTTACTCTGGGCTGAATGGTTATTTACTCTGGGCTGAATGGTTCTTTACTCTGGGCTGAATGGTTCTTTACTGTGGGTTGAATGGTTTTTTACTCTGGGCTGAGTGGTTTTTTACTATGGGCTGAATGGTTATTTACTCTGGGCTGAGTGGTTCTTTACTCTGGGCTGAGTGGTTTTTTACTCTGGGCTGAGTGGTTTTTTACTCTGAGCTGAATGGTTCTTTACTCTGGGCTGAATGGTTCTTTACTCTGGGCTGAATGGTTTTTTACTCTGGGCTGAGTGGTTCTTTACTCTGGGCTGAATGGTTCTTTACTCTGGGCTGAGTGGTTCTTTACTCTGGGCTGAATGGTTATTTACTCTGGGCTGAGTGGTTCTTTACTGTGGGCTGAATGGTTCTTTACTCTGGGCTGAGTGGTTATTTACTCTGGGCTGAATGGTTCTTTACTCTGGGCTGAATGGTTTTTTACTCTGGGCTGAATGGTTATTTACTCTGGGCTGAGTGGTTATTTACTCTGGGCTGAGTGGTTCTTTACTCTGGGCTGAGTGGTTCTTTACTCTGGGCTGAATGGTTCTTTACTGTGGGTTGAATGGTTATTTACTCTGGGCTGAATGGTTTTTTACTCTGGGCTGAATGGTTATTTACTCTGGGCTGAATGGTTATTTACTCTGGGCTGAGTGGTTCTTTACTCTGGGCTGAATGGTTCTTTACTCTGGGCTGAGTGGTTCTTTACTGTGGGCTGAATGGTTCTTTACTCTGGGCTGAGTGGTTATTTACTCTGGGCTGAGTGGTTCTTTACTCTGGGCTGAATGGTTATTTACTCTGGGCTGAATGGTTCTTTACTCTGGGCTGAATGGTTCTTTACTCTGGGCTGAATGGTTCTTTACTCTGGGCTGAATGGTTATTTACTCTGGGCTGAATGGTTCTTTACTCTGGGCTGAATGGTTTTTTACTCTGGGCTGAATGGTTATTTACTCTGGGCTGAGTGGTTCTTTACTCTGGGCTGAATGGTTCTTTACTGTGGGTTGAGTGGTTCTTTACTCTGGGCTGAGTGGTTCTTTACTGTGGGCTGAATGGTTCTTTACTCTGGGCTGAATGGTTATTTACTCTGGGCTGAATGGTTATTTACTCTGGGCTGAATGGTTATTTACTCTGGGCTGAGTGGTTCTTTACTCTGGGCTGAATGGTTTTTTACTCTGGGCTGAGTGGTTCTTTACTCTGGGCTGAATGGTTCTTTACTCTGGGCTGAGTGGTTATTTACTCTGGGCTGAATGGTTCTTTACTCTGGGCTGAATGGTTTTATACTCTGGGCTGAATGGTTATTTACTCTGGGCTGAGTGGTTCTTTACTCTGGGCTGAATGGTTCTTTACTGTGGGCTGAATGGTTCTTTACTCTGGGCTGAATGGTTATTTATTCTGGGCTGAGTGGTTTTTTACTCTGGGCTGAATGGTTTTTTACTCTGGGCTGAATGGTTCTTTACTCTGGGCTGAATGGTTCTTTACTCTGGGCTGAGTGGTTTTTTACTCTGGGCTGAATGGTTCTTTACTCTGGGCTGAATGGTTCTTTACTCTGGGCTGAGTGGTTCTTTACTCTGGGCTGAATGGTTATTTACTCTGGGCTGAATGGTTATTTACTCTGGGCTGAATGTTTTTTTACTCTGGGCTGAATGGTTTTTTACTCTGGGCTGAATGGTTCTTTACTCTGGGCTGAATGGTTATTTACTCTGGGCTGAATGGTTCTTTACTCTGGGCTGAATGGTTTTTTACTCTGGGCTGAATGGTTCTTTACTCTGGGCTGAATGGTTCTTTACTCTGGGCTGAATGGTTCTTTACTCTGGGCTGAATGGTTCTTTACTCTGGGCTGAATGGTTCTTTACTCTGGGCTGAATGGTTCTTTACTCTGGGCTGAATGGTTATTTACTCTGGGCTGAATGGTTATTTACTCTGGGCTGAGTGGTTTTTTACTCTGGGCTGAATGGTTATTTACTCTGGGCTGAATGGTTATTTACTCTGGGCTGAATGGTTCTTTACTCTGGGCTGAATGGTTTTTTACTCTGGGCTGAGTGGTTCTTTACTCTGGGCTGAATGGTTATTTACTCTGGGCTGAATGGTTCTTTACTCTGGGCTGAATGGTTATTTACTCTGGGCTGAATGGTTCTTTACTCTGGGCTGAATGGTTATTTACTCTGGGCTGAATGGTTCTTTACTCTGGGCTGAATGGTTTTTTACTCTGGGCTGAATGGATTTTTACTGTTGGCTGAATGGTTATTTACTCTAGGCTGAATGCGTTTTTAATCTGGGCTGAATGGGTGAGTGTGCGTATGTAGGCATATGTGTATGTATGTGTGTGTGTGTGTGTGTGTGCGCGTGCTGTATGTACAGTATATAGTGATTAATTAACCCCCATATTGGCTGAGGTCTCTGTGCAGATGTGCAGTACATTGATCACACAGACAGAATCTGTCCTTCCTGAAGCTCGATACGTTTACAGAGTGAGTCTCAAAATGTTTTTATTTATGTAACTGTAGCAGAGCTGGGGGAGGGAGATAAGGGTGGCAGCCGGGCAGCGGGGGTTATCAGACGCGCGCGGGGCGCTGTGCTGTCCTATCACAGGAAGGCCCTCTCTCTCTCTCTCTCTCCGTCTTTATCGGCGTGTGCCCCATGGGGCGAGCCCTTCCGCTCCAAAATATTTCACATGCATTCTGTCTGTCCCATTTTCAGCTTTCTAAATGCGACCCCAACCCTGGGAGGGGGCACTCTCCAGAACGTTGAGAGTTATTGTAGAACAAAAAAACCCTGATACTTACGAAACCTCATAATATAATTCAATCAATCTATCAATCTATCATCTTTTTGTACATGTTTACATTTATCCATCAATCAGATAAAGTTTTATAGTTTTTTTGTGGAAAATTTCACAAAAAATTATAGATATGTAAAAAGATAAGAAGAAGGGTGCATTGTTGGTAAACCATGGATACGTAAAGCTGTAGAACAGTATGGAGAAAGACATGAGGGTACCTGCATGAGGGGTGGACGGTTACCTGCATGAGGGGTGGACGGTTACCTGCATGAGGGGTGGACGGTTACCTGCATGAGGGGTGGACGGTTACCTGCATGAGGGGTGGACGGTTACCTGCATGAGGGGTGGACGGTTACCTGCATTTGGGGTGGACGGTTACCTGCATGAGGGGTGGACGGTTACCTGCATGAGGGGTGGACGGTTACCTGCATTTGGGGTGGACGGTTACCTGCATGAGGGGTGGACGGTTACCTGCATGAGGGGTGGACGGTTACCTGCATGAGGGGTGGACGGTTACCTGCATGAGGGGTGGACGGTTACCTGCATGAGGGGTGGACGGTTACCTGCATTTGGGGTGGACGGTTGCCTGCATTTGGGGTGGATGGTTGC
This sequence comes from Ilyophis sp. 1 JC-2022, assembly GCA_022702515.1. Taxonomy (NCBI): domain Eukaryota; kingdom Metazoa; phylum Chordata; class Actinopteri; order Anguilliformes; family Synaphobranchidae; genus Ilyophis; species Ilyophis sp. 1 JC-2022. The sequence continues at coordinate 72,150,547 of CM040395.1, read as the reverse complement.
CTGCATTAGGGGTGGATGGTTACATCTCTGGAACGCCATGTTTATGTTGCTGAAAAATCTACATCAAGTTTGGACCAGTGCAGATAAAGATATGGTGACTGGACAATAGTTCATATGTACCATTCACATTTGGGGGTTGTGTGAACGATGTCTGTTGCCACAAGCCAATTTAACTAATTTTAAATTGAACTTTTCTCTTTTAAAGTTTTTGGATTTGTTTTTGTGGCTGGACTTTGTTGTAGAGAACAGGTGTAGCTCTTGCTCTAAATTCACTGGCAGTATTTCAGTAACTTGATTCTGAAGATACAAAAAAGTAAATTAAGATGTTACTGTAACCTGCCTACAATATGTGTCTGTTGGGATGAGTGAATGAGAAACATATATACTGCCCTCTGGTGGAAAAACTGAAACTTACAGCAAATACCTGAGTTTCCTACCCACCCAATGCTATGGCTGTATTATAACTTTATAATATTTTATATAATCTCAGATCTTTGGATCTCCTTCAGTTCTCAGAATGAGAAAAAACATTAATTTTGGGAGCAGAGCCCTGTGCTCATTAGAGGGGGGTGGGGGGGTTGTTCTGGGGGGGATGCTGCATGTGGAAACTCTATTGTGTTTGAACTTCACCTTTACTTTTCCATGTAGGAGCTGCCAAACACCCTCTTGAGCTTGACGAACAAAAAAACATTGTAGATATTACTACCGTCATACATAGACACCCGTATCCAGAGGCAATGGATTATGGGAAAGTAATTCTTTCCTGTTCCTCTGAAGATTCCTTGGCTGGTACACTTTGGGAATGCCCAGACTGAAGGCACCCCTACGGACTGGAATCACACAGAATATCGGGGAGAACGTACCGGAATCACACAGAATATCGGGGAGAACGTACCGGAATCACACAGAATATCGGGTACTTTCACAGATGTTTACAGAGCCATTGGACCAGAGCTCTTGGCTGTGTCCGAATCAGAGCCCTATCTGCTGTGTCCTGTTTACTGTGTGCTAGCATACTGTATACTGCTTACTGCATACTGCTTAGTGACATACAGTATGCAAAAAATATCCTCCATACAGCGAAACCTGCGATACTCACTGAGCAAGGGAGACATGGGAAAACATGACCAACGTATTCTCACTGTGAGTCTGCAGGGACTTGCTAAATGAAGTGTCACTCAGAGCTCAGCCAATGATACTGCAGCTGCTGTTAATTAGTGGGTGTGGCAGAGTGCTGCAGTTACTGGTTAAGGAAGCTGCGATTGTATTAGAGGAAACTCTAGCAAACTCCAGGCCTGTGTCCGAATCCAATTTAACACACTCCCTTCTCTTGCGCACTTCCCTCGAGGGTTATCTTGTGACGCAATTTGCTACATGCAGCAAGCAAACTTACATGGTGCTCTGTAAGGGAGGATTTATGAGAAACAAACAAAAACGGAACTGAACCGCCCTCGCAACATTTCAGAAGTGCAACACCGTAGAGTTGAAATGTGACTGCCACATAGTTCTGTGGTGACCGCCCACTTTTTCCATGCGGAGCATTGCATTGTGGGAGGGAGGATAAACGAGGGAGCGAGGGAATGTAATTACTTTATTATTTCTTAAATTGGATCCAAATCACACTTGGTGTGGCTGCCATATTTAATCTTGGTATTGTGCGGATTCCCCCCTTGAAGCAAGGGAAGGGAACGAAAGGAAGAAAGGATACATTTTGGATCCGAATGCAGCCCAGGGTTAGAATCAGAGCTCTATCTACTGCCCCCTATCTTCTACGTACAGTACACAGTCTCCTGTGTACAGTGCACTCGCAGAAGTGTGGTGTTTAATGTGCACTGTTTAGCACGTGACATGCAGTACGCGAAAAATATCCGCTGTACTATTTCCCACCCGTACCGTGGTAGTGTCGTAAGACATCCCACCCTTGAACGACCATGTCACGTGTTGTTTTTGTTGTATTTGAAGGGAAACATCAGCTAAGCTGCGCCTCATTTTTTAAAACGAAGCTTCACGTCATATTTACGAGACCAAATGTTTGTGTACTTTTTGAAAGGTGTGCTCCCGAATGTACTCAGCGAAACCCCGGAAGTAAGTGTATCATACGGGGGCGGCTGTGGCTCAGGAGGTAGAGCGGGTCGTCTGCTGATCGCAGGGTTGGCGGTTCGATCCCAGGCTCCTCCTGTCCACATGTCAAAATGTCCTTGGGCAAGACACTGAACCCCAAATTTCTCCCAATGACCTGGCTAGCACCTTGCATGGCAGCTGCCGCCATTGGTGTGTGAATGTGTGTGTGAACGGGTGAGTGAGAGGCCATTGTAAAGCGATTTGGATAAAGGTGCTATATAAGTGCAGTCCATTTACCATACGGGGGTTTAAATAAAATTTTGCCTACTTAACAACTTTTTCATCCTGTCTACTCAACAAGCCTACCTAATATTATGGAAGGGTGCGGATTCAGACACAGCCCATGTGTAGTAAGAGTAAACGGAAGATTGTTAGGATAAAAATGCGCGTGAGTATAAAACTGATGTTTGTGGAAGATGCAGTGGGAGTGGCTTTGACACGGGGTGATCAGGCACAGTGTGGAACTCGTGGTGCCTGCCAGGAGTTCCACACTGTGCCTGATCACCAGGAGTTCCACACTGTGCCTGATCACCAGGAGTTGCACACTGTGCCTGATCACCAGGAGTTACACACTGTGCCTGATCACCAGGAGTTCCACACTGTGCCTGATCACCAGGAGTTCCACACTGTGCCTGATCACCAGGAGTTCCACACTGTGCCTGATCACCCCGAGTTGCACACTGTGCCCGAGTTTACAAGCTGAGCCAATCAGGAGCCAGGAAACTTGGTACTTTAGTGACTTGGAAACAGTAAGTTGAGTGACTGGCTTTAAAAGGACGTGTTGATGGGTCACTGAAGTGTGTTTTATGGCTGTGACTTTATAGCTGGGACACTGTGAGCTTATATACAGAGCTCTGACCTTCCCTTCACCCATGGCATCTCTCTCTCCCGCTCTCTCGTGCGCACGCACACGCACACGCACACACGCACACACACACACCACTCATTCCCAAACATACGCACACATACACCACTCACACAGACACACGCATACACACACTCATTCACAAACACATTCACACACACGCAGAAACACATAAAAACACAAATGTCCTGTCTTAATTAGTCTTTAATTGTAAATACATGATTAGGCACCAGCGTAACACACTCACAGTGCTGTGGTTACCAGCGTAACACACTCACAGTGCTGTGGGCACAGCCTTTAAGCGACGGGGTTTGAAAGCCATTGAAATGCTGGAGACGCCTCAAAGGAAGAGTGAGAACCTAAACAAACAGGGCAACGATACTGTGGGCGCAGAATATCACAGCCTTAATCGCACAGCAATGATCACACAGAGAATATCACAGCCTTAATCGCACAGCAATGATCACACAGAGAATATCACAGCCTTAATCGCACAGCAATGATCACACAGAGAATATCACAGCCTTAATCGCACAGCAACGATACTGTGGGCGCAGAATATCACAGCCTTAATCGCACAGCAATGATCAAAAAGACAATATCACAGAAATAATCACACAGAGAATATCACAGCAATGATCACAAAGAGAATATCACGGAAATAATCACACAGAGAATATCTCAGAACAACTTCTACAATTTAGCCCGTTAATTGTGGGCGGGGCGACTAATTGGCAGGTGCCCTCAGTGGTCAGGTGATTAATTGATCTTGCCGTCACACTGGCAGGAGGCTGCACACCACTTGGCGATCATTGGGTTGCTGCATCCCCATTTGCTCTTCAGAGAAGGACAGTTTGCATACTTGTCAATGAAGTTGCAAGGATTGGCTGAAAAAGACACATTTATTTATTAATGAAGCTAAAGAATGATTTCTGCTGCTGGAAAATGTGATTATTTATGAAGAATGTTAACTTTAAAAATGTTTAGATTCTATAATGTCAGTTATATCTGTACAGGGTGTACTGGGGTCATTGGGTGAAATTTTATTGTGTAAATGATGAACAAACAAGATTCAGTATAAACTAAAATTATAAGCTTAAAATCCAATTAACAGTTGCAAAATAAAAAAATTCTATTGGTTTTTGTACAGATCAATGGTGAGATCAAACCAGTGAGATCCACAGAGACTCCCAGTGTTTTATAAAAATACTAAATGATGTGCGATGTTAAGTGAGAAGGTCCACATCAAAATGACCATTAAATTAAATGACAGCTTTCCATGGTGAGTTGGTTGACCTGATCCATTGTATCTGAAGTACGGACTGAAGATTTAAAATGTTTAACAGAAGCCAGGATTGTTAGTTGACCGTGAGCATAGTTCTTTGAGTGCTTTAAAGCCGTCTCATTGGCTGACGAGTGTTGAATGACAGGCCGTAAGGTGGAAGATGTTTGAGACTCACTACACAGCTTGTCGTCGCAGGCATTGGGGCAGTCACCACAGGAAGGACCCTCTGCGTAGGGGTGAGCGTACTGGTAATTTCCTCTGTAACGGCCAATAAGGACAGAGGATAGTGAGCAAATGCAAACCCCACTTTAAAAACATGACATAATGTCAGTCATGCCTTACGTCATTCTCCAGATTCAGCAACAAAGTGACATGGTTTAATCACAATAATTTTAGACAGTCGTCAGTAGAGTCTATGTAGAATTGGATAAAAACAAGAAATACAAATAGTGGAGATATAAGGTTTCTTCACGAGACTGACAATATACAGTACACAGCATCTTAATACAAAAACACAGAAAGCTCCCTCAGGTGGGGCAGAGGGAGGGGCTGGGGCAGAGGAAGGGGGTGGGGCAGAGGGCACTTACGGAGGGCAGTACTGACACACATAGAAGTACTGGTAAGGGGAGTTGGGGCAGTTGGCCACCCCACAGCCGAGCTCGTGGGATCTGTACCAAACCAGCTGAAGAGAGGAGAACACAGGTACACACAGCGGCATTATGGGATACAGCCAACAAGCACACGCACTCACACTCACACACACACACACACACACACACACACACACACACACACACGTGTCTCTATAATGTACTCGGGAAAGACTGTTGAGCAGTGAGGTTTAGTACACAGTGAAGTAAAAAAGAAGTGACCCGTGTGTAATGTCCCACAACGCCCGCATTCACAGGCCCGTATACCTGTGTGTAATGTCCCACGATGGCCACGTTCACAGGCCATATACCTGTGTGTAATGTCCCACGATGGCCACGTTCACAGGCCATATACCTGTGTGTAATGTCCCACGATGGCCACGTTCACAGGCCGTATACCTGTGTGTAATGTCCCACAACGCCTGCATTCACAGGCCCGTATACCTGTGTGTAATGTCCCACAACGCCCGCATTCACAGGCCCGTATACCTGTGTGTAATGTCCCACGATGGCCACGTTCACAGGCCATATACCTGTGTGTAATGTCCCACGATGGCCACGTTCACAGGCCATATACCTGTGTGTAATGTCCCACGATGGCCACGTTCACAGGCCGTATACCTGTGTGTAATGTCCCACAACGCCTGCATTCACAGGCCCGTATACCTGTGTGTAATGTCCCACAACGCCCGCATTCACAGGTCCGTATACCTGTGTGTAATGTCCCACGATGGCCACGTTCACAGGCCATATACCTGTGTGTAATGTCCCACGATGGCCACGTTCACAGGCCATATACCTGTGTGTAATGTCCCACGATGGCCACGTTCACAGGCCGTATACCTGTGTGTAATGTCCCACAACGCCTGCATTCACAGGCCCGTATACCTGTGTGTAATGTCCCACAACGCCCGCATTCACAGGTCCGTATACCTGTGTGTAATGTCCCACGATGGCCACGTTCACAGGCCATATACCTGTGTGTAATGTCCCACGATGGCCACGTTCACAGGCCGTATACCTGTGTGTAATGTCCCACAACGCCTGCATTCACAGGCCCGTATACCTGTGTGTAATGTCCCACAACGCCCGCATTCACAGGTCCGTATACCTGTGTGTAATGTCCCACGATGGCCACGTTCACAGGCCATATACCTGCGTGTAATGTCCCACAACGCCTGCATTCACAGGCTCGTATACCTGTGTGTAATGTCCCACAACGCCCGCATTCACAGGTCCGTATACCTGTGTGTAATGTCCCACGATGGCCACGTTCACAGGCCATATACCTGTGTGTAATGTCCCACGATGGCCACGTTCACAGGCCATATACCTGTGTGTAATGTCCCACGATGGCCACGTTCACAGGCCATATACCTGTGTGTAATGTCCCACGATGGCCACGTTCACAGGCCGTATACCTGTGTGTAATGTCCCACGATGGCCACGTTCACAGGCCGTATACCTGTGTGTAATGTCCCACGATGGCCACGTTCACAGGCCGTATACCTGTGTGTAATGTCCCACGATGGCCACGTTCACAGGCCGTATACCTGTGTGTAATGTCCCACGATGGCCATGTTCACAGGCCGTATACCTGTGTGTAATGTCCCACGATGCCCCCGTCCACAGGCCCGTATCCGTATTTGTAGTTCTTGACCTCGCTGTCCCAGGACTGGATGGCGCTAATCCAGGAGTCTGGTTCACTGGACAGGTAAATGTTCTCCCCACATCCGCTCGCTGCAAGCATTAGTACAGTCACCTACTGCTCCAGCCAACCCCTCTGGTGCTTTCCCACTGGGCTCATAGAGTATAGGTGTAGTACAGGCAGTGTATACATGTAGGTTAGGTAGTGTATAGGTGGAGTATGGATGTAGTGTATAGATGTAGTATAGACAGGGTATAGGTGGAATATAAATGTAGTATATGTGGTGTAGAGGCAGTGTATAGGTGTAGTAAGGCTGATGGTTCTCTTGGTCTGGGGGCTGTGTATAGGTGGTGTAGAGGCAGTGTATAGGTGGAGTATATGTGGAGTAGAGGTGTAGTAAGGCTCTTACAGCTGATGGTTCTCTTGGTCTGGGGGCTGTGTATAGGTGGTGTAGAGGCAGTGTATAGGTGGAGTATATGTGGAGTAGAGGTGTAGTAAGGCTCTTACAGCTGATGGTTCTCTTGGTCTGGGGGCTGTGTATAGGTGGTGTAGAGGCAGTGTATAGGTGGAGTATATGTGGAGTAGAGGTGTAGTAAGGCTCTTACAGCTGATGGTTCTCTTGGTCTGGGGGCTGTGTATAGGTGGTGTAGAGGCAGTGTATAGGTGGAGTATAGGTGTAGTAGAGGTGTAGTAAGGCTCTTACAGCTGATGGTTCTCTTGGTCTGGGGGCTGTGTATAGGTGGTGTAGAGGCAGTGTATAGGTGGAGTATATGTGGAGTAGAGGTGTAGTAAGGCTCTTACAGCTGATGGTTCTCTTGGTCTGGGGGCTGTGTATAGGTGGTGTAGAGGCAGTGTATAGGTGGAGTATATGTGGAGTAGAGGTGTAGTAAGGCTCTTACAGCTGATGGTTCTCTTGGTCTGGGGGCTGTGTATAGGTGGTGTAGAGGCAGTGTATAGGTGGAGTATAGGTGTAGTAGAGGTGTAGTAAGGCTCTTACAGCTGATGGTTCTCTTGGTCTGGGGGCTGTGTATAGGTGGTGTAGAGGCAGCGTATAGGTGGAGTATAGGTGGAGTAGAGGTGTAGTAAGGCTCTTACAGCTGATGGTTCTCTTGGTCTGGGGGCTGTGTATAGGTGGTGTAGAGGCAGTGTATAGGTGGAGTATAGGTGGAGTAGAGGTGTAGTAAGGCTCTTACAGCTGATGGTTCTCTTGGTCTGGGGGCTGTGTATAGGTGGTGTAGAGGCAGTGTATAGGTGGAGTATAGGTGGAGTAGAGGTGTAGTAAGGCTCTTACAGCTGATGGTTCTCTTGGTCTGGGGGCTGTGTATAGGTGGTGTAGAGGCAGTGTATATGTGGAGTAGAGGTGTAGGAAGGCTCTTACAGCTGATGGTTCTCTCGGTCTGGGGGCTGTGTCCCATGGAGCAGCCCTCGGCCCAGCTCTGCGCATTAGCAGCTGCCTCACTGTTCCAGCTCTGAAAGACAGGGGGCAGTGTTACGCCACCCATCATACGCCACCCATCATACGCCACATATCATACGCCACCCATCATACGCCACCCATCATACGCCACATATCATACGCCACCCATCATACGCCACCCATCATACGCCACCCATCATACGCCACCCATCATACGCCACCCATCATACGCCACCCATCATACGCCACATATCATACACCACCCATCATACGCCACATATCATACGCCACATATCATACGCCACATATCATACGCCACCCATCATACGCCACCCATCATACGCCACCCATCATACACCACATATCATACGCCACATATCAACCCCAATTCCGAAAATGTTGGGACAGTGTGTAAAATGTACATAAAAGCAGAAAGCATTGATTTGTAAATTTTCTTTGACATATATTTAATTGAAAACAGTACAAAAAAATATATATTTTAATGTTTTACCTTATCACCGTTTGGACAAGGGTTTGAAAAGATGTTTCTCCTTACTTATTTTTCCATAGAGTTCAATAGGAAAATGAGTCAGGAGAAACAACCCTTAAAGTGATCCATCCATATCTACTGCATATCTGACAGCAGAGTGATGGTTTGAGGCTCGTTTGATACCTCAGACCCTTGCTGACTTTTACATTACATTACATTACAGGGATTTAGCAGATGCTCTTATCCAGAGCGACTTACACAAGTTTTTATTACATTTATCCATTCATACAGCTGGATATATACTGAAGCAATTCAGGTTAAGTACCTTGCTCAAGGGTACAACGGCAGTGTCCTACCTGGGAATCGAACCTGCAACCTTTCAGTTACAAGTCCAGTGCCTTAACCATTGTACTACACTGCCGCCCGGCTACACACACGGCTACACTGACTTACAGCCATTTAGCCAACGATGAGTTCCATACTAGCAGTGTAGGTGGTTGAGTGGTTTGTATGGGGAAGTCTGTACAGTGTAAGTGGTTGAGTGGTTTGTATGGGGAGGTCTGTACATTGTAGGTGGTTGAGTGGTTTGTATGGGGAGGTCTGTACAGTGTAAGTGGTTGAGTGGTTTGTATGGGGAGGTCTGTACAGTGTAGGTGGTTGAGTGGTGTGTATGGGGAGGTCTGTACAGTGTAGGTGGTTGAGTGGTGTGTATGGGGAGGTCTGTACAGTGTAGGTGGTTGAGTGGTTTGTATGGGGAGGTCTGTACAGTGTAGGTGGTTGAGTGGTGTGTATGGGGAGGTCTGTACAGTGTAGGTGGTTGAGTGGTGTGTATGGGGAGGTCTGTACAGTGTAGGTGGTTGAGTGGTGTGTATGGGGAGGTCTGTACAGTGTAGGTGGTTGAGTGGTTTGTATGGGGAGGTCTGTACAGTATAGGTGGTTGAGTGGTGTGTATGGGGAGGTCTGTACAGTGTAGGTGGTTGAGTGGTGTGTATGGGGAGGTCTGTACAGTGTAGGTGGTTGAGTGGTGTGTATGGGGAGGTCTGTACAGTGTAGGTGGTTGAGTGGTGTGTATGGGGAGGTCTGTACAGTGTAAGTGGTTGAGTGGTTTGTATGGGGAGGTCTGTACAGTATAGGTGGTTGAGTGGTTTGTATGGGGAGGTCTGTACAGTGTAGGTGGTTGAGTGGTGTGTATGGGGAGGTCTGTACAGTGTAGGTGGTTGAGTGGTGTGTATGGGGAGGTCTGTACAGTGTAAGTGGTTGAGTGGTCTGTATGGGTAGGTCTGTACAGTGTAGGTGGTTGAGTGGTTTGTATGGGGAGGTCTGTACAGTGTAGGTGGTTGAGTGGTTTGTATGGGGAGGTCTGTACAGTATAGGTGGTTGAGTGGTTTGTATGGGGAGGTCTGTACAGTGTAGGTGGTTGAGTGGTGTGTATGGGGAGGTCTGTACAGTGTAGGTGGTTGAGTGGTGTGTATGGGGAGGTCTGTACAGTGTAGGTGGTTGAGTGGTGTGTATGGGGCGGTCTGTACAGTGTAGGTGGTTGAGTGGTTTGTATGGGGAGGTCTGTACAGTGTAGGTGGTTGAGTGGTTTGTATGGGGAGGTCTGTACAGTGTAGGTGGTTGAGTGGTTTGTATGGGGAGGTCTGTACAGTGTAGGTGGTTGAGTGGTGTGTATGGGGAGGTCTGTACAGTGTAGGTGGTTGAGTGGTGTGTATGGGGAGGTCTGTACAGTGTAGGTGGTTGAGTGGTTTGTATGGGGAGGTCTGTACAGTGTAGGTGGTTGAGTGGTGTGTATGGGGAGGTCTGTACAGTGTAGGTGGTTGAGTGGTGTGTATGGGGAGGTCTGTACAGTGTAGGTGGTTGAGTGGTGTGTATGGGGAGGTCTGTACAGTGTAGGTGGTTGAGTGGTGTGTATGGGGAGGTCTGTACAGTGTAGGTGGTTGAGTGGTGTGTATGGGGAGGTCTGTACAGTGTAAGTGGTTGAGTGGTTTGTATGGGTAGGTCTGTACAGTATAGGTGGTTGAGTGGTTTGTATGGGGAGGTCTGTACAGTGTAGGTGGTTGAGTGGTGTGTATGGGGAGGTCTGTACAGTGTAGGTGGTTGAGTGGTGTGTATGGGGAGGTCTGTACAGTGTAGGTGGTTGAGTGGTGTGTATGGGGAGGTCTGTACAGTGTAGGTGGTTGAGTGGTTTGTATGGGGAGGTCTGTACAGTGTAGGTGGTTGAGTGGTGTGTATGGGGCGGTCTGTACAGTGTAGGTGGTTGAGTGGTTTGTATGGGGAGGTCTGTACAGTGTAAGTGGTTGAGTGGTTTGTATGGGGAGGTCTGTACAGTGTAAGTGGTTGAGTGGTTTGTATGGGGAGGTCTGTACAGTGTAGGTGGTTGAGTGGTGTGTATGGGGAGGTCTGTACAGTGTAGGTGGTTGAGTGGTGTGTATGGGGAGGTCTGTACAGTGTAGGTGGTTGAGTGGTTTGTATGGGGAGGTCTGTACAGTGTAGGTGGTTGAGTGGTGTGTATGGGGAGGTCTGTACAGTGTAGGTGGTTGAGTGGTTTGTATGGGGAGGTCTGTACAGTGTAGGTGGTTGAGTGGTGTGTATGGGGAGGTCTGTACAGTGTAGGTGGTTGAGTGGTTTGTATGGGGAGGTCTGTACAGTGTAGGTGGTTGAGTGGTGTGTATGGGGAGGTCTGTACAGTGTAGGTGGTTGAGTGGTGTGTATGGGGAGGTCTGTACAGTGTAGGTGGTTGAGTGGTGTGTATGGGGAGGTCTGTACAGTGTAGGTGGTTGAGTGGTGTGTATGGGGAGGTCTGTACAGTGTAGGTGGTTGAGTGGTGTGTATGGGGAGGTCTGTACAGTGTAGGTGGTTGAGTGGTGTGTATGGGGAGGTCTGTACAGTGTAGGTGGTTGAGTGGTTTGTATGGGGAGGTCTGTACAGTGTAGGTGGTTGAGTGGTTTGTATGGGGAGGTCTGTACAGTGTAGGTGGTTGAGTGGTGTGTATGGGGAGGTCTGTACTGCGGAGCGGCTCACCATCTCCAGCATGTTTTTGGCGGTGGGCTGCACTCCTCTCCTCACGGCGTTGTGGTGATCCACAATCTCCTGCTGAATCGCCGGGTTGTTTGTGCTGATTTCTGCAGGGACACAGAGTCACATCTCCAGGGGTCAAACACATGCAGAGCAGGTTTAGCAAAAAGCTTTTGTTATCGTCATGGCAACACACGTTACTTACGTGACTGTTACGCAACATGAAGATTCCGGGGCGACGGATGACCAAGACGGGGAGCGGAAAACGAGAAGAAAACAAGATTATAAAAAAAGACTAAATAGGTTAAACAAGTCAAAATGAAAAATATACACTTTTAAAATGCATTAATATTATTACTGACATTTTTAATTACATTGAATTAATGAATAAAGCCTTAATGGATAGTTATCAGACATTCATTACTACTACAGACTCATTTGTAAATCATTTAAAAGCAGCTCTGCTGACATTTTGGAAAGCAGCTTCATGGCCTCCCAGTGACATCACTGCTGAGATCTGCGTTGGTCCCACACAGCTCACACACACACGGCTCACACACACACACATGGCTCACACACACACACACGGCTCACACACACACACATGGCTCACACACACACACACGGCTCACACACACACACATGGCTCACACACACACACACACACACACACACACACACACACACACACACGGCTCACACACACACACACACACACAGCTCACACACACACACATGGCTCACACACACACACACACACACACACACACGGCTCACACTCACAGCTCACACACACACACAGTTTGGCTCAATACATTTGTAATAAAAAAAACTTAAGACTAAGTTGCAGTTAAGTGAAAGTTGCCAAACAGTGCAGTTGAAGATAAAAATAAAGTACAAATGTTGATTTTATTCAGGCCTAAATGTATTTATTGTGACAAACTGAGTCAAAAACACCAAGCAAATGCAAACAGAAAGGGTGAGGCCTTACTAACCTGCTCAGTACTACAGTGTGAGTATTTACAGTAAAAAGTTATGTTATTAATTATTTCCCCATTCAGTAAACGCATGCATGCACGGCAGAACACAAATATTTTAAACGCTATTAGCTCCATGATTAACCAACAAGGTAAAAAAAAAAAAAACTGGAGTAACACTCAACATAAGTATATGAAACATAATATGACATTTTAAATAGAGAATTGTGTTAAAATGTAGGATCTTACTCACCAGCTGCCCAGAGCTGAGAAAACCCTGCATCAGGACCAGGAGGACCACAGCCAACACAAAGCCAGACATCGTGTGCTTAATAAACTGCAAAACAATACAGGTCAACATAACATTCCAGAATAGCAAACTCATCTTAGAATATTAGCAGTGTCATAGAACAGAAAACAAAGGTTTGTCCATATTTTGAATAGTCTGTATTACACATTGCTGTGGAATACTTACATTTTTGACAGATCATACAGTTCATTAGCTGGATGTTAATTTCACCATACTGAATACACACTGCATTGTATCCAATAACATTGGCAAACTAATTGGCATTCATTGATTAATTTAGTTCAGTTCAATGATAAATCAATTGTATTACTCAGCTGAAGTAAGTGTACTGAATTTACTTAAATGTATTGAAGTGTTTCAGCATGTGGGAAACCTACCTGTGTTGAAAAGAGTGTGAACAATCAGGCCGCCTTGAACCCGCTCTTTATGTGTCCTTATTTCATCCATTATTAGTCTCAAACACACGTAATGTAATTACACAATACAATGGTCAAGTTCAAGATCATCTGATTGTGTTGTTTGATGCAGTAGGTATCATATTTAGAGCTCTGAGTACAGTTCACTGATTGGCTCTTTTCTTTTCTGTGAATGAGGGAACAGGCACACCCACCCTGCTCCATCACAATGCAAACACGGGATTAAAGCTATTAGGAAGATAATATGGCAATTTCACACACCCCCCCCCCCCAGTCATAAACTGTTTTAATATAAGGAGGATATCTAATCTCAGCTCTGCTCTGCATTGCCTGAGTGTTTTAAACACGTTGCCTGAGTGTTTTAAACACATTGCCTGAGTGTTTTAAACACATTGCCTGAGTGTTTTCCACACATGAGTACAGAAAGGTCAGTGATCGTGCAGCATATTTAATTTGTGTAATCTGTGCGACATTGAGTCCTAATGAAGGAGAGTAAATGTTTTAAATTAACTCTTGAAGCATCACCTTGCCCTTCGTGCTCAATCTGTATGCACAGGCTAAACTCAGATAGCTCGCTAATGTTACCCAAGCTCATTTATCATTCTTTTATAAATAAAGATATGCTTGTCAGTGGTTTGCCTGATAAAAAGGTAACTTTCACTAAGCCAAGGTGAGTCATGACTGGTCTTGATTATTTCTCAACGCAACTGTACCAATCAGAATTTCACGTACACTTCAAATCATATAAAATCTCAGGTAATGAGAAGCAGTGAAGACAGTGGACTATACAATATCAGCATGTCCTGGGAACTACAATAGAGTTATGAGAAGCAGTGAAGACAGTGGACTATACAATATCAGCATGTCCTGGGAACTACAATAGAGTTATGAGAAGCAGTGAAGACAGTGGACTATACAATATCAGCATGTCCTGGGAACTACAATAGAGTTATGAGAAGCAGTGAAGACAGTGGACTATACAATATCAGCATGTCCTGGGAACTACAATAGAGTTATGAGAAGCAGTGAAGACAGTGGACTATACAATATCAGCATGTCCTGGGAACTACAATAGAGTTATGAGAAGCAGTGAAGACAGTGGACTATACAATATCAGCATGTCCTGGGAACTACAATAGAGTTATGAGAAGCAGTGAAGACAGTGGACTATACAATATGTTCCAATGTTCATTTAGAATATCTTTATAAGTTAGTTAGAGTTATAGCCCTCACTCTGATCCCAGGTGTGTGAGTCTTTCTACAAGTATTCTCTACTTCAATTTAAGTATTCTCAAATTCAATTTAATTATTACTATTATTTTATTTTTTTTACAGAAAACTGTCAAAGACGCCGAGGCCAGTGTGAAACAATATTCTCACAGTATCTAATCAAGAGGATAAGCAAAGGGCATTGTGGTCAAAGTGGATTTCCGTTACCTGAGAATCACCCGCACGGCTAACTGAACGAACACCATACAAGACTGTTTCCAACTGAAATCACAATCTTTAATTCCTCATTGTCTGCTGGTCCAACTATGACATCATTGTTTTCCCCTCATAAACTGTTACTAATCCACGTCCAAGTGATGATATGCAAACATTTGAATAGAAATACATTCAGCCCCAGAAGGACAAAGGAAAACACAGAAGCTTCACTACTTTTACAGCCCTGAATATATTCAGAATATGGTGAATTGAAGCTTTATATTTTGTATCGGGCCCTAAAAGTGAACAAGCATTATTTAGCAGAAATATGAAATATTGGTTGGGATTTACACCATTTTCCCAGTTCAATATCATCATGCTATGAAATTTCATACTAGTGGCAAAAGCCACAACCTGGAATTGAATTAAATCTTCCAGTTACTAATAGATTTTTTATTTGAATTAGATTGGATACATCTAATATGTGTTAGATTTGAATAATCTGTTTCATAATACAGCCTGCAGTGTATTAATAACAATCTGGAGTATTCTCTTTAATCTTCATTTTTACTTCCTGGAGTTCCAGGGTAGACATCATCCCAAAGGGTGAAGGATTCTACAGCTCTAACAATTTTCCAGGTACAGGTATTATGGAATCACTTTCCATATTTCATAAATCAATTATGTTATGCTTTCAAAAATAAATATTGTCTGGTTTGCCAATATCATCATCATCATCATCATCCATCAACCTGCTTATTCCTATTCAGGGTCACAGGAGGTGCTGGAGCCTATCCCAGCATGCATTGGGCGAGAGGCAGGAATACACCCTGGACAAGCCGCCAATCCTGGACAGATTTGCCAATATCATTTTTATAATTATTGAAAATTTTTATTTTAGGGCAGGGGAGTGCAAAGCAAAGTTGGCCACAATGTTTCAATTGCAAAAATGTACCAATTTGTAATAGAGAAATGTTCCACGTATGCTGACATACTATGAGAGGTATAATAGAATTGTTCTAATAGCATTCTCTGGTGTGCCTTATTGTCACCCAAATTAGTGTCCAGTAGAGGGAGACAGAGGGAAGATGTTGAGTCGTTTCCCCATTTCAGTCGTCTATTCACAGAAAATACAACTCAATTTATCAAAGCCTGTTTGCATAAAAAAATGCTTTGAAAAAATTTAAAACACAAATACCAAATATTATAACTGCATTTTTATTAACATTTAGAGGCAACTTTGTTTTCTGAAATAAAATCTTACTCTTTAACAAAATGTTTACTGTGCTGGCCTGACAGTGGGCCCCATTCATTAAGTCTTGACTCAACTATGCCGCCTACTGTTTAATGAGTGGAATAACAGTGTGATAGTGTGCTCCATCTTCCTAAAACCAAGTTTGAGCACCATATGAAGCATGGATTCATATATAGTACATTTTATTAAAAAATGATTTATTAGAGATGCCAGACACTGAATCAATATCTGTATTATGCCAATTAAAACTATATCATCAAGCCATGACCCCTTGTCCAGGAGAGCCAAAGGACCACAACAAAGCTAAGCCCCGCCTCCAGGCACAAACAGTCACAGGAATCGTTATGTGGAAGGATAAGTACACACCACGCACACAGAAAATGCCAAAACAAGGATATACAACTCACTGAAGGTCCGTTTCCCCTGCAGACAAACGGATTAGAGGTCACACATCACTCACAGAAGGTGTGGAAGAAATCCCCCACCACCAAACACAAACCGGGGCCCCAGGCACACACAGGAGAGAGGTGTACCTAATTCTGCTGGGGGCGTGGTTTGACAAACTAGTACATAAAAAACAGACACACAATTACATGAAGCCAAAAGAAACGGTAGCTTAGACATGAAGTTTGCCAACAAACACACACTCACACTCACAACCACATTTGCATGTAGACCATTAACCATTACGCAGTACTGCAAACACACAGCCCAGTGTTTACAACGTAGCACTCAATCATCAAGCACTGAAATTGATAACAGGAGGCTCAAGAGTTAAATTATAAACAGCTGGACAAATTCAGCTCTTCATTCATCCTCTTGAAAATAAAATCAGACGTATAAAAATATTCCTGCCATCCAGCTTCTAAATTTAAACCTTTCCAATGAAAAAGAACCCTCTAAGGGGTTAATTAGCATCTACCAGCTTAAAGATGGAAAACAGGAGATTCATCATGGTGATGATTGAGAACACTGGCATTCTATCATACTGTACTTCAAAAGGAGAGAGAGAGTTTTACCAACAAAAAACTACAATATTATTTACACTTTTTGTACATAATGCACATATGGTGGATGACAAACACATGTTGCAGAAAAAATATGTTTAAAAATATCATTTCAATTGAATGTCCTTTGTAGCGTAGGTTCCACCATAGTAGAATATATGATTCTTCAGATTAAGACCAGAGACTAATGTTCGCTACAAAGGACAACAATTAATTGGTGGGTCTGGGGAGGATATAGCGTGTAGATCTGCATGTGAGGACAAACTGACCTATAGCATGGAGAATTGCCTGTGGCATGACCTAGAGCACCGCTGTGTACCTTTCATGTAAGAGTGGACATAAGCTAATGAGGCTTTGAGCGAATGTCTGGATAAACAAGGAGGAAAGGATCTTTGAATACATTGCTGCATTGGCCTCACTCCTCAAAATGAGCTCAGCCCTCATTACGCTGAAAAAGAGTTACATCTATTATGTTATGGGTCAATTCCAAAAAGTTGGGACAGTATGTAAAATTCACATAAAAGCAGAAAGCAGTGACTTTATTTAATTGAAAACAATACAAAAAAATATATGTAATGTTTTATATGTAATCAATTTTATTGATTTTTGTAAATATACACCAATTCCAAATGTGATGCCTGCAACACTTTCTAAAAAAATTGTGACGGGGCAAAAAAAGACTGGGAAGTAAAAAATAAAAAAAATATTCCACAGGTAACATAGGTAAACACAGGTAAACACAGGTAAACAGCTGATGCCATCATGACTGGGTATAAAAGGATATCAAAATACTCTTGATATCTTATTTCCACGTACTTACAAGCGATACTATAACCTCTCTGCATTTGAACTGATCTCTATGGGAATTTGGGGGTGAGACTAGATTCAGCTGTAAATTACACTGGTACAGTATGGAACACATGGCTGGCTAAATGGCTGTAAGTCATCAAGGGTCTAAGGCAGGGGTGGCCAATTCCAGGCCTCGCGGGCCGGTGTGTATGCAGGTTTTTACTGCCACCAGTTACCACGGTTCAATCAGCTAATTAGTCATACACACAATCACCGATTCACTTGTAAATTACAGAACGATAAAATGCTACAACACACGCATTGACGCATACCGGCACAAGAACATTCATCAGCTGCTTTTCATATCGCGGATATGTAGATTAAAATATCAGATCGTGTAAACGATTGGGCTAATTCAATAATTGTTAACTGGCGGCAGCAAAAACCTGCATACACACCGGCCCGCGAGGCCTGGAATTGGCCACCCCTGGTCTAAGGTATCAAACGAGCCCCAAACCATCACTCTGTTGCCAGATATGGAGTAGATGTGGATGGATCCCTTTAAGGGTTGTTTCTCCTGACTTTTTCCCCCATAGAGTTCTATAGGAAAATTAGTCAGGAGAAATAACCCTTGCAGTGATCCATCCACATCTACTCCATATCTTGGGGCTTGTTCGATAGCTCAGACCCTTGATGACTTACAGCCATTTAGCCAGCCATGTGTTCCATACTGTACCAGTGTAATTTACAGCTGAATCTAGTCTCACCCCCAAATTCCCATAGAGATCAGTTCAAATGCAGAGAGGTTATAGTATCGCTTGTAACAGTACCTGAAAATAAGATATCGAGTCTTTTGATGTTGATTGGTCACAGACTTCAGGAAGTAACAGCATGCTAAGGATATGCGACCAAATATTAAATATGATACTTTAAAAATATGTTAAAGCAAAATATTCTAATTTTCTGAGACACTGAATTTTGGGTTTCATTAGCTGTAAGCCATAATCATCAAAATGACAAGAAATAAAGGCTTGAAATATTTCACTCTATGTGTAATGAATCTATATAATATATGAGTTTCACTTTCTGAAATGAGTGACAAAAAATATTGAACTTTTTCACGATATTCTAATTGTTTGAGCTGCACCTGTAGATATGGATGGATCATGTTTCTCCAGACTTATTTTTCCATAGAGTTCAATAGGAAAATGAGTCAGAAGAAACAACCCTTAAAATTCCCACACACACTAGAGTACTGTACAGTATATACAGTGCCCTCCACTATTATTGGCACCCCTGGTAAAGAGGAGTAAAAAGGGTTATTAAAAAATTCACCGTTTGGTGAATTAGCTTAATCTCACATTGAAAAAAATAAAAACAATCCAACCATTAATTTAAGTTAATTTATTATGAGAAAAAAAAAATCCTTCATTAAGAAATAATTATATTTAACAAAACCACATGTGCACCCCTGCATTTATATATAGAATAAAGTAATAATTTTAAATATTTGGTTGCATATCCTTTGCATTCCATGACCTCCTGATGCCTGTGACCCAACAACATCAAAAGACTCTTGATATCTTATTTTCTGGTACTCTTACAAGCGATACTATAATCTCTCTGCATTTGAATGGATCTCTATGGGAATTGGGAGGTGGGTCTAGATTTAGCTGTAAATTACACTGGAACAGTATGGAACACATGGTTGCTAAAATGGCTGTAAGTCATCAAGGGTCTGAGGTATCAAACGAGCCTCAAACCATCACTCTGCTGCCAGATATGCAGTAGATATGGATGGGTCAGTTTACATTACATTACAGTTATTTGGCAGACACTTTTATCTAGAGCGGGTTTAAGGGTTGTTTTTCCTGAATAAATCAGGAGAAGAAGCAGAGCACTATAGAAGAGTCGATACGATGTGTTTGATATGTATGTCTCATTGAAGTAGCTGAATGATGCATTAAAGATCATTTATTTTTTTGATACAGGTTAAGAAATGTAGTTATAATTACTGCTGGTTTTTATTTATTTACATTATTGTTTTCATATTAGACTGGCAGAACTCGATTGATTTTAGATTAGATGTACAGTAGCCTACTGACATTCAGCAGAACTGGATTTGTTTCAGATGAGATGTACAGTACTGACATTCAGCAGAGCTACTAATACTGACAGAAGTAATCCTGGACATGGAAAGATATTTGAGCCTCAAATGAGACGTTTTTTTTCCCTCTCGTTTTTAATTTATTTTTATTTTTAAAACTTTTTGACCCAAATTTCCCAAGTGTCTGAATATCACATATCACGATGTATAGAGTGAACTACAGCGCCATTAATACTAGATAATATCACAGATAAATGTTATCATTCATATATTATTATATAATCACCATCTATTACTTTATCGTTACAAAGTTGGAAAATAATATATTAAGTTTTCAAAGGTCCAGTTGTTGAACTTTCCCTGAGGGGGTAGAAAAAGCTTAGTTTGAATGCCACGCAGTCGAGCGGCTCCCCTGTGATCTAAAGGCAATATTTGAGTGAGCAGGTATAACAGAACTACCCTGCAGGTGAACACAACGTACCTTAAACAACAGACCGGGAACTTCAAGCCTTCTTGATCCCTCAAGCAGCAGTAGAATAATGATAAATCTCTCAGAAAAATGGTTGTAAAAATGCTTCCAGCCACACCCACATCCCCTACAATCACACCTGTAGCCATCTCGCTAATTGATAGGATAACCAGCAAATGAGTGGGCGTGTAGGTAAGTCATTAATATGAGTGTGCACGCATTAACTTTGGGACATCACATAGTGAATACAAATACAGTCTCTGAATTCGCCACGGAACGTTTCCCCTCTCAAAAAAAGAGTAAGTTGATTACATTAAAATAATTTAATCTTTCTCCGGTAATTATTATAAGGGACCGGAGCCATATTACAGTATTACTTCCCTCTAGTGGAGACACTAAATATTACAACGCTGCGTTTGCTCTTTTCTGGTTTGTACTGTTGCTTTGGACAGTTGATTAAGAAGACGTCAGCACAGTGTCTCTACTTTATCATAATACTGACGCTGGACCATGAGTGCACAAATATATCCTAATCATCGCTGATTTGAAAATATACTAATCTATGTTGCGAGCAGCTGGCCAGAGTATTGCGCAGGCTTGCATTAACCTTCTACGGTCTATCTATGGCATTAACGCGTCTGCGCATTAAAACAATAATGTTCCCCTAAAGTGCGAGGATGGAATCCCCAAATGGCAGTATGCTCAGTACACGCGCATTGTTTGTGTGGTGTTCGCTTTGACGCTATTTAAAAAAACAAAAAAACATTGGCAGCAAATGTGTCCGATGAAATCCCACGCAGGATGTTCACTGTACAACACCAACAATAGATTAATTTGGCTAAACTCAAGGGAAATCGAAGGCTAAGATTGTAAAATAGCATAGCCTTATAATTCGTTTTTAAACCGTCGAAGCACTGTAAGATTAAGTGAAAATAAATAAATCCTCAGTTTTTAAGCCACTTCCACACCACCATCCGCGCGCAAACACGGCACTGTTATCGCTGAGCGTGCGTGTGCGCGAGTGACACAACCATCGCTCCTCAAAACATTGGCGAGACCTCGGCGAGCATGCGCACAGTACAATGTTTTAGTTTCATTCACACACAAAGCTACGCAAATATCAGCTTGATTTCTTTTTACAGTTTCTTGATGATAAAGACTGCGCGAGCATTTTTTGCATCACTTCTACGCCGCTCCACTGGCGATCGACATTTTAAGGTTTTACGAGAGCACGAGCCATACAATGAAGAAACGTTATGTGGACGCTAGCAGGCTACGGAAAATGAAAAAGACGAAAATATCCGAGAGGATTTCTGAAAGGTAACGATTAGGTGGCGGAGCGACATGACAGCGCTGCTTTTGTTGTAGCCGAGCTTTGTGCGATGCGCATCACCTCGCGCTCACCTGGCAGGGAGAATGTTGCATTGATTCATTTATTGTTTGATTTTAAGGGTGTTGTTCTAGGGTTAGCGTTACATTGGCGGCGCAGGCTGACAGTTGCCAACTTGATATGTTATCGCATGGAGAGTAGCCTACTTAGGCTACCAAATGTGCATCTTACCATCTAATTATTTACCGTTTGGAGAAATCGTTCACATAAATACATTTGATATGTCATGCATGATAAGTCACAAGTGCTAGCAAGATCTTACTACAAAATAGTTTATATCCAGAAATATAATCAATATCGGTAATTATTATTATTATTATTATTATTATTATCGATAGCCGTGGTTTGGTTTGAAACGCATAATTCATAATGTGGCTCTACTGCGGCGTCGTTAGGGTAGCCAGCCATTAAGAACTTTAACTGACAGCATGTCTAGACCGCAAGACAATTCAGTTGCCTCCTGGAGACGAGACAAAGGGGCGAATATGTTCACTGTTCACATCATTTAGATCGATCTGTACTAAAGACTAAAAACGGAAAGAGTCGGTGTGCACAGCCAGTAGGCTACTACACTGACGCCATACGCGAGCTGTGGTCTGTAATTATCATGAAGAATAATGAATATGCGATTTGCTTAATTGTTGTCTTTTTTAAGTGAACTGCGCACCCGCTATGTACAGCTATTCCATGTCTTCATGGCCTATAGATTATTCATCATTTAGCCATTTCACCGGACGTGGCCCACGGGTCGCAGAGTGAAAGGTCATTGTTCTGAACACCCCTTGCATGCCGTTCGGATGCTATCGCAAGGTGTGAGACGGAATGCGTTTCTCAATAAGAATCAGTCGTGTAATGAGAATCACCCACCAGACAGTCTTTGTTTTCATATTTACATTTTCAAGCCTGAGAATTCAGCAGAATTGTGATCCATGTTTTTCTTTCCACATTCCATCAGCCCCGAAAATAGTGTTGTCATGGTTACTAAACATAAACTGGGCCGGAACACAGTGGGCTAATGATGTATTCTTGAGTAGCTACAGCGCAACGGGAATACCGAACAGAGGAATCGTGTGAAAAATCGATACGGGTCACATCGATCAAGTAAAATATGTTTTTGAACGTGGGTGTTTTCTGAAAGCAAGTCGACAGACAAGAAGAGTCTGTATGACGTAATCGTGTTTCTAATTCCGTATTTTTCAAGCCTGCTTGTGCATGAGCCTTGTGTAGGCTACACATTATTTTACAGATATATGAGTAAATATCAAGACACGTTTATACATTTAGATGATTTCATTGCAAATCTATGTTTGTTGAACTCCCAGATGAGGTTGATGTGCAGTGGAGTAGGCCTTTGTTGTCAAGGACAATGAAGTACAATGCAGCTTATAGCCTCGTGGTTATATTATGTGACATTAAATTGCTGCAGCACGTAAATATGATTATCATAATCAGCATGTGAACATGCGTTGGCTAATTTGATAAACGTGTCTCCCATAGTTCATGATTCATTAAAAACATAATTAAAACCGTGGGATCCACTGCGCTGGAAGCAGCTGTTACCGGATGCTAGTTAAGATAATGTCTGCAGTATTTAAACATAGAGGGTCAATGCAGTGTACTTATCATAAATTTAAACCTGAGGTTTAAACCTCAAGACCAGTGATTCCCAACTTTGGTCAATGTTTTAACTGATCAAATTAGAGACTGAATCAATAGGCTTCTAATTGGCGAAATTGTGGACACATGGCCACTAAAACTAACCATTTGTATGAATCAAGATTTCAAAGACAAAGCAAATGATAACGAGCCAAACCTGTATTGTGTGAATGCGTTTAAGGAAAACATTATGAAGGAACAGTGTTCAACAATCTAGTTAAGAGTCTAGTGATTCACCTCAGTGTTTAATTTGATCAGTTAAAAAAAATGACCTTCGTTACCTCTTTTTTTCTAATTGTTTGCAATATAGTACAATAAACACAATGTGAACATGGGAATTTTATTCTTTATGACATGCATCGCTATTTCTGACATAATGTGGCTTAAAATGGTAAATAATCCCTGTAAACATCAAAACTCACCCAATTAAATAAATGTACCTCTTATTCAACTTCTGGGATTGAAATTGTGGTTTGAACGGAAACCAGCATACACAGGGGTACCCCAGGACCAAGGTTGAGAACCACTGCCACAGAACCACAGAACTGCATTACAACTGGAACAGCTAATCCTTATTTGATAGCTTTGCATGGTTGTTCCAGTTGTAATGCAATTCTGCAGTCTAGAGGTTTACACCTGAGGTTTATATACTCCAGCTAAGCACGCTGCAGTTGACCCACTGTCTCTGAGAACGGTGCTCATACGTTTTACTCTTATTGATATTGACATCTGTTCTGAAAATGATTAATCATATAATTATTTACTGTATGTCAGGTAGTTTATACATTTTTTTAATATAATAAAATCTTGTATCTGTTTTCATGTGCATTTTTTCAGCGCTTATACGTTCCTGAAGTTTGTGATGGTGTGGATCCTGGTTCTCTTGGCAGACTTTATTCTGGGGTTCAGATTTGAGTACCTGTGGCCCTGCTGGCTGTTTATTGGGAGTGTGTACAGTACCTTCCACTGTCATGGGCTGGTAAGCACCTCTCTTTCTCTGTCATCAACCGGGGTAGTGGGGGAGAGTCCTTATCACCCGGGGTAGTGGGGGAGTGTCTTTATCACCCGGGGTAGTGAGGGAGTGTCCTTATCAACCGGGGTAGTGAGGGAGTGTCCTTATCAACCGGGGTAGTGAGGGAGTGTCCTTATCACCCGGGGTAGTGGGGGAGTGTCTTTATCACCCGGGGTAGTGAGGGAGTGTCCTTATCAACCGGGGTAGTGAGGGAGTGTCCTTATCAACCGGGGTAGTGAGGGAGTGTCCTTATCACCCGGGGTAGTGGGGGAGTGTCCTTATCAACCGGGGTAGTGGGGGAGTGTCCTTATCAACCGGGGTAGTGAGGGAGTGTCCTTATCAACCGGGGTAGTGAGGGAGTGTCCTTATCACCCGGGGTAGTGGGGGAGTGTCTTTATCAAACCTGCAGACACAGCGCCCCCTCCAGTACTGGAGTTAAACCTGCAGACACAGCGCCCCCTCCAGGACTGGAGTTAAACCTGCAGACACAGCGCCCCCTCCAGGACTGGAGTTAAACCTGCAGACACAGCGCCCCCTCCAGTACTGGAGTTAAACCTGCAGACACAGCGCCCCCTCCAGTACTGGAGTTAAACCTGCAGACACAGCGCCCCCTCCAGGACTGGCGTTAAACCTGCAGACACAGTGTGAATAAAGCTTATAATTTCTCTAATTTCACCTGTGTGACTAAAGTTTTTACCTGCTCTAAGTTCACCTGTGGAATTAAACAGAGGAGTGATCACTGTTGTTTTCTGTTTCAGGTTATTTGTGTGGTGTTTGTGTGCGCCGCGTTCACTCTGGACGTATTCTGTCTGATCTTTGTACCTCTGCACTGGCTGTTTCTCGCAGCGAGCACATACGTTCTGTTCAACTACATCTGGCACACAGGTAAACACTACACGTCACAATCAGAGGTGATTGATTTGAATAGTACCTCAGTGCTGCGGTTGGTTTAAATAGTGCCTCAGTGCTGCGGTTGGTTTAAATAGTGCCTCAGTGCTGTGATTGGTTTAAATAGTGCCTCAGTGCTGTGATTGGTTTAAATAGTACCTCAGTGCTGTGATTGGTTTAAATAGTGCCTCAGTGCTGTGATTGGTTTAAATAGTACCTCAGTGCTGTGATTGGTTTAAATAGTACCTCAGTGCTGCGGTTGGTTTAAATAGTGCCTCAGTGCTGTGATTGGTTTAAATAGTGCCTCTGTGCTGTGATTGGTTTACATAGTGCCTCAGTGCTGTGATTGGTTTAAATAGTGCCTCAGTGCTGTGATTGGTTTAAATAGTACCTCAGTGATGTGATTGGCTTAAATAATGTTGTGAATATTTTGGTGGTTGCAGAGAAAGGCCTCTGTATCTCCACTGTGTCTCTCTGGATCCTGCTGGTTTACACTGAGGCTCTGCTCAGGTTCAAAGATCTGAGAAACTCTCACGCCAACCTGTCACACCTCTTCGCTGCTCATTGGTGGGTATGACACACAGACACACACACACACTCACGCACTCATACACACAGACACACAAACATGCACACGCACAAACACACACACCCACACACACCCACACTCACACATACACACACACACACACAAGCACACACACACTCACGCACTCATACACACAGACACACAAACATGCACACACACACACACACACACACACACTCACTCATACACACACACACACACACACACACACAAACATGCATGTGCACACACACACACACTCACTCACTCATACACACACACACACACACACTCACTCACTCACTCACACACACACACAAGCATGCATGCGCACACTCACACACACGCACACACACACGTACACACACTCACGTACACACACACGCACACACACATGTACACACACACACGTACACACACAGGCGCACACACACACACACACTTTTGTTGCATTGGCTATGTCGTGGTGTATACAACTAACCTGGTTTTATCTCCTCTGTGTTAGCATTGGCTACCCAGTGGTGTATCTGGGCTTTGATGCAACTTGCTACCTCAGTAGTGTGGTGAAGCTTCGCACGCAGAGAGCCGTGCGCACCGAGAACGACTTCCACATGCGGCTGCTGGAGCAGTCCCTGCCTGCGGCTGTGCACTTCTACCCCAAATGTGTGACAGACGGCAAGGAAGGTAAGAGCAATCTCAGATAATATTACCTGTACATGTCGGCGTATCCATACTCTTTAAGGTAAGAGCAATCTCAGGTAATATCACATGTACATGTCGGCGTATCCATACTCTTTAAGGTAAGAGTAATCTCAGGTAATATCATTTGTACATGGGGGCATATCCCTTACCTTTTAAAGTAAGAGTAATCTCAGGTAATATCACCTGTACATGGAGGCATATCCCCTACTCTTTAAGGTAAGAGTAATCTCAGGTAATATCACATGTACATGTCGGCGTATCCATACTCTTTAAGGTAAGAGTAATCTCAGGTAATATCACCTGTACATGGAGGCATATCCCCTACTCTTTAAGGTAAGAGTAATCTCAGGTAATATCACATGTACATGTCGGCGTATCCATACTCTTTAAGGTAAGAGTAATCTCAGGTAATATCATTTGTACATGGGGGCATATCCCTTACCTTTTAAAGTAAGAGTAATCTCAGGTAATATCACCTGTACATGGAGGCATATCCCTACTCTTTAAGGTAAGAGTAATCTCAGGTAATATCACCTGTACATGGAGGCATATCCCCTACTCTTTAAGGTAAGAGTAATCTCAGGTAATATCACCTGTACATGGGGGCGTATCCCTACTCTTTAAGGTAAGAGTAATCTCAGGTAATATCACCTGTACATGGGGGCGTATCCCTACTCTTTAAGGTAAGAGTAATCTCAGGTAATATCACCTGTACATGGGGGCGTATCCCTACTCTTTAAGGTAAGAGTAATCTCAGGTAATATCACCTGTACATGGGGGCGTATCCCTACTCTTTAAGGTAAGAGTAATCTCAGGTAATATCACCTGTACATGGGGGCATATCCCCTACTCTTTAAGGTAAGAGTAATCTCAGGTAATATCACATGTACATGGGGGCATATCCCCTACTCTTTAAGGTAAGAGTAATCTCAGGTAATATCACCTGTACATGGGGGCGTATCCCTACTCTTTAAGGTAAGAGTAATCTCAGGTAATATCACCTGTACATGGGGGCATATCCCCTACTCTTTAAGGTAAGAGTAATCTCAGGTAATATCACCTGTACATGGGGGCGTATCCCTACTCTTTAAGGTAAGAGTAATCTCAGGTAATATCACCTGTACATGGGGGCATATCCCCTACTCTTTAAGGTAAGAGTAATCTCAGGTAATATCACCTGTACATGGGGGCATATCCCCTACTCTTTAAGGTAAGAGTAATCTCAGGTAATATCACCTGTACATGGGGGCACATCCCCTACTCTTTAAGGTAAGAGTAATCTCAGGTAATATCACCTGTACATGGGGGCATATCCCTACTCTTTAAGGTAAGAGTAATCTCAGGTAATATCACCTGTACATGGGGGCATATCCCCTACTCTTTAAGGTAAGAGTAATCTCAGGTAATATCACATGTACATGGAGGCGTATCCCCTACTCTTTAAGGTAAGAGTAATCTCAGGTAATATCACCTGTACATGGGGGCGTATCCCTACTCTTTAAGGTAAGAGTAATCTCAGGTAATATCACCTGTACATGGGGGCGTATCCCTACTCTTTAAGGTAAGAGTAATCTCAGGTAATATCACCTGTACATGGGGGCGTATCCCTACTCTTTAAGGTAAGAGTAATCTCAGGTAATATCACCTGTACATGGGGGCGTATCCCCTACTCTTTAAGGTAAGAGTAATCTCAGGTAATATCACCTGTACATGGGGGCGTATCCCTACTCTTTAAGGTAAGAGTAATCTCAGGTAATATCACCTGTACATGGGGGCGTATCCCTACTCTTTAAAGTAAGAGTAATCTCAGGTAATATCACCTGTACATGGAGGCATATCCCTACTCTTTAAGGTAAGAGTAATCTCAGGTAATATCACCTGTACATGGAGGCATATCCCCTACTCTTTAAGGTAAGAGTAATCTCAGGTAATATCACCTGTACATGGGGGCGTATCCCTACTCTTTAAGGTAAGAGTAATCTCAGGTAATATCACCTGTACATGGAGGCATATCCCTACTCTGTAAGGTAAGAGTAATCTCAGGTAATATCACCTGTACATGGAGGCATATCCCCTACTCTTTAAAGTAAGAGTAATCTCAGGTAATATCACCTGTACATGGGGGCGTATCCCTACTCTTTAAGGTAAGAGTAATCTCAGGTAATATCACCTGTACATGGGGGCGTATCCCTACTCTTTAAAGTAAGAGTAATCTCAGGTAATATCACCTGTACATGGGGGCGTATCCCTACTCTTTAAGGTAAGAGTAATCTCAGGTAATATCACCTGTACATGGGGGCGTATCCCTACTCTTTAAGGTAAGAGTAATCTCAGGTAATATCGCCTGTACATGGAGGCATATCCCCTACTCTTTAAGGTAAGAGTAATCTCAGGTAATATCACCTGTACATGGAGGCGTATCCCTACTCTTTAAGGTAAGAGTAATCTCAGGTAATATCACCTGTACATGGGGGCGTATCCCTACTCTTTAAGGTAAGAGTAATCTCAGGTAATATCGCCTGTACATGGAGGCATATCCCCTACTCTTTAAGGTAAGAGTAATCTCAGGTAATATCACCTGTACATGGGGGCGTATCCCTACTCTTTAAGGTAAGAGTAATCTCAGGTAATATCACCTGTACATGGGGGCATATCCCCTACTCTTTAAGGTAAGAGTAATCTCAGGTAATATCACCTGTACATGGAGGCGTATCCCTACTCTTTAAGGTAAGAGTAATCTCAGGTAATATCGCCTGTACATGGAGGCATATCCCCTACTCTTTAAGGTAAGAGCAATCTCAGGTAATATCACCTGTACATGGGGGCGTATCCCTACTCTTTAAGGTAAGAGTAATCTCAGGTAATATCACCTGTACATGGGGGCATATCCCCTACTCTTTAAGGTAAGAGTAATCTCAGGTAATATCACCTGTACATGGGGGCGTATCCCTACTCTTTAAGGTAAGAGTAATCTCAGGTAATATCACCTGTACATGGGGGCATATCCCCTACTCTTTAAGGTAAGAGTAATCTCAGGTAATATCACCTGTACATGGGGGCGTATCCCTACTCTTTACGGTAAGAGTAATCTCAGGTAATATCACCTGTACATGGGGGCGTATCCCTACTCTTTAAGGTAAGAGTAATCTCAGGTAATATCACCTGTACATGGGGGCGTATCCCTACTCTTTAAGGTAAGAGTAATCTCAGGTAATATCACCTGTACATGGAGGCATATCCCTACTCTGTAAGGTAAGAGTTATCTCAGGTAATATCACCTGTACATGGAGGCATATCCCTACTCTTTAAGGTAAGAGTAATCTCAGGTAATATCACCTGTACATGGGGGCGTATCCCTACTCTTTAAAGTAAGAGTAATCTCAGGTAATATCACCTGTACATGGGGGCGTATCCCCTACTCTTTAAGGTAAGAGTAATCTCAGGTAATATCACCTGTACATGGGGGCGTATCCCTACTCTTTAAGGTAAGAGTAATCTCAGGTAATATCACCTGTACATGGGGGCGTATCCCTACTCTTTAAGGTAAGAGTAATCTCAGGTAATATCACCTGTACATGGGGGCATATCCCTAATCTTTAAGGTAAGAGTAATCTCAGGTAATATCACCTGTACATGGGGCGTATCCCCTACTCTTTAAGGTAAGAGTAATCTCAGGTAATATCACCTGTACATGGGGGCATATCCCTACTCTTTAAGGTAAGAGTAATCTCAGGTAATATCACCTGTACATGGGGGCATATCCCTACTCTTTAAGGTAAGAGTAATCTCAGGTAATATCACCTGTACATGGGGGCATATCCCCTACTCTTTAAGGTAAGAGTAATCTCAGGTAATATCACCTGTACATGGGGGCGTATCCATACTCTTTAAGGTAAGAGTAATCTCAGGTAATATCACCTGTACATGGGGGCATATCCCCTACTTTTTAAGGTAAGAGTAATCTCAGGTAATATCACCTGTACATGGGGGCATATCCCTACTCTTTAAGGTAAGAGTAATCTCAGGTAATATCACCTGTACATGGGGGCGTATCCCTACTCTTCAAGGTAAGAGTAATCTCAGGTAATATCACCTGTACATGGGGGCGTATCCCTACTCTTTAAGGTAAGAGTAATCTCAGGCAATATCACCTGTACATGGGGGCGTATCCCTACTCTTTAAGGTAAGAGTAATCTCAGGTAATATCACCTGTACATGGGGGCGTATCCCTACTCTTTAAGGTAAGAGTAATCTCAGGTAATATCACCTGTACATGGGGGCGTATCCCTACTCTTTAAGGTAAGAGTAATCTCAGGTAATATCACCTGTACATGGGGGCGTATCCCTACTCTTCAAGGTAAGAGTAATCTCAGGTAATATCACCTGTACATGGGGGCGTATCCCTACTCTTCAAGGTAAGAGTAATCTCAGGTAATATCACCTGTACATGGGGGCGTATCCCTACTCTTCAAGGTAAGAGTAATCTCAGGTAATATCACCTGTACATGGGGGCGTATCCCTACTCTTCAAGGTAAGAGTAATCTCAGGTAATATCACCTGTACATGGGGGCGTATCCCTACTCTTTAAGGTAAGAGTAATCTCAGGTAATATCACCTGTACATGGGGGCGTATCCCTACTCTTTAAGGTAAGAGTAATCTCAGGTAATATCACCTGTACATGGGGGCGTATCCCTACTCTTTAAGGTAAGAGTAATCTCAGGTAATATCACCTGTACATGGGGGCGTATCCCTACTCTTCAAGGTAAGAGTAATCTCAGGTAATATCACCTGTACATGGGGGCGTATCCCTACTCTTCAAGGTAAGAGTAATCTCAGGTAATATCACCTGTACATGGGGGCGTATCCCTACTCTTTAAGGTAAGAGTAATCTCAGGTAATATCACCTGTACATGGGGGCGTATCCCTACTCTTCAAGGTAAGAGTAATCTCAGGTAATATCACCTGTACATGGGGGCATATCCCTACTCTTTAAGGTAAGAGTAATTTCACGTTATATTACCTGTACGTGGGAATGTCACCTTTCCCAGTGACCTCAGAGATAAATTTGTCGGCACAATGCAGTTTTTGTGTGAAAGCAGCAAAGTCGTTTCTGAATCGTTTGCGTCTCTCCCAGACAGAGAGAACACATTTTCAGAAAAAACATAGAAAACTGTATATGATTTTTTTTTAAAAAGCCAGTTGTTGTGATGGGCCCAGGTGTGTGGAATCCAGCCCAGAGATGAACACTTCTGTCACAAACTGGGCTGTGTTTGTGTGGAAGATAAACAACCCCTGTAAAGCAGGCCTGTGCAGCACAGTCTCTGCCACACTCTGGTGTTTAGAGATTAATGCGCTCTTTTCTTCCTGGAGGACTGCAGAGAAATGCGCTTTTCGCTGAGTGTGCTCTAAAATGAGGACATTTTCTCTGTTTTACATCTTCCTTACAGCCAAAGACCTGGATTCAACCAACATTCATCCTCAACTTTCACTCATAATTATGCAAATGTTGCTTCAGTGTTTAAGTGAGGGGTTTTGAAATATCAAAATGGATGGGCTCCTCTCTAACATCTGTGCTGTGGGTCCTCAGGCTCGAGATGGCGGGTGAAACCCGGGTTGGGACAGTATCAGTGCCAGGGCGGGGTGCTGCCTGCTGATGAGGGGGATGCTCTGGACTGTCTCCAGATTGGGGGTGTGCAGAAGAGGCCGGACAGGGATCTGGAGGAGGGGAGGGTGGGCGGGGCTAGTCCCCTGGGGGTGGAGTATGAGCCCAGGGAGAACATGCGGGTGGGCGGGGCAGGGCTGGCTGACACCCCCTGTGCTCTGGAGGGTGTGGGCCAGGAGGACCAGGGTGTGAAACCCCTGAAAACCTCTAAGCTGCCCTCCCCCAAAGTAAGAAGGCCCCCCAATAGTGCCAGCTCCGTGCCTTCCACCAGGCCAGACAGGAAGCAGAAGGGCGGAGCCAAAACCACCAGCCCCAACAGGGACACGCCCACAGCCAATCAGGGCTTTCATGCTGACCAAATCATCAAGTAAGTCCCTGAGTTACCTTAGTTACCGTAGTTAACTTAGTTACCTACATTTAAAAACCATCGCCCCGGTGTGTTTATATGTGTGTATGTGTCTGTGTGTGTGTGTGTTCACCCTGCTATGTGTGTGTGTGTGTGCTCATCCTGCTGTGTGTGTGTGTGCGCGTGCATTCACTCAGAGTTGCGCAGACTGAAGGCAGAGCTGCAGATCTGTGTGTGTGTGTGTGTGCAGGTGTGACTCAGAGCTGCGCAGACTGAAGGCAGAGCTGCAGATCAGTGTGTGTGTGTGTGTGTAGGTGTGACTCAGAGCTGCGCAGACTGAAGGCAGAGCTGCAGATCAGTGTGTGTGTGTGTGTGTGTGTGTGTGCAGGTGTGACTCAGAGCTGCGCAGACTGAAGGCAGAGCTGCAGATCAGTGTGTGTGTGTGTGTGTGTGCAGGTGTGACTCAGAGCTGCGCAGACTGAAGGCAGAGCTGCAGATCAGTGTGTGTGTGTGTGTGTGTGTGCAGGTGTGACTCAGAGCTGCGCAGACTGAAGGCAGAGCTGCAGATCAGTGTGTGTGTGTGTGTGCAGGTGTGACTCAGAGCTGCGCAGACTGAAGGCAGAGCTGCAGATCAGTGTGTGTGTGTGTGTGTGTGTGTGCAGGTGTGACTCAGAGCTGCGCAGACTGAAGGCAGAGCTGCAGATCAGTGTGTGTGTGTGTGTGTGTGCAGGTGTGACTCAGAGCTGCGCAGACTGAAGGCAGAGCTGCAGATCAGTGTGTGTGTGTGTGTGTGTGTGTGTGCAGGTGTGACTCAGAGCTGCGCAGACTGAAGGCAGAGCTGCAGATCAGTGTGTGTGTGTGTGTGTGTGCAGGTGTGACTCAGAGCTGCGCAGACTGAAGGCAGAGCTGCAGATCAGTGTGTGTGTGTGTGTGTGTGTGTGTGTGTGTGCAGGTGTGACTCAGAGCTGCGCAGACTGAAGGCAGAGCTGCAGATCAGTGTGTGTGTGTGTGTGTGTGCAGGTGTGACTCAGAGCTGCGCAGACTGAAGGCAGAGCTGCAGATCAGCAGGCAGAGTGAGCAGGAGCTGCGCAGCCACGTCTGCAACGTCACCAACAGCGAAAGGAGCTTGCGGCCCGAGGCCTCCCTGCTCCGCCAGGCCAACGACCAGCTGCACAACAAGTGTGTTTCCCTGCTATGTCTCCCTCTAGAGGCCAGGCATGTGTATTACCATTGCTACTCTCAGCCCTGGTTCTGGAGAGCCACAGGGTCTGCTGGGGTCCCCAACCCTGGCCCTGGAGAGACACAGGGTCTGCTGGGGTCCCCAACCCTAGCCCTGGAGAGCCACAGGGTCC
Source organism: Ilyophis sp. 1 JC-2022 (assembly GCA_022702515.1). NCBI lineage: Eukaryota > Metazoa > Chordata > Actinopteri > Anguilliformes > Synaphobranchidae > Ilyophis > Ilyophis sp. 1 JC-2022. The sequence goes on along the minus strand of CM040395.1, from coordinate 72,116,724 downwards.
GCTGGAGTTCCCAAACCTGGTTCTGCTATTTTTTGTTGGTTTTCAGCACTTAATTCTAGCAGCTGATTATACAGTTGATTGAGCTCACCTGTTTTCTTGGCTCTGATTATTTGGCTGGATTATTGGTTGTATAGTTATGGGTTGCTGTTGGGTTATTGGTTGTAAGGGTGTACAGATGGACTGGCTATTGGGTTATTGGTTGTAAGGGTGTACAGATGGACTGGCTATTGGGTTATTGGTTGTAAGAGTGTGCGTGAATCTCTCTCAGGATTCTGTGTCTGATGAAGAACAAACAGAAGGACAAACAAACAGGCACGTTGTTGGAGAAGAAGGTTAGGGCGGAGATAGAAGCTCGCTCGGCTGTGGAGAAACAGCTTGCCGAAATCCAGTCCCGCAGGCCGGACGAGGCTTTAGCCCTGCCACACAGCACCCTCCTCTCTGCAAACAGGTACGAGCTCATCACACTGACATCTCTGCTTCTCACACAGACAACCAGAACTTTCCCAATGACACTTACTCACTCCAGTAAAAATGCATTTCTGAAAATTAATCCATGTTTTGTAAAATCTGAATATATAAATGGTATATTAAGGATGTGCTGCTGTTATGGCCATTTGCATGCATGTGTGCTGTTTATAGGAGAGTGTGGATCAGTCTGGCGCTGGTGCTGTTCCACACACAGATGTTATAGGAGGGTGTGGATCAGTCTGGCGCTGGTGCTGTTCCACACACAGATGTTATAGGAAGGTGTGGATCAGCCTGGCGCTGGTGCTGTTCCACACACAGATGTTATAGGAAGGTGTGGATCAGTCTGGCGCTGGTGCTGTTCCACACACAGATGTTATAGGAAGGTGTGGTTCAGTCTGGCGCTGATGCAATTCCACACACAGATGTTGTAGGAAGGTGTGGTTCAGTCTGGCGCTGGTGCTGTTCCACACACAGATGTTGTAGGAAGGTGTGGTTCAGTCTGGCGCTGGTGCTGTTCCACACACAGATGTTATAGGAAGGTGTGGTTCAGTCTGGCGCTGGTGCTGTTCCACACACAGATGTTGTAGGAAGGTGTGGTTCAGTCTGGCGCTTGTGCTGTTCCACACACAGATGTTGTAGGAAGGTGTGGTTCAGTCTGGCGCTGGTGCTGTTCCACACACAGATGTTGTAGGAAGGTGTGGTTCAGTCTGGCGCTGGTGCTGTTCCACACACAGATGTTGTAGGAAGGTGTGGTTCAGTCTGGCGCTGGTGCTGTTCCACACACAGATGTTGTAGGAAGGTGTGGTTCAGTCTGGCGCTGGTGCTGTTCCACACACAGATGTTGTAGGAAGGTGTGGTTCAGTCTGGCGCTGGTGCTGTTCCACACACAGATGTTGTAGGAAGGTGTGGTTCAGTCTGGCGCTGGTGCTGTTCCACACAGATAACTGTACAGGATATTTAGCTTCTATATACATATGTATGCCTTGTTTTTTCCTTGATTTACATATGAGAAGTGATCAGTGGTTAAACATAAAAACACAATGGCAGTAGCCATTTTACCCCAGGTGCAATCTTTACAAACTGTTTTACTGTATATCAATGTTTAAAAAAATATACAATCTTCATTTTCAATCATATTTGAGATGCTTGCTTGAAAAGCAGTTGTTTTTCTCATGCACATAGTTTTTAAAGTATAGTGTCCTAACCCGGCCAGACATTCATAATTCTGTATGTTTCTTTCTGTGTGATCTGCATGACAACTCAACTCGATCCAAATGGATTGTTCCTCTGTGAGCTGAAAGGCTTGTATTCTCTCCAATAGGCAGGAGCTCTCAGAGACGCAAGCGTTAAAGAGAAAAGCTAAAGAACTAGAGACAGAATACAAACACCTGCAACTGGACTTTCAGAGGAAAGAGGGTCAAACTGTAGCTCTAGAAAATGAAGTGGAGGTAATAAATATAACCAATAATTAATATTTTAATGCATCTGGCAAAAAAAGTTTGTGAGTTTAAAGTCCTGTCTTGTTTCTGTGGTATTTGGTCTCCATTTCGATAGTGTTGTGAATTTTGTTGTTTGACCTGTTTTGTCATTTGTGTGAGCTGCTTAAGAAGGTGTCATGGAGGTTTGGAATGTGAAGTGTGGCAGTTTTTTCTGACATTTCTAGTGCTTGTGGTTTTAACCTTCTTTAATGTCAAAATTTTACGTTTTATATTATCATTATGATATCCCATTGAGTTCCATTGTTTGACCGTTTTTGTGCATGGTATTTATATTTTCAAAGCATGAATGGTATAAGAAGATAAAATATTGTTCAAATAGTGTACTCAACACTCCATGTGAATTATATTGATTTATAAAGTTAAACAGCTGACCCTGTTATTATTAAATGAGAATGAATATTTATCATGAGTAGAGTATTAAACTACACAGTGTGAATCACTACATACGTTTTGGCTTTGGTGCCCTCTAGTGTACACATTGGAAATTTATCAAAGAACAGGTTTAACATTTTGAAGTTAACGTAGGCCAATGGAATATACTGTAATAGCAAGGCCTAAGAGTACATGGGCTTTGAAACCCCTTTGAGTTACTGTGTAAACACAGAAAGAATCATTACTTACACACCATGATTTGCTTGCTTTTCTTTTTGGGGGGTGTTTTTGTTTTGAAAAGGCTGGCCGTTTACCCCGAGGGGCTGAACACCCTGCTCCTGGAGGGGGTTTTGTGTTGGTATTTAGGTTTAGCTCAAAACCAGCAAACATTTCGGACCCCAGGTGTGTAAACTGCTCTAAGTGGTGAGTAACAGTACAAGCCCCTCCAGGAGTGGAGTGTATGAACAGGGGGCGATGTGTTGTATGAACAGGGGGCGATGTGTTGTATGAACAGGGGGTGGTGTGTTGTGGAAGGCGGTTGACATGTGGCCACGCCCTCTCCAGGTGCTGCATAAACAGAAAGGGGCGGAGCCAGGTGCGGACGTGCTCCTCTCCGCGCTCTCGGCCCTGCAGGATAAGACTCAGCACCTGGAGTATAACCTGAGCGCAGAAACGCGCATCAAACTGGACCTGTTCTCTGCCCTGGGCCACGCCCGTCGCCAGCTGGAGATAGCACAAGGTTTTACTCACCTTTACATTCAATTATGTACATATTTAAACATGTTGTTGCTTTTACACCATATCTTCTTATTTTACCCAAAGGTGACCATAGCATGTATTTGCATATATTATTATTGGAGGTAATAATAATAATAATAATAATAATAATAATAATAATAATGAATCATACATGACATCATTATTATACACTGTAATGTAATGAAACGTTATCTGTAACACACTGTAATGTGCAATACCGTATTGGTGCAGTTGTGTTGTGTTTGTGCGTGAGATGAACAGGTCTGGCTCTGTTCTCGTGGGGCGAGCAGTGCAGTGCAGTGCAGTTGTGTTTGTGCGTGAGATGAACAGGTCTGGCTCTGTTCTCGTGGGGCGAGCAGTGCAGTGCAGTGCAGTTGTGTTTGTGTGTGAGATGAACAGGTCTGGCTCTGTTCTCATGGGGCGAGCAGTGCAGTGCAGTGCAGTTGTGTTTGTGCGTGAGATGAACAGGTCTGGCTCTGTTCTCGTGGGGCGAGCAGCGCAGTGCAGTTGTGTTGTGTTTGTGTGTGAGATGAACAGGTCTGGCTCTGTTCTCATGGGGCGAGCAGCGCAGTGCAGTTGTGTTGTGTTTGTGCGTGAGATGAACAGGTCTGGCTCTGTTCTCGTGGGGCGAGCAGTGCAGTGCAGTGCAGTTGTGTTTGTGCGTGAGATGAACAGGTCTGGCTCTGTTCTTGTGGGGCGAGCAGCGCAGTGCAGTTGTGTTGTGTTTGTGTGTGAGATGAACAGGTCTGGCTCTGTTCTTGTGGGGCGAGCAGCGCAGTGCAGTTGTGTTGTGTTTGTGTGTGAGATGAACAGGTCTGGCTCTGTTCTCGTGGGGCGAGCAGTGCAGTGCAGTTGTGTTGTGTTTGTGTGTGAGATGAACAGGTATGGCTCTGTTCTCGTGGGGCGAGCAGCGCTGTGCAGTTGTGGGGAATGATAAAGCACTCTGCTATAGGCTTGAGACTAAATATAAAAATATCATAACATTTCATATTTCAGTTTACAAGAGGGGAATTGAAAGTACAGTATCAGGGATCACAGGGTCTATTCATTATTGCAGTATTTTTACAATGCTAGTACTACTATTATTGTTATTATTATTATATTGGTAAAGAGAGTTTAATTACTTCAAAAGTTATAATTTTATATTTGTTTTAAATTTTTAATATTTTAATATGTTTACCTTTGTGTTTTATAGTAAGTTGTAATGATATATTATAAACTTTATGTTGATTGTATTTGTCTGCATTGGCAGTGTGTGTGTCTCTGCCTCTACCACTTTGTTCTGCTGCTCGCTGTCACTCAACACTCTGACCCCTCCCTCTCTCACAGGAAAAGTAATCAAACAGGACCAGGAGATCGGAGAGATGAAGCAGAAGATTGCTGAGGTGATGGCTGTGATGCCGGGGATCTCGTACAGCGCCCCACACCCTATAGTGCCACAGTATCTCACAAAGTTCCTCAACTCTGACAACTACAGGCTGGACCCCAGTGCGCTAATGTACCAGTGTCTTAAAAAGTAGGACCGCTGAAAAGAACAAACATTAGCCTTTTTAGAAAAAAATAATTAAGTAAATAAATAAACATAAACAATGGAAAAACACGGACAGACAGACAGACAGACAGAGGCGTCTGACAGACTGATGACGAAAGGTTCTCTCTCTTTGGCGCGCTGGCCGTCCATTGGCCGGGTGAGCCGTCGCTTGTGTGGTGCAGACACGGGTTCACGCGACTGTACGCCCGCCAGCCCGCCCGGCGAGCTTGAGGCTAACAGCTGCACACGCACAGAAAGAGAGAATGAGTGCAGCTCAGCTTCTCATTCCTTATGGCAGCCTGGAGACGTCCCCACCGGAGCCCAGGGTGTCATATCCTGTTCGCTCAAACCCTCAAACAGGAAAAGACTAACAAAACTGTATTCATATTTTTTTTTGATTATAATTATGGAATAAAACACAATATGTCAGGAATGTGCCATATATTGAAATATTTAAATTATTGCCATTTTCATACATGTATACTCACATGCATGATGTGGGTAATACATAGGCCTGTATCTGTCCTGTGACAATTGGCTTGTTAAAATACATTTTAGACCATTGGTACATACTACTGTTTAATATTCAAAAAACATCAACAAACAGATCATGGAGGACTTCAGTGTGATTTATATATATATATATATATATATATATATATATATATATATATATATATACGTATATATTCATATTGCATAATGTCCACAGGTTTATGTGCAACTTAACTTGAAAAAAATAAATAAATGTGTGCCTAATATTTAGAATGTATAATACATTTGATAAAAATGGCAATATTTTTTTATTTATGACACGTTTTGACATATTAAGATTTAATGTACTGCTCTAACATATCTCACATTGTATTCTGGGGCTAAGACCTACCCTAGCCCGGGATGTAAAGGAGTATAAATATATAAATCAAGCTGTAAAGTTGAGATTGTTTAAAGGCTGCGGCCACAGGCATATCTGCTCTTAAATATATAGATATTGATGAAAATCATATTTAAAATAACAGAAATCTTTAGTAATTTACAAAAAGATCTTTGATCTTTCATTTATGTGTTGATACAATTATGCAATAATGACAAATCAGATTTTGAAAAAAAATGCTTTGCTTCAAGGTGCAATGAACCTACGACAGACTTAATGCAGTAGCTATACCCTAACCCTAACCCTCAAGTAAGTGGAGCTTTCCAGTGAAGCCCAATTTGAACTTTAATATGTTTAAGGGTTATGCAGATGGAAAAGACACAGAAAACCTCCATCCATTTAAAAAACACATTTATTTAGTCCATGTGAGATCCTTGTTTTGAGCAGTGAAGTGATATACATGTATATCCAGCAAACGTGCACACGCTGCCGATACATGTATATTCAGCAAACGTGCACACGCTGCCGATACATGTATATTCAGCAAACGTGCACACGCTGCCGATACATGTATATTCAGCAAACGTGCACACGCTGCCGATACATGTATATTCAGCAAACGTGCACACGCTGCCGATACATGTATATTCAGCAAACGTGCACACGCTGCCGGGAGTCGCTTGCTTTATTTGCACTCTTTTTCCTTTTGCCATATTTGATTACAGGTGAGGCAGGAAAAGAGGTTGTTTCTGTGGGCGTCGGCCTTTTGAAGTTACAGGTGATGGTACGTGTCACTGTGGGCTAAATGTGTGAGCTTGCCTGACAGTGACTTCTGTGCTGCGGAGTTGACAGATTTGGGTCATTTGACTTTTAGGGTTGTGGGTAGAAAGGGAGGGGGGGCTTTTTATAAATTCTGAAAGCATTCTGCTTCCATCTCTTTCAAACTGTTTTTCCTCCGTATTCTCAGACAGCTTGTTTTCATATTTTGCAGACAGTTGTCTGTTTTTGTGGGAACTGATGTTATAGACAGTGTTTCGTTCCATAAACAACAATGTCAAAGTCAGCCACGGCAGATAATTCATATTCGTTACTGAATACGGTATTCTCCCCACATCCCTCTGTTAGACATTTTAAATGCCAAACAACATGCAAGGTGACTTAACGGCAGATGTGGTAACAGCAGCGCATTGTGACTGTAGTGTTTGCTCAAGCTGCTAACCATTAACCATAAATGTCTTCAGTGATAAACTGTTTATCTGTGGAAGATGTAAATCATAATCACAAAGTCTGAGTGATTCCCAGGTTAAAGTTCCCAGCTTGAACCAGAGTGAGTATTAGAGAACAGCAAAACGTTATATTCCACTCATTTTATTTTGGTGCGTTGGACATTGGAACGCATCGACAGGTATTTGAATTGATAACATGGTAACATGGTTTAAATGTACATGTTTGTGTTGTGTTGTGTTGTACTGATCAGAGTAAGAGGAAGGAACCAGATGACAGGGAGATACGCGAGAAGGGCAGGAAGGAGATACGCGAGACGGGCAGGAAGGAGATACGCGAGACGGGCAGGAGATACGCGAGGCGGGCAGGAGATACGTGAGGCGGGCAAGAGAACGTGAGACGGGCAGGAGATACGTGAGGCGGGCAGGAAGGAGATACGCGAGACGGGCAGGAGATACGCGAGGCGGGCAGGAGATACGTGAGGCGGGCAAGAGAACGTGAGACGGGCAGGAGATACGCGAGGCGGGCAAGAGAACGTGAGACGGGCAGGAAGGAGATACGCGAGACGGGCAGGAAGGAGATACGCGAGGCGGGCAGGAGATATGTGAGATGGGCAGGAGATACGTGAGGCGGGCAAAAGATTTTCACAGAATGAGGAGTAGGGGGAGGAAGGAGATACGAAAGACGGGCAGGAAGGAGATACGCGAGATGGGCAGGAAGGAGATACGCGAGACGTGCAGGAAGGAGATACGCGATATGGGCAGGATATACGCGAGACGGGCAGGAAGGAGATATGTGAGGCGGGCAAGAGAACGTGAGACGGGCAGGAAGGAGATACGCGAGACGGGCAGGAAGGAGATACGCGAGGCGGGCAGGAGATACGTGAGGCGGGCAAGAGAACGTGAGACGGGCAGGAGATAAGCGAGACGGGCAGAAGATACACGAGATGGGCAAGAGATATGCGAGATGGGCAGGAGATATGTGAGATGGGCAAAAGATTTTCACAGAATGAGGAGTAGCGCAGGTCTAAACAGCTGCTTGCAAATGGAGGATTTTTTTTTCTGTCCATCTGAAAACTAAATACAACAAAGTATTTTAAATTATTTGAAAGAATGTGAATTTTGAATGAATTTAGCATTTTTATATCACTTTTTTTGTTGAATGTACATGGCTGTATTTATCCACAGGTAGTCGTGACTTTTTCAGTAATTTCAGTCCGATTTTACTGGTGATCCTTGTATCTGCATATTCTATATCTGTGCAGGGAAGTTGCTGGATATTTTAACCACAACAGATGCCTGAACTGCTGTTGTGTTTCATGAATCATATTCAAAAAACGGACAATGCAAGCAGGTAGAGATCATATTCACTTCATATGAAATGTTTTCAGTGGCCTCATCAGTCTATGAGTGACACCTTTACCTTCTTCTGCCATGTGAAAGAGATCATTCAGAATTACCACCATCTGCCATGTGAAAGAGATCATTCAGCATTACCACAGTCTACCATGTGAAAGAGATCATTCAGAATTTCTGCCATGTGAAAGAGATCATTCAGAATTACTGCCATTTGCAATGTGAAAGAGATCATTCAGCATTGCCACAATCTGCCATGTGAAAGAGATCATTCAGCATTACCACACCCTGCCATGTGAAAGAGATCATTCAGCATTACCACAGTCTGCCATGTGAAAGAGATCATTCAGCATTACCACAGTCTGCCATGTGAAAGAGATCATTCAGCATTACCACAGTCTGCCACGTGAAAGAGATCATTCAGCATTACCACAGTCTGCCATGTGAAAGAGATCATTCAGCATTACCACAGTCTGCCATGTGAAAGAGATCATTCAGCATTACCACAGTCTGCCATGTGAAAGAGATAATTCAGCATTACCACAGTCTGCCATGTGAAAGAGATCATTCAGAATTACCACAGTCTGCCATGTGAAAGAGATCATTCAGCATTACCACAGTCTGCCATGTGAAAGAGATCATTCAGCATTACCACAGTCTGCCATGTGAAAGAGATCATTCAGCATTACCACAGTCTGCCATGTGAAAGAGATCATTCAGCATTACCACAGTCTGCCATGTGAAAGAGATCATTCAGCATTACCACACAGGCAGGAATATCGAATCCAATATACATGTGCATGTGGCCCCATATAGGACAAATACAGTGACTTTATCCACAGTGACAGATATATTAGACACATTAACATTATTCCTTAGTTTAACGCTCACAATTTGAGCATTATTTTACACAACAACCAAAAAAACACTCAAAAAACCATGAAGTGTGTCGTCATCGTGTTTCATTTTTCCATTGTTCTGTGCGTAAACTACGAGGATTATTGATGTGTGTTGTGATGAAAGGTGGTCTTGTTCTTCAAGGAAAACGGCAGGTAAATGCAGAAAGATAATTTAATTCTAATTTTAAGAACAGGAGAAATGGATGGGGGAATATTTTATTTGCAAATGTGGTGATAATTGAAGAGACTGCCTGCAGCTCACGGAAGGATCCGGGTCCTGTTTCTGTGCTCACGGAAGGACCTGGGTCCTGTTTCTGTGCTCACGGAAGGGGTTCCTGTTCCTGTGCTGCTGTGGTTTCATGTGAGGTGCTCAATCCCTTTTTTACTCTTTTCATATAATGTAAAAAAAAAAAAAAAAAGTATTGTGGAAAAATGTACCTGCAATTATTTGTAAAATAATATTTACACTTTTATGCGGTTGTTGTAATTGTTTTGGTAGTTTTTTTAATTTATCAGTGTTAAAAGTAAAGGTGTTTTATATTAAAAAAAAAATATTTTTCATGCTTGATGTTTAATTCATATAAATACTTTTGCTATTATTTTTATATGTCCATTTTTCTGTCTGTATAAAGACCTTGATGTAACTATCTTTATTTTTCATCTGTGACATTATATAACTGGTAACAATTTCTATGAAAGGTTCTGAATAAAAACTACCAAAAGCCTTCATAAGCACTACATAGGCATTCATAACCATGCATAAGTCTTATGTGTGTTCTAGTGCACAGAGAGAGATAAGCCTGGTCTCCAATTCTGTTTCTGAGTATAATATGAATAAACTTCTAACTCAATAATGAATATATGAATAAACTTCTAACTCAAATGCATAAACCAGTGAGCAAAAACTGCCGTGGAGTTTACCACATCACCATATATGTCACAAATGTCCCTGACATGCACTTCCGCTATATTTGATGAGTGGCACACCCTAATGATGATCATGTTTTTACGGATGCTCATATGGAGCTTATGAAGGCGTTACGAAGGTGTTACACTTTTCTTAGCAGGCCTGGATCAAATTTCCAGTTGAAATAATTGAACTCTTTAAATGCTGGTGAATTTTAAAACATCCCTGAGAATTTTAGACCAAAATGTGTTACCAAAAAGTAAAATTTTATGAAAGAATAACTTTTGTTCCGAATATTGGAGGAAATGGACATTTAATTTAAAAATGGTCAGTAAACTGGATTCATCTTTATTGTTGTTTAAAGAGTTACAGTATTTCAAAAACAATATTTGACACAGGCCTTCTTTACACAAAAGATCTTCCATAGAAATAGCGTTACCTTCATTTTTAAACAACACACTGACATTAATATAAGGGCTTTCTCTTCATGCCTATTGGGAACAAACGCCAATAAAACATTTTCCAAACTATCAGTCACTTATATGAAGTATTTAAATGAAGTAACATCTCTGTGAAATATGCACATTCCACTGATCAGACCATCATATATTTTACAGAAGTCATCTTTTTACTTGCGTTTGTGACCAGTAGAGAAAAGGCTTCCCTCTCATTGGGTTTGTATTAGTTTGATCAGGGTTATCAGCAATGGAATATATTTGGCTCAGGTAATTCTCAAAGTCTTTGCTTCTCTTAATAGTCCAGTCATTTTAGGGGTTAGGGTTGAACAAATTGCAACAGAAGCAAACTCAACTGATTTTGTATCCTCAATATGTCCTGAGTAAGGACAAAAAAGGTCAACAAGATTCAACAAGACATTTTCACCTGGCTATATCTGATGGTTAGATCCGTTGTGGTAGCCTATTTATGCAAATCAGCACATACATAATTAAATTATGCCCAGTTTGCCCATATTAACAAACAAATTCAAAAAACTTGTAATACATTTTTTGTTTGTCTTGATGTCAGTAATCAACTCAATAATTTTCATGGTGATATCTGAAGCTTAATAAGTCGTCCACATTTGATCCTGCAGCCCAATATATATACATATATATATATATATATATATTTAAGTGATGATTAAAATGGTAAATGATAAATGGACTGCACTTATATAGCGCCTTTATCCAAAGCGCTTTACAATGGCCTCTCATTGGGGGCTGGTGCCACGCTGGATCGATTTTAATCACTCCTCCTCATGGACAGGTAAAGCACCGCACAGATTTAAAAATACACTGAAACACAGGCTGCATTCAGATTGTTAAAAAAATTGGTCCTTTTCCTTGACCTCGCTATCAAACATCACGGGGTCAAGGACAGGATGAAAGGAGAGATTTATCAGCAGAGATGTAACAACACTGAAACAGCCTGTCTGGGGTGGGCTGCTGGGGCTAGAGTAACGGGTTAGTGATGAAATGTGTCAATTAAATTACTCCTGTGGCACACAGCACACAGGTGTATCACTAAAGACTGGAAACACCCAGTGTGTGTGTGTGTCCCAGGGATGGTCATAAAAGGCTGAGATGGTTTCAGTAGTCACGCCAGAATCAGTTTCTAAATAATCAGCCTGTTTATTTAATCATTTACTTATATTTATTTTTTAATACCCCTTTCATTTAGTTATTAATTGCAGCAGGGAGACCCACTGTTGCCCTTCGGAGAAGCAGTGGGTGGTTATTATGCTGTATGGAAGTCACATGAGAATTACAGCTCAACAGGAGGCCCTCATATATGTCGCACATATATGTTTTATATGACACTTTGTAGGCGAGCCAGAGACATATGCTGAATTCAAGTTCTGTCTCAATTATTGGAAATACGTGCCAGTTTCCGACATGGAAGTTGCACTTGAACAATACTTCCAAGTCGTAGCCTAATTACAAGTGGGAAAGTCTGAGATAATTTTGCTACCTGAGTTTGCGAGTTGTGACGTTTCACCACTGACCTTTTACCTCTACAGGTGCAGCTCAAAAAATTTGAATATCGTGAAAAAGTTCAATATTTTTTGTCACTCATGTCAGAAAGTGAAACTCATATATTGTATAGATTCATTACACATAGAGTGAAATAATTCAAGCCTTTATTTCTTGTAATTTTGATGATTATGGCTTACAGCTAATGGAAACCCAAATTCAGTGTCTCAGAAAATTAGAATATTGTGAAAAAGTTCAATATTGGAAACTCATGGTGTCACACTCTAATCAGCTAATTAACTCAAAACACCTGCAAAGGTTTCCTGAGCCTTTAAATGGTCTCTCAGTCTGGTTCAGTAGGCTACACAATCATGGGGAAGACTGCTGACTTGACAGCTGTCCAGAAGACAGTCATTGACACCCTCCACAAGGAGGGTAAGCCACAAAAGGTCATTGCTAAAGAAGCTGGTTGTTCGCAGAGTGCTGTATCCAAGCATATTCATAGAAAGTTGAGTGGAAGGAAAAAGTGTGGTAGGAAAAGATGCACAAGCAACAGGGATAACCGCAGCCTTGAGAGGATTGTCAAGCAAAATCCATTCAAGAATTTGGGGGAGCTTCACAAGGAGTGGACTGAGGCTGGAGTCAGTGCATCAAGAGCCACCACGCACAGACGAATCCAGGACATGATTGTGTAGCCTACTGAACCAGACTGAGAGACCATTTAAAGGCTCAGGAAACCTTTGCAGGTGTTTTGAGTTAATTAGCTGATTAGAGTGTGACACCATGAGTTTCCAATATTGAACTTTTTCACAATATTCTAATTTTCTGAGACACTGAATTTGGGTTTTCATTAGCTGTAAGCCATAATCATCAAAATTACAAGAAATAAAGGCTTGAAATATTTCACTCTATGTGTAATGAATCTATATAATATATGAGTTTCACTTTCTGACATGAGTGACAAAAAATATTGAACTTTTTCACGATATTCTAATTTTTTGAGCTGCACCTGTATATTCTTCAAGTGCTCCTCGGAGCTCATATTTCCCAGTTGCCAAGTCGAAATGGCAGAAAATACAATATATTCACATATGACAATGCAACCAGGCAGCGCAGCAGGTTATCATATTGAGGGTCACGCACACACAGAACCAGTAAAATATGCTTTAATATCATAAATGGCTCTCCTCATACGTTTCCTTCCCTCTTCTTACTCATGCAGAAAGTGAGAAGCTCTCCATGTATTTTTTTTATTTGTAAACAATCAAAAATAAATATTTACTTTCTAGATATCCATGATTTCTGGTAATTCCGATTTCGAAGCATGTGAATGTGTCAACCTTGTAATTACGATTTGGCAACTGGGAAAAAGAGCTTCCGAAGAGTACTTGAAGGCAGCAATAGCCTACAGAAATAGCTTAACTCTTCTCTCTAAAATGCTGAAATAACATGAATCACTTCAGGCAAGTAATAGCAATAGTACCTATAGCTTAATTCATTAATTAATGTCTGCAAATAAATATTTCCAAAAAAAAGGCTATTTTTTTTAGGCTATTATTCTGACAAAAACAAATCAATTCGCTATGACATTGCATTCGGTCTTATGCATTGAACTCATCATCTTATTTTGCTTTTGAAAATACAAAGTGTAGGCCAGGCTAATGTCTCTGTCTACACACAACAAAATCGTTCATTTTGACACGATAGTGTCAGGTGTCTAGGTGTGAGAAATTGAATATTCAGTTCATTCATTAATGTATGTAGCTAGTATAGTTTAAATGTCATAGCATAGCCTACGTCAAGAAATTAAGTTAATTCATTGCGTTTGCTTATCTCGCCGAGGCTACGTGGTCGCGGTCATTCTTACAGGTACATTTTTTGTTATTTTGCCCTGGCAAACTTGTTGATTACATTTTCAAAATTGAGACGGTCTCAACTTGAGCCCTCCTTGGGTTGATTAGGCTATGCTTCAAAAATAAGTTAGTTAGTGCTAGGCTAGGCTACACATGTTGGTAGGCTACACGCAGCTTTTGTTTTCTCCCGAATCAGAATCAGTATCCAGCCACCAAAAATTTTCATTAATGTTTTGTGCTTGCTATTGAAAAATAAAAACCAACTACCATAATTCTATAATTAATTAGTTTTATGTCGGTGTATGTGTACTGGTCATTAGCCTGCCCTGGATTCCATCAACATTTGTCCTTTGATTCACAATACAATCCAAGCATTTTTTTTAAAGACACGATTTAATGATTTCACTGAGATTGTATTGAGTGGTCAGTATTCTTTAAGAAAATTATCACGGGTCACTGGCCAAAAAGTAAACTGAACTGAGTCTGCACTCCTACCATACGGCCACACGATGGCAGCATTTAACCACGTAAAAATAAGGTTTTACGCATTGTTTTTTCTGCTAAAGTACAGAGCAGATATAATTTCCATTTGTTTCAACTCCTCTTCTTTAGGAGACATTTCAAACATTTCCAATTAAGACGGCCAGAGCAATATTGAATAATCCGATAATATTGAATAATCCGATAATTTGTGAAAGTGCAGAAGCTTCTCCTGCTGTGCCTTCGCCCGATAAGGACGTGGCCAGAGGGCGGAAAAGGCCTCGGGCGGCTGATAACGGAGACCGGAGTGACCGATATGTCCCCGTAGAGCCCATCCGCCCATCGGCGGCTCCCGTCCGCAGCGCTGCTGTGCAACACGTGACGGTTGAAAGCTGTTCTGGACGGTTGCAAGCTTCCTAACGGAAAAGTCGTTTGTTTTTGTTGATAATTGTGCAATTGTTTCTTTTGAATACGGAGTTTACGTGCCATTTATGTTTTTTGAATGGTAATTGTTTTTTTGTTTTGTTTTATGAAATGCCAGATGTAGGCCTATTTTGTGCATAGTAGTCTGAAATTATAACTGTCACCAAGTGTTTTAAATATAAATGATCATAGCGCTTTTAATCTTCTGCTCCACATTCAAGTTTATCCTTGTAATTGAGAAAATTATAGAATGTGAGAGAACAGCACTCCGTGACTTTACCGTGTCTGAATAGGCCACCAGCAGGTTATTCTATGATGACATTGTTTTTAAATGCACCTTATTCACTGATTATTATTATTATTATTATTATTATTATTATTATTATTATTAAACCACACTTTTCCCAGCAGAGGTAAAAAAACCCCAGCACCAAATGGAATGAACAGTTGGGTTATAATGTTCTCAGAAATCTAAGCTAATCAGAAAGTTTCAATTATTCTAACATCCTCTTCTTATTTTTAAAGACTTGATTTTTAAGTTTTCTTTTCCCTACCATGTGTTCCAAATGCCAAAAATTGGAATTGATTAATGATGAATTTGAAAATGTATCTTCAGAATGTGTCTTCTAATAGTAAAGTGCAGCTGTTGTGCAGTCAGATAAATTGTGCCATTGTACAAGAGTAAATTATTATCAACACCAAATTGGTTGTGGATTGTCAAATGGGTAATCTGTGCATAAAATATATTTATCTCCTAAACAGTACATTGTTTAACTGTGAAGGGAAATCTTGTTCAAATGTACATTTTAAATAAAATATTGCTTTCCACTTACCCAGCAGAAATTTTTTTCACATATGAAGATTATATGTATCTTATATGGATCTTATGACGATCCAGTTTATTGGCAGTCTTGATCTGCCTTTTTTCAGACCAATCAAAAGCTGTTTTGATAATATTGAACTACATGCCACTGAGGTCACAACATAACATGGACTTACTTGCCGTATATTGCAACTTGTATTCAGAAATATACTTATTAGTATAGTATCAGTCGGGTTGTGAAATTAACACCCGCAACCAGTGGTAAAATTTAGATTGTGGCTGGTAAGATTTGCAGTTTAACAGCCACTTTGGCAGGTAAATAACCAGGTTGTGTTATAATGTAAAAGGTAATGTGGCTGGTAAAATGTTGAAAATGGCTGCTAGTGATTTTTAGAATCCACAAGCCACTCTGGCTAATGGGTGAAAAAGGTGAAAGTGAATTTCATGCCCTGACACTGATACAGATTATTGCTACTTTGTTCTAAGTGGGATATTTGAATTTAAGCATGTTTGTAATGTATTAAGCAAAAATGGCAAGATGTTACATTTAATGGAATATAAATATTGGGTGCCTTGAACACATTCAGCATAGTACAGTATATTTTTGGATAAGGCGGTCTGGGTGATTTCAGTCGTATTACTGAACTTTAAAAGATCACTAGGTGTCTAAGGCCATTTCACTGATATGGGCTCTTATTCTGAAATCTTTGGCCTCATTTTAACTGAAGAGCATTGAGTGCAAATCTTATGAATGTAGTTCATTGCAACCTTTATCCCAGAGTCAGAGCCAGCCCCACTTCCTTTATCCCAGAGTCAGAGCCAGCCCCACTTCCTTTATCCCAGAGTCAGAGCCAGCCCCACTTCCTTTATCCCAGAGTCAGAGCCAGCCCCACTTCCTTTATCCCAGAGTCAGAGCCAGCCCCATTTCCTGTATCCCAGAGTCAGAGCCAGCCCCACTTCCTGTATCCCAGAGTCAGAGCCAGCCCCACTTCCTGTATCCCAGAGTCAGAGCCAGCCCCACTTCCTTTATCCCAGAGTCAGAGCCAGCCCCACTTCCTTTATCCCAGAGTCAGAGCCAGCCCCACTTCCTTTATCCCAGAGTCAGAGCCAGCCCCACTTCCTTTATCCCAGAGTCAGAGCCAGCCCCACTTCCTTTATCCCAGAGTCAGAGCCAGCCCCACTTCCTTTATCCCAGAGTCAGAGCCAGCCCCACTTCCTTTATCCCAGAGTCAGAGCCAGCCCCACTTCCTGTATCCCAGAGTCAGAGCCAGCCCCACTTCCTTTATCCCAGAGTCAGAGCCAGCCCCACTTCCTTTATGCCAGGGTGACATCATAGACATCCAAAAAACTACTATTAAAATACACAACAACAAATTACTCTGAAAACAATGAAATTTCACAAATCACAGCAACAAGAGAGAAAGTGGAAAAAGGTAAGCTGTGATTTGTGAAATTTCATTGTTTTCAGAGTAATTTGTTGTTGTGTATTTTAATAGTAGTTTTTTGTAATGCCGTTTTCTTCTATGTGGGCCACCGTAGAGCTTTGTACATTTATCCCCATTTCCTGTCATGTTTGTAACACTCGCGCTGTCCAATAAAAACCTTCCTTGGGTTCAAATATGTCCCTCTGATATGAGTTGGGTCTCACTTCATTACTTTTTGTCAATTAAAGAAATGGCCATCTCGGGGATACGCCTGGGCCATCCCGGGTTACACCTGGGTTAGGTCCACGGAGGGTAGAGGTTAGGGGGTCACTGTAGTATCAGAATTAATTACATGAGCTCAAACAGGGTGTCAAATCTGGCACCCCCTCTCTGTGTGTACTCATACGGTTAGCGCGCTGCAGCCCCCGATAACGTTACAATATAACAGCCGTCCACAGAGCCGGAACTGGCCATCCGCTTTGCTTTAACCAGATTGTATTAAGTCCAAATTCACTTTGGTTCAAGGCAGGATGCATTAAATCTCATTTGGGGTGCAGGCAAACTCTCCTCTGACCACTCAAAACCCATAAATCTTTATTTCCCCAGAACACCACGGAGGGGGATTAGAAGAGAAATTTGAAATTGCGGTGAAATGGTGCTAAATGTATTTTAATCAGAGTTTTTAAAACAGTAGTGTAGATCATGTCTGTGTTTGTAGTTAATGATCAGAGTTTTTAAAACAGTAGTGTAGATCATGTCTATGTTTGTAGTTAATGATCAGAGTTTTTAAAACAGTAGTGTAGATCATGTCTGTGTTTGTAGTTAATGATCAGAGTTTTTAAAACAATAGTGTAGATCATGTCTGTGTTTGTAGATCATGTCTGTGTTTGTAGTTCATGTCTGTGTTTGTAGTTAATGATCAGAGTTTTAAAACAGTAGTGTAGATCATGTCTGTGTTTGTAGTTAATGTCTGTGTTTGTAGTTCATGTCTGTGTTTGTAGATCATGTCTGTGTTTGTAGATCATGTCTGTGTTTGTAGATCATGTCTGTGTTTGTAGTTCATGTCTGTGTTTGTAGATCATGTCTGTGTTTGTAGATCATGTCTGTGTTTGTAGTTCATGTCTGTGTTTGTAGTTAATGGCTGCGGTTCATCTGCTCTGGATGGCCTCTGTTATCAGGTGACCAGGTGATTTTAACGCCAAAAGAAAAGGTCCTGATTGCTTTAGCACGGCGGTACCATCCTGCTATCTCTCCCCACTGCAAACAGGGACAGGAGGAACTTACATAAAGCACAGAACCAACACTTTTCTCAACCAATCAAATAGGCTTTGCTTCTCATGATTGGTTTAGATCAATGAGTCAGCTCATGATGTCATGATGTGGCTCCTCCCATAAAAACAGACACAGAGCATATGCTCTAGTATATTAGGATCATTTTATTGGAGTTTTTTGTCAACATAGTCGCGGGTGGTGCTGCGTGTGTGGACAGCGCTCTGGCCTGCTTCCCCAGTGCAGTTTGTGGAGTGACGGGTGGGTTGTGGAGGGGCGGGGCGAGTGGGTTGTGGAGGGGCGGGGCGGGTGGGTTGTGGAGCGGCGGGTGGGTTGTGGAGGGGCGGGTGGGTTGTGGAGCGGTGAGTGGGTTGTAGAGGGGCGGGTGGGTTGTGGAGGGGCGGGTGGGTTGTGGAGGGGCGGGTGGGTTGTGGAGCGGCGAGTGGGTTGTAGAGGGGCGGGTGGGTTGTGGAGCGGCGAGTGGGTTGTAGAGGGGCGAGTGGGTTGTAGAGGGGCGGGTGGGTTGTGGAGGGGCGGGTGGGTTGTGGAGCGGCGAGTGGGTTGTAGAGGGGCGGGTGGGTTGTGGAGCGACGGGTGGGTTGTGGAGGGGCGGGTGGGTTGTGGAGGGGCGGGTGGGTTGTGGAGGGGCGGGTGGGTTGTGGAGCGGCGAGTGGGTTGTAGAGGGGCGGGTGGGTTGTAGAGGGGCGGGGCGGGTGGGTTGTGGAGGGGTGAGTGAGTGAGTGAGTGAGTGAGTGAGAGTGAGTATCTTAAATGCTGCAAACTTCAGGTTTGTGCCACTCTGCTTGCAATGATCCATACTGAACACACACATGTTCACTCACATGTGTTCACTCACACACACTCACACATGTTCACTCTCACACACTCACACATGTTCACTCTCACACACTCACACATGTTCACTCTCACACACTCACACATGTTCACTCACACACACTCACACATGTTCACTCTCACACACTCACACATGTTCACTCACACACACTCACACATGTTCACTCTCACACACTCACACATGTTCACTCACACCATATGCTCACACATGAAAGAGAGGTAAACGAGTTGATGGGACTTCAATTCAAAACATTGTTGCGGCTATGAAATCAAGCGTGACACCATTAATATCCATAAAGTGTGCAGGGGCCTGGCGGGGCCTAAAGAGGCCTAAAGGGACTGCCCTCTGTCCTGCCTGCTCTGGAGATCCAGCAGGGCTGTTTCTAGACTGCTTTGATTGGGGGGGCATGAAGAGATGTTGGTGGGGCATTAAGAGCGAATTAAGTAGTGGGGGGTCTGGGGGTCTTCCCCCTGAAAAATTTGAGACTTTTAAAACTAATTTCCTGCATTTCTACACAACCTCACACAGGGCATTTTCTAAAACAAAATGTTTAATTTATGAACATTGTGAAGATTTATTTTTTCAAAGCCCTAGATGAGATTTGAGATGCTTTAATATAAAGCTAAAGTATAGGCGAATCAGTACATTAGTGGATAAGATCATTTTATTACATTTTAAACCCACCTCCACCCCCCTCATCTTATAGGAGGACAACTTTATTTATGCCCAATAATAACAAATCATTATCTAATCTTATATGGAAACAAGTATATTAAAGATGAGCTATATTCCTTCATCATTTCAGTCTCTTTGTGCTATTTTCTATTTACATGTGAAACTAAGGCACAGTAATTGGCTCATCATTTCATTTATATACAGTATATATTTATATATATATAATTTTTTATATAGCCTATATTTTATGCCTGAGAAGCCGGGGGGCTTGCCTCTGTTGGCGGCTGCCGTTTCGCCGTGAGAGTGATAGAGAACATAAGAGAGAGACAGATATGATAGTGTATTTTAATATATGTGAAGTATTCCAAAGTTTGAGGAAACTATAGGCTGACTAGCCAATATGCAGCAGTAGGCTAGCTAACACACACACACACACACACACACACACACACACACACACACACACACACACACGGGAGCACACACACACACAGCTAATGCAATGCTGCAGATGTTTTGCTGAATTGCAGCTATAACAACTAGGCTAGATGCTACAATCAATCTATTTAAAATCAAATCTCCCAGACGGAGACTCTCTCAACTATTTTCTACTCATTGAGTAAGCTATGGCTAGTGAATATTATAGCAATGCGTAACAGTTACAGTTATCAAGAAGAGACAGCATAGATTGATCAAAGAAAGTGACCTCTCTCTCTCGTTGCGTCTCCATGTTTTATTATATGGCCAAACCAACCAATCAGATATTAGAAAAATTTATTATTTAGGTGTGGCATTTTTATGATTGGCCGAATCGTCTGTAGCTCTAATAGCCTACTGACCCGGATTTGGCTTATTGTTTTTGGATTTGGCTTTGGGGAAGCAGGCGGAGCATTTGGGGGGGCATTGCCCCCCGTGCCCCCCCCTAGACACGGCTCTGAGATCCAGAGTCTTTAGCCTGAAGGCTCAACTGCCCCGCCTACAGAATTCCGTGGTTGCCAGGATACCAAAGGTGACCGCACTGTCAACAGTAACCTACTTGGATGTTGCTGCCAATTTTAAATTAAAATTAAAATTAATTAATTAATTTAAATTTTTTAAACGTATTTTTTTTTGCCATTACCTGTGTAAGACACACTCATGCACATTACACACTCACTGGCGCTCTCACTCACTCGCACACTCACACTCACTCGCACTTTAAATAAGCTTTTATAATCTGCTCCATCAGAATCTAAATTAAATGCACTTAGATACTCGTGCGCCCCGCCCTGCCCCGCCCCGCCCCGCTCTACCTGCGTTTGAAAAGGCCGCTAACAATGGCTTGGTTAGAATGTGCGGGGAAGGATACTTGCGGGGAAGCATTTAATTTCCACGGTGGAGCAGGAAGCACAAACAATAGAGGAAACAAAATTACAGAAATTTGCAAAGTTTGACAAATGGAGACGCAGAGTTGCCACAAGCTAATGGCTCACAATGATTAATAAGTGTAAAAATAATTGCATTTCATTAAGATTGATGACATCCCATTTAACCTCCCCATTTCAGCCCTAAAGAGGAACGAGATGAAGTTCTCATCTATAACCACTCCTGTAGCATCGCTATGGCAACGTGGGCAGTGATGGAGTGCGCTTTGGTCCGAACGGCCCATACAAGGCTCAAAATTACTGATGCGCTGACCTGACGGGCGCAAGCCCAACAGCTGGATTAATGGGTTTCTCCCCTGTCTAACGCACTAGAACATAGATTAGCGTGTTTTTCCCCCGTCTAACGCACTAGAACCTAGATTAGCCTGTTTCTCCCCCGTCTAACGCACTAGAACCTGGATTAGCCTGTTTCTCCCCCGTCTAACGCACTAGAACCTGGATTAGCCTGTTTCTCCCCCGTCTAACGCACTAGAACCTGGATTAGCCTGTTTCTCCCCCGTCTAACGCACTAGAACCTGGATTAGCAGGTTTCTCCCCCGTCTAACGCACTAGAACCTGGATTAGCCTGTTTCTCCCCCGTCTAACGCACTAGAACCTGGATTAGCCTGTTTCTCCCCCGTCTAACGGACTAGAACCTGGATTAGCGTGTTTTTTCCTCGTCTAACGCAATAGAACCTGAATTAGCGTGTTTCTCCCCGTCTAACGCACTAGAACCTGGATTAGCGTGTCCCCCCCCAGCGTAACGGTATAGAGTACATAATGACCTCTTGAGTAAAGCGGTTGGAGCGTTAGAATAGCTGGATTAGCGTGCTCCCCCCCCCCCAGAGTAACGGTATAGAGTACATAATGACCTCTTGAGTAAAGCCGTTGGAGCGTTAGAATAGCTGGATTAGCGTGCCCCCCCCCAGAGTAACGGTATAGAGTACATAATGACCTCTTGAGTAAAGCAGTTGGAGCGTTAGAATAGCTGGATTAGCGTGCTCCCCCCCCCCCAGCGTAACGGTATAGAGTACATAATGATCTCTTGAGTAAAGCGGTTGGAGCGTTAGAATAGCTGGATTAGTGTGCCCCCCCCCCCCAGAGTAACGGTATAGAGTACATAATGACCTCTTGAGTAAAGCCGTTGGAGCGTTAGAATAGCTGGATTAGCGTGCTCCCCCCCCCCCGGCGTAACGGTATAGAGTACATAATGATCTCTTGAGTAAAGCGGTTGGAGCGTGAGAATAGCTGGATTAGCGTGCCCCCCCCCAGAGTAACGGTATAGAGTACATAATGACCTCTTGAGTAAAGCAGTTGGAGCGTTAGAATAGCTGGATTAGCGTGCTCCCCCCCCCCCAGCGTAACGGTATAGAGTACATAATGATCTCTTGAGTAAAGCGGTTGGAGCGTTAGAATAGCTGGATTAGCGTGCCCCCACCCAGAGTAACGGTATAGAGTACATAATGACCTCTTGAGTAAAGCAGTTGGAGCGTTAGAATAGCTGGATTAGCGTGCTCCCCCCCCCCCCAGCGTAACGGTATAGAGTACATAATGATCTCTTGAGTAAAGCGGTTGGAGCGTTAGAATAGCTGGATTAGCGTGCCCCCCCCAGCGTAACGGTATAGAGTACATAATGATCTCTTGAGTAAAGCGGTTGGAGCGTTAGAATAGCTGGATTAGCGTGCCCCCCCCCAGCGTAACGGTATAGAGTACATAATGACCTCTTGAGTAAAGCGGTTGGAACGTTAGAATAGCTGTATTAGTGTGCCCCCCCCCCCAGTGTAACGGTATAGAGTACATAATGACCTCTTGAGTAAAGCGGTTGGAGCGTTAGAATAGCTGGATTAGCGTGCCCCCCCCCCCCCCCCAGAGTAACGGTATAGAGTACATAATGACCTCTTGAGTAAAGCGGTTGGAGCGTTAGAATAGCTGTATTCGGGTGCCCCCCCCCCAGTGTAACGGTATAGAGTACATAATGATCTCTTGAGTAAAGCGGTTGGAACGTTAGAATAGCTGTATTAGTGTGCCCCCCCCCCCAGTGTAACGGTATAGAGTACATAATGACCTCTTGAGTAAAGCGGTTGGAGCGTTAGAATAGCTGGATTAGCGTGCCCCCCCCCCCCCAGTGTAACGGTATAGAGTACATAATGATCTCTTGAGTAAAGCGGTTGGAACGTTAGAATAGCTGTATTAGTATGCCCCCCCCCCAGTGTAACGGTATAGAGTACATAATGACCTCTTGAGTAAAGCGGTTGGAGCGTTAGAATAGCTGGATTAGTGTGCCCCCCCCCCAGCGTAACGGTATAGAGTACATAATGACCTCTTGAGTAAAGCGGTTGGAGCGTTAGAATAGCTGGATTAGTGTGCCCCCCCCCCAGAGTAACGGTATAGAGTACATAATGACCTCTTGAGTAAAGCGGTTGGAGCGTTAGAATAGCTGGATTAGTGTGCCCCCGCCCCAGAGTAACGGTATAGAGTACATAATGACCTCTTGAGTAAAGCGGTTGGAGCGTTAGAATAGCTGGATTAGCGTGCCCCCACCCCCCCAGCGTAACGGTATAGAGTACATAATGATCTCTTGAGTAAAGCTGTTGGAGCGTTAGAATAGCTGGATTAGTGCGCCCCCCCCCAGAGTAACGGTATCGAGTACATAATGACCTCTTGAGTAAAGCGGTTCGAGCGTTAGAATAGCTGGATTAGTGTGCCCCCCCCCCCAGAGTAACGGTATAGAGTACATAATGACCTCTTGAGTAAAGCGGTTGGAGCGTTAGAATAGCTGGATTAGCGTGTGTCCCCCCCCCCCCCCCCCCCCCAGAGTAACGGTATAGAGTACATAATGACCTCTTTAGTAAAGCAGTTGGAGCGTTAGAATAGCTGGATTAGCGTGCCCCCCCCAGCGTAACGGTATAGAGTACATAATGATCTCTTGAGTAAAGCGGTTGGAGCGTTAGAATAGCTGGATTAGCGTGCCCCCCCCAGAGTAACGGTATAGAGTACATAATGATCTCTTGAGTAAAGCGGTTGGAGCGTTAGAATAGCTGGATTAGCGTGCCCCACCCCCCAGTGTAACGGTATAGAGTACATAATGACCTCTTGAGTAAAGCGGTTGGAGCGTTAGAATAGCTGGATTAGCGTGCCCCCCCCCCCCCCCCAGTGTAACGGTATAGAGTACATAATGACCTCTTGAGTAAAGCAGTTGGAGCGTTAGAATAGCTGGATTAGCGTGCTCCCCCCTCCCCAGTGTAACGGTATAGAGTACATAATGACCTCTTGAGTAAAGCAGTTGGAGCGTTAGAATAGCTGGATTAGCGTGCTTCCCCCCCCCCCCCCCAGTGTAACGGTATAGAGTACATAATGACCTCTTGAGTAAAGCGGTTGGAGCGTTAGAATAGCTGGATTAGCGTGCCCCCCCCCCAGTGTAACGGTATAGAGTACATAATGACCTCTTGAGTAAAGCGGTTGGAGCGTTAGAATAGCTGGATTAGTGTGCCCCCCCCCCAGATTAACGGTATAGAGTACATAATGACCTCTTGAGTAAAGCCGTTGGAGCGTTAGAATAGCTGGATTAGCGTGCCCCCCCCCCCAGTGTAACGGTATAGAGCACATAATGACCTCTTGAGTAAAGCGTTGGAGCGTTAGATTAGCTTGATTAGCGTGGTCCCCCCCCCCCCAGTGTAACGGTATAGAGTACATAATGACCTCTTGAGTAAAGCGGTTGGAGCGTTAGAATAGCTGGATTAGCGTGCTCCCCCCCCCAGCGTAACGGTATAGAGTACATAATGACCTCTTGAGTAAAGCGGTTGGAGCGTTAGAATAGCTGGATTAGCGTGCCCCCCCCCCAGTGTAACGGTATAGAGTACATAATGACCTCTTGAGTAAAGCGGTTGGAGCGTTAGAATAGCTGGATTAGCGTGCCCCCCCCCCCAGCGTAACGGTATAGAGTACATAATGATCTCTTGAGTAAAGCGGTTGGAGTGTTAGAATAGCTGGATTAGCGTGCCCCCCCCCCCCAGTGTAACGGTATAGAGTACATAATGACCTCTTGAGTAAAGCGGTTGGAGCGTTAGAATAGCTGGATTAGAGTGCCCCCCCCCCAGTGTAACGGTATAGAGTACATAATGACCTCTGAGTAAAGCGGTTGGAGCGTTAGAATAGCTGGATTAGCGTCCCCCCCCCCAGTGTAACGGTATAGAGTACATAATGACCTCTTGAGTAAAGCGGTTGGAGCGTTAGAATAGCTGGATTAGCGTGCCCCCCCCCCCCAGTGTAACGGTATAGAGTACATAATGACCTCTTGAGTAAAGCGGTTGGAGTGTTAGAATAGCTGGATTAGCGTGCCCCCCCCCCAGTGTAACGGTATAGAGTACATAATGACCTCTTGAGTAAAGCGGTTGGAGCGTTAGAATAGCTGGATTAGCGTGCCCCCCCCCCCCCCCCCCCCAGTGTAACGGTATAGAGTACATAATGACCTCTTGAGTAAAGCGGTTGGAGCGTTAGAATAGCTGGATTAGCGTGCCCCCCCCCCCAGTGTAACGGTATAGAGTACATAATGACCTCTTGAGTAAAGCGGTTGGAGCGTTAGAATAGCTGGATTAGCGTGCCCCCCCCAGTGTAACGGTATAGAGTACATAATGACCTCTTGAGTAAAGCGGTTGGAGCGTTAGAATAGCTGGATTAGCGTGCCCCCCCCCAGTGTAACGGTATAGAGTACATAATGACCTCTTGAGTAAAGCGGTTGGAGTGTTAGAATAGCTGGATTAGCGTGCCCCCCCCTCAGTGTAACGGTATAGAGTACATAATGACCTCTTGAGTAAAGCGGTTGGAGCGTTAGAATAGCTGGATTAGTGTGCCCCCCCCCCCCAGCGTAACGGTATAGAGTACATAATGACCTCTTGAGTAAAGCGGTTGGAGCGTTAGAATAGCTGGATTAGCGTGCCCCCCCCCCCCCAGCGTAATGGTATAGAGTACATAATGACCTCTTGAGTAAAGCGGTTGGAGCGTTAGAATAGCTGGATTAGTGTGCCCTCCCCCCAGCGTAACGGTATAGAGTACATAATGACCTCTTGAGTAAAGCGGTTGGAGCGTTAGAATAGCTGGATTAGCGTGCCCCCCCAGCGTAACGGTATAGAGTACATAATGACCTGTTGAGTAAAGCGGTTGGAGCATTAGAATAGCTGGATTAGCGTGCCCCCCCCCAGCGTAACGGTATAGAGTACATAATGACCTCTTGAGTAAAGCGGTTGGAGCGTTAGAATAGCTGGATTAGTGTGCCCCCCCCCAGCGTAACGGTATAGAGTACATAATGACCTCTTGAGTAAAGCGGTTGGAGCGTTAGAATAGCTGGATTAGTGTGCCCCCCCCAGCGTAACGGTATAGAGTACATAACGACCTCTTGAGTAAAGCGGTTGGAGCGTTAGAATAGCTGGATTAGCGTGCCCCCCCCAGTGTAACGGTATAGAGTACATAATGACCTCTTGAGTAAAGCGGTTGGAGCGTTAGAATAGCTGGATTAGCGTGCCCCCCCCCCAGTGTAACGGTATAGAGTACATAATGACCTCTTGAGTAAAGCGGTTGGAGCGTTAGAATAGCTGGATTAGTGTGCCCCCCCCCCAGCGTAACGGTATAGAGTACATAATGACCTCTTGAGTAAAGCGGTTGGAGCGTTAGAATAGCTGGATTAGTGTGCCCCCCCCCAGCGTAACGGTATAGAGTACATAATGACCTCTTGAGTAAAGCGGTTGGAGCGTTAGAATAGCTGGATTAGTGTGCCCCCCCCAGCGTAACGGTATAGAGTACATAACGACCTCTTGAGTAAAGCGGTTGGAGCGTTAGAATAGCTGGATTAGCGTGCCCCCCCCCCAGTGTAACGGTATAGAGTACATAATGACCTCTTGAGTAAAGCGGTTGGAGCGTTAGAATAGCTGGATTAGTGTGCCCCCCCCCGGCGTAACGGTATAGAGTACATAACGACCTCTTGAGTAAAGCGGTTGGAGCGTTAGAATAGCTGGATTAGCGTGCCCCCCCCAGTGTAACGGTATAGAGTACATAACGACCTCTTGAGTAAAGCGGTTGGAGCGTTAGAATAGCTGGATTAGCGTGCCCCCCCCAGTGTAACGGTATAGAGTACATAATGACCTCTTGAGTAAAGCGGTTGGAGCGTTAGAATAGCTGGATTAGTGTGTCCCCCCCCCCCCCCCCCCCTTTGTAACGGTATAGAGTACATAATGACCTGTTGAGTAAAGCGGTTGGAGCGTTAGAATAGCTGGATTAGCGTGCCCCCCCCAGTGTAACGGTATAGAGTACATAACGACCTCTTGAGTAAAGCGGTTGGAGCGTTAGAATAGCTGGATTAGCGTGCCCCCCCCAGTGTAACGGTATAGAGTACATAATGACCTCTTGAGTAAAGCGGTTGGAGCGTTAGAATAGCTGGATTAGTGTGTCCCCCCCCCCCCCCCCCCCCAGTGTAACGGTATAGAGTACATAATGACCTCTTGAGTAAAGCGGTTGGAGCGTTAGAATAGCTGGATTAGCGTACCCCCCCCCCCCCCAGTGTAACGGTATAGAGTACATAATGACCTCTTGAGTAAAGCGGTTGGAGCGTTAGAATAGCTGGATTAGGGTGCCCCCCCCCCCCCCGCCAGCGTAATGGTATAGAGTACATAATGACCTCTTGAGTAAAGCGGTTGGAGCGTTAGAATAGCTGGATTAGCGTGCCCCCCCCCCAGTGTAACGGTATAGAGTACATAATGACCTCTTGAGTAAAGCGGTTGGAGCGTTAGAATAGCTGGATTAGCGTGCCCCCCCCCCCCCCCCCCCCCCCCGCCAGCGTAATGGTATAGAGTACATAATGACCTCTTGAGTAAAGCGGTTGGAACGTTAGAATAGCTGGCTTAGGGTGCCCCCCCCCCCCCAGCGTAATGGTATAGAGTACATAATGACCTCTTGAGTAAAGCGGTTGGAGCGTTAGAATAGCTGGATTAGTGTGCCCCCCCCCCAGCGTAACGGTATAGAGTACATAATGACCTCTTGAGTAAAGCGGTTGGAGCGTTAGAATAGCTGGATTAGCGTGCCCCCCCCCCCCAGCGTAACGGTATAGAGTACATAATGACCTCTTGAGTAAAGCGGTTGGAGCGTTAGAATAGCTGGATTAGTGTGCCCCCCCCAGCGTAACGGTATAGAGTACATAACGACCTCTTGAGTAAAGCGGTTGGAGCGTTAGAATAGCTGGATTAGCGTGCCCCCCCCCCAGCGTAACGGTATAGAGTACATAATGACCTCTTGAGTAAAGCGGTTGGAGCGTTAGAATAGCTGGATTAGCGTGCTCCCCCCCCCCCAGCGTAACGGTATAGAGTACATAATGACCTCTTGAGTAAAGCGGTTGGAGCGTTAGAATAGCTGGATTAGTGTGCCCCCCCCCCAGCGTAACGGTATAGAGTACATAACGACCTCTTGAGTAAAGCGGTTGGAGCGTTAGAATAGCTGGATTAGCGTGCCCCCCCCAGCGTAACGGTATAGAGTACATAATGACCTGTTGAGTAAAGCGGTTGGAGCGTTAGAATAGCTGGATTAGCGTTCCCCCCCCCCCCCAGAGTAACGGTATAGAGTACATAATGACCTCTTGAGTAAAGCAGTTGGAGCGTTAGAATAGCTGGATTAGCGTGCCCCCCCCCCCCCAGCGTAACGGTATAGAGTACATAATGACCTCTTGAGTAAAGCGGTTGGAGCGTTAGAATAGCTGTATTACCGTGCTCCCCCCCCCCCCTGTGTAACGGTATAGAGTACATAATGACATCTTGAGTAAAGCGGTTGGAACGTTAGAATAGCTGGATTAGCGTGCTCCCCCCCCCCCAGCGTAACGGTATAGAGTACATAATGACCTCTTGAGTAAAGCTGTTGGAGCGTTAGAATAGCTGGATTAGCGTGCTCCCCCCCCCCAGAGTAACGGTATAGAGTACATAATGACCTCTTGAGTAAAGCGGTTGGAGCGTTAGAATAGCTGGATTAGGGTGCCCCCCCCCCCCCAGCGTAACGG
The DNA here is from genome assembly GCA_022702515.1 of Ilyophis sp. 1 JC-2022. Taxonomy (NCBI): domain Eukaryota; kingdom Metazoa; phylum Chordata; class Actinopteri; order Anguilliformes; family Synaphobranchidae; genus Ilyophis; species Ilyophis sp. 1 JC-2022. The sequence continues at coordinate 72,087,625 of CM040395.1, read as the reverse complement.
TATAGAGTACATAATGACCTCTTTAGTAAAGCAGTTGGAGCATTAGAATAGCTTGCAGTAACATGCTTTCTGTGTCCTTAAGCACATGCTAACACAAGACACATTAATAAAAGTTTAGCCTGCAGTGAAAGGCAGCGCATGGTTTAATGTTTGAGGATGTGGTAGATCATGTAAGGGCTGAGTGCCAATATGATACTGATTGACGGGGGAAATCCACTTTCTCTATTAATTAATTAGTTATTATTTAAATACATGTCAGTTGTAATTATTTATACAAGTTTGTTCATTTCTGTACAATTCTTTCCAAAAAATGTGTTTGTTTGTTTATGTTTTTACTTGCATATTACACACTCGCACACTCTCTCGCACACTCTCTCGCACGCTCGCACACTCTCTCGCATGCTCGCACACTTGTTCAGTTCAGTTCAGTCCAGCTTGCTTGGTTTGCGTTTCAGTACTCCAGCACTTACTGAAGAGTTTTTGAAGAGGTTTCAAAGCCTGCATGAGGTTGATCTATGCTTCTCCTGTCTGTCTAAATACCGCTAAAGTTCTGTACATTTAACAACCAACCAACCAACAACCACCCAACACGCTTAAGTAAACAATGTTAAACTTAGGTGATTTACTACGACAAAAGACTCCCTGTGACTCCCTGTAATTTAAAAAAAAACTGAATTATTTCTATGTCAAATAGTTTTTTGCTTATTGTTTTTATTAGGTTTTTGTGTTGGAGTTATGTAACCAGCCAGACACACAGAACTGGTCTCTCTCTTACAGGTGAGAACAAGATGGCAACAGACATCGATGATGCACAATAAACACAATATGAAGACCAATAACGCCAACAAGATATGGAATATCCCCTGACTTTAATAAATAGAGTCTCACCATACGCGTGGGGGAATCTGCGGCATTTTATTTTGGGGTGGGGGGGGTTAGGGGCTAGGGGCAGGGGCCGTGGGGTGGGGGGTTAGGGGTTAGGGCGGGGCTGTTACGGGCACAGAGCCCCAATTGGACGTCAGCGAATCCTGTAACAGCCCCTAATGTGCTGCGCATGGCGAATCGGACACTTATAGCGGATTAAGATGGTATCACTTTTGGAAAGTAACATTGCCAAGGTTATTAAAAAGGATGTAGCGGGAGGCAAGATGGCCGCGGCGGTAACCGGCGGCAACGGCGGGGGAGATAAATGGGTGACCCATGCCTGTGTCAGGTTAGGATTGATGCCACTATCAGCCCTAGTGCTTTCCCAATGATTTTTTCAAATCTCTGATAGAGTGTGTTATCTAGTTACTGCCACGAGGGCAGACGCCTGCAGGCGAATGGAAGGTCAATCTATGAGGACAATCTTTGTTGGACTAAATGAGAAAAAAGGCCGAACAAAAAAAAGTGAGTGAGAGAGAGAGAGAAAGCAGCTGCTAGGTCTATGGGATGGGATGGGATAAGCTAAATGACTTCACTTTAGTACCATCGGCCTCGGGCAAAGTTGACAAATTTTCAACAGAAGCATCTGAAATACACTGACTTCAACGGCCCTGATTATACCTGGAACCCCCCCCCCCCCCCCACCATCTCTCTCTCTCTCTCACAGCACACACACCCACACACCCACACACACACACACGCACAGCGCACACACACGCACGCACGCACGCTAATGCCACAGCGCACACACACACACACATGCTAATGCGCACAGCACACACACACACACACACAGCACACACACACACACGCACAGCGCACACACACACACACACACGCACGCACACACGCACGCACGCACACACACACACTCTCTCACACACACTCACACACATGCACTCTCTCACACACACACACACACACACCACTAAAGGACGGAGGAGCTGAATCACTGCAATTTATCTGTTCATTTGCTCTTCCTCTTTCTGTACAGCAGGGCTCAGTCGTACTTTGTTACATCATCATCCTCGCTGAAGATCATTACGATCTCTGTCCTTCATCATCTTCCTCTTTAACCCCTACATTACATTACATTACATTATAGACATTTAGCAGACGCTCTTATCCAGAGCGACGTACATAGTGCATTTCCGAACAAGTAACAAGTGCGTTAAAACAATCCTAAAAAGGCAAACACGAATCTAAGCGCTAGGCGCAGTCAGTATGATTGGGAATTTTTATTTTATTTTAAAATTTTATTTAATTTATTTATTTAAAAATTTTTTTTTTTGGGGGGGGGGGGGGGGAATACACAATTCTGATAACAATAGTCACAAGGAGGTAGGGAGGGGTGGAGAGAGGTGCAGCTTGAAGAGGTGAGTCTTCAATCTGCGCTTGAAAGCGGTCAGACTTTCTGCTGTTCTGACCTCCACGGGGAGCTCATTCCACCACCGTGGGGCCAGGACAGACAGACGTCGAGACCGGGTGCTAGTATGAAGAGGGAGGGGTACCAGTCGTCCTGAGGAGGCGGAACGCAGAGATCTGGCAGGTGTGTAGGGTCTGATGAGCTTTTGGAGGTATGGGGGGGCAGATCCTCGGACTGCCTGGAAGGCGAGCACCAATGTTTTGAATTTGATGCGGGCCATCACCGGTAGCCAGTGGAGGTCAATGAGCAGGGGGGTGACATGGGAGTATCGGGGGAGGTTGAAGACCAGGCGCGCTGCTGCGTTCTGGATAAGCTGAAGGGGTCTAATGGCCTAATGGCCGATGCTGGCAAGACCTACGCATTCTAGACCCAGCATGTGTCCAGTCTGGCTGACACACGCATATTTGGCCCTATCTGAGCTCAGCTCCTGCTGTGGGAGAAACCTGGCAGGCCTTTATGAACAAAGAGAGACTCCCTCCTGCTGTGGGAGAAACCTGGCAGGCCTTTATGAACAGAGAGAGACTCCCTCCTGCTGTGGGAGAAACCTGCCAGGCCTTTATGAACAGAGAGAGACTCCCTCCTGCTGTGGGAGAAACCTGCCAGGCCTTTATGAACAGAGAGAGACTCCCTCCTGCTGTGGGAGAAACCTGGCAGGCCTTTATGAACAGAGAGAGACTCCCTCCTGTTGTGGGAGAAACCTGGCAGGCCTTTATGAACAGAGAGAGACTCCCTCCTGCTGTGGGAGAAACCTGCTAGGACTCTATACACAGAACAATATTCCCCAGTGCACTCCAACATCTTTATTGTGATAAAGATGACGAAGGAGAAAGGGAATCTGCTCCATTATAGAAACGGCGCTGCTGTTTTCTGTGTAAAACACAGGATGTGGTTTATTTTTTGTGTTGAATTGCGATTGTATTTTTTTCTGCCCCCCCCCCCCCCCCCTGTTTATAGAGAATCAAACAACAGCCCCTTATTTCTTATTCCATCTGAGCTGTGTGCAGCTCTATAGAGTTCAGGTATTCTAGGGGGCGCTATAGAGCTCAGGTATTCTAGGGGGCGCTATAGAGCTCAGGTATTCTAGGGGGCGCTATAGAGCTCAGGTATTCTAGGGGGCGCTATAGAGCTCAGGTATTCTAGGGGGCGCTATAGAGCTCAGGTATTCTAAGGGGCGCTATAGAGCTCAGGTATTATAGGGGGCGCTATAGAGCTCAGGTATTATAGGGGGCGCTATAGAGCTCAGGTATTTTACGGGGCGCTATAGCTCAGATCAGTCTAATTTGAACGACTGCAATCAGTAAAAGCTGATTATCAGTAAGAGGGGGTGGGTTTTGGCATGAGGGGGCGGGGTATGGCATGAGTGGGCGGGGTTTGGCATGAAGGGGCGGGGTTTAGCATGACTGACAGTCTTAACTCAGTTTGGAGATGTTTTCTTCCCCCTGGGGGGCTTTGAGGCTGGAATCCCTCTAGTCAGCGGAGGGGGGGGGTGCCATGCCAGGGGGAAATGCCATTTAATTCACGAGACTCCACATGAGGGCTGTCTGCACACGTGCGCTGTGCTTCTCTACCCATAATGCATCAGTGAACACGGCTCTACCCATGATGCTCAGCTCAGGGGCGTGTCGGGGGACCTGCTCTGCTTCAGTCTTGAGCTGCACAGAGAGCTGAAGGCTTGTTTTTTATTTATTTTTGTCTTTTTAAACATTGTTAATACTGCTGTGTAGATGTTTCACATGCTGGCCACAGAAGCTGCTTTTGCAGTGTCTCAGGGCGTCTAAGCTTTATATTTTATTTATAATTCTATAGTTTTTACTGAGTGATGTAATATATTAATATACTGTAATGTACAGCTGACTAAGCACAGCATGCTAAAGAAAACCTGCTGTTTAGCTGTGTGTGTAGTGTGTAGCATGTAGTGTGTAGTGTGAGTGTGTGTGAGACCATTATGCTGCGACCAATCACACACTAACTCCAGTGCTTTACCCTTCCCTCACGACTACCCCATTTCACGAGGAGTTGCTGCATCATTTCTGCACAAGAGAGGGAATGTTCTAAACTAAACAGGTCTAGTTCTGCCTGTTGAATTACCCCTAGGCCTTTAAACACTGGTGGGTGAGTAGAGAGACCCCTTGTGGCCGGTGTGGGTTACAGCCCTAATGCCCTCTCTGTAGGTGTTTTAAAGATACATGTCATCGTACTGAAATATGCCGTGTGCTTAAATATGTATCACCCTTACTGCGGGAGGTCAAACGGCGGTGATTAATAGCAGCTTTAAAAGAGGACATACTGAAGCCCTGTCACAAACTGGACGAGGACAGCTCATTAAATGTTTATTCATGAAATCCCAACATTTGCATGAATGAAATTACAATTATTTAGAGACAGGATTTCAGCCTGCAGCAAGCAATTATTATTTTTTCATTGACAAGTATGTCAAGCTGTTCTGTTGGCCCAGGGTGCTTGGAGCCCGTCTGTACGTCTGCTTGCTAGTTGTGAGGACTGTCTGTAAGTCTGTTTGCGAGTTGTGAGGACCGTCTGTAAGTGCGTTTGTGAGTTGTGAGGACCGTCTGTAAGTCTGTTTGTGAGTTGTGAGGACCGTCTGTAAGTGTGTTTGTGAGTTGTGAGGACCGTCTGTAAGTGCGTATGCGAGTTGTGAGGACCGTCTGTAAGTCTGTTTGTGAGTTGTGAGGACCGTCTGTAAGTCTGTATGTGAGTTGTGAGGACCGTCTGTAAGTGCGTTTGTGAGTTGTGAGGACCGTCTGTAAGTCTGTTTGTGAGTTGTGAGGACCGTCTAAGTGCATTTGTGAGTTGTGAGGACCGTCTGTAAGTGCGTATGCGAGTTGTGAGGACCGTCTGTAAGTCTGTATGTGAGTTGTGAGGACCGTCTGTAAGTCTGTTTGTGAGTTGTGAGGACCGTCTGTAAGTCTGTATGTGAGTTGTGAGGACCGTCTGTAAGTGTGTTTGCAAGTTGTGAGGAAAGCAGATGATAGAAACACCTCCTGCCAGTAACACTTGCTTCTGTACAAGCAATAGAAGACATTTTAAGTTTAAATTTAGATTTTATTTTAAAAGTTAAATTGGGTTTTAAGACAACATTGGGTTAAAGTTCTGTGGCCCTCACACACATTACTGGTATAACGCACTTTTAACAGTAATAGTGTTCATGTGGATTATATGCTGTAATCCAGGGAATAGCGGTTTTATTGAAATGTTCCATAGACATCCCTCACAGTCATATTTGACATTTTGTGCACCAGATAAACCTGTACAGTTATAACCGTATGCAGCAGTTATAGCCTTATGCAGCAGTTATAGCCTAGCAAAAAGAGGCTGTCCACTTCTTTGAGTTGTTTTTGTTTAGCCTGAGCAGTGTGAAGCTCTGTATTGATTGACGGGGGAAACTCGACTCTGTGGAGCATTAAACGCTTTTCCATCAGAACGAGCAGAAACGTTGACCTTGTCACGTTAGAGACGAAGGCCCGACATGGCCGTGTACCGGGGCGAATGGATTCTGTCAGAAACCAGAAAAACCTCATTATCCGCCTGTTCCTTTTGTCTTTATTTTTTCCCTTTTTCTTTTTTTGTCAAAACAGAGAGTCAGTGAGCGCAGTTTGATTGCTCTGGTCTGGAGAAAGCCGATGTCTCAGGAGCGAGCGGCTGCATTAACAGCAATTACATAATTCACTCTGCCGATATTTTTCACCTAATTTGACAAATAATTGAACAAGTCTCCAAGCTGTTGGTCTCATGCATTGTGTTTTTAATGAGACTGTTGGGAAGAATGCATTTCTAGTTAGGGGCCTGTAAAATTACAAATGGCTGACAACACAAATGCCTCCATTGAAGTTAATGAATCCTAAGACAATGGGCCACATTCACTGGAAGTATCACCATTAATGGACCAAAAAATGTGGAGTTTTTCATTGTTACGGCGTTAACCCCCCCCCTAAATGTCATTAGCCCATAAACTGTCCCTCTTTAGATGACATCCCAAACAGACCAGATTCATTTTGTGTCTTTTGTGTTAACGAGCAATTAAATTAAATTAATTTCAGTTCAACAGATTTTGGAAGCCATAAAAACAAAAACAAAAAAAAACAAAACTTGCTATCAAAATCCAAGGCAGAAGCTGAAAACTTTAATCTCTAAGCCAGGGCAACTGTAAACTCCCACCACTAAGCCAGGGCAACTGTAAACTGCCACCACTAAGCCAGGGCAACTGTAAACTCTCACCACTAAGCCAGGGCAACTGTAAACTCCCACCACTAAGCCAGGGTAACTGTAAACTGCCACCACTAAGCCAGGGAAACTGTAAACTCCCACCACTAAGCCAGGGCAACTGTAAACTCTCACCACTAAGCCAGGGCAACTGTAAACTCCCACCACTAAGCCAGGGTAACTGTAAACTCTCACCACTAAGCCAGGGCAACTGTAAACTCCCACCACTAATCCAGGGTAACTGTAAACTGCCACCACTAAGCCAGGGCAACTGTAAACTCCCACCACTAAGCCAGGGTAACTGTAAACTCCCACCACTAAGCCAGGGTAGCTGTAAACTCTCACCACTAAGCCAGGGCAACTGTAAACTCCCACCACTAAGCCAGGGCAACTGTAAACTCCCACCACTAAACCAGGGTAACTGTAAACTCCCACCACTAAGCCAGGGTAACTGTAAACTCCCACCACTAAGCCAGGGTAGCTGTAAACTCTCACCACTAAGCCAGGGCAACTGTAAACTCTCACCACTAAGCCAGGATAACTGTAAACTCCCACCACTAAGCCAGGGCAACTGTAAACTCCCACCACTAAACCAGGGTAACTGTAAACTCCCACCACTAAGCCAGGGCAACTGTAAACTCCCACCAATAAGGAAGCAGACCTGGATGTGTTATGCATGTGGGGCTTATGGAAGACTAAATGTATCATAAATGCATAAGGACGGGATTTATGTTTAACTGCATGTGCGGTTCTACTGTAATCCAGGAAGACAGATGTGCTATAGAATGTGATGGATGTGTTTTTAGCGTGTTTCCTGCGGTAGCGCGGTATTACGCCGCATGGTCCTGCTCAGCCCAGCACAAAAACCCAAAATGGGGGCAGGCGGGGTTTTGGGGTGGGGGTGGGGGGGTCTGAAGGGGGAGTTGCTGAAGGCGCTGGAGACAGCGCAGATGACACAGAGAGAAAGATGCTTGAAAACAAGTTAAATGAGGCAGGAGCGTGAGTGGGGGGGGGGGGGGGGCGTGCGGACGCCATAATAAGCTGCCCACAGCGGCGGCGACACGAATAAAATAAGAGAAACAGTGGGACTCTCTGCACGTCCCTGTATTTATACTCTATAATGAACCTGACTTCATTAGACACGTCCTGTAATTACCAGCCTGTTTGTGTGTGCGGGGGGCCCAACTGCATTATGGGAGTGAGTCGTGTGTGTCAAACTGTAGCTGCCCCAACTAAACAACCGTTTATGATGGAAAATATGCAGTGAGTTGAATTCATTAATATGCCAAACTGATGGACATGAAAAGTTATGTAACTTTAATGTTACAGAAAACCAGATTGGTGATGGTTGTACAATTAGGATTTACTTCTCTACTTGCTGCAGGTGTGTGTGTGTGTGTGTGTGTGTGTGTGTGGTGTGTGGTGTGTGGTGTGTGGTGTGTGTGTGTGTGTGTGTGTGGTGTGTGTGTGTGTGTGTGTGTGTGTGTGTGTGTGTGTGTGTGTGTGTGTGTGTGTGTGTGTGTGTGTGTGTGTGTGTGGTGTGTGTGTGTGTGTGTGTGTGTATGTGTGTGGTGTGTGGTGTGTGTGTGTGTGTGTGTGTGTAAGCTGCTGAAAGCGGCATATTGAGTGTACACAGCATTGGCCTCTGATTGTGTGTCTCGTTCCTCCACAAGATGGCGGTAATGTTACAATGTTCAATAAAGAGAAAGTCAAGTGAAGGAAAAACCCTGCTCACACTGCACATGTGGACTCTGCCCTCTGTCAGGAAGTGACTTATTTCTGAGCGCTTGCAGGCCATACGCGCCTAAGGTACGTGCAGGCTGGGGAAGGCCATATGTTCATGGGACACTTTTGCACATACTTCAGATCCGGCAGAAAATTGACCCGTCCGTTTTATTTAAAACAAAACTGAGCTGGGATAGCGGTAACGTTTTCTGAGAAAAAATAAACATTTTAATCACGGCGCGTAACTAAAGCAGGAAGTGTGTATGCTTCTGTGGTTTTCGTGCATCTGCACGCGGAGAGGAGCCGACGGTAACCATAACGACCTGCACGACCGTGCGCAGAGTGGGGTTGGTGCCTTGCAGGTAAAAGGCATTTTAGGATAGGGGACAGGCTGTCCCGCTCCGCAGACTGTCTGAGCCGCTCCAGCTTCTCATTTCCTCCACGGCTGAAGCTGCTAACTCTTCCCACATATCCCACAATCCACCGGCTTATTAGCTGGCCTAATAAAGATTCTCTCTCTCTCCCTCCCCTCTCTCCCTCTCTCCCTCTGTCTCCCTCTCTCTCCTATCTCCCTCTCTCTCTCCTCTCTCCCCTCTCCTCTCTCCTCTCTCTCTCTTTCTCTTTCTCTCTCTTTCTCTCATGCTGTATCATTAAACTGGGCCTCCTTTCTTCTGGTGGAGAGCCAGAGCCACTAAAGTTGGAGTAACATTAGAAGAAGCCATATTTCACCATGGCCCACGTACTCCAGACCCAGGAGATCCAGTGGCTCAGGGCGCTATAACACAAAGGCCTAGTTACTCCACAGCCTCCAGTATTCCAGTCTGGCCCAGCCGCGACGCTCTCTCCGTGCCAGACCGACCCGCCAAGGCTGGATGACGTGCTTTTTTTTTTACAGGCGCACAGAGCCCAAGGACAGAGATGCCCCAACTCGTTCAAGTCCTCTGTTTGTAAATCGTTTTAAAAAAGAGCTGCTCCAACTGTGTGACCCGAAAGAGCTGCAGAAGCGCGACCGCAAAAGAGACCGCGATCTCAACGGTCATCACGGCCCCAACGGTCATTCAGTGTTAGTGGTAATGCTTCCTACTTTTTTAGTCTTAATATGTAGGCCAAAAAATGCAGAAATTTCAAACATTCAAAACATTGTTAAAAAAAGAGTCCGTTAGGCATTGGTGAACTTTACAGACTTATAAACTTTCACTCATTTGTTTTTTTTACATATTTTAAAACCTATTGCAAAAACGGGATTTTTACAGCTATCTAAGCCTTGTTCAGACACGCTTGCTCTCTGGAATCACAATATGTTCAAATATTGTCTTTGTAAATACATTTGTTATGATTTATCATAGACAGAGACAGCAATTTATCGTTCTAATCTAATGTCGGCTGGTGATTATCATCCACAGTACAGGAAACCTGGCCATCAACCTCCTTTCTGTGGTGAAACGGGAAGAACTGCAGTTTATGGGGATCATGGGATGGCAGAGTCCTCCTTACTCTCATTAGCCGATTCATGTGGGACATCTGTCTCTCATTACCAGGGTATAATTTGTGTTCTTTTGCTTGAATATTGTTTGTTTAAGTAAAATTGCAGGATCACTCGTGCCCCCTGCTTGGTAATTCGCCTAAATAAATTAACTTAGTTTTATTAGCAGTCACAGAGAAGGGGCGTCTGACATTTTCCTAAGAGAAGTCTCGCTGCCGCTAAGTACTTTTACAATAATAAGAGCGTCTGTCTGTAAGGAGAGGCAGTTTTCTCAGACTATGAAATCAGTCTAAGCCAGAGGATGAGGACGAGGACGAGGAAGAGGGGAGGGTGGGAGGGGGGGGATTGACCCCCCCCCCCGTGTTTCTGTCTCTGACCTTGGGATGGGCTCCCTGGTCAATCTGGGCCATAGGGCTTACTGCAGGCGGGCAGAATATGGGCTTGGAATGTGAGAGGATGTCACTCAAATATGAGCAGATTATAGATCAGAGATGATATTTATAAAGCTTCTGTGCAGTGCTGTTCTGGGCTCAGAGTTCCCCTGGTCATATTCTAAGCACATCCATTGAGCTGGTTATATTCTAAGCACATCCATTGAGCTGGTTATATCCTAAGAACATCCATTCTGCTGGTCATATCCTAAGAACATCCATTCTGCTGGTCATATCCTAAGCACATCCATTCTGAGATACAGCAGAAAACTCGTCCTGCATTAGCTCTTCTGCTCTGAGAGTTTTTTTTTAATAAGGGCCCGGATTCTCACTCCTAGCAAAACGGAGTTTGTGGGAAAAGATCTGCCCTTTAAATATGCTTAAACTAAGTGCATCTTTTTTTTTTTTTTTTTTGAAGAAGAAGAAGTTAAAGCAATTAACAGGATGTAGACAACAGAAGCCACTGGTTCATATCGCAATTAAGCAGACCGTGAGCAGTACTTGGGAGATAATATAGTCAAGAAAATGCATCCATATTTAGAAGGATCCCTTTATCGCATATTCCCAAAATGTCTTGATTCATTAAGGGCTAATTAAATTCAGCCCAAGTTAGATTAAGAATGACTCTAATTAAAGCAAGTCTCTGTTAAACAATTCATCGAGACGTATCCTGCTCTTTGATCAAAGACGCAATCATGAAGACATCACAGCGTGACACACTTTCTCTTTTCTTTTTTTAAAGCCCAGTGGTGGCAGTCCAGCGAAGGAAGTTTTGTCCTGGCTAATCAGATAAAGCTGGCCTCTACCCACCCCCCCCCCCCCTCCCCCCGCCCTCCCACATCCACACCAATCCATGACATCACTCTGCAGACACCAGTGTCTGCAATCTAAAGATTTGTTTTGAAGTTACTGGTGGCTTAAATTAAATTATATCCTGTAGCAAGAACAGCTTGTTTTTTTGTGAGAGGAGAATATTAATTATTAATCCACTGGAAACGGCGAAGCAACAGAAGAATGTACTTGGACACTCAGTATTCTCATTAGCCCTGCAGCACGCTAGCATAAATGCTATTCCTTTGCTCTCTGTTAGCCCTAGCACTACAGCACGCTAGCATAAATGCTATTCCTCTGCTCTCTGTTAGCCTTAGCCCTACAGCACGCTAGCATAACTGCTATTCCTCTGCTCTCTGTTAGCCTTAGCCCTACAGCACGCTAGCATAACTGCTATTCCTCTGCTCTCTGTTAGCCTTAGCCCTACAGCATGCTAGCATAACTGCTATTCCTCTGCTCTCTGTTAGCCTTAGCCCTACAGCACGTTAGCATAACTGCTATTCCTCTGCTCTCTGTTAGCCCTAGCACTACAGCATGCTAGCATAACGGCTATTCCTCTGCTCTCTGTTAGCCTTAGCCCTACAGCACGCTAGCATAAATGCTATTCCTCTGCTCTCTGTTAGCCCTAGCACTACAGCATGCTAGCATAACTGCTATTCCTCTGCTCTCTGTTAGCCTTAGCCCTACAGCACGCTAGCATAAATGCTATTCCTCTGCTCTCTGTTAGCCTTAGCCCTACAGCATGCTAGCATAACTGCTATTCCTCTGCTCTCTGTTAGCCTTAGCCCTACAGCAAGCTAGCATAACTGCTATTCCTCTGCTCTCTGTTAGCCTTAGCCCTACAGCATGCTAGCATAAATGCTATTCCTCTGCTCTCTGTTAGCCTTAGCCCTACAGCACGCTAGCATAACTGCTATTCCTCTGCTTTCTGTTAGCCTTAGCCCTGCAGCACGCTAGCATAACTGCTATTCCTCTGCTTTCTGTTAGCCTTAGCCCTGCAGCACGCTAGCATAACTGCTATTCCTCTGCTCTCTGTTAGCCTTAGCCCTGCAGCACGCTAGCATAACTGCTATTCCTCTGCTCTCTGTTAGCCTTAGCCCTGCAGCACGCTAGCATAACTGCTATTCCTCTGCTTTCTGTTTTTATTGAAGTTATAAAGGACAGTGTGCATATACATTAATTGTTTCAAATAAAACAAAGAGATGATTACACCAGATTTAGCAGAAGAGCTAATTTCCATCTGTAGTCCTTACAATGAACATATACACAATAAAATACACAATCATGAATAGACAAAACCACCTGTTCATTCAACGAGGACAATACATAGCATAAAACATACTTCAATGTGCTATTACTTCTATTACCACAGTTATTTCTACTTTCTAGTAGCCTACATAAAATGCCAAGGGGTCTCAGTTCTAGCCTAACCTACCTAGATTCACATTAAAACAACATGGAATTTAGTACCCCCCCCGGACAGCACCCCCCCCTCTCCCCTCTCCCCCCCCCCCCCCCGGCAGCGCAAACCCAATCAGTGCTGACACTGTTGATTACTTAAAATACTCTTCTTAACCACATGGGAGAAATTGCGATGATCTGTGATAATTTTAATGTGGTCAGGGAGCTTATTCCATTCCTCAATGGCCTTATAGGAAAAGGCAGTTTGACCAAAAGCTGAGGTGCGTTTTGGGATGTTGCAGTCACCCCTAGAGGTGGACCTAGAGGCTCGGCTGGTTGATTCTGAGCGGAGCTGAACAAAGGGCTTCAGGGGTGGGGGGGCTGCATTATGTATTATCTTGTGGACTAAACGGACATTAGAGTAGATCATTAGGTTGTCTAGACTCAACATATTATACTTCTCTAAAATTCTACAGTGGTGATACTGACGTGACTTTTTGTCTAGAACCTTAAGGGCTTGTCCGTATAGTGACCGTACAGGGTTCAGGACAGACCTGTTGGCCTGAGACCAGCATACTATGCAGTACTGGACATACGGTAGTATCATGGCATTGAGATAGGTCTTGGCTGCTTCAACTGACAAGGAGTTTCGAATGTGACGGAAATTTGCTATGCTAAATTTAAGAACATGACACATCTTTTTAATGTGTCTTTTGAAGGTCAGTTGTGAGTCTAGAGTGACCCCTAAATATTTGAACTCTTCTAAATTTTTTATCTCTTGGCCCATTATATAAATGCTTGGGTGTTGACACTGTTTGCGCTTTGAAAAATACATGGTGACCGTTTTATCTGTGTTCAGAGTGAGGCTAGATAGTCTCAGCCACTCTGCTACCCTTTCCATTGCTGCAGATAGTTTAGCAGCAACTGTCTCACTATTTTCCCCATGTGCATACAGGACCGTATCATCAGCATACATCTGTATCTCCACATCCTTACAGACAGCAGGAAGGTCATTGATGTATAGACTGAACAACAATGGGCCTAGGATTGATCCTTGCGGCACTCCCATGGTACAGGCTCTCAGTGGGGATGTTTTATCCAGGATTTTGACACATTGAGAGCGATCAAATAGATACGACTGTATCCATTTGAGTGCGTTGGGCGAGAGTTTGAAGTTCGAGAGTTTAGATAGAAGTACAGTATGATTTACAGTGTCGAATGCTTTACGGAGATCTAGAAAAACTGCTCCAACCACCCCTCCCTTGTCAAGTTTCATCTTGATAACCTCAAGGAAGTAGCAGCATGCAGTGGCCGTAGAGTGGTTTGCTCTGAAGCCAAATTGCATAGGGTGTAACAGCTTTTCTTTGCTTAGATGAACTGTGAGCTGTTTAGCTATAACCTTTTCTAGAATTTTTGAAACAACAGGGAGTATGCTAATGGGTCTGTAGTTGCTGACTTCCTTTTGGTTACCAGATTTAAATATTGGTGTTACAATAGCTGTTTTCAGGGTGGAAGGAAACATACATTCATTTATACACAGGTTGACAATACATGTAATGGGGTTACTTAATCCTTCTTTATGATTTTTAAGAAATACCGAGTTTAGTCCCCAGGTATCCTTCGCCTTTGAGTTGGACAGTGATGAGAGGAGTTTGTTCACATTTGTTTCGTTTACAGGTACAAAGCTTAACAGAGAGGCCTCATCGCTGATCATAACAGCGCTAACTGTGGGGAGCTGGACGTCCATAAAGGGTCTACCTAATTCTAAGACTGACTCAATGAAATAGTTGTTAAAAATATTAGCAACCTCCTGACTATCCTTTTGTGTTTCTGTGATAGCTGCTGGACTATTCTGGTTATGCATGTTGAGTTCTATTGGCCCATTACTAGCTCGCACTCTTCCTGATAATTGATCGATGCAGTTCCATAGGGCTTTGCTGTTCCCTTTAGCTTGATTTATAACCTCTAAGAAAAAATTTGCTTTGGTTTTTCTAAGCTGTCTTGTCACTTTATTTCTGAGGGTTTTAAAAACCATTCTATCAGTTACCAGGCCTGATTTAAGAGATTTTTTAAGAGCTGCGTCTCTTTCTTTCATAAGGGTCCATAACTGCTCATTAAACCATGGTATGGTCTGCCTGTGGTTGTGTTTCCTCTGTGCTGTGATGGTGAATTTGGAGAGGACCTGTGATATGGCTGAGTTAAAGGCCTCACATGCCCTCTCACAGTTCTCCTCCGTTGTTACTGACTCCCAGTTTATCGCAAATAGTTCATTTTTCATACGTTCTATATCTTTATTCGGGATGAAGGATGTGGGATTTTGACTTTTACTATTATGTTGGGTTCTATAACGTCCCTTAGATAGCTGTCGAGACACCAGTGTGAGGTTATGGTCAGAAATGCCTGTGATCAGGTTATAGGTCTTAGATATACGGTCAATTTTGTTTGTAAATACCAAATCTAGCAGAGTTTTAGAAGAACTTGTAATTCTAGTTGGGTTCTTAACTAACTGTGTTAGGTTAAATCTGGTTGTGATGTTCTTAAGCTTCTTTCGCCGCGATTTGTCGAGCCAGTTTAGGTTAAAATCACCCATCAGGAGAACCTCCTTCCCACTGCAGGCCTTCAGGATTTCTGACAGGTGATCATAAAAACCTTCCTTTGCGTTCGGCGGCCTATACAACACAATGACACTGAAAGACATTTCAGTGGAAAGTTTGATGGTAACACCAACACATTCCAGGGCGTTGTGAGGGAGATCAATCTGTACACATTGAAAACATGATTTTACATATAACAGAACACCTCCGCCTTTTCCGCAAGTGCGGTCTTTCCTAAATATGTTGTAGCCTGGGATGTTAACGGCACATAAAGGGGATGCTGGAGTTAACCATGTCTCTGATAGTCCTAAATAATCCAGGTTTGAATCTAACAGAAGCTTTTCAAGTTGTTCACATTTGGACATAAGACTTCTAACGTTAATGTGCCCTCCAAAAACTCCTTTTGGTTTA
>CM040395.1:72032181-72067181 GCA_022702515.1 Ilyophis sp. 1 JC-2022 | reverse complement strand
ACACTGCCGTTGTACCCTTGAGCAAGGTACTTCACCTGCATTGCTTCAGTATTTATCCAGCTGTATTAATGGATACTATGTATAAATGCAAAAAGAAATGCTGTGTAAGTCGCTCTGGATAAGAACGTCTGCTAAATGCCTATAATGTAAAAGTGTAACCATGGTGACGGTAGCTGCTTTTCCAGTGTAAATCCGCTCCTGGATGACCTGTCTGTCTCCTCAGCTGCAGAATAATCTGAATGCTTGTAACAAATGTATTTTCTGCAGATTCAATTCCATTGAAAAGGACAGAGCGGACATTTTGAAAAGGGGAGGTGGGGTGTTTTTTTTTTTTTTCAGTGTTTCACAGTCGAATGGCAGTCTGGGAGAGAAGCGGCTCACGGCGAGCTCTGGACGTTGATAAATTCCCCACATCACGCGATCGATAGATGGCGGCTCTGTCAGCTCCAACCCCGGCTCCTACCCCTGACACACTGTCATAATTACATTGTCAAAATAAGTTCTTTTGTGGATTGACTGCAGCAGCGCTCTCCGTCCACATTAAAGTGCTGTTTGACAGGCAGGTCGTTTATGAGCGGCCGCTTGTGATTGGCAGCCCTGCCGGCTAAAGCCAAGGGAAGCCGAAACGGGGCGGTCCGTCTGTCCAGAGCGCCCCAGCCCAAGGTGTCAGTCTGGGGGTACCCTGGGACCCCACTGTTACAGTGATGTTCTGACAGAAAATATTAAAGAGTTTTAACTGCACCGTGACGCTGGAGCGTTTCTGAAAGAGTCAGAGGTGCTCGGGTGAAAAACAGGGAAGTAAGCAGTGTGTTCCTGTGGCATCAGAGCTGTGTGCTAACAGTGTGTTAATGTTCCTTTGGCATCAGAGCTGAGAGCTAACAGTGTGTTAATGTTCCTGTGGCATCAGAGCTGTGTGCTAACAGTGTGTTAATGTTCCTTTGGCATCAGAGCTGAGAGCTAACAGTGTGTTAATGTTCCTTTGGCATCAGAGCTGAGAGCTAACAGTGTGTTAATGTTCCTGTGGCATCAGAGCTGTGTGCTAACAGTGTGTTAATGTTCCTTTGGCATCAGAGCTGAGAGCTAACAGTGTGTTAATGTTCCTGTGGCATCAGAGCTGTGTGCTAACAGTGTGTTAATGTTCCTGTGGCATCAGAGCTGTGTGCTAACAGTGTGTTAATGTTCCTTTGGCATCAGAGCTGTGTGCTAACAGTGTGTTAATGTTCCTTCGGCATCAGAGCTGTGTGCAAACAGTGTGTTAATGTTCCTTTGGCATCAGAGCTGTGTGCTAACAGTGTGTTAATGTTCCTTTGGCATCAGAGCTGTGTGCAAACAGTGTGTTAATGTTCCTGCGGCATCAGAGCTGTGTGCTAACAGTGTGTTAATGTTCCTTTGGCATCAGAGCTGAGAGCTAACAGTGTGTTAATGTTCCTGCGGCATCAGAGCTGTGTGCTAACAGTGTGTTAATGTTCCTGCGGCATCAGAGCTGTGGGCTAACAGGGTGTTAATGTTCCTGTGGCATCAGAGCTGTGTGCTAACAGTGTGTTAATGTTCCTTTGGCATCAGAGCTGTGTGCTAACAGTGTGTTAATGTTCCTTCGGCATCAGAGCTGTGTGCAAACAGTGTGTTAATGTTCCTTTGGCATCAGAGCTGTGTGCTAACAGTGTGTTAATGTTCCTTTGGCATCAGAGCTGTGTGCAAACAGTGTGTTAATGTTCCTTTGGCATCAGAGCTGAGAGCTAACAGTGTGTTAATGTTCCTTTGGCATCAGAGCTGAGAGCTAACAGTGTGTTAATGTTCCTGCGGCATCAGAGCTGTGGGCTAACAGGGTGTTAATGTTCCTGCGGCATCAGAGCTGTGTGCTAACAGTGTGTTAATGTTCCTGTGACATGCGTTATCAGCAGCGATGAGGTGAACATGCGTTATCAGCAGCGATGAGGTGAATATGCGTTATCAGCAGCGATGAGGTGAACATGCATTATCAGCAGCGATGAGGTGAACATGCGTTATCAGCAGCGATGAGGTGAACATGCGTTATCAGCAGCGATGAGGTGAACATGCGTTATCAGCAGCGATGAGGTTAACATGCGTTATCAACAGCGATGAGGTGAACATGCGTTATCAGCAGCGATGAGGTGAATATGCATTATCAGCAGCGATGAGGTGAATATGCATTATCAGCAGCGATGAGGTTAACATGCGTTATCAACAGCGATGAGGTGAACATGCGTTATCAGCAGCGATGAGGTGAACATGCATTATCAGCAGCGATGAGGTGAATATGCATTATCAGCAGCGATGAGGTTAACATGCGTTATCAGCAGCGATGAGGTGAATATGCATTATCAGCAGCGATGAGGTGAACATGCGTTATCAGCAGCGATGAGGTGAATATGCATTATCAGCAGCGATGAGGTGAATATGCATTATCAGCAGCGATGAGGTTAACATGCGTTATCAGCAGCGATGAGGTGAATATGCATTATCAGCAGCGATGAGGTGAATATGCATTATCAGCAGCGATGAGGTGAATATGCATTATCAGCAGCGATGAGGTTAACATGCGTTATCAGCAGCGATGAGGTGAACATGCGTTATCAGCGATGAGGTGAACATGCGTTATCAGCAGCGATGAGGTGAACATGCGTTATCAGCAGCGATGAGGTGAATATGCATTATCAGCAGCGATGAGGTTAACATGCGTTATCAGCAGCGATGAGGTGAATATGCATTATCAGCAGCGATGAGGTTAACATGCGTTATCAGCAGCGATGAGGTGAATATGCATTATCAGCAGCGATGAGGTGAATATGCATTATCAGCAGCGATGAGGTTAACATGCGTTATCAGCAGCGATGAGGTGAACATGCGTTATCAGCGATGAGGTGAACATGCGTTATCAGCGATGAGGTGAACATGCGTTATCAGCAGCGATGAGGTGAACATGCGTTGTCAGCAGCGATGAGGTGAACATGTGTTATCAGCGATGAGGTGAACATGCGTTATCAGCGATGAGGTGAACATGCGTTATCAGCGATGAGGTGAACATGTGTTATCAGCGATGAGGTGGACATGTGTTATCAGCGATGAGGTGAACATGTGTTATCAGCAATGAGGTGAACATGCGTTATCAGCGATGAGGTGAACATGCGTTATCAGCAATGAGGTGAACATGCGTTATCAGCAGCGATGAACATGCGTTATCAGTCACATGTCTCACACACACACACACACACACACACACACACACACACACACACACACACACACACACACACAACACACACACACACACACACACTCACACACTGCTGATGCCCAACACACACGTACACACATATACACACACATATACAGTGACGGGAAACATTTCAGCAAAACCACTTAAAGGTCCGAA
The DNA here is from genome assembly GCA_022702515.1 of Ilyophis sp. 1 JC-2022. Taxonomy (NCBI): domain Eukaryota; kingdom Metazoa; phylum Chordata; class Actinopteri; order Anguilliformes; family Synaphobranchidae; genus Ilyophis; species Ilyophis sp. 1 JC-2022. Next base: position 72,063,787 of record CM040395.1, on the reverse strand, counting down.
TTGAAATTCCCAGTGGGATTCTGCGAAAACAGGTGGCTGTGAATTATGGGTAGGGATAATGACATACAGAAAGTTTTTTTTGAGAGGCCTGTGGTCATTCATCCAGGTTTGTTTGCAGAAATGAACATGAATATGGAGTAAAGTTCATTGAGTGGGAAAATCAACCCCAAATCAAAATTATAACTCAACAGCTTCATACTGTATATTTGCAATCACGATGAATATGTGATGAGTACAGTGTGTGGACTTACTATCCGTTTCAGGCTTGTGGAACGAGCAGTGAATTGCGTGTCTGCTGTTGTACGAGCTGCTGCTTTTACACACAGTTGGAGTAAAAGCACCTTTTCCAGCAGGGTGTTTAACCATGTTAGAAGCACAGTAATCTAACAGCTTTGGCTCCCAACCTGGGTGATTTAATCTGTGGGCTCACATCCCGCAGTTTAATGTGGCTCTGACTGTGTGGGGAATGTGGCTCTGACTGTGTGGGGATGTGGCTCTGACTGTGTGGGGAATGTGGCTCTGACTGTGTGGGGGATGTGGCTCTGACTGTGTGGGGAATGTGGCTCTGACTGTGTGGGGAATGTGGCTCTGACTGTGTGGGGAATGTGGCTCTGACTGTGTGGGGGATGTGGCTCTGACTGTGTGGGGAATGTGGCTCTGACTGTGTGGGGAATGTGGCTCTGACTGTGTGGGGAATGTGGCTCTGACTGTGTGGGGAATGTGGCTCTGACTGTGTGGGGAATGTGGCTCTGACTGTGTGGGGATGTGGCTCTGACTGTGTGGGGAATGTGGCTCTGACTGTGTGGGGATGTGGCTCTGACTGTGTGGGGCATGTGGCTCTGACTGTGTGGGGGATGTGGCTCTGACTGTGTGGGGAATGTGGCTCTGACTGTGTGGGGAATGTGGCTCTGACTGTGTGGGGGATGTGGCTCTGACTGTGTGGGGGATGTGGCTCTGACTGTGTGGGGATGTGGCTCTGACTGTGTGGGGATGTGGCTCTGACTGTGTGGGGAATGTGGCTCTGACTGTGTGGGGAATGTGGCTCTGACTGTGTGGGGGAATGTGGCTCTTACTGTGTGGGGAATGTGGCTCTGACTGTGTGGTCTTTCCACCCTGCTCATTCTGAGCTGCTTTTTATTCACATTTATTAACTCTGGCTAACGGGGCTAACGGGGCTAACGGGGCTAACGGTAACCGGTTTGTACTAATAATGGATAATTATTTTTAATAGGTTATGATGCATTATAACTGCTGTGTATTTGAAACCCTGCTTTTTTCCAGGTTTTCCTGTACATGTTGAGGATGTGTATATTTTTCCAGCCAGGTGTGGTACCCTAAAATATTTCTTATGGTATATGAATATTTCTAAATGTAGACTAGTAGTAAGAACGTTTCTAGTGTTGTGCATGCAGTATTTATGTTGAGTTTTGGTATCTTATAGCAAATTGGTGCTCAAATATATTTGGTATTTCGGTATCTTGAATACATTTTCATATGCGGTGAAAAACTGCAGCGCGCATTGACCACGTGTAACAGGGAGAGTGATACTGCCAACATGGTACATCCTGTTTCCTGAAGTACGGTACATCCTGTTTCCTGATTGGTTATTTTTATTCAAACCCACATTTCGCAGAAATTCTGTATTCATATTTGAGATTTTATTTAGGATTTCACAGAAAATGACACAATGCTGTTCTTATCCTCTGTAAATAATCTGTGTGACATTATGAAAGCTCTTAAAGTATTTGTTTTGAGATTAAGGATTTCTGTCAAACAGCAGATGCATCCCTCAGTGAGTGTGCTTGCTGTGGTTTTATGTATATTTAATAATAATAATAATAATAATAATAATAATAATAATAATAATAATAATAATATAATCAGTGCAGTTCTAGAACAGCCTTGGTTTTTGGGAAGATGGACAAAACATCTGTCTGCTATTAATGAAAGCTTAAAGTGCAAAAGAAATGCGCAGTTAAATTTAACATAATCATTTGGGATTTTCATTTAAAAACAAGTTAAAATATAAATGTCTGCCAAGGAACGACTATAAAAAAAAAAAAAGTGATATGGTGCTTGTAAATATGAATCTGTAAAAAGCACAATAATGTGTAGACAAAGATTATTATTATTATTATTATTATTATTATTATTATTATTATTATAATAATTATTATAATATGCTGTAGTTTTCACAGAGAATAACACAGGAAATGGACATGATCTTTAATGAAGTGACGGAATCCTGACCCCTCCCCTCTCCCAACTCCCCCCTTTGCGGTATTATTGGCAGTAATGTACAGTTTAATGCACTCCTGCAGCCCACCCCCACCCCGTCCACCGTCCCCTATCCCCTGTCCCGGGGTGGCACAAAAGGGAGGTGCCCTGACCCCAGGCAGAATGTACCATTATAACGGGGGGGGGTCGAGGGGGCAGCTGATTCAGATCCCTCCTGCTGATGCTGTGCAGGGTTTTTGAATAATAAAATGAGTGACCAGGCGCACGGCCCCCCTCCCCCAGCAGCTGCTCTGACCCCCCCTCCCGGACCGCCCCACGTACGAGCAGCTGAGTGTCAGTGTGATGAGCTGGGAGATTTCACGCTTTTCCAGGCGGCTGTTTGCTAAAAGGCCCAGCTGCCTCCACTGGAGCGCCCAACACGGAACACGCCAGCGCCGCTTGTACCCACGGCAACTACCCCTGACAACCCCCTGACATACCAGACCTTTTGCGTGAGTCAAGTGGGAACAAATGGCGCTTTATCGGGGGGAAGGCCGTTCCTTTGAAGTGGCAGCGCTCTGTGTGGAGGGAGGGGTTGCTTCTGAGTTTTTGGATGTTGGGTTGGGGGAGGGGTTTGTGTGAAATATGGTCTCACCCCCACCTCCCAAATTTTGTTCCGCCGGCACCCCCCTCCTTGGATGACCGAAGTGTGGCGATGACATTCTCACCCCCACCCAGATTCTCAAATAAAAACTTAAGAAAAGAACTGCAGGAACTAAAGATCTGTGCCCCCCCAAACCCCTCCCCCCCAGAAGGTTAAAAGATCTTTTTGTAAGGGGCTAAATTTGGAAGCGTTTCTTCCAGAACAACAGTTGGTTGTTGGGGCAGGCGGACAGGCAGAGAGGGAGAAAGAGCGTTTAATTCTGAATTAAACACAAAACAAAGTGCTCAGTGTGGGCAGCTGACAACTCCAAGTGTGCGACACAAAAACGCGCTTCCAGGAATCCCCGCCCGTCCCGGCATGACAGGAATCCCGTTTCCCCGCGAGAGCAGACAGGAGCACAGCGTTATATAACACCCTGACCATTCACCCTCTATATAACACCCTGACCATTCACCCTCTATATAACACCCTGACCATTCACCCTCTATATAACACCCTGACCATTCACCCTCTATATAACACCCTGACCATTCACCCTCTATATAACACCCTGACCATTCACCCTCTATATAACACCCTGGCCATTCACCCTCTATATAACACCCTGACCATTCACCCTCTATATAACACCCTGACCATTCACCCTCTATATAACACCCTGACCATTCACCCTCTATATAGCACCCTGACCATTCACCCTCTATATAACACCCTGACCATTCACCCTCTATATAACACCCTGACCATTCACCCCTATATACCAACCTGACCATTCACCCTCTATATAACACCCTGACCATTCACCTCTATATAACACCCTGACCATTCACCTCTATTTAAAATTCTGACCATTCACCCTCTATATAACATCCTGACCATTCACCCCTATATGACACCCTGACCATTCATAGTACTATTAACATTGTACAACGTTTCTCTGAGTAACAGTATTAACATTGTGATATTGTAAAATATTATGTGAATGATAAAAGCAAGTATAATTGGCGAGCCAATCAGAAAGCTTGTTGGGTATCTTACTCATTTGGGATCTGAAAGCATTCTGAAATAAATGGTAAGAAAGGTGTGCTCCTGATACCACACTACTGCTGAAATATTCTAAATGACTATATCACAACAGCATTTTCTTCTCTTTTAAATCAACTAAATATTTGAGTCTTGTGTAATATTGTGTAATATTTCATTATTTAAGCAAAAATCAAATCACTCTTTTCACCTGAGGACAAAGCTAGTTTATTTCTAAATTATGATTCATTATTTAAGTGTGATTGTATATGTGTGCTTAATGGCAGTCCATTCAGTGGATTTAATTAAGATGATTCTATATTAATCTATAATGGAAGCGGCACTGGCTGTGTTTATCCTTGTGTAGCTAACGCCCCGTAAACGAGCTTTTGGCTCGTCGGTTATGGAGAATTGTTGGCGTAGCGGGTGGGGTGTTATCGCTGTTCCATGTGCACCGCTAAATGCCGTTTTGTTGCTCGATAATTTTAAACTTTTCATTTTCAATCTTTATTAGTCCAAAACATTTTTTGACTGTACATATACCTCTATTACTACATAGTGTATTTTAAAATTATTTGTGGGAAACTGGTAGGTGTACTGATATGCATTTGTGTTTAAAGTAGAAAAGTTTGGATCTGATTGGTTGAGCCCTCAGCTGAAGCACTGGGAGTCTTTGCAAACATGGCGATAACACATCAGAGAGCCGTTTATGTGTGGAAGACCCTCTGGTGTTGATCATTAAGGCTGTGCTCTGGCCTCCTTTTTCATCATTTAAAAAAAAGTCAAAAGAAGTAATTTGGCTTTTGAGCCCTTAAACATTTAAATAATTTAGTTTTAAAGATTTATAACTGCATCTTTCAAAAACAATGACAACAACAACAACAGCAAAAAAAAAAGCTTTTCACAGCAACTTTAGAATGCTTCCAGCTTCACCCAGGAAGTCCATCAGCTGGGTTTTCTGCTGTTCTGAGGAGGACTTTGATGATCAGGGCTTTGGAAAGTTTTCTGTTAATGAATCCGGAAAACAAGGAAGAAACTTCCATAAATGGCACTACTGACATCTGCCCTGTTAAAGAATCAAATGGAAAACCCCCAAAAAATTTGCTTTAGTGTAAATTTGTATTAATATTTGTTTACCTGGCCAGCAAGGCGGGAAGCTGAAGACCTGATTCAGAAAGATACTAAATTTGAATTACCAAGATTACCATTGTCAAATTTGAAATTCATATATATATATATATATATATATATATGAATTTCAAATTTGACAATGGTAATCTTGGTAATTCAAAGTACATAGTATAGACGGGTGGAATTAATATTGAATATTTTCTCAATTAATGGAATTGTTTTTTTATGCATTTTTGTGAACTAGAGTAGTGTATGTTCTCTAAATTCCCTTAATCTGCTACAAGTTAAATAGAGAAGCATTGGTTTGCATTAAAAGAGCATTGGTTAGCTTTCATGTGTGTGTGTGTGTGTGTGTGTGTGTGTGTGTGTGTGTGTGTGTGTGTGTGTGTGTGGGTGTGCATGCTCAATTAAATTAATATAAGACTGGTGATTCCTTCCGTATAGAATAACTTTTATTTTTCCGTTAGGGAACTTCAGTTGTAGCCCCAGGAACAACAAAAAAGACATAAAGTGGGGCAGACCCACAACACACAAACAAACATATCAAACAAAGACATTCAATATAATCATTCCATTAATCAAACTAAGTGAATTGAATTGAAGTGGAATTATAAAGTTATGATTAAAAACAGCCCCCGCTGTCCTGAGATGTCCAGTGTCATTATTAAACAGTCCAACACAAAAACTCCACCTCCATGACTTTCCTTCATACATGTTGCGGTCACTGTACACTGTCGAAACGGAGCACCGAACTGCGTCAGTCTTTCCTGGTGGCCTTTTGAAGATTGCCTGCATTCCTTGATCAGTCCTGAGTCCCGACATCTTCAACTCTGGTGAAGAACAATGGGGTGCATCCCAATATTCTTCACTCCCCAACTACGACTCCTCTCTTACCCGGAAGTATGCAAAACTGTGAACGATTCGAGTACAAGTATTTGCATGTACAGCATACAATGTACCTGACATTGCGGTTTGCGATGAGACATTAATTAATATGTAACCATTAATACGTAATTAAGATGTAATCAGTGACATTAGATTAAAACACAAAGATCTGTTTCCGGAGCACGGAGTAAAGGAGTGGTAGTGGAGGAAAGGAGGAGAGGAGGCGGTAGTGGAGGAAAGGAGGAGAGGAGTGGAGGTGGAAAGTTGCATTTTTCGACTATTAGGACTCACCCATGGTAAACGTTGTGGCTGCAGATTCAACGGACATTCCCGTGCACATGTTGTGAATGCGTCTCCATGGTGACGATCACAAACAAAATTATCCCAAATATACAATTCGTCAATATTATAAAAACGAGCAGCAGGAGTGCCCTGAAAAATCTCCAGCCCGCTTCCCCATCCCACAATAGACACACAGCGCATGAAAAAAACAAAAGACAAAAGTCAGACACGACAAAATACACTCAAATCAACCAACACAAACACGAGAGACAGCTGGACTACATGTCGCCATTACAGCGTATCATATCCCAAGTGATTATTATTATTATTACATATCTCCAGCATGAAAGTGTTCCCATAAATGCATATGAGATAATGGTGTTCCTGCTGTTGTACACAGAGCTCCTCTCGTGTGAAAGACCTGTAATTACATTAGTATGGCTCTGCAGTGGCTCCCTTCCATCTCACTGTGTTCTGCTTGTGTCTGATTCTCCATGTCTGTTCAGACCTATGGCTCTGCAGTGGCTCCATTCTGTCTCACTTCTGTTTGTGAAAAAGCTCCAAATGACTTGAGAAGTGGGAAAAAATCCTCTTAATGGGGATTCCCTGTCAGAGACTGTAACCCACGTCAACATGCACACCTTCTAGAGTTTCCCCAAAAATACACAGACTGAACATAACTAAAGAGCTGTTTACGCGTGTTAGTGTTGGAGCAGCGTATGTTAATCACACTTGTTAATGATGCCACACAAAGAACAAATATACACGCTCTGATGTCACAAAGATACACGCTCTGATGTCACAAAGGGAATAAAGAAACACGCTCTGATGTCACAAAGATACATGCTCTGATGTCACAAAGGGAATAAAGATACACGCTCTGATGTCACAAAGGGAATAAAGATACACGCTCTGATGTCACAAAGGGAATAAAGATACACGCTCTGATGTCACGAAGGGAATAAAGATACACGCTCTGATGTCACAAAGGGAACACAGATGCACTCTGTTACCAGGTTTAAACATCCTCATCGTATTTGAAGGTCACTGAATTTGACAAAAATATTGAGTCTCCTGTAGCAAAGTGCCACCTATGACTGACTTGTGTGCCCACAGGACAGGAAGCCAGAAATAATGTAATACCCTCTCACCCCTCCTTTCTCCCTCCCTCTCTCCCTCCCTCTCTCTCTCCCTCACTCGCCCCCAAGTCTGTTCTTAAAGCCGCTTCACTCACAAAGGAATTTGGGTTTGTCTCGGAGAAAAGTACAGTTTGGCAGGTTTATTTAAATAGTGACAACAGTCTCCCATCCCTCTCTCTTTATTTCTTTCCCCTTCTCTCTCTCTGCTCCCCATCCCCTATGTCTTTTTCTCTCTCTCTCCATCCCTCTTTCTGTTTCTCCCCCACCCCGTCTCTCCCTCTCTTTCTCTTCCTACATCCCTCTCTCTCCCTACCCCATCTCTCTCTCTCTCTCTCTCTCTCTCTCTCTCTCTCTCTCTCTCGTTGCTGGTAAAGCCTATGGCCGGATGATTTGTGAGCTGAGTGTGCTGTTTGAGGCAATGGCATTGAAGGTATTTCTCATGTATTTGGTGTAAAAGCAGCTCAGGGCTCGGAGTGGAGCCTCCAGACTCTTTGTGCTCTTCCTCGCCCCGCTCTTCCTCGCCCCGCTCGTCCTCGCCCCGGGCCATTCTGCCTCTATCATATGATAACTGCATGTTTGTCAGAAAATATTACGTCTGTACAACAGTAACCGGCATGGTTACGGCAGAGCTGTCGGATAAGTAACCCATGCGCCGCGTGTGTGGGGTTGGCAGGAATACTTCTCAACATGTTTATGGGTTTTCAGGAGTCCATTGTGAACACTGTGTGTGTGTGTGTGTGTGTGTGTGTGTGTGTGTGTGTGTGTGTAAATTTATAGGTGAGAGATATTGACTGCAGTAGATATTTACACAGATTTATATACAGCGCCCACCAGAATCCCTGTATTTATTACACCGAGGTTGGAGAACGCATGGCGAGGGATCTGTAATGTTTGATGAGGTTAGGGAACGCATGGCGAGGGATCTGTAATGTTTGATGAGGTTAGGGAACGCATGGCGAGGGATCTGTAATGTTTGATGAGGTTAGGGAACGCGTGGCGAGGGATCTGTAATGTTTGATGAGGTTAGAGAACGCATGGCGAGGGATCTGTAATGTTTGATGAGGTTGGAGAACGCATGGCGAGGGATCTGTAATGTTTGATGAGGTTGGAGAACGCGTGGCGAGGGATCTGTAATGTTTGATGAGGTTAGAGAACGCGTGGCGAGGGATCTGTAATGTTTGATGAGGTTAGAGAACGCATGGCGAGGGATCTGTAATGTTTGATGAGGTTAGGGAACGCGTGGCGAGGGATCTGTAATGTTTGATGAGGTTGGAGAACGCATGGCGAGGGATCTGTAATGTTTGATGAGGTTGGAAAACGCATGGCGAGGGATCTGTAATGTTTGATGAGGTTGGAGAACGCATGGCGAGGGATCTGTAATGTTTGATGAGGTTGGAAAACGCATGGCGAGGGATCTGTAATGTTTGATGAGGTTAGAGAACGCATGGCGAGGGATCTGTAATGTTTGATGAGGTTAGGGAACGCGTGGCGAGGGATCTGTGATGTTTGATGAAGTTAGGGAACGCATGGCGAGGGATCTGTAATGTTTGATGAGGTTAGGGAACGCGTGGCGAGGGATCTGTAATGTTTGATGAGGTTAGAGAACGCATGGCGAGGGATCTGTAATGTTTGATGAGGTTAGAGAACGCATGGCGAGGGATCTGTAATGTTTGATGAGGTTGGAGAACGCGTGGCGAGGGATCTGTGATGTTTGATGAGGTTAGGGAACGCATGGCGAGGGATCTGTAATGTTTGATGAGGTTATGGAACGCGTGGCGAGGGATCTGTGATGTTTGATGAGGTTAGGGAACGCATGGCGAGGGATCTGTAATGTTTGATGAGGTTAGAGAACGCATGGCGAGGGATCTGTAATGTTTGATGAGGTTGGAGAACGCGTGGCGAGGGATCTGTGATGTTTGATGAGGTTAGGGAACGCATGGCGAGGGATCTGTAATGTTTGATGAGGTTATGGAACGCGTGGCGAGGGATCTGTGATGTTTGATGAGGTTAGGGAACGCATGGCGAGGGATCTGTAATGTTTGATGAGGTTAGAGAACGCATGGCGAGGGATCTGTGATGTTTGATGAGGTTAGGGAACGCATGGCGAGGGATCTGTAATGTTTGATGAGGTTAGAGAACGCATGGCGAGGGATCTGTGATGTTTGATGAGGTTAGGGAACGCGTGGCGAGGGATCTGTAATGTTTGATGAGGTTAGAGAACGCATGGCGAGGGATCTGTGATGTTTGATGAGGTTAGGGAACGCATGGCGAGGGATCTGTAATGTTTGATGAGGTTGGAGAACGCGTGGCGAGGGATCTGTAATGTTTGATGAGGTTGGAGAACGCGTGGCGAGGGATCTGTGATGTTTGATGAGGTTAGGGAACGCATGGCGAGGGATCTGTAATGTTTGATGAGGTTAGAGAACGCATGGTGAGGGATCTGTAATGTTTGATGAGGTTGGAGAACGCATGGTGAGGGATCTGTAATGTTTGATGAGGTTGGAGAACGCATGGCGAGGGATCTGTAATGTTTGATGAGGTTGGAGAACGCATGGCGAGGGATCTGTAATGTTTGATGAGGTTGGAGAACGCATGGCGAGGGATCTGTAATGTTTGATGAGGTTGGAGAACGCGTGGCGAGGGATCTGTAATGTTTGATGAGGTTAGGGAACGCATGGCGAGGGATCTGTAATGTTTGATGAGGTTAGAGAACGCATGGTGAGGGATCTGTAATGTTTGATGAGGTTGGGGAACGCGTGGGGAGGGATCTGTAATGTTTGATGAGGTTGGAGAACGCGTGGCGAGGGATCTGTAATGTTTGATGAGGTTGGAGAACGCGTGGCGAGGGATCTGTAATGTTTGATGAGGTTGGAGAACGCGTGGCAGGGGATTTGAGCTCACCCCCACAGGTTTTCATGGGGTTCAGGGGACTGAGATGGCCATTGCAAATCCTTAACTCTGTGGGCAGTGAACCATTTTTGTGTAGATTTCCTGCTGGAAGATCCAACCATGGCCCACTTTTAGCCTTCTGGCAGAGACTAAAATTCCTGGGACCAGAATTGTTCTTCAGAATGTGCTCATGGGCAGGGCGGGTTGTGGCAGAGAGGGGGGCGGAGGGGGAAGGGTAGTACCCGGGTGACGTGGATTTAAGAAAGATAGATGCAGGCAGAGCTGGTATTTAAATAATCAGGTTGATTCTTTAAATTGATTACCCCCGTTAATTCTGTCATGAACTGCAAAATAATATGTGAGACAGACAAAGGTCTCTCTCTCTCCGACTCAGTCTCTCTTTCACTGTCTCTCTCTCTCTCTCTCTCTCTCTCTCTCTCTCTCTCTGTGTCTCTCTCTTTTTCTCACTCTACACCTCATTAGCTCACAGCTGAATCCGTACATTGTGGCTGCAGCATAGCAGTAGTGTATTCCCGCTGTCATTTGAAGACGATGCCATTGTGCCAGCTTCTGCCTGGCGGTAACGATGTGTCTGCCTGGCGGTAACGACGTGTCTGCCTCGCGTTAATGATGCGTGAATGTGGTAAACATTCTGTGCAGACTTAACTACAGATGTGGTAGCGGCGAGGGATGCAATGTTAGGTGGAATGTTGGGTATAAAAACCAGGTCCTTACCTGTCTAACTTCAAATAAGGTACTTGCATGAAGAACGAGAGCTTTGAGCATTTTGCCATCTTACAAGGTGCACAGGTTTAACCACAGAGCAGTTTTCATTGTCACAACTAGTAGTAATCGGTACATAAACCTAGAACAGAAAGTCCTGGCTATTCCTCCTTATAACACCAGCTATTCCACTTTATAACGGCTGGCGATTTCTCTTTAGAATGGCTGGCTATTCCTATTTACAATGACTGGCTATTCCCCTTTCTACCAGCTGGCTATTCCTTTTTATAACGGCTGGCTATTCCTTTTTCTAACAGCTGGCTAATCATCTTCTTAACAGCTGGCTATTCCTCTTTATAACAGCTGGCTATTCCTCTTTCTAACAGCGGAGCTGGAGTGTGCTTTCCACTACATCTTTGTAGCTCTAGGCAAGGCTAATAAATAAATAGTTAAACTTAAAGACATAAATGAGAAATTGCATGAGCTGAGTTGTGGACAGGCTGTGTATGTCGAGTTTAAGTCCATCTGTCTGTGTCTGACACTGTGAGAAAGGTCAGTGTTTACTGTGTGACACAAACCCTTTTTTTTTTCTCCTTCAGTTTAAATGTTAAATGTGTGTTTTTTCCCCCCTGCAGTCAGAAATGGAAAACACTACTCCTGTGCTTGATTTGAGACTTGAGAAAAGTGAATCCGGACGGAACGTGTGGTTTGGCGAGTCTTCGGTTCATGGTGTCTTCGGTTCATGGCTTTCTGGCCTGATGCTTTACTGGGACGGGTGAAAACCATCTCTCTCTCTCTCTCCCTCTCCCTTTCCCTCTCCCTTTTCCTCTCTTCCCCCGTCGTCTTCAAATGCACACGTGAGTCTGTCACATTGTACCCGAACAAACCTAAGTAGTCCCATTTTAATAAAAGATCTGCTGGGATTTAGGTCCTCCTCGCTACAATATTTCCTGCATCAAAGCAATAAATTCAGTATTTTTCTCTAAATTGAGGAAGGGCCTCAGCTGTAAGTAGTGAAAGAGGTTTTTATCATCGCTCATATATTAGTATTTAATCAAATGCATGTTTCACATTGAAACGCATCCAAATCCAAGAAAATACCAGAATCACAAGTGTTTTCATTTGTTCTTTATCAGTTTGTTTTCTTTTCATTCATTCCATTTTGTCTTTTGACATTTTCAAATCCTTTTTTTCCCTCGTGTGCACGAGCATGAGAACAATTATCTAAAGATGGGGAGATATTGGGGGGGGCGGTAAGGCACATAAATATTAGGGAGAGATAACGGTCCATCATTTTAAATCATTTTCCTGTGCAATGTGCATCTACCTTTAACTTTGTGATTAAATTTATATTTTTTATAATCTACAGCTCTATCTGTTGGCTCTATCTATGGCTGCAGATGTCTACGGGCTGCATGCTAACTGTGTTAGCTTTATCTATGGCTGCAGATATCTACGGGCTGCATGCTAACTGTGCTAGCTCTATCTATGGCTGCAGATATCTACGGGCTGCATGCTAACTGTGTTAGCTTTATCTATGGCTGCAGATATCTACGGGCTGCATGCTAACTATGCTAGCTCTATCTATGGCTGCAGATATCTACGGGCTGCATGCTAACTGTGTTAGCTTTATCTATGGCTGCAGATATCTACGGGCTGCATGCTAACTGTGTTAGCTTTATCTATGGCTGCAGATATCTACGGGCTGCATGCTAATTGTGTTAGCTTTATCTATGGCTGCAGATATCTACTGGCTGCATGCTAACTGTGTTAGCTCTATCTATGGCTGCAGATATCTACGGGCTGCATGCTAACTGTGTTAGCTTTATCTATGGCTGCAGATATCTATGGGCTGCATGCTAACTGTGCTAGCTCTATCTAAGGCTGCATATATCTACTGGCTGCATGGTAACTGTGTTAGCTCTATCTAAGGCTGCATATATCTACTGGCTGCATGGTAACTGTGTTAGCTTTATCTATGGCTGCAGATATCTACTGGCTGCATGCTAACTGTGTTAGCTTTATCTATGGCTGCAGATATCTATGGGCTGCATGCTAACTGTGCTAGCTCTATCTATGGCTGCAGATATCTACGGGCTGCATGCTAACTGTGTTAGCTTTATCTATGGCTGCAGATATCTACGGGCTGCATGCTAACTGTGTTAGCTTTATCTATGGCTGCAGATATCTACGGGCTGCATGCTAATTGTGTTAGCTCTATCTATGGCTGCAGATATCTACTGGCTGCATGCTAACTGTGTTAGCTTTATCTATGGCTGCAGATATCTACTGGCTGCATGCTAACTGTGTTAGCTCTATCTATGGCTGCAGATATCTACGGGCTGCATGCTAACTGTGTTAGCTTTATCTATGGCTGCAGATATCTACGGGCTGCATGCTAACTGTGTTAGCTTTATCTATGGCTGCAGATAACTACGGGCTGCATGCTAACTGTGCTAGCTCTATCTAAGGCTGCAGATATCTACTGGATGCATGCTAACTGCGTTAGCTTTATCTATAGCTGCAGATATCTATGGGCTGCATGCTAACTGTGTTTTATGTGCTATTCCATGATCCTGACAGTGTGCGGTTACCTCAATAGCTTTGTCTAAATATGAAAAAAACAAAGAAAACTGTTTCTAAATGAAAACAGTTTCTTCCATTTAACCAATGAGTCACTTTGGATAAATAAATAATTACCGAATGAGGAATAAAATGCAAAAGAGTAGTATGTAACACGGTAGTACATTTAGGTGTATGATGTGTGATTTTGGTACAGAACGGTAGTGCGCAACACACTGGTATATTTAGGGATATGATGTGTGATTTTGGTACAGAATGGTAGTGTGTAACACACTGGTATATTTAGGTGTATGATGTGTGATTTTAGTACAGAATGGTAGTGTGTAACAACACTGGTATATTTAAGGATATGATGTGTGATTTTAGTAGAGAATGGTAGAGTGTAATGCTGTAGTACATTTAGGGATATGTGCGATTTTAGTACACATCATTATGTCTGTCTGTCAGCACTAAACCTGTCAAGTGAAGGCCGTCCCACCACATCATTTTAACTTGATTATTTAGTGCAGAGAAGAGGCCCAAAGGAAGGTTTCTAATGTGCCATATAAAACACTTCCTATTATTAAAAATCATTCTAATAAATAGACTTAATAGACATGCTGCATCTGAAGCTCTGTTTTGTGTGTTTTTTTAAAGACTGCTAAAAGCACTTCCTGAGGAGAGGAGGGCAGAGTGAGTGCTTCCTGAGGAGAGGAGAGGAGAGTGAGTGCTTCCTGAGCAGAGGAGAGCAGAGTGAGTGCTTCCTGAGGAGAGGAGAGCAGAGTGAGTGCTTCCTGAGGAGAGGAGAGGAGAGCAGAGTGAGTGCTTCCTGAGGAGAGGAGAGCAGAGTGAGTGCTTCCTGAGGAGAGGAGGGCAGAGTGAGTGCTTCCTGAGGAGAGGAGGGCAGAGTGAGTGCTTCCTGAGCAGAGGAGAGGAGAGTGAGTGCTTCCTGAGGAGAGGAGGGCAGAGTGAGTGCTTCCTGAGGAGAGGAGAGCAGAGTGTGTGCTTCCTGAGGAGAGGAGAGCAGAGTGAGTGCTTCCTGAGCAGAGGAGAGCAGAGTGAGTGCTTCCTGAGCAGAGGAGAGGAGAGTGAGTGCTTCCTGAGGAGAGGAGAGGAGAGTGAGTGCTTCCTGAGGAGAGGAGGGCAGAGTGAGTGCTTCCTGGGGAGAGGAGAGCAGAGTGAGTGCTTCCTGGGGAGAGGAGAGCAGAGTGAGTGCTTCCTGAGGAGAGGAGGGCAGAGTGAGTGCTTCCTGGGGAGAGGAGAGCAGAGTGAGTGCTTCCTGGGGAGAGGAGAGCAGAGTGAGTGCTTCCTGAGGAGAGGAGAGGAGGGCAGAGTGAGTGCTTCCTGAGGAGAGGAGAGCAGAGTGAGTGCTTCCTGAGGAGAGGAGGGCAGAGTGAGTGCTTCCTGAGGAGAGGAGGGCAGAGTGAGTGCTTCCTGAGGAGAGGAGGGCAGAGTGAGTGCTTCCTGAGGAGAGGAGAGCAGAGTGAGTGCTTCCTGAGGAGAGGAGGGCAGAGTGAGTGCTTCCTGAGGAGAGGAGGGCAGAGTGAGTGCTTCCTGAGGAGAGGAGAGCAGAGTGAGTGCTTCCTGAGGAGAGGAGAGGAGAGTGAGTGCTTCCTGAGGAGAGGAGAGCAGAGTGAGTGCTTCCTGAGGAGAGGAGAGGAGAGTGAGTGCTTCCTGAGGAGAGGAGGGCAGAGTGAGTGCTTCCTGAGGAGAGGAGAGCAGAGTGAGTGCTTCCTGAGGAGAGGAGAGCAGAGTGAGTGCTTCCTGAGGAGAGGAGAGGAGAGTGAGTGCTTCCTGAGGAGAGGAGGGCAGAGTGAGTGCTTCCTGAGGAGAGGAGAGGAGAGTGAGTGCTTCCTGAGGAGAGGAGAGCAGAGTGAGTGCTTCCTGAGGAGAGGAGGGCAGAGTGAGTGCTTCCTGAGGAGAGGAGAGCAGAGTGAGTGCTTCCTGAGGAGAGGAGAGCAGAGTGAGTGCTTCCTGAGGAGAGGAGAGCAGAGTGAGTGCTTCCTGAGGAGAGGAGAGGAGAGTGAGTGCTTCCTGAGGAGAGGAGAGCAGAGTGAGTGCTTCCTGAGGAGAGGAGGGCAGAGTGAGTGCTTCCTGAGGAGAGAGGAGAGTGAGTGCTTCCTGAGGAGAGGAGAGCAGAGTGAGTGCTTCCTGAGGAGAGGAGAGGAGAGTGAGTGCTTCCTGGGGAGAGGAGGGCAGAGTGAGTGCTTCCTGAGGAGAGGAGAGGAGAGTGAGTGCTTCCTGAGGAGAGGAGAGGAGAGTGAGTGCTTCCTGAGGAGAGGAGAGCAGAGTGAGTGCTTCCTGAGGAGAGGAGAGCAGAGTGAGTGCTTCCTGAGCAGAGGAGAGCAGAGTGAGTGCTTCCTGAGGAGAGGAGAGGAGAGTGAGTGCTTCCTGAGGAGAGGAGGGCAGAGTGAGTGCTTCCTGGGGAGAGGAGAGCAGAGTGAGTGCTTCCTGAGCAGAGGAGAGCAGAGTGAGTGCTTCCTGAGGAGAGGAGAGCAGAGTGAGTGCTTCCTGAGGAGAGGAGGGCAGAGTGAGTGCTTCCTGAGGAGAGGAGGGCAGAGTGAGTGCTTCCTGAGGAGAGGAGAGGAGAGTGAGTGCTTCCTGAGGAGAGGAGAGGAGAGTGAGTGCTTCCTGAGGAGAGGAGAGCAGAGTGAGTGCTTCCTGAGGAGAGGAGGGCAGAGTGAGTGCTTCCTGAGGAGAGGAGAGCAGAGTGAGTGCTTCCTGAGGAGAGGAGAGCAGAGTGAGTGCTTCCTGAGGAGAGGAGAGGAGAGTGAGTGCTTCCTGAGGAGAGGAGAGCAGAGTGAGTGCTTCCTGAGGAGAGGAGAGCAGAGTGAGTGCTTCCTGAGGAGAGGAGGGCAGAGTGAGTGCTTCCTGAGGAGAGGAGAGGAGAGTGAGTGCTTCCTGAGGAGAGGAGGGCAGAGTGAGTGCTTCCTGAGCAGAGGAGAGGAGAGTGAGTGCTTCCTGAGGAGAGGAGGGCAGAGTGAGTGCTTCCTGAGGAGAGGAGAGCAGAGTGAGTGCTTCCTGAGGAGAGGAGGGCAGAGTGAGTGCTTCCTGAGCAGAGGAGAGGAGAGTGAGTGCTTCCTGAGGAGAGGAGAGGAGAGTGAGTGCTTCCTGAGGAGAGGAGGGCAGAGTGAGTGCTTCCTGAGGAGAGGAGGGCAGAGTGAGTGCTTCCTGAGGAGAGGAGGGCAGAGTGAGTGCTTCCTGAGGAGAGGAGAGGAGAGTGAGTGCTTCCTGAGGAGAGGAGAGCAGAGTGAGTGCTTCCTGAGGAGAGGAGAGGAGAGTGAGTGCTTCCTGAGGAGAGGAGGGCAGAGTGAGTGCTTCCTGAGGAGAGGAGAGGAGAGTGAGTGCTTCCTGAGGAGAGGAGAGCAGAGTGAGTGCTTCCTGAGGAGAGGAGAGGAGAGTGAGTGCTTCCTGAGGAGAGGAGAGGAGAGTGAGTGCTTCCTGAGGAGAGGAGAGGAGAGTGAGTGCTTCCTGAGGAGAGGAGGGCAGAGTGAGTGCTTCCTGAGGAGAGGAGAGGAGAGTGAGTGCTTCCTGAGGAGAGGAGGGCAGAGTGAGTGCTTCCTGAGGAGAGGAGAGGAGAGTGAGTGCTTCCTGAGGAGAGGAGGGCAGAGTGAGTGCTTCCTGAGGAGAGGAGAGCAGAGTGAGTGCTTCCTGAGGAGAGGAGAGGAGAGTGAGTGCTTCCTGAGGAGAGGAGGGCAGAGTGAGTGCTTCCTGAGGA
The DNA here is from genome assembly GCA_022702515.1 of Ilyophis sp. 1 JC-2022. Taxonomy (NCBI): domain Eukaryota; kingdom Metazoa; phylum Chordata; class Actinopteri; order Anguilliformes; family Synaphobranchidae; genus Ilyophis; species Ilyophis sp. 1 JC-2022. The sequence continues at coordinate 72,046,554 of CM040395.1, read as the reverse complement.
GAGGAGAGCAGAGTGAGTGCTTCCTGAGGAGAGGAGAGGAGAGTGAGTGCTTCCTGAGGAGAGGAGGGCAGAGTGAGTGCTTCCTGAGGAGAGGAGAGGAGAGTGAGTGCTTCCTGAGGAGAGGAGGGCAGAGTGAGTGCTTCCTGAGGAGAGGAGAGCAGAGTGAGTGCTTCCTGAGGAGAGGAGAGGAGAGTGAGTGCTTCCTGAGGAGAGGAGGGCAGAGTGAGTGCTTCCTGAGGAGAGGAGAGCAGAGTGAGTGCTTCCTGAGGAGAGGAGAGGAGAGTGAGTGCTTCCTGAGGAGAGGAGAGGAGAGTGTGTGCTTCCTGAGGAGAGGAGAGGAGAGTGAGTGCTTCCTGAGGAGAGGAGAGGAGAGTGAGTGCTTCCTGAGGAGAGGAGGGCAGAGTGAGTGCTTCCTGAGGAGAGGAGAGGAGAGTGAGTGCTTCCTGAGGAGAGGAGAGGAGAGTGTGTGCTTCCTGAGGAGAGGAGAGCAGAGTGAGTGCTTCCTGAGGAGAGGAGAGGAGAGTGAGTGCTTCCTGAGGAGAGGAGAGGAGAGTGAGTGCTTCCTGAGGAGAGGAGGGCAGAGTGAGTGCTTCCTGAGGAGAGGAGGGCAGAGTGAGTGCTTCCTGAGGAGAGGAGAGGAGAGTGAGTGCTTCCTGAGGAGAGGAGAGGAGAGTGAGTGCTTCCTGAGGAGAGGAGGGCAGAGTGAGTGCTTCCTGAGGAGAGGAGAGCAGAGTGAGTGCTTCCTGAGGAGAGGAGAGGAGGGCAGAGTGAGTGCTTCCTGAGGAGAGGAGGGCAGAGTGAGTGAGGAGAGGAGAGCAGAGTGAGTGCTTCCTGAGGAGAGGAGAGGAGAGTGAGTGCTTCCTGAGGAGAGGAGAGTGAGTGCTTCCTGAGGAGAGGAGGGCAGAGTGAGTGAGGAGAGGAGGGCAGAGTGAGTGCTTCCTGAGGAGAGGAGAGGAGAGTGAGTGGAATCTGAAGCGGTGATGGTAGCTGCTAGCCTTCGTCTCCATTTAGTTTTTCTAATGTAGTTATTTTATGTGGATGTCAGAAGCCACCATGGCTGCCCTGCTCTCCCAGTCCTGCTCCCTCTTCGTCTTGTTCAGATGTACAATATGGACATGTGCAATGAACACACATTATTTGTAATTGTTATGATGTTTGCTGTCAGCTTGGCTTATTTGTGCAAGTGCACCAAGCCGCCTCGGGGGCTGAGGGGGGACCATGAGATCTCAGAGTCACGGGGGGAGGTCAGCCGAGAGTTCTGGGAAAAAAGGCCCGCACCAGTTATGTGAAAGGAACTGACACAGGAAATGGCCACATATGGCACAGATTTATTGTGGCCGCGGCTTCCCATTCAGATCTCATTATATCTGCGTCTCTGCATGTCTGTGTGACAGAGCAGTCGAGTCTGTGGGCTGGAAATGAGTGGTGGTGCCCGACGTGTTGGAGGAGATGTGCTGATATGGGGGGGCTGCTGGTCTGCACTCTAGACAGAACCATTATAAACCTGCCTTAAATATGCTTCCTGTGTCTTACTGTGAGAGCACATCTGATTTCATTATGATTATTATTTTTTATCTCATTGTTTTTTGTATTTATTATTCTTTATTATTACATTTCTCTGCTTTTCTTCTGTTATTTTTGAAATAAAAAAATAATAATTTCAATGCTGATGAAATGGCAAGTAGAGTAGAGCAAGCTGTCCAGAATATTATACATTTTATGCAGTCTTGTGCACTTCTATGTGAAATTTTCAGTCATGGCTCTACAGTGACATCTCTATCTGATTGAAAGCTTCTTAGTTCTGGCTCTACTGTGACATCACTATCAGTTTGAAAGTGATTAAGTTCTGGCTCTACTGTGACATCACTATCTCATTGAAAGCGATTAAGTTCTGGCTCGACTGTGACATCACTATCTCATTGAAAGCGATTAAGTTCTGGCCCTACTGTGACATCACTATCTGATTGAAAGCATTAGATTCTGGCTCTACTGTGACATCACTATCTGATTGAAAGCTTCCTAGTTATAGCCCTACTGTGGCATAACTGTCTGAGTGAAAGCTTTCTTTCTATGACATCACTGTCTGTAGAAAAGCTTCATTGTTCTGGCTGTGTCTGCGATTGGTTTCCATAAGTGACATATTAACTGTGGACCCTTGTGATTTGCATGGCTGTTTACCCTCCGGACCTGTGGTTTGGAAGGGGGGGTGGGGGAGGGCGAAGGTCTTATGCTGCCTGTCGTTCATCCTCCCAACCCTGTTATGAAAGCCGGCTGTGTGGCCTAACGCTCTCTCTTACCTCTTCTGGGGTGTCACATGCAGGGGGGGAGGGGAGCAGTTACCACACGACCCTCATAAGGGAATAATCAAATTAGGCCTCCTTTGGTTCACACTGCACCCCATACACCCCCCCCCCCTAATAGAATAAATGTGCTTTGTGCTTAAATCATATTATGCTGAGTAAAGGTCAACAGATTTTGTTTCAAAGTTGCTGTGGCAACATTTCAGTCTGAGGTTTACTGACACATGATGGGGGTTTCATTGAGCACAGAAATGGGTTTGAATGTGACGATCTCCTGTTGAACATGCAAACTGCAGTTAATGTTTTAGATATTATCTCAGGCAGCGGACAATTATATCGCTGTCATTTGTCGCCTTATCCCAAAGTACATGTGCACTTAAATTGTCTTACTTAACTAAATTGATATTGTCTGTCTCAACTAAATTGGTAGATATATTGTTTTTGTCTCCCTGCAGCTGTAGTTGATGATAATGTCTACATTTTTTAAAAATGAGGGAGGGAAAAAATGCTTTAATTATGCTATTAAAGTGTAATTTGAGAGACGTTGTGTTTAGTGTAATGGAGCCCATGGGTGTTTGTGTGCCAGGGCCCATGTAGAACAGTAAAGCAGTGGTCTGCTCAATGCTCCGCTTATTTTACTCTATTTTATTATTTATTTTAAAGTCGTACGCTGCGGAACGCATTCCTTGCTTCCCCCCTGTGCCTAATAGTGTCGCAAACGATCCCTAAACTGGCTTTTGATTGTCTTTCCCATTTGATGATCATTGGTGAATAAGTGAAATGTAAAACAGGGTCAGTCCGGCTCATTTGCTGTGTAATCCTCCTACTTTTGGGACGCTCCTTAAATTAATTCATTTTTAAATTATTTTTTGCAGCTCTAATGGACTCAGAGCGAGATGGTCCTTCCCCTCGTGCACGCTGGGTGTTTCTGCTGTGTCTTTATTTTTAAACATACCACATGCAAAGCAATACTTATGGAGCTAATGCAAGGGGGGGGGTTCTCTTGGGGAACCTGTCAGATGAGGTTAAGAGGTAGAACTGAGGACTACATATCTGTTAGCATGCTGTAATTTACCTGCATTTGTAAAGGGAAAGATTCTGTTTTGAAAATTGATATTTGGCTATCATTCATATTTTTTAATTATCCATCCTGTGTGTTGGTTTTATTACTCCAGATGTAATATACTGACTTTTAAACCCCATTTTGTGACTTTGATTCTGTTTGAGCTTGAACAGAAGAAATGGCTCGCTGTTGGTGTAGTGAGCCTTTTGTTTTTGTCTGTAAACAAGTCCCATCAGTGCACTTCTAAATGCAGCTTTCATTGTCCACAATGAGAGGAGTGAGTTCTGAGCACTGCTTGTATTTTCTCTGCTACCTCTGTCACTGTAAATAAAGGCAAGATGAACAGGCCCTTTATCATTCAGTTCGGTGCGCCGCTTCGACAGTGTAAAAAGACCGCAACACTGCGTGTATGGAGGAATGTCGTGGAGGCGGAGTTTGTGTGTTGGACTGCTTAATGACACTGGACATCTCGGGACAGCGGGGGCTATTTTTAATCATGGCTGTATTCCACTTTAATTCACTGAATTAGTTTGATTAATGCAATGATTCTATTGAATGTTTTTATTTGATATGTTTGTTTGTGTGCTGTGGGTCTGCTCCACTGTCTATGTCTTTTTTGTTGTTGCTGGTGGCTGAAGTTCCCTAAAGGGAAAATAAAAGTTATTCTATTTTTCATCATCATCATCAAGTCTTGATTTGATTGGCTGAGGATTTATGTGTGCATGCATGGCCACACCTCCTTCTGTTTAACTGTATAAAGAAATCCTGGGCAGATCATTCTAGAATCCGATGGACATTCTTCTAATGTCATAATGGTGTGGCGTCACATGACTTCATGCAAATTACTCAGCTTCCATACAAAAAAATCATGCAAGAGTGGATTTCATGTATCTTCATGTTTTAATGAAACTGAAAATGATCAATTGACTGCTACCATTACTACTGCTTGTAGTAATGATGATGATAATGTATGAATAATAATCATAATTAAATTCTCATCAAGGAAAAAACTTTGTAACATAAAATATTTTTCTTAAAGCTGCATAACTTTCCCATGTGTGTGTGCTAAGTATGAGCAGTGTGAGTGATAAATATGAGCAGTGTGAGTGATAAATATGAGCAGTGTGTGTGATAAATATGAGCAGTGTGAGTGATAAATATGAGCAGTGTGTGATAAATATGAGCAGTGTGTGTGATAAATATGAGCAGTGTGAGTGATAAATATGAGCAGTGTGAGTGATAAATATGAGCAGTGTGTGATAAATATGAGCAGTGTGTGTGATAAATATGAGCAGTGTGTGTGATAAATATGAGCAGTGTGTGTGATAAATATGAGCAGTGTGTGTGATAAATATGAGCAGTGTGAGTGATAAATATGAGCAGTGTGTGTGATAAATATGAGCAGTGTGAGTGATAAATATGAGCAGTGTGTGATAAATATGAGCAGTGTGTGTGATAAATATGAGCAGTGTGTGTGATAAATATGAGCAGTGTGAGTGATAAATATGAGCAGTGTGTGATAAATATGAGCAGTGTGAGAGATAAATATGAGCAGTGTGAGTGATAAATATGAGCAGTGTGAGTGATAAATATGAGCAGTGTGTGTGATAAATATGAGCAGTGTGTGTGATAAATATGAGCAGTGTGTGTGATAAATATGAGCAGTGTGTGTGATAAATATGAGCAGTGTGAGTGATAAATATGAGCAGTGTGAGTGATAAATATGAGCAATGTGAGTGATAAATATGAGCAGTGTGAGTGATAAATATGAGCAGTGTGTGTGATAAATATGAGCAGTGTGTGTGATAAATATGAGCAGTGTGAGTGATAAATATGAGCAGTGTGTGTGATAAATATGAGCAGTGTGAGTGATAAATATGAGCAGTGTGAGTGATAAATATGAGCAGTGCGTGTGATAAATATGAGCAGTGTGTGTGATAAATATGAGCAGTGTGAGTGATAAATATGAGCAGTGTGTGTGATAAATATGAGCAGTGTGAGTGATAAATATGAGCAGTGTGTGTGATAAATATGAGCAGTGTGAGTGATAAATATGAGCAGTGTGTGTGATAAATATGAGCAGTGTGAGTGATAAATATGAGCAGTGTGTGTGATAAATATGAGCAGTGTGAGAGATAAATATGAGCAGTGTGTGTGATAAATATGAGCAGTGTGAGTGATAAATATGAGCCGTGTGAGTGATAAATATGAGCAGTGTGAGTGATAAATATGAGCAGTGTGAGTGATAAATATGAGCAGTGTGTGTGATAAATATGAGCAGTGTGAGTGATAAATATGAGCAGTGTGAGTGATAAATATGAGCAGTGCGTGTGATAAATATGAGCAGTGTGTGTGATAAATATGAGCAGTGTGAGTGATAAATATGAGCAGTGTGTGTGATAAATATGAGCAGTGTGAGTGATAAATATGAGCAGTGTGTGTGATAAATATGAGCAGTGTGAGAGATAAATATGAGCAGTGTGAGTGATAAATATGAGCAGTGTGAGTGATAAATATGAGCAGTGTGAGTGATAAATATGAGCCGTGTGAGTGATAAATATGAGCAGTGTGTGTGATAAATATGAGCAGTGTGAGTGATAAATATGAGCAGTGTGTGTGATAAATATGAGCCGTTAAATTTGTACAGATGAGCCTGAACAAACATCCTCAATTCCTGTCTAATTCATCAGTTCTTCCAAAGTAATATCTTAATAATTTGGGGGTGTTTGTCACTAATTTGGTTTTGAGATGAGTTACGGCAGACGTGTGGCGACGCATTGGGCAGCTGAACACGTGTGTGCGGTGACTGTCTGTGGCCCAGGTGCCCACGGGGGCCACAGTCCGCATTAGAAGCTGTAAATTGGATAATAAAGGTACAATGACAAATCCCTGTTGTTTGCAATAAAGGCCTGGCCGTCCCTCTTTAATATGGGAGCATGCTGTAATGATGTTTGGACATCACCTCCCGTTACCAAGACCCACACAATCATCTCTGGGAGAGAGGTCAGGTGGTTCTCATTACCGTGGCAACAGACCCAGGAATCTAATATTTTTCTCATCCCTCCCAAGACCCAATAAGACCCAGATTGTATAAGCCGGCCATCACTGCCTGGATGGCTTGAATCAATTAGTGCTAATTCCAACAATGTCATGATGTATCGCGATCCCCCTCATTTCGGGGAAAGGGGGGAAGAATTTCCCATAATTCACCTTAAATGAGGCTGTGGGAGAAGCTGCCGTATTAATTGGATGTCCATATTAAATGGGAAATGAGAGAGACAGTGCAGGAAAAGTGGATGAGTGACTCTTTGGGCTGCGATTGACCTATGAGTGAACAGAGTGCCCTTTTCCCAGCGCACTTTATCTATTACAGTTATCTCTATTGCCGTCAACGTGATTGATTTTTAAAAATTCATTTGCTGACCTTTCACCCCCGAGCAGATTAAACAATTTCACTGAATAGTGCCATTAACGTGGGCTTCCTGAGCTTTTATGGTGATTTCTGGAGAAGGCCAGGGAGATTAGATTTTAAGCTAACAGATTTATTGCGCTGTTACAACACATTGTGAAAAGATTACACCTCCTAGAGGGTGGTTTAAGGACAGATGCTGGTCGAAGGGTAAATGGAAAGTTTGTAGCAGAGAGTCCACTTTTATACTGTTTTACAGTGAAATGAGAAGCAGCCATAGTACAGTTTGACTTGTAAACATCTACAGTATATTTAAATATTATTAGATATACATATATTTACATTGCATAAACTTTGAAAAGACATGTTCGTTTTTCCAACAAAATATTTTTCTCTCTGTGAAAGACGTCAGAGGAACAGAGGAATAGACACTGGGACAAAACCACAATCCACAGCGTTTGTTTCAAACGCATCAAGTGGCTCAACTCGAAGGGCCTTTTTTGTTCCTGGTCGATTCCTATTCTTGTTTTGGTAGAAGTTCCCTGTGAGGCCCTGGGGTCTGTGGCCCCACTACGTGTTCATCCTTTTTATAGAGCTGAGAGACAGACTGCAGCATTTATTAACTAATATACCACATACCTTACTAGAGAGAGGGAAGGAGAGAGAGGGAGAGACAGACAGAGGGAGGGAGAGAGAGAGGGGCGGGGTGGTGTGTGCATGTGTGTGTATGCGGTGTGTGTGCTGGGTTGATGTCTGTGTATGTGTGTGTGTATGGGGTGTGTGTGTTGGGTTGATGTGTGTCTGTGTGTATGCGGTGTGTGTGCTGGGTTGATGTGTGTGTATGTGTGTGTGTATGGTGTGTGTGTGTGTGTGTTCATCCCCCTTTGTTATCTGTGCTTCAGGGTGTAAAGTGACATCCAGCCTTCAGTCTTAAAATCAGAATAATTTAAATGTAACACACTCTTCATTCATATGTGGGGGGGGGGGGGGATGGTGCAGTGCAGAGACGAGCCCTTTATTTCAGGAACAGGAAGTGTATTTACTCATTTTGGTTTACAAAAAAGAGGACTTTTTTCCCTACATATTTAGCTATACGCTACAAGAGCTCGGTAGAATTTAAGTGCCTAAGGACACATATCTGTAGTAAATTAATTTACATTTTGACGATTTTCTTAAGATCCAAGCTTCCTGTCGAGGGTTCGAGATCAAAGGAAGTCATTCTGTCTGATGTTTGCTTTGAGTTGTAATGTGTGCAGTCTTTAGTTGTGTGTGTGAGTCCGCAGCGGGAAGCCGGCCGCCGCTCAGCCCCGCTGTCAGACGCGCAGCTGATTGGAGCTCTGTGATAAATTATAAATACTACCGTCCTTCTAAAAACACTAAAATAATTTTTGTCTGTATTGTGGTGAAACTCACAAACCAAACTGGATGGGATTGTGAGTTTAGATTTGGAGGAAATGAAACCCGAAGGAGGGGACTTTGTCATAACGGTCTGCCCCCCTCTTTAGTGATGAATGCCTGGCAGAAGTGCACATTTTAGGAGCGGTTTGGGACAATCCTGCCGTAGCCCAAACAATCACCACTTTTGTGTTTTCTGAAAAAAGAAATGTTTTGTAGAAATAAAGCAGAAATTCTACAGCCGGCAGATCCCTGCGCTGCATTTAGACAACAGGAAACAGAGCGAGAGGAAGGAAACGCATAATTCCTCTGGAATAATAACTACAGAAGAAAAAAAACTCATGAAATTTACCAGCACGTCCGTGTCAGACCCATCAGAAATGCAGAGTTTCAAGAGTTTTTCTTGTTTAGGAAAACTGGGGAACCGGTGTCTGTAACCACGGTGAACTTTGGAATCGGAATTTGGAACTGGAATTTGGAACCTGTACTATGTGTTGGTTGCCAGGACACCAGGGACAGAGACTGAGCTGAAACAGATGGAGAGAATGCTGGAGAATAAGCATCTAAGCATCGCTCTAATTGCCACAGGGCTGTACCAGGGCTGCACAAGCCTCTGTCATCTAGAAGTGGCCCAGGGCTGTACTGGAACACAGTTTTAGTGTAGACCTGGCTGTATTTGTGCAGTGTGTCAGTGTAGATCTGGCTCTGCTGGAGCAGTTTGTCAGTGTAGATCTGGCTGTGTTGAAGCGCAGTGTCTCAGCATAGATCTAGCTGTGTTGAAGCGAAGTGTCTCAGCGTAGATCTAGCTGTGTTGGAGCGCAGTTTGTCAGTGTAGATCTGGCTGTGTTGAAGCGAAGTGTGCCAGTGTAGATCTGGCTGTGTAGAAGTGCAGTGTCTCAGTCTATATCTGCCTGTGTTGGAGCAGTTTGTCAGTGGAGATCTGGCTGTGTTGGAGCAGTTTGTCAGTGGAGATCTGGCTCTGTTGGAGCACAGTGTCTCAGTGTATATCTGCCTGTGTTGGAGCAGTTTGTCAGTGGAGATCTGGCTCTGTTGGAGCGCAGTGTCTCAGTGTATATCTGCCTGTGTTGGAGCAGTTTGTCAGTGGAGATCTGGCTCTGTTGGAGCGCAGTGTGCCAGTGTAGATCTGCCTGTGTTGGCGCAGTGTGTCAGTGTAGATCTGGCTGTGTTGGTGCAGTGTGTCAGTGTAGATCTGGCTGTGTTGGTGCAGTGTGTCAGTGTAGATCTGGCTGTGTTAAAGTGGCTGAGTAACTGGTAGTATTATGGTAGCTCCTCCCTCTTCTGTGTGTAATACCTTGTTCTCCATTCACTGGCACCCTGCTCCCGCCTAAACATTCACATCAAAGCTTGGAACAGAACGTAGAGTAGAACGTAAACCACAGGGAATATTTAAAAGATGTATCTCTCTCTCGCTCTCTCTCGCTCTCTCTCTGTGACTGGTCTGATCTGCCATGGTGCTGGATGGTATATCATCAGTGACAGTGACTTCCTGATTTGAATGGTTGCACTTTTGATTGTTAGTGACGTGCAGCAGGACTGGTGTCTATCATAGGGAGGGATTAAATAAGCCCATTCGGTCTGCTTGGGTAAACCCTACACCCTACACTGCTCTGTAGAGCCAGTAAACCCTACACCCTACACTGCTCTGTAGAGCCAGTAAACCCTACACCCTACACTGCTCTGTAGAGCCAGTAAACCCTACACCCTACACTGCTCTGTAGAGCCAGTAAACCCTACACCCTACACTGCTCTGTAGAGCCAGTAAACCCTACACCCTACACTGCTCTGTAGAGCCAGTAAACCCTACACCCTACACTGCTCTGTAGAGCCAGTAAACCCTACACCCTACACTGCTCTGTAGAGCCAGTAAACCCTACACCCTACACTGCTCTGTAGAGCTAGCCTGCGATTAGCTACTGCACTTTTGATCAATTATACAAAACAATTAAAAATGGTCAGTGTTTCTATTTTCCTGATTTTAAAGTGTAACAGTGTGTTAGTTTGACCAATGGGAAGGCTGTATAGAGAGGAGCTGATTGGTTGAAGGTGTAACAGTGTGTTAGTTTGCCCAATGGAAAGGCTGTATAGAGAGGAGCTGATTGGTTGAAGGTGTAACCGGCTGCTGTTGGAGTCATACTGAAGGGCTTCCACTTTGAATGAGTCACAACCATGGTGGGGATAACTGATCAATCTGCTTTGAGTAATCAACACATGTGCGCTGAGTAAGAACACGCACACACGCACGCACGCATGCACGCGCACACGGATACGCACGCATTGGTTTAAATGAGAAGGTTGTTGGCAGTTTGTTGCTCCAGTTTTTGTTGTGATGATAAATCGTCCCTCATAAATACTCGTGTCTCTGTTTAACACAAACAGCAGAAAAACGCTGTCGGCCCTGTTTCTGAGCGAAGACGCTCAGCGCCCGACGCTCTTCAGTGCGTACCTCAGAGCTCCACATCAAAACCCCCCCCCTCTTTAAAAACACTGACGAGGCTGAAAAGGCAGCCTCCTCTTGTTGAGCTCTGTCCCGGCAGGACGGCTCGCCTCACTCAGTGTGTTTAATATATATGACTGCAGCGCACACACCTGTAGGACAGGAGGAGAGGAGAGGAGGAGAGTGAAGAGGAGGAGAGTGGAGGAGGAGAGTGGAGGAGGCACACTGTAAGTGGAGCCGGCAGTGGAGAGATGAGCCCGGGGGGGGGTTAGGGTTGGGGGGCATAGCCTTGCTCCTCTGCTTGTCCTGACTGTCACTCCATTTGATATCTACAGCAGCTGCTCTCCTGCTATTACACACCTACAGTAGGGGACTAAATAAGGACATGCCTTTACTAGCTATAGCTGCAAGCTTAAAGAAGGTGACCAATTAGTCTCTCCCTCCCTCCCCCCTCCTCTCTCTCTTCCCCCCTCTCTCTCTTTCTCTTTCCCTTCTTCCCTCTCCCTCCCTCCCCCCTCCTCTCTCTCTTCCCCCCTCTCTCTCTTTCTCTCTCCCTCTCTCTTTCCCTCTCAATTCTATTTTCAATTTCAATTTCAAGTGCTTTATTGGCATGAAATACATAGCATAAATATTGCCAAAGCATTACACATACATACATATTAAAATAACAATAACAACAATTATAATAATTTTTTCATTATACAGTGGGGACGGAAAGTATTCGTACCCCTTCACTTTTTGCACACTTTTTTGTATTGTAGATTTAATTTTAAATGGATAAAATTGCCATTTTTGCCCATCAATCTACACTCAATAACCCATAATCACAAAGTGAAAACATGTTTTTAGAAATTTTTGCAAATTTATAAAAAAATCGAAAACTGAAATCTCTCATTTACATAACCCTTGCAGTGATCCATCCACATCTACTCCATATCTGGCAACAGAGTGATGGTTTGGGGCTCGTTCGATAGCTCAGACCCTTGATGACTTACAGCCATTTAGCCAGTCATGTGTTATATACTGTACCAGATCCATTCAAATGCAGAGAGGTTATAGTATCGCTTGTAACAGTACCTGAAAATAAAATATTGAGAGTCTTTTCATATTGATGAGTCACAGACTTCAGGAAGTAACAGCATGCAAAGGATATGCTACCAAATATTAAATATGATACTTTAAAAATACGTTAAAGCAAATGGTATGAATACTTATGTAAATGAGAGATATTCTGCCAGTGTGTATTCTCTGTTTCGGGCCAAATTTGGTTGATTTGTTTCATAGTTTGGTTGATTTGTTTCATAGTTTGGTTGATTTGTTTCATAGTTTGGTTGATTTGTTTCATAGTTTGGATGATTTGTTTCATAGTTTGGCTGATTTGTTTCATAGTTTGGTTGATTTGTTTCATAGTTTGGCTGATTTGTTTCATAGTTTGGCTGATTTGTTTCATAGTTTGGTTGATTTGTTTCATAGTTTGGTTGATTTGTTTAATAGTTTGGCTGATTTGTTTCATAGTTTGGCTGATTTGTTTCATAGTTTGGTTGATTTGTTTCATAGTTTAGTTGACTCTAATTGGCAGTTCTGAAGCAGTGCTGACCTGAAGCTGGTTTGTGTTAGTATTGATTAGTTCATATAGGTTCAGAACCAGCTGACTGAGGCGATACTTTCCTGGGCTTACCTCTTGGGTTTTTAGAGCTTTATACTGTAATGAGTTTTCGGGGCTAGTTTTTAGATGCTCAATACAAGCAGAAGAAAAATCTGCATGTACAAAAAGTTTAAAAGCGTTACCATGGCGTCGTCTGTCCCTCTTGCAGAGCGATAAGCAAATTGTAGTGGGTCCAGGAAAAATTCTCTCACAGAAATGTATCATAATTGTACTGTATAAGCACGTAGCTGCATATATCAGTATATATCAGTGTACATGTGGAAAATGACATGCCAAAATATGAAAAATAAATCCTACCGGATAACAGCCATCTCCCGTCCACAGATGGGCATAAAGTAATGTAAGCGGCCTGAACTCTGCAGTAATTGGTTGTTGGTGAATTTGCATATAAGAAGGCGGGGCTTGAGGATAGGGTGGTGTGGCGGAACGGCTGGCCTGTTCCAGTGATGAATGAGGTGCCTAGAGAGAGAAAGGGTGACTTTCATTGTCTTTCGCCATGGAAACGGATCAGCATTTTAATTTAGCTTACACTGCATGCTCGACCACCGCCCCCCCCACCGTGAGCTCCGCCCCCAGGGACCAGGGATAAGTGGGAATGACTAAATGTGATTACAGGTGACAGCAGGAATCTGTGCCGGATTTCATATCGGCGTTTGACTGCGCTAATGGGATCATCGGATAAATTTGTGTCACTGTCTTCAGCCAGAGCTTCTGCTGCTAACCGGTAACTGGTCTGGTTACTGGGAAACGGTCTGGTTACTGGGAAACCACTTGTTTCCCTTCCGCACAGGTTCACATACGGGTCTGTGTTTAAGGGAAGTGAACTTGGTGCAGAAATGAGCCTGAGGTCCACAGCTTTTTTCTGCAGAAACATTTGGGAACACGGCAGAGATGAAGCTGCTGTAAGATGCACTATCATCTTAAGTACAGGATGAACTGCCTTTCTTTATTATCTTTTATTTTTCTGTTTTATCACTTTTCTAAATCTTGAGAACCACACTCGGCCTAATCAGGAAATCAAGAGGTGTAAAAGTACAGGTTTAACACAGGTTCTGGTGCCAGTACAACACAAGCTCTGGTACCAGTACAGGTATGGCACAGTTAAACACAGGCTCTGGTGCCAGTACATGTATGGCACAGTTAAACACAGGTTCTGGTTCCAGTACAGCACAGTTAAAACAGGTTCTGGTGTCAGTACAGCACTCTCTTTCTCTCTCTCTTTTTGTGTAAGACTGTTCTCTCTCTATGCATATTTGAGGCAGGGTAGAGTTGTGGCTGTTGTTCAGGGTGGCTAAGGCAGTTATTGCTGCTAATCTTATTTCCCAAAGTCGCCCCAGGGGCTTAAAAACGAGGCTCCCAAACACTCCCTGCAGAGCCCATTGACCCTGTTAAATGGCACCCCCCCCCCCATCTCTCTCCCCCTTCCCCCCAACAGTCCTCTGTCACTTCCTCAAAAAAATAAAAAAATATAAATAAATAAAAGCAAAAAGGCAGTAATAAAATGAAAATAAATCAGATTGGCAGGTAAATACAGCAGACAGGCTTTGGAGCGGACAGCGGTCAGAACAGTATTTGAATGGATAATACACAGAGTGCTTGCATCAGCAGTACCTCATAAAATAAAAGCCTTCTCTTTTGTTCATGTCTTTATTTTGTATTTCTTCTTATGGAACATACAGTATGTCATATTCATATTCTAAGAGTTCTGAAACTGCCCAACACAGGCTCAGCTTTAGTGTAATCTGAACAGGCCTAGTCTTAAAATCTAAGAAATAAAGTTAAATAAGGCTTATTCTTTTATAGCACACTTAGGTTTGTACACTGTTCTTAGCCAATCAGAGCCATGCTGTGCATGTGAGAATGTGTTCAATCAGACACCTGATTGGTTACTCATGTAAAGGGTGTGGTTCCTGCCACCTGCAACACACAGGAACTAAAGAATTCTCAGATCTTTGTACGTTTTTGTAAAAGGAGAAATTCCTTTTATAAATTTAACTGAAATATTTAGTGACAGCCTTAAAATGTAAATGTTTTAATATTTAAGTGCATAACCCAGTAGCCAATGCATTCTACCTCAATGTGTGT
>CM040395.1:71957181-72022181 GCA_022702515.1 Ilyophis sp. 1 JC-2022 | reverse complement strand
TAAACAGAGTGCAGGTGTGAGAGAGATAAGAGCAGATTATTCAACGTTTATTACTTTGTCAAACCCACAGAAAATGCGCTAACCAAGCGACAGCTGTTTGGGAAATGTATCCTGATGCTAATGTGGAACAGGGACAGATGAATCGTTTTCACGCTCACGCCCGCCAACAAACGCACCCGCCCACCAACACTCACGCCCGCCAACAAACGCACCCGCCCGCCAACGCACCCGCCCGCCAACGCACCCGCCCACCAACACTCACGCCCGCCAACAAACGCACCCGCCCACCAACACTCACGCCCGCCAACAAACGCACCCGCCCGCCAACGCACCCGCCCGCCAACGCACCTGCCCACCAACACTCACGCCCGCCAACAAACGCACCCGCCCGCCAACGCACCTGCCCGCCAACGCACCCGCCCACCAACACTCACGCCCGCCAACAAACGCACCCGCCCGCCAACACTCACGCCCGCCAACAAACGCACCCGCCCACCAACACTCACGCCCGCCAACAAACGCACCCGCCCGCCAACGCACCCGCCCGCCAACGCACCCGCCCACCAACACTCACGCCCGCCAACAAACGCACCCGCCCGCCAACACTCACACCCGCCAACAAACGCACCCGCCCACCAACACTCACGCCCGCCAACAAACGCACCCGCCCACCAACACTCACGCCCGCCAACAAACGCACCCGCCCGCCAACGCACCCGCCCACCAACACTCACGCCCGCCAACAAACGCACCCACCCACCAACACTCACGCCCGCCCGCCAACGCACCCGCCCACCAACACTCACGCCCTCCAACAAACGCACCCGCCCGCCAACGCACCCGCCCACCAACACTCACGCCCGCCAACAAACGCACCCGCCCGCCAACGCACCCGCCCACCAATGCTCACGCCCTCCAACAAACGCACCCGCCCACCAACACTCACGCCCGCCAACAAACGCACCCACCCGCCAATGCACCCGCCCACCAACACTCACACAAAAAAACAGTAAAATGCAATTTAAATTACTCTTAAAACAGTATCTTTTAAATAGATAGGACAAAATGCCTGAACCAGTTGGCTTAAGTTTTGAAGTCTGAAATGTGACTTGTTGATGTATGTGAAATGGAAAAGCTGATGTACTTTGATCTAACTTATTACACTTATTCACTATAGCTGCTACTAATATTACTGCTACTGAAATTATCATTATTGTTGTCATTGTTACTGTAATTATTATTATTGTTGTAATTATTATTATTATTATTATTATTATTATTATATATTTTGGGGTATTTTTATTTTTATTTTTTCTATATATTTTTTGGGTGTTATTTTTTATGTTATTTATATTTTTATTGTTGTAATGTTATGTATTATTACCTGTTTTGTATATGTGTCGGACCCCAGGAAGAATAGCTGCAACTATGCTGCAGCTAATGGGGATCCTAATAAACTAAACTAAACTCACGCCCGCCAATGCTCACGCCCTCCAACAAACGCACCCGCCCACCAACACTCACGCCCGCCAATGCTCACGCCGTCCAACAAACGCACCCGCCCGCCAACGCACCCACCCACCAACACTCACGCCCGCCAACAAACGCACCCGCCCGCCAACGCACCCGCCCACCAATGCTCATGCCCTCCAACAAACGCACCCGCCAACAAACGCACCCGCCCACCAACACTCACGCCCGCCAACAAACGCACCCGCCCGCCAACGCACCCGCCCACCAATGCTCATGCCCTCCAACAAACGCACCCGCCCACCAACACTCACGCCCGCCAACAAACGCACCCGCCCGCCAACGCACCCGCCCACCAATGCTCACGCCCTCCAACAAACGCACCCGCCCACCAACACTCACGCCCGCCAATGCTCACGCCCTCCAACAAACGCACCCGCCCGCCAACGCACCCGCCCACCAACACTCACGCCCGCCAACAAACGCACCCGCCCGCCAACGCACCCGCCCACCAATGCTCATGCCCTCCAACAAACGCACCCGCCAACAAACGCACCCGCCCACCAATGCTCATGCCCTCCAACAAACGCACCCACCAACAAACGTTAAAATGGCGTTAAAATGAATACAGCTTTAAATGGCGTTAACATGAATACAGCTTTAAATGGTGTTAACGTGAATACAGCTTTAAATGGCGTTTAAATGAATACAGCTTTAAATGGCGTGATTGGAGTCTTCTTTAGCAATGGTGAGAGGAAGCCCCCAGGGCTTCTAAACTAAATTCCTTTTGCTAATGTGCTTATTAACCATTATTATCATATGTGTACTGGCATGTTGTGGAGTCGAGATGATTTTTAAATAGTTGAGGAATCTGTGTGGTAATGACTTTAAAAAGACTATTTGACTGCACTTAAGCCTCAAATGAACTTTTTCTCAGTGGATCAGCGCGTTCCATTCCAGCGCTTTAAACGCCATTTGCTCTCGTTTTGTGTTGAGTGTCTGGTGTAAATGTTTTCTCTGACGTTTATAAGACGTTTATAATTACATTTGTTTTCATTAAATGAACATTAACATATTTTCACAGACTATTGCGTGTGAGTAAGATTAACAAAAAACAAATCAAATTTTCGCTATTTGGTGACATATATGGAAATGAAAGAAAAATGTCATTTCATTAGCACCACTGACACGGACGTCTCACAGCGATAAACACAGGTGTGAAATGTACATTTGTTTCATTTGATGATTATTTTTTCTCCCAAAATAAAATAATGAAAAAGAAAATCATTGATGTTTATATTTAGTAGCTCTTTAATTTAAACTGATTGAACTGTGGCCTCGTCTCTCTCTGACCTGAAAGCCAACAATCAATTTTTTTCCATCCTTATCTTTCCTCATTTTTTTGATTTTTTTTTTTACACTTTTACCTGGGGCAAAGTCTTATGTAAAACACATTTATTTTTAATGGATTTTTTAATGAATTTTTTAGGTAGGCTATTAATAATGCCATTAATTATAGGCAAACCCGGCATTAAACTGCAATCCTGGTTTACTAATCCTGACCCCCAGCTATTGGCTGGCAGCTAATCCAGGCCGCGGCTGTGGTGGAAAGAGCTGGCCTCAGTCAGTGGTGCTGGGGGGGAGAGGGGGAGAGGGGGAGGTGGCGAGGCGATGCGATGCGGGGGGGGGGGGGGGGTACAGCCAGAGGGGCTGGACTTTAAAGTCAGATGATATGTCGGGGTTGCAGGGCTAATCCAGAAGACGCGCTCCGCGCACTCTAAAGTAGCTCCCCTGAACCGTACACCCCCCGTGCCCCCCCAGGCCTGGCCTTGCTTTATAAAACCCACACAGGCCCATTGTGCTAACTCACCTGCAGGCCGGGGCAGTGTCTTAATGAAGGCCCAATCAGGCCCCAGAACAACAGGCCAGAGGAGCAGGCAGGAAAGAATAAAAGCCTAAAAAACCTTAATAGATTTTTCCAGTACAGCTTGGCGTGAGGAGGAGAAAGGTGTTAATTACTCTGTTAGTTTTAATGGTAATTAAATGTTTCAATTAATTATGTTTGTTGCCAAAGTCTGGTGTTAATTGGTGAATGAGGGGTGAAATGGGAGGGAGAGAAATCAAAGGAGAATTAAACCTTTCAGCTTCAACGTGTGTGTGTGCGTGTGTGCGTGTGTGCGTGCGTGTGCGTGTGCGTGTGTGTGTGTGTGCGTGTGCGTGTGTGAGTGCGTGTGTGTGTGTGTGCGTGTGTGCGTGTGTGTGTGCGCATGTGTGTGTGTGCGTGTGTCTGCGTGTGCGTGCATGTGTGCACATGTGTGCGTGTGCGTGTGTCTATCTGTATATGCGTGTGTGCAGTGTGTGTGAGTGTGTGTGTGTGTGTGTATTTGTGTATGCGTGTGTGCAGTGTGTGTGTCTGCTTTTCTACTCTAGCAGCCACCGGTAACCAATCAGGTTGTGTTATAATGTAAAAGGTAATGTGGCTGGTAAAATGTTGAAAATGGCTGCTGATGATTTTTAAAACCCACAAGCCACTCTGGCCTGTCGGTGAAAACATTTATTACATACCCTAGCCCTGTGTCATTGTGGCACTATATCTATAACACTGTTATGTACAGCCAGGTTAGTGCTTAGATTTAAGATATGCTTTGCAGATGGATAGTAATGAAGTGTGGATTGTAGAAATGTCAAAACCGCAAACCAAACAGACAAGAGAACCGCAAACCAAACAGACAAGAGAACCCCAAACCAAACATACAAGAGAACCCCAAACCAAACAGACAAGAGAACCCCAAACAAAACAGACAAGAGAACCCCAAACAAAACAGACAAGAGAACCCCAAACAAAACAGGCAAGTGTCTTTCTGAAAAAGCTTAGGAAGGGTTCGTGTGGGTGGAGCAGCTGTGGTTTATTGATTGGCAAGGTAAAAAACAAACACCTACCATGTTTTTTCCGACAGTAGGTGAATGACTTCCCAAACTTATGTAAAAAGTGTTGGTATGGGTTTGGGTTTGAGATCTACCAAAATACCTGCACCAACTAGTCAGCAACCTGACTGCATAGCACAATCACAACCACAATCACGTCACTGTTTGATCCAAGCCTTGGGATCCAGCCAAAGAGCAAAAGACTGACATTTACAATGGGGGAAATAAGTATTGGACATGTCAACAATTTTATTATCAAACATATTTCCAATGTAGCTATTCACATGAGATTTTGACCAGACATTGGTATTAACTCAATAAAACTACACAGCTAAAGAAATTGTAATGTTCCAATTCTTTAAAAAAGTTATGTGCAATAAAGTGAAATGACACAGGAAAAAAGTATTGAACACGCTAAATTAAATGTGGTAGAAAAGCCACATTTTTTATATTTGGTTGCATATCCTTTGCATGCCATGACTTTATGATGTCTGTGACCCAACAACATCAAAAGGCTCTTGATATCTTATTTGCTGGTACTCTTACAAGCGATAATATAACAGCTCTGCATTTGAATGGATCTCTATGGGAATTGGGGGGTGAGACAAGATTTAACTGTAAATTACACTGGAACAATATAGAACACATGGTTGGCTAAGTGGCTCTAAGTCATCAAGGGTCTGATGTATTAAACAAGCCTTTAACCATCACTCTGCTGCCAGAAATACAGTAGATATGGAAGGATCACTTTAAGGGTTGTTTCTCCTGACAGATTTTCCTATTGAACTCTATGGAAAAATAAGTCACGAGAAGAAACCCTTCAAGTTATCCATCCATATCTATTGTATTTCTGGCAGCAGAGTGATGGTTAAAGGCTTGTTTAATACATCAGACCCTTGATAACTTAGAGCCACTTAGCCAACCATGTGTTCTATACTGTTCCAGTGTAATTTACAGCTAAATCTGATCTCACCCCCCAATTCCCATAGAGATCCATTCAAATGCAGAGCTGTTATAGTATCGCTTGTAAGAGTACCAGCAAATAAGATATCAAGAGCCTTTTGATGTTGTTGGATCACAGACATCATAAAGTCATGGCATGCAAAGGATATGCAACCAAATATAAAAAATATGGCATTTCTACCAAGTATTAAATACATTTAATTTAGCGTGTTCAATACTTTTTTCCTGTGTCATTTCACTTTATTGCACATAACTTTTTTAAAGAATTGGAACGTTACAATTTCTTTAGCTGTGTAGTTTTATTGAGTTAATACCAATGTCTGGTCAAAATCTCATGCGAATAGCTACATTGGAAATATGTTTGATAATAAAATTGTTGACGTGTCCAATACTTATTTCCCCCATTCTAAATGCACACATTTCAGCTTTTTAGTTCTTTACTCATCTATTTGTGTTTTACCATAGATGTTAAACATTTTCAGGAAAAAAGAGAAAAATACATTTTGTTTTTGTTTCAGTTTCTTTCAGCAGTAATCTGTAACCACACACTGTTGAACTATGTGTTAGACGATCATGGTAATTTTCAAACTGTACCATTACATTGCAAAGACTATCATCATCTTTTCATAAAATTAATAAATATATTTTAACTGCCGAAGCTCAAAAGCATCATGCAGAATGTATGATATGATGCAAAAGCCTTGTGTGGCACTGCAATAACCATGGCATTAATAACCCATTATTAATAAGCCATTAACCAGCTCATTTACAATGTCTCAGTGACCACACACCCTTCCCTCTGCAGATCTTACGATGTGAAGAGGACAATACTAACCCACGGTCAGTTTAGTGAGTAAGCTGTCAATCAAACAACAAAAGACTTTAGTTCTTACTTGTAAATGGCACATTTATGCAAGTTTTTGGTTATTTTTGATACTTACACATCATTCTTTTTTTAAATTACTGTGCATGATTGAAGTGTGTTTCTCTAAATTAAATATACCTGCTCCCTGACAGACAGGTTAAACAGCACCTATTCTGTACCTGTTTCATTTTGAATGACCCACTCCAGGTCTGACGGGGAATTTAATGTGACACTCACATCATGCACTAACTGTTATTTGTGAGTTTTACAATCTCTTTGTCTGCTTTTGCTTTAAAAAAAAATATATACAGTATCTTATACTGTAGTTTGGTGTAAACAGAATTTTACCATGCATTAGATATTCTGGTTAACTTAAAAGGTAATTTTTCTAAGTTTATGCCGTACAGTTTAAGTTTAAATCCGTAGGCTATGGCTCAGCCAGGTGTGCGATGGAGGAGCATTTCACAGTCACTTAGGTAAGGACCTCTGATCTCATACTGCTCTTATTCAGTCCTGCATTCTGATATGTAAACATTCTTATCCTGCATTCTGATATGTAAACATTCTTATCCTGCATTCTGATACATAAGCATTTTTATACATAAGCATGCTTATCCTGCATTCTGATTTGTAAACATTCTTATCCTGCATTCTGATACATAAGCATTTTTATACATAAGCATGCTTATCCTGCATTCTGATACATAAGCATGCTTATCCTGAATTCTGATACATAAGCATGCTTATCCTGCATTCTGATATGTAAACATCTCTATGATTATGTATAAATAAAGAATTCACTCATCGCTATGATTATGTATAAATAAAGCATTCACTCCTCTCTATGATTATGTATAAATAAAGAATTCACTCATCTCTATGATTATGTATAAATAAAGAATTCACTCATCTCTATGATTATGTATAAATACAGCATTCACTCCTCTCTATGATTATGTATAAATAAAGAATTCACTCATCTCTATGATTATGTATAAATAAAGAATTCACTCATCTCTATGATTATGTATAAATAAAGAATTCACTCATCTCTATGATTATGTATAAATAAAGCATTCACTCCTCTCTATGATTATGTATAAATAAAGCATTCACTCATCTCTATGATTATGTATAAATAAAGCATTCACTCCTCTCTATGATTATGTATAAATAAAGCATTCACTCCTCTCTATGATTATGTATAAATAAAGCATTCACTCATCTCTATGATTATGTATAAATATAGCATTCACTCCTCTCTATGATTATGTATAAATAAAGCATTCACTCATCTCTATGATTATGTATAAATAAAGCATTCACTCATCTCTATGATTATGTATAAATAAAGCATTCACTCCTCTCTATGATTATGTATATATAAAGCATTCACTCATCTCTATGATTATGTATAAATAAATCATTCACTCCTCTCTATGATTATGTATAAATAAAGAATTCACTCATCTCTATGATTATGTATAAATAAAGCATTCACTCCTCTCTATGATTATGTATAAATAAAGCATTCACTCATCTTTATGATTATGTATAAATAAAGCATTCACTCATCTCTATGATTATGTATAAATAAATCATTCACTCCTCTCTATGATTATGTATAAATAAAGAATTCACTCATCTCTATGATTATGTATAAATAAAGCATTCACTCCTCTCTATGATTATGTATAAATAAAGCATTCACTCATCTTTATGATTATGTATAAATACAGCATTCACTCATCTCTATGATTATGTATAAATAAAGAATTCACTCATCTCTATGATTATGTATAAATAAAGCATTCACTCATCTCTATGATTATGTATAAATAAAGAATTCACTCCTCTCTATGATTATGTATAAATAAAGAATTCACTCATCTCTTGTGAAAATGCTTTCAAAAATAAATAATGTGTATATTTATGAAACTTTTTTCAGTCAGAATTGTGATAAACAGGGTGTTGTGATGTAGGCTGTGAACTATGCTGAGTCCGCTGCCCCACACATATTCTGTAATAACCCAAGCAACTCATCCAGGCATGTTCTGCCGTGGCCTGGAGAAACAATATGTTTTTTTATTGAGATGAAGCAGGTAATAACTGTGGCAGGTGTGTAGCATGAGCAGGTAAAGATTTCGACCCTCTTCAGGATCCCACTGAGCTGAAAGGCTTCTCAAAACATGCTGCTGCATGCCGTTTAGTTTCATTATTGGTGTCTGAAGAGCCGTGCATTTGAGTGTGTGAATACAGTATGAGAGTATGGTACAGTCTGATACAGTATGGTACAGTATGAGAGTATGATACAGTATGGTGCAGTATGAGTATGATACAGTATGGTACAGTATGGTGCAGTATGATACAGTATGAGAGTATGATACAGTCTGGTACAGTATGGTGCAGTATGATACAATATGAGAGTATGGTACAGCATGAGTATGGTACAGTATGATACAGTATGGTACAGTATGAGAGTATGATACAGTATGGTGCAGTATGAGAGAATGGTACAGTATGATACAGTATGACAGTATGGTGCAGTATGAGAATATGATACAGTATGGTGCAGTATGAGAGAATGGTGCAGTATGATACAGTATGCGAGTATGGTACAGTATGGTATAGAATGGTACATTATGAGAGTATGATACAGTATGGTGCAGTATGAGAGAATGGTACAGTATGATACAGTATGAGAGTATGGTACCACATGAGAGTATGGTAGTGTATGATACAGTATGGTACAGTATGAGAGATTATGGTCTAAGGAGTTGTCGTATTTTAGCTGAAAACAAAAACCAGCTAACCCTGCGAGTCTCAAGGACCACGGTTGCCTACCCTTGCCCTAGCCCCTAAACCCTAAACCCATATCCCCTAGCCCCTAACCCCTAAACCTAACCCTGTCTAATCTCTTCTTCAGTTTTGGCTGATTTAAGATAATCATTATGAATGCATTATCAGTTTTTGGTGAATTAAGAGAATATGCTTTATTAGTTTTTGGTGAATTAAGTCAATATGCATTTTCAGTTTTGGGTGAATTAAGAGAATATGCTCTATCGGCTTTGGGGGAATTGCATTATCGGTTTTGGACGAATTAATTTTGTTTTGATTCCTGTGACACATTCAAATGACTTAGACCCCCCACCCACCCTCCCCCCCACCCCCCCACCCCCATACCTTCAAGCTTTTGTCAGATCAATTGCATCTTTATTTTTCCCCACGATGAAGACTAATGTCACTCGGGCGTGTTCTCAATCACCCCTACTGAAACTCTCCCCTGGCAGTGTTTGGGACAGAGCTAATTAATGACTCATCTGCCCTGCACCGGGGCCATACATCACCCTGGCAGCTGCCCTGTGAAGCTATAGCTCACAAACGACACTCGTCTGTTTCTCAAATGGCACTCATCTGTTTCTCAATAATATCATCCTCTTACCCTAGGTGGCGCTCCGTAATTACAATGCTAAAAAAATGGCATCTTTATTTATCTTTATTCATCTTTTTCTTTTCTTGTTTGCGCTCTGTTAACAATTAGGACTAACAATTAATCTATCTCTCTCTTTCTTTCTCTCTCTCTCTCTTTCTCTCTCTCTCTCACTCTCTTTCTCTCTCTCTCTCAGGCTCTCTCGCTCTCTCACTCTCTTTCTCTCAGGCTCTCTCGCTCTCTCTCTCTCTCAGGCTCTCTCGCTCTCTCTCTCTCTCTCTCTCTCAGGCTCTCTCGGTCTTTCGCTCTCTCTCTCTCTCTCTCTCTCTCTCTCAGGCTCTCTCGCTCTCTCTCTCTCTCTCTCTCAGGCTCTCTCGGTCTTTCTCTCTCTCTCTCTCTCTCTCTCTCAGGCTCTCTCGCTCTCTCTCTCTCTCAGGCTCTCTCGCTCTCTCTCTCTCTCTCTCTCAGGCTCTCTCGGTCTTTCGCTCTCTCTCTCTCTCTCTCTCTCTCTCTCAGGCTCTCTCGCTCTCTCTCTCTCTCTCTCTCTCAGGCTCTCTCGGTCTTTCGCTCTCTCTCTCTCTCTCTCTCTCTCTCTCAGGCTCTCTCGCTCTCTCACTCTCTCTCGCTTTCTCTCTCTGTTGTGAATGGGTTTGCACAGCTGGTTGCCATGGCTCTACAGTTCTTGCACCTGTAGTACACTCTGAGCACACATGCGTCCTTCACACTGGTCACACACGTGTGCATGCTTTAAATTCGTCATAAGCGTGCATCCTTCATGTGTGTCACACACGTGTGCATTCTTTAAACTCGTCATAAGCATGCATCCTTCATGTGCGTCACACACGTGTGCATCCTTTAAACTCGTCATAAGCATGCATCCTTCATGTGCGTCACACACGTGTGCATCCTTTAAACTCGTCATAAGCATGCATCCTTCATGCTCGCACACGTGTGCATCCTTTAAACTCGTCATAAGCATGCATCCTTCATGTGCGTCACACACGTGTGCATCCTTTAAACTCGTCATAAGCATGCATCCTTCATGCTCGCACACGTGTGCATCCTTCACTCTCGTCACACATGTGTGCATCCTTCACTCTCGTCACACACGTGTGCATCCTTCACTCTCGTCACACACGTGTGCATCCTTCACTCTCGTCACACACGTGTGCATACTTCATGCTCGTACATTACATTACATTACATTACAGTTATTTAGCAGACGCTTTTATCCAAAGCGACATACAGTAAGTCCATACAGAAAGGTCATCGAAGTAACTACAGAACAGATAGGAAAGCACATTCTTCCCATACAGTAGCAGCTATCCCTAGTAATGAACACTGAATGCAGTTCACAGTGAACTGGGTAAATCAGCTCTACTACAATTCTATTCTAAATATTATAAACTTGGATACACAGTTCAACAAGAACACATACCATGAGGTCCTAGATAAGTATTAGTCCAGGTGGAGTCTGAAAAGGCGTGTTTTCAGGGAACGACGGAAAGCAGGCAGGGTTGGCATGAAACGTAGGGGAATGGGAAGTTCCTTCCACCACTGGGGAGCTAAGGTGGAAAAGCTCCGCAGTCGGGACGAGCGAGTGCCATTGACACGGATTGGGGGAAGTGCAAGTCGCCCTGTAGTAGTTGAGCGAAGTGGTCGAGCAGGAACATAGTTCTGGATCAAGTCCTGCAGGTAGACAGGGCCTGTCCTATTGGCTGCAGTGTAGGCCAGGGTCAGAACGAGCAGGGAGTTACAGTAGTCCAGGTGTGAGGTGACCATAGTCTGAACCAAAAGCTGGGTGGAGTAGGTGGTTAGGTACGGTCGAATCCTCCTGATGTTGTACAGGAGGAACCTGCAGGACCGTGCCGTCGTCCTGACATGGTCCTTGAAGTCCAGCTGGTCGTCTAGGACCACCCCCAGGTTCTTTGCAGAGCGGGAGGCAGCCACCATGGTCACCGTTGACGGTGATGGAGAGGTCACATAGTGGGGAGGTCTTGTATGGCATGAAGAGGAGCTCTGTCTTGTCGAGGTTGAGCTTCAGGTGATAGGTAGTCATCCACTCAGAGATGTCGGCCAGACAAGCAGATATCCTCTCCTTCACCTGTTGGGTAGAGGGAGGGAAAGAGAGGAAGAGTTGAGTATCGTCAGGATAACTATGGTATGAGAAGCCATGTGAATTGATTACTGAACCAAGGGACTTTGTATAAATGTAGAACAGCAGAGGACCCAGTACAGATCCCTGCGGGACTCCTGTAGACAGGGAATGGGGTGCAGAGACAGAACCCTTCCAAGAGACTTGGTAGGATCTATCAGTGAGGTACGATACAAGACAGCGTGGCGATGGGCTCGGTATAGGCATGTGGGGTATCACCTGATGTGTGAAGGAGTTGCGGATCTTGGCCACCTTCCCCTCAAAGTGGGTCAGGAAGTCATCTGCAGAGAGGGAGGAGGGTGGAGAGGGTGGAGGGGGGATAAGCAGGGAGGAGAAGGTGGAAAAGAGTTTCTGTGGATTAGACACATGTGCATACTTCACGCTCGTACACGTGTGCATACTTCACTCTCGTCAGAAGCATGCATACTGCACGCTTGTCAGAAGCATTCATACTTCACGTTTTGTGCCTTCTCCATTAAACCTGAGCTGGCCGCCATGCTTTAAGATTCACATTTTTCATTTTACTTAGAACGCATAGTTGGGGATCCCATTGCATTTGAGTTCTAAGGGGCGCAGTTTATGGTTTGTGTGTTGGGGGTTTTGGGGACCCCCCTCCAGCAGTGCTCAGGAGGAGGGCTGTTAAATAAGTCATCCTCAGCCTGCTGAAACCCCGTAAATCGCTGTGCGGCGCCAACGAGATACGCCAGTGGCGTAGTCTGCTGTGAGGCACAGCAAGGCATGCTGGGATAGAATGTATCCCTGATGGTCTCATAGCGACAGCATTGGCCAGGTTGGGGGAGTGGAGGTCCACTTTTAGAGTCCACAGTGTATGATGTGATAAGAGGATGGTGTGGTGATCTCTCATCTCATTGCAGAATAAAGGATCTCTGTTGAGATCTTTAACAGGAAATGCTGTTCTACCATCTCAGTCATCAAAATGCTAAATCATACCATTGAGTTTGTTTCCCATGGTCATGTGACAGCTTTGCAAAAAACTCTCTTTCTTTTCCGTCTGTCTGGTGGAAGGGCTGTGCCTAGATTCACCCGTGTGCTGTCACATTTGTTAGGGAAACAGACATGCGGAGTGGGCCCAGGGGACTCATCTCTTAACAGGCCTGTGTTTCATTATGCTGGCCCAGGCCTGGGGGATGGAAACACTGGGAGATGGGAACACTGGGAGATGGGAACACTGGGAGATGGGAACGCTGGGAGATGGGATAGCTGGTGGATGGGAATGCTGGGAGATGGGAACGCTAGGAGATGGGATAGCTGGTGGATGGGAATGCTGGGAGATGGGAACACTGGGAGATGGGAACGCTGGGAGATGGGATAGCTGGTGGATGGGAATGCTGGGAGATGGGAATGCTGGGGGTTTGGATGCTGGGAGATGGGAATGCTGGGGGTTTGGATGCTATGAGATGGGAATGCTGGGAGATGGGAATGCTGGGAGGTGAGAGAACACAGGGGGTTGGGATAGCTGGTGGATGGGAATGCTGGGAGATGGGAATGCTGGGGGTTTGGATGCTGGAGGATGGGAATGCTGGAGGATGGGAATGCTATGAGATGGGAATGCTGGGAGATGGGAATGCTGGAGGATGGGAATGCTATGAGATGGGAATGCTGGGAGATGGGAATGCTGCAGAAATGGGTTTACTGCATCTGACTACTCCACAGCTGAAGGTCCCATGGACGCATCTTTTTTGGCTTTCAAAACCAAGGCTGGACTTAATTAAAAAATGAGAGTGAAGGAATATTACATTGTTTGCCTGCATCCGTGCCTGTGTGCGTGTGTATTGGGGGTATGCCATTGTGTCCATTGTGTGTGTGTGCGTGTGTGCGAGTTTGTGTGTGTGCGTGAGTGTGTGTGTGTGTGTGCGTGCGAGTGTGTGTGCGTGCGTGAGTGTGTGTGTGCGTGCTTGCGAGTGCGTGAGTGTGTGTGTGTGTGCGTGCATGCGTGTGCACATTGGGGGTAAAGTATGCCCTTGTGAGTGTGAAAGTGTCTGACAGGGGCTTGTGTGACAAAACAAAAGCGTGAGAGAGAGAAAGAAAGAGAGAGAGAGAGAGAGAAAGACAGTGAAAGAAAGAGAGAGAAAGAGAGACATTAATTTTTCAGTCAGAACTGGCTGCACCCTCACACAAGCTGTTGAGTCTACACTGGTCTCATTCATTTTTCATTCTTGCAGCATATGTGCTTCCATAGAGGGGATGCGGCCTCCATCATGTCTGCCCGCTCATTTACATACAAGCACTTGTAAACATTCATAATTCATCCACTTGGGTCCCTGCATTGTGCATAGAACTGTGTGTGCCGCAAGCCAAATGCACAGAGCAGGGCTAAATATGTAAATATGAATGTGCACTAAATATGTTCCGTAAATGTGCAGTAAATTTTGGGTGAACATGGTGTAAATGTGTTCGGTAAATGTGCAGTAAATTCAGAGTGAATGTGGTGTAAATATTTTCGATACATGTGCAGTAAATTCAGGGGTAAATGTGGTGTGAATATGTGTGGTAAATGTGCAGTAAATTCAGGGGTAAATGTGGTGTGAATATGTGTGGTAAATGTGCAGTAAATTCAGAGTGAATGTGGTGTAAATATTTTCGGTAAATGTGTAGTAAATTCAGGGGTAAATGTGGTGTGAATATGTTTGGTAAATGTGCAGTAAATTCAGGGCTAAATGTGGTGTCCCAACTTTTTTTTTTTTCCAACAGTGCGTTGTTCTTGGAGGGGATTTAGACTGTGTAGTTTAATTATACAGCACAGGAATCCAGTGAGTTGTTATTGGAGGGCATTTAGATGTGTAGTTTAAGGCAGTGTGTGTACAGGGATCCAGTGAGTTGTTATTGGAGGGGATTTAGATGTGTAGTTTAAGGCAGTGTGTGTACAGGGATCCAGTGAGTTGTTATTGGAGGGGATTTAGATGTGTAGTTTAAGGCAGTGTGTGTACAGGGATCCAGTGAGTTGTTATTGGAGGGCATTTAGATGTGTAGTTTAAGGCAGTGTGTGTACAGGGATCCAGTGAGTTGTTATTGGAGGGGATTTAGATGTGTAGTTTAAGGCAGTGTGTGTACAGGGATCCAGTGAGTTGTTATTGGAGGGGATTTAGATGTGTAGTTTAAGGCAGTGTGTGTACAGGGATCCAGTGAGTTGTTATTGGAGGGGATTTAGATGTGTAGTTTAAGGCAGTGTGTGTACAGGGATCCAGTGAGTTGTTATTGGAGGGGATTTAGATGTGTAGTTTAAGGCAGTGTGTGTACAGGGATCCAGTGAGTTGTTATTGGAGGGGATTTAGATGTGTAGTTTAAGGCAGTGTGTGTACAGGGATCCAGTGAGTTGTTATTGGAGGGGATTTAGATGTGTAGTTTAAGGCAGTGTGTGTACAGGGATCCAGTGAGTTGTTATTGGAGGGGATTTAGATGTGTAGTTTAAGGCAGTGTGTGTACAGGGATCCATTGAGTTGTTATTGGAGGGGATTTAGATGTGTAGTTTAAGGCAGTGTGTGTACAGGGATCCATTGAGTTGTTATTGGAGGGGATTTAGATGTGTAGTTTACGGGATCCACTTGCAGTTCTAATGATCCGGCACAGCTCAGGTATGAACATTTATTTTTTTCTCCTCACGTCTCCAAGGATATTTCTCTGTTGATTCACACTTCACTGTTACTCTGTCCAATAGAAATGCAGACATTTACAGGATTAAATCGCTGCTAATTATTTGTGGTTTTTGAGGGTAAAAATGTCAAGAAAAGCATGTTTGTATTGAGACAGAAACGGCTCTCTTTCTGAGTGTATGTAATGGTGTTCCAGGTAATTGTTGCGGCACAGAATGCTTTTCTTCTTTCTGAGTCAAAGCTAAAGAGCTTTGTTCTTTAATATCTATTGAAATAAATGTATTATCCCAATGTGATGCACTGCCCCCAGGGGGTAGGGATGAAAACTGCGGCCTTTGGGGCCATCAAAACCCTGAATCTCTGGAACAAAGAGCTCGTTTCAGAGTACAGCCCCTTCTGCAGTCTTTCTGCTGTGGAATACATTTTTCACCAAACAAATTATTAGATTTCTTTTCTTTTTAGTTATTATTTATTCATTTATTTTGTATTTTGCCGGAAATACTGGCTGAAGAAGTACTCTAATTAAAAACAAGAAATACGCAAGCTTTGAAGTGAACTGTTTAGAAACGGCAAGAACAATAGATTTAATCAGAAATGTAATATGGTCATGAAGCCATATCCCTGCTTGTATTTATTATTTAATTTAATCCCCCCTCCTGGAGCTTGTGTGCATTCTACTTTTCAGCAACTAACAAAAAAAAACACTTTCAATGATTCTGATTCAAACAACCTGTGTTCATTGCTTTGCTGCAGAAACACATTTTTGTAATGTCTGGACAACTATATAAATATAATACACCATAGAAAATTTGATATAAATATTAGTTTTAGCTCCAATATGTAACAATAATTTAAAACTGTCACATTGACTTTATTCTACAGTCTGAAAAGATAAATGGTGGTTTTATAAACTAGAGGTAAACTATGGTGGTGTGAGCAGCACTGGTGTATTTATGCACATAGAAGTTGGGGATCCACAGTTTGTGGGTTTTTAGGGGTCTGATAGTTTGCATTCCAGATTATTGCTTTGGGAATAAGAGGTAAAGAGGTTCATTTAGAGTCAAAGGCTCTCTATCTAATTGGCTTTTCTGAGGTAGTTAAACATGGAACTTGCCTGAGAGAGTGGTGGGGTGGGGCAGGGTGGGGCGGAGGGAGGAGCCTGAGAGAGGGGTGGGGTGAGGCGGGGGGACTACATTACATTTTTCCGTGCATTTACATAACAAATGGAAAAATCATTGGAGAAATAATGAATTGCAGCTGGATTGCGTTTGGTCTTTTTTATATGGATTTTGCTGAAGATCAGACTCTCTGATCAGGCCTTGACTGCTGCAATCATGCCCCTGCTTGTTAACACGCCATGTTTAATTTATTAGGGTTTTGTGATTATTAATTGTATATTGTTTTATTTGTCTGACACAGTTGTCTGTCATGCATTGTAATGTATCCGACTGTGACTCCCTTTCAAACCCAGGGCTTTGCAGACGTAATAAAAGCAAATAGAAGATCCTTGGCTGTGCGCCAGCCAACTGCTGTGACTTCTGCATGACACAATGGCCTTTAAAAATATACAAATTTCCCCGCGTTTGTCTGCCAGGAGAATTGGGGGGGCAGGTACCTTACACAGACAAGATCAGTCCTGCTTGACCAATCAAGTCAACAGTGATCACGACTCTGGCTGTGACCAACCTCTGACCGCGCTGATACCATGTGACCCACATAGCAAGTTTCCTATCTTCATTATTTTTTAAAACACTCTCATATACCTGCCAGATTTACAACCAGGAAATGAACTTCTTCTAAGCTTGGAACTGGACTCAGGCTCTGCTAAGCTTAGCACTGGACCCAGGCTCTGCTAAGCTTGGCACTGGACTCTTTTTTTATAAGCTCTAAACAAAAGCACTTTTTTTTTAAAGCCTACTTTTTTATAGGAAAGCACTCTGCTTTATAAAGCCTTAGCACTGGACCAGGCTCTGCTAAGCTTGGCACTGGACCAGAGGCTGCCTAGCAGGAAAGCACGCTTCTTACTTGAGCTGTTTACTGAACTGGAATACAAGTATCATTCACCTGCGTATGTACAGTATATTATCATATTGTGTTGCTCCATCCTGTCTCATTCGCCTGCGTATGTACAGTATATTATCATATTGTGTTGCTCCATCCTGTCTCATTAACCTGCGTATGTACAGTATATTATCATATTGTGTTGGTCCATCCTGTCTCATTAACCTGCGTATGTACAGTATATTATCATATTGTGTTGCTCCATCCTGTCTCATTTGCCTGTGTATGTACAGTATATTATCATATTGTGTTGCTCCATCCTGTCTCATTAACCTGCGTATGTACAGTATATTATCATATTGTGTTGCTCCATCCTGTCTCATTAACCTGCGTATGTACAGTATATTATCAAATTGTGTTGCTCCATCCTGTCTCATTTGCCTGCGTATGTACAGTATATTATCATATTGTGTTGCTCCATCCTGTCTCATTTGCCTGCGTATGTACAGTATATTATCATATTGTGTTGCTCCATCCTGTTTCATTTGCCTGCGTATGTACAGTATATTATCATATTGTGTTGCTCCATCCTGTCTCATTTGCCTGCGTATGTACAGTATATTATCATATTGTGTTGCTCCATCCTGTCTCATTTGCCTGCGTATGTACAGTATATTATCATATTGTGTTGCTGCATCCTGTCTCATTCGCCTGCGTATGTACAGTATATTATCATTCTGATGCTGCCCTTGTAATTGTCAGGTCTCCCTTGAGAAAAGGATGTCAATCTCAGCGGGACTTTTCTGGTAAAATAAAGGGGTAATAAAATGCATAGCATGTTCTAGTAGGCACTGAAATGGGCACTATTCATTTGGTAAAAGGGTTTTAATGTTAAACTGTTGATTTTTGAATGTTTAAAATAGATTCTTATTGTCCCTAATGGCGAGTTACAGGACTGAGATTCAGTGAATTCTTTGCTGTTTAACACTCAGTAAAGTGCAGGATATTCAGCCTTATGGGATCTCTCTAATCCCCATCGAACTTCTCTCTGCTTTATCTTCATCATCATCATCATCATCATTATCATCATCATCTCTTTTTTTCCTCACGTTGTTTAGAGAAAATATATATTTCTCATCTGTCTCTCTAATTTTTTGGCTTTTCTATCTTTTTTTTTTTCTACAAGACACAGCAGTTTTTTTGTGAGCCCCTCCGTACTGTAGGTCGGACTCGTGTGAGGATGGCTGGGACAGATCAAAGTCATATCGAGGACAACAGGGGGTTTCATTAAAATCTCCTTCTTTGTGCCTGAGGAAACCAAAGCAAACATGGGGTGAAAAATCATCTTTAGCTCACTAGCCTAAACTCGTTTAAAAAAAGAGCAACCCACCTGTGGTCTCCCTGGAAACAGGCTGCCACCCCCTCAAGCCCCCTTTTAATGAAACCCCAGAGCCTCCTCATTAATTTATTAAGGAATCCATTTTGTGATGATTCATAAACTGTGCGCCGCGCGGCTTGCTCCCCGACACACCGCCGCTATGCTAATATGAAATAAAAGCCATGAATAATAAATAATTTAATTAGTAACAATTAGCCGTTCCGATGGGTCAACATACTGGAGCTGACAGATTGCACTTTAGAAGGAAAATCTTGCTCCAAAAGACAGGAGTAGCATTTTAGAGAGAGAGTTTTCAGCAACGTGAGTGCACACTGCCAATCAAACACATAATTAGAGGCTCTGCTGTTTGAAACGTCTCTCTTACTTGCCCATTTCATTGAGAGTTTTTATTTGTTTGGAGAATGACAGTTTGGGAGACGAGCTGTTTATTATGTCCTAAGAGACCGACTCTATAAAACAGACTACCAACACAGGGGTCTCAAACTCGGACCTGGGGACCCACCGTGGTGCTGGTTTTCAAAAAATCAGACTTGTAATAAGCAGCTAAACCCTCTTAAAAAGTCAATAGTTTTATTGGCTAATGAAGGGTAATTAATCCTCTTCAGGTCACCTTATGTCAGAAGCAGCTACACACGCTATGAAGAGTGAAGATGCTTTGTTCACATCCCAGAACATTTAATCAGTCAGATCATTCTCTGCAATCTTCTCTATGGGCTAAATTAATGTTTTTTAATTGATACAGTAATATTGGGAACATGTAATGGTTAAAAAAATCTCCTTGTTGGCATTGTTATTTAATTGTACAATTAGACCAATAAGTGCCTTTTCAAATATTTTCGGTGTGACGATATGACCGTTATGTACTCATCATTTTTTCTATTATTATGGAGCCGGTCAGAAACGGCAAGAGTGTCAAGTTTCTTTCTCTCTCTCTCTCTCCCATCTTTTTCTCTCTGTATCATTGAGTTAGTATTGTGTAAATGTTATTTCTGTCCATTTCTGACCAAAGAAGGTGTGAAATAAGGATCGGAAATGAGGTGAGTGGAGGAGCTGTGAGTGAAATGAGATCAAATAGGTTTCAAGTGGAACGTTAGCACGTTAGCCCTCCCAGCGCTCAGCGGAATGTTAGCACATTAGCCCTCCCACCGCTTTTTGGAATGTTAGCACGTTAGCCCTCCCACCGCTTTTTGGAACGTTAGCACGTTAGCCCTCCCACCGCTTTTTGGAATGATAGCACGTTAGCCCTCCCAGCGCTCAGCGGAACGTTAGCATGTTAGCCCTCCCAGCGCTCAGCGGAACGTTAGCATGTTAGCCCTCCCAGCGCTCAGCGGAATGTTAGCACGTTAGCCTTCCCAGCGCTCAGCTGAGCCTCGTACCTATGAACACTCGCCTGAAAGCAATCCCATGGTGCAGCAGCACAGGCAATTTTGCGGGATGAGCTGCTTTCATTGGAGCACACCTCACTGACAGGCATGCAGCAGCCCCGCCCTCCTGGGGTGCGGATGCTCCTGTAGTAAGGGGCGTGGTCTCCGAGAGCTCATATGCCCAGCAGTACTACCCCCCCTTAACTCTTACACAAAGCCTCTCTCTCTCCCACCCTCTCTCTCTCCATCAGCTCCTCTTAGTGTGCATGGACAGTCTTAAATTGCCTGTGCTTCCATTTGTAGCGAGCACAATATTTTCAGCTGAGAATGTGAAGTAAATCAGGATGTTTTTTAACTGGTTTTTGATATCAATCAATAATCTAAGTACAATGGATGACATGAGATATATTTTTTAACAATAAATTGTGATGATCCTGTAATTTCTCGGGTGTCAGTGAGACAGAGGTGATGAAGAGACTGAGGTGTGTGACAGCAGTGAAAAGGGCTGGTATTGGCTTACTTATGAAGGAGTCTCCAGGTGTGCTGCCCCAGGCTAAGGTGGAACTCATCCTGCTCTCACCTGGGCTGCGCTCTCATTAGCGGGCCTGTTAGTCTGTGAAACAGAGTCAGAGCGCTGCAGAACTGAACCGGGCCCAGAGAAGCCAAACCGGTCTCAGAGGAGCAGATCCGGGCTCAGAAAATCCGAACCAGGCCCAGAAAAGCAGAACCGGGCCCAGAAAAGCAGAACCGGGCCCAGAAAAGCAGAACCTGGCCCAGAAAGGCAGAATCGGGGCCAGAGGAGCAGGACTGGGCCCAGAGGAGCAGGACTGGGCCCAGAAGAGCAGGACTGGGCCCAGAGGAGCAGAACTGGGCCCAGAGGAGCAGGACTGGGCCCAGAGGAGCAGGACTGGGCCCAGAGGAGCAGAACTGGGCCCAGAGGAGCAGGACTTGGCCCAGAGGAGCAGAACCGGGCCCAGAGGAGCAGTGTTTGAACGCTGATTAGGGGAGGGGTGGAGAGGATGATTACACCCCCCCGAGCTATTAGGTGGATGTTGAAAAGGCATGGAGATCCTAATCTTTCGATTTACGCACGCATATCTCTTCTGTTTCCCTCCTACCTCACCCTCCGCTCCCCCCTCCGACTCTTCCCCCCCCCCCCCCCTCCTCCTCTCTGCTCTGCACATTCCACACCAGGGCTGAAAGGTTAACTTGTAATTGGGGGGTAGTTGTAATCTTATGCCTGATTAATCTCACAATCAGCTCACCTCTGTGAGATTAACCCTTTTAGGCCTGGCTCACAGGGACACATAAACGGCCGGCCAACGCCGCCGCAGATTAAAATTGATGGGACTTGAATTAAATATGAAGGGTATTTAAAACGTGCCGTTTGAATAGCATTAGTGGCTGTGTTATTCTATGTATTTACTCACCTGGCTGTGTTATTCTATGTATTTACTCACCTGGCTGTGTTATTCTGCGCACTTACACACCTGGCTGTGTTATTCTATGTATTTACTCACCTGGCTGTGTTATTCTGCGCACTTACACACCTGGCTGTGTTATTCTATGTATTTACTCACCTGGCTTTGTTATTCTGTGCACTTACACACCTGGCTGTGTTATTCTATGTATTTACTCACCTGGCTGTGTTATTCTGTGCACTTACACACCTGGCTGTGTTATTCTATGTATTTACTCACCTGGCTGTGTTATTCTATGTATTTACTCACCTGGCTGTGTTATTCTGCGCACTTACACACCTGGCTGTGTTATTCTGTGCACTTACACACCTGGCTGTGTTATTCTGTGCACTTACACACCTGGCTGTGTTATTCTGCGCACTTACACACCTGGCTGTGTTATTCTGTGCACTTACACACCTGGCTGTGTTATTCTGTGCACTTACACACCTGGCTGTGTTATTCTGTGCACTTACACACCTGGCTGTGTTATTCTGTGCACTTACACACCTGGCTGTGTTATTCTGTGCACTTACACACCTGGCTGTGTTATTCTGTGCACTTACACACCTGGCTGTGTTATTCTGTGCACTTACACACCTGGCTGTGTTATTCTGTGCACTTACACACCTGGCTGTGTTATTCTGTGCACTTACACACCTGGCTGTGTTATTCTGTGCACTTACACACCTGGCTGTGTTATTCTGTGCACTTACACACCTGGTTGTGTTATTCTGTGCACTTACACACCTGACTGTGTTATTCCGTGCACTTACACACCTGGCTGTGTTATTCTGTGCACTTACACACCTGGCTGTGTTATTTTGTGATGTAGTTTAGCAGCTCTTCTGATAGTTTAGAAAATTAGTAAAATCAGTGAGATAGTGTTTATTGGAAAATCAATAATAAAAAAGCAATAGCTTGTATTTAAAAGGTAACTACACCCTAGATCACTTTTTTTTTGCTGTAAATGACATGGTGTGCCATGCCACGGGATGCAGTGTAAGCAAATATAATAATAATAATAATAATAATAATAATAATAATAATAATAATACATTAAAAACATAACACAAATCTATTTAATAAAAAAAAGAATGATATTTGCATTTATAAAATGATGTTTGAATGAACCCACATGTAACAGCAGCCTCAGAGATCCGTAAGGCTCTGTCGGACTCTTTAAAGCATACATATTCTTCTGTTATTGGACAGGAAACACTATTAGAGATAAGGAATGTAATTAGATTGGCGGATAACCCCAGTGCCATACATGGTGCGTGAGAGGAAACGTTTATTTTGTTTAATTTATGCTGCTTATATTATTTAATTATTTCATTGCTTGGTTGCTTGACATTAAGGGTTTCTATGTATTTTGTCTTCACATTTTGCAGTTTTTCATTTCTTTGTGAACTTTTGTTTTTTAACATAGATATAGACAAATTAAGCACAACATAAGCAGCTCAAATTGTCATCATTGTCAAATTTAGTTTAAGTTATTTACTGATTATCATGAAGCAACTAAAACACTGTTAGCATAAATTTTCTGAGAGACCCAGAGTTCTCAACAATTTATTTAATTAAAACAGAAATCGAGTTTGCAGAAATACATATCAGTGAATCTGTCTTGTCAGTGCAATATTATTAATATTAGTATATGGGTTGATGATATGTAATTTGTTTCTGGAAGAAAATGCAGCATACAGAAATATGTTATGCAAAAGAAAAGGTATGACAGTGCATCTATAACCATAGGAAATCTGTGCTAAAGTGCTGGCAGAACACTGCGACTTCAAATACAGTCTTCTTCAGCATGCTTACAAAAATGTCCATTCCATTAAATAAATAAATAAATAAAATCCTACCTTCAGGGGCCAAGTTCATTACTCACTTCCAGTAACGATTGGACAGAACTATATGGCAATTATCAAACTAGAGGGCGGGAGCTGCCTGACAGCAGCCAATCATAGCTAACAGAAAACCAGTTCTTCTAATTTCCACAATGAAGATTGCTCTTTATTTTAAAAAAAATCTTTTTTTCTTTCTTTCTGTAAACCGAACTTACCAAGCAGAGAAACGTAGTGTTCTCCACCCTAGCACTGTTCAGATGGCCGTTTTAAATGTGTCTTTATGCCGTACCTTATATATTCTAATTCATGTTCATGTAATGGCATTGGTCTCTGATTGAAATGAGTGCATGCTGAATTCTCAGCAGTAAAACCAGCACGCTATTAGCATCTGATCGGCAAAGTCCCCCGTGCCTTTCCTGCCTGGCCTCTACTCACCTGCTAGCATCTCCAGAAACCCAGCAGAGCTAGTGTGGTTGTGGTGGCTTTCAAACACCCCCATGTGTGTGGAACCAGCAGCAGTCAACAGCCTGGACCCAGTAAAAATTTATCCTCAACAATTGAAAGCAAATGTTGGCAAGTTTAGCAAAATCTTTGCCAGACTATGTTTATGAAAAAAAACTTCTGCATTTAATTGTGACTCAATTTAGTTTTGAGTAAAATAGTTTCATTGAATTCTGGCCAGTGTCTCGTCAACATGAACCAAATGATAGACTTTTGGTCTGAAGAGCAAAGTTGTGATTGGCTCATTCCAGTCGATGATTGACAGCACATGGGTAGACGTGGAAGGGAAAGGTGATGTGTTTATAAACGCTGGCGATGTACTACAGAGAGGAGTCTAAGTGTTCACACAGTCGATGTTCTGTGAGTGTGTTATAAACGCTGGTGATGTACTACAGAGGTGAGTCTAAGTGTTCACACAGTCGATGTTCTGTGAGTGTGTTATAAACGCTGGTGATGTACTACAGAGGTGAGTCTAAGTGTTCACACAGTCGATGTTCTGTGAGTGTGTGTTTATAAACGCTGGCGATGTACTACAGAGGTGAGTCTAAGTGTTCACACAGTCGATGTTCTGTGAGTATGTGTTTATAAACGCTGGTGATGTACTACAGAGGTGAGTCTAAGTGTTCACACAGTCGATGTTCTGTGAGTGTGTGTTTATAAACGCTGGCGATGTACTACAGAGGTGAGTCTAAGTGTTCACACAGTCGGTGTTCTGTGAGTGTGTTATAAACGCTGGTGATGTACTACAGAGGTGAGTCTAAGTGTTCACACAGTCGATGTTCTGTGAGTGTGTGTTTATAAACGCTGGTGATGTACTACAGAGGTGAGTCTAAGTGTTCACACAGTCGATGTTCTGTGAGTGTGTGTTTATAAACGCTGGCGATGTACTACAGAGGTGAGTCTAAGTGTTCACACAGACGATGTTCTGTGAGTGTGTGTTTATAAAAGCTGGCGATGTACTACAGAGGTGAGTCTAAGTGTTCACACAGTCGATGTTCTGTGAGTGTGTGTTTATAAACGCTGGTGATGTACTACAGAGGTGAGTCTAAGTGTTCACACAGTCGATGTTCTGTGAGTGTGTGTTTATAAACGCTGGTGATGTACTACAGAGGTGAGTCTAAGTGTTCACACAGTCGATGTTCTGTGAGTGTGTGTTTATAAACGCTGGCGATGTACTACAGAGGTGAGTCTAAGTGTTCACACAGTCGATGTTCTGTGAGTGTGTGTTTATAAACGCTGGTGATGTACTACAGAGGTGAGTCTAAGTGTTCACGCAGTCGATGTTCTGTGAGTGTGTGTTTATAAACGCTGGCGATGTACTACAGAGAGGAGTCTAAGTGTTCACACAGTCGATGTTCTGTGAGTGTGTGTTTATAAACGCTGGCGATGTACTACAGAGAGGAGTCTAAGTGTTCACACAGTCGATGTTCTGTGAGTGTGTGTTTATAAACGCTGGTGATGTACTACAGAGGAGAGTCTAAGTGTTCACACAGTCGATGTTCTGTGAGTGTGTTATAAACGCTGGCGATGTACTACAGAGGTGAGTCTAAGTGTTCACACAGTTGATGTTCTGTGAGTGTGTGTTTATAAACGCTGGCGATGTACTACAGAGATGAGTCTAAGTGTTCACACAGTCGACGTTCTGTGAGTGTATGTTTGGCTGGATAACGGCGAGGCCGTGACATGTATCATTGACCTATTAACCCCCCTGAGTGCCCGCTAATGGATCTGGTGCTGAAGCCGTCAGGGTTTATTAGACGGCCTGGTCTGTTTGGCAGCCAGACAGCAGGGCTGGGAGGTCAGGCCTACAGAGTGACTGGCTGATTGGCTGACTAGCTGACTGGCTGATTGGTTGGCTGACTGGCTGACTGACTGACTGACTGACTGGTTGGATGACTAGCTGACTGGCTCACTGACTTATCTTCATAACTGGCATATGCCCAGCGATCACATTTTGAATGAATGTGAAAAAATGTATAGAAAATCTCTTCAATCTCACAGTTCTAATGTGATTTCACACATTTGTGCCACTCTGTTATACAGCAGTTCAGCCCTCCAGGGCTGGAGTTCACTGTGAACTGAAGGCCTGTCGGTTTGTGCTTGGACAGGGCTGGAGTTCACTGTGAACTGAAGGCCTGTCGGTTTGTGCTTGGGCAGGGCTGAAAAGGACATACAGGACTAAGTAAGAAGTGCTTAACATCAGGTTAAACTAACAGCAGGCTAGATTAACTGCATAGTTGTGAACATGCTGGTGTGCTGTGAACATGCTGGTGTGCTGTGAACGCGCTGGTGTGTTGTGAACATGCTGGTGTGCTGTGAACGTGCTGGTGTGCTGTGAACGTGCTGGTGTGCTGTGAACACGCTGGTGTGCTGTGAACATGCTGGTGTGCTGTGAACGCGCTGGTGTGCTGTGAACGCGCTGGTGTGCTGTGAACGCGCTGGTGTGCTGTGAACGCGCTGGTGTGCTGTGAACGCGCTGGTGTGCTGTGAACATGCTGGTGTGCTGTGAACGCGCTGGTGTGCTGTGAACGCGCTGGTGTGCTGTGAACGCGCTGGTGTGCTGTGAACGCGCTGGTGTGCTGTGAACGCGCTGGTGTGCTGTGAACGCGCTGGTGTGCTGTGAACGCGCTGGTGTGCTGTGAACGCGCTGGTGTGCTGTGAACGCGCTGGTGTGCTGTGAACATGCTGGTGTGCTGTGAACGCGCTGGTGTGCTGTGAACGCGCTGGTGTGCTGTGAACGCGCTGGTGTGCTGTGAACGCGCTGGTGTGCTGTGAACGCGCTGGTGTGCTGTGAACGCGCTGGTGTGCTGTGAACGCGCTGGTGTGCTGTTGAAAAGCAGTTTGTTGTGCTCGTTGTCATTTGGCATCAGTCAGTTCCTGCAGGCAGTGAGCTGCCTAAACGCACCAATCAGAACGGGCCGTCTGACTGAAACGAACCAATCAGAACGGGCCGTCTGACTGAATGACTGACACTTCGTACCACCGGTCACATGATCATGGTCACTCCAGCTGAGCTGGGAAGGGACATCAATGTTCTGTTTCCAAATGTCTTCCATAAAAAAACAGAAAAACTGCTCTTTCTCTCCACCAAAGAACCCCCCCCCCCCACACACACACACACACACAACAAAGAAACACCAACAGAAAGTATGAGGGGTGAAGAAAGCTGTCGCTTTAAGAAAACAGTTACTGAAATTAAAAAAAATAAAAATTACTTTAGCAGCAAAAACTAATAATTGCAAAGCAGCCAATTAAATAGTGAAAGAGAGATGAAACCCTCCTTATTTCCCCTGGTAATTTCATGCTTTAAACTCGCATCCGTGCGCACATAAAAAGAAGAGAGAAAATATCATTTCAGACGCTGACAGAACTCATTGTTCGTGGAATTTTAAATTCAAAAAAGTTAATAAAGCGGCAGTATAAGATGAAGAGAATTTGCATTTCACAGATTAACAACATGTACAGCAGGAAAGGCAATCCGCCTTGCCCCGGGTGATCATTTAAGAAACCTTTGCATATTTTATTTAAAACTGGGCCCAGTTTGGCTGGGTAATAAGCCAGACAGATAGTGATTAGAAGGTTGGACCTCCAGGGCACGCATCGCCCAGTCCCAAGCAAATACCAAACAATGATCCTGCTGCCTGACGGCCCGCAGATTAGACTAATTGCCCAGCGATGGTTTATGAAATGTTTTCCCAAGGTTTTATTAGCGTTGTTGTTCGTTGTTGTTTGTTGTTGTTGTTTTTGTTGCCCTTTATTACTTTTATTATTGCAATTATCACCGGCTTGGCCTTCCCTTGCTCCTCATGTCCTGTGTGTGTGTGTGTGTGTGTGTGTCTGTCTGTTTTTCTGCCTGTCTGTCTGTCTGTCTGTCTGTGTGTGTTTGTGTATGCATGTGTGTGTACACATTTCACACTGGATTTGTTTATTTTAATATATTTTTTTGCAATTACTTTTTAAGAATAATTTTTTTGTCACATGGAAGTAGACTTGGATGTTGATGGGACGGGACAGCTGTGTGGAAACTAAATTGGCAAAACAAAAAAAATGCTTTTTCTTGAACTAAACTTGTCTGAGGGATGTGTGTGTGTGTGTGTGTGTGTGTGTGTGTGTTATATATGTACATAGGAGGAGGGTCTGTGGATGTGTGTGTGTGTGTGTGTTATATATGTACATAGGAGGAGGGTCTGTGGATGTTTGTGTGTGTGTTATATATGTATACAGGAGGAGGGTCAGTGTGTGTGTTATATATGTACATAGGAGGGTTAGTGTATGTGTGTTATATATGTACATAGGAGGAGGGTCAGTGTGTGTATTATATATGTACATCAGTGGGTCAGTGTGTGTATTATATATGTGCATCAGTGGGTCAGTGTGTGTATTATATATGTGCATCGGTGGGTCAGTGTGTGTATTATATATGAGCATCGGTGGGTCAGTGTGTGTGTATTATATATGTGCATCGGTGGGTCAGTGTGTGTATTATATATGTGCATCGGTGGGTCAGTGTGTGTATTATATATGTGCATCGGTGGGTCAGTGTGTGTATTATATATGTGCATCGGTGGGTCAGTGTGTGTATTATATATGTGCATCGGTGGGTCAGTGTGTGTATTATATATGTGCATCGGTGGGTCAGTGTGTGTATTATATATGTGCATCGGTGGGTCAGTGTGTGTATTATATATGTGCATCGGTGGGTCAGTGTGTGTATTATATATGTGCATCGGTGGGTCAGTGTGTGTATTATATATGTGCATCGGTGGGTCAGTGTGTGTATTATATATGTGCATTGGTGGGTCAGTGTGTGTATTATATATGTGCATTGGTGGGTCAGTGTGTGTATTATATATGTGCATCGGTGGGTCAGTGTGTTTATAGACCTTTCATATGCGGCCTTGACATGGAGTTCACGGCCCCAGATTGACCAGCAGGGGTCGATAGAGAGCGGTGAAACATGTGACCTCTAACCGACTGACCGCTCCCATACTGACCCCTCTCATACTCTAACAGCCACTGCACACTGGACTGCAGGGTACTGGAGCCCTATGGAGCTAACAGCCACTGCACACTGGACTGCAGGGTACTGGAGCCCTATGGAGCTAACAGCCACTGCACACTGGACTGCAGGGTACTGGAGCCCTATGGAGTGAATCCAACACCAGACCCACCTGCTCAGAGTCACAGAGTGAATCCAACACCAGACCCACCTGCTCAGAGTCACAGAGTGAATCCAACACCAGACCCACCTGCTCAGGCTCACAGATTGGACACATTCCTGCTGTTTGAGCTTCTGCTCTTAATACAGTATGAATTTTTGTGTCATATAAGCATTGAATGTCATGTTCATCTCTCTGCTGGCTGCAATGATCCATTCAGAACCCACACACCTTTTTTGTTGTGATATATATTCTCTTAGCATGAACTTCTATAATTAATTCTGTTCTTAGGGCCATCATGTGAGCTCCCAAATGTAGGTATTGGTCTGGTTCACTTTTTGTAATTTTTATGTGATACATTCACCTTGTAAAGAAGAAATATTATATTAATTGAAGAGGCCATTCTTTTTTGGCTTGGGAATATTTAATGATGTTTAATACAAGTTGTGTACACCCATTTGTTATTTTCCAATAACCTCTTTCATGATATTGAAATTAAAATAATATGGGCGATAGATAATGACGGTGAACTACAGCAAGCTTTCCCCGCGATATAATATGGGTGATAGATAATTACGGTGAACTCCAGCAAGCTTTCCCCGTGATATAATATGGGTGATAGATAATTACGGTGAACTACAGCAAGCTTTCCCCGCGATATTAGATGGGTGATAGATAATTACGGTGAACTACAGCAAGCTTTCCCCGCGATATTAGATGGGTGACAGAGTGAATCCAACACCAGACCCACCTGATCAGAGTCACAGAGTGAATCCAACACCAGACCCACCTGATCAGAGTCACAGAGTGAATCCAATACCAGACCCACCTGCTCAGAGTCACAGAGTGAATCCAACACCAGACCCACCTGCTCAGAGTCACAGAGTGAATCCAACACCAGACCCACCTGCTCAGAGTCACAGAGTGAATCCAACACCAGACCCACCTGCTCAGAGTCACAGAGTGAATCCAACACCAGACCCACCTGATCAGAGTCACAGAGTGAATCCAACACCAGACCCACCTGATCAGAGTCACAGAGTGAATCCAACACCAGACCCACCTGCTCAGAGTCACAGAGTGAATCCAACACCAGACCCACCTGCTCAGAGTCACAGAGTGAATCCAACACCAGACCCACCTGCTCAGAGTCACAGAGTGAATCCAACACCAGACCCACCTGCTCAGAGTCACAGAGTGAATCCAACACCAGACCCACCTGCTCAGAGTCA
Source organism: Ilyophis sp. 1 JC-2022 (assembly GCA_022702515.1). NCBI lineage: Eukaryota > Metazoa > Chordata > Actinopteri > Anguilliformes > Synaphobranchidae > Ilyophis > Ilyophis sp. 1 JC-2022. The sequence goes on along the minus strand of CM040395.1, from coordinate 71,991,796 downwards.
CAGAGTGAATCCAACACCAGACCCACCTGCTCAGAGTCACAGAGTGAATCCAACACCAGACCCACCTGCTCAGAGTCACAGAGTGAATCCAACACCAGACCCACCTGCTCAGAGTCACAGAGTGAATCCAACACCAGACCCACCTGCTCAGGCTCACAGATTGGACACATTCCTGCTGTTTGAGCTTCTGCTCTTAATACAGTATGAATTTTTGTGTCATATAAGCATTGAATGTCATGTTCATCTCTCTGCTGGCTGCAATGATCCATTCAGAACCCACACACCTTTTTTGTTGTGATATATATTCTCTTAGCATGAACTTCTATAATTAATTCTGTTCTTAGGGCCATCATGTGAGCTCCCAAATGTAGGTATTGGTCTGGTTCACTTTTTGTAATTTTTATGTGATACATTCACCTTGTAAAGAAGAAATATTATATTAATTGAAGAGGCCATTCTTTTTTGGCTTGGGAATATTTAATGATGTTTAATACAAGTTGTGTACACCCATTTGTTATTTTCCAATAACCTCTTTCATGATATTGAAATTAAAATAATATGGGCGATAGATAATGACGGTGAACTACAGCAAGCTTTCCCCGCGATATAATATGGGTGATAGATAATTACGGTGAACTCCAGCAAGCTTTCCCCGCGATATAATATGGGTGATAGATAATTACGGTGAACTACAGCAAGCTTTCCCCGCGATATTAGATGGGTGATAGATAATGACGGTGAACTACAGCAAGCTTTCCCCGCGATATTAGATGGGTGATAGATAATTACGGTGAACTACAGCAAGCTTTCCCCGCGATATTAGTCAAACTCAAGTCTTGGCAAAGCAGAGATGTTCCGTGCTTCTGCGCACGCAACGCCTGTTTTAATCTAAATTCATTTGCATGTTTTGGAATGGAATTAAGACACACAGTTATGCAACTCTTTTATTTTATTTAAAAGAAAAACCTGTCTTGATTATATTGTACATCCTGCAGCGGTACTTAGCTGTCGGTTTTGGCAAACCTTCTCCTTAAATAATCCTACCACAGTAATCTAACGAATACAAAATGCGGACAAAAACGGCAACAAAAAAAAATCCCCACACACACACACACACACACACACACACACACACACACACACACACACACACAAAGACATGCCAAGACTGTTCCACTTGCTGTCACGTGAGATTTGAAGGAAGTGCGTGGTACAGGGCCGCCACCGATCTGGCTTCCCCCACCTCCAGACAGCATTTGAGCCCCGGGCTACTGGACCGCGGTGTCAGAAAGACAGCCACGCTTTTTTATTCAAAGGGCTGTCAGCAGAAAGACCGAGGGACAAAAATATGTTTTGATCCCGATAACATGAAGAGAGCCGATTCCGTGCGCGCACCATCCGTCATGTGGACGAAGGCGGCAAATATGCTGCCAGTGTGCAGGAGGGAAAATACCCGTGAAAAATACCCGTGAAGGACACAAAGGCTGTTAGAATAAGCAGAATACAGGTAGAAGAGAGGTTGGTCAGAGGCGGAGAGGTTAGTCACAGACAGATAGAGGCTTACATCCGGCGGCTGGAAAGCGCCGCTCATTTCCCATGGGGAACACAGAGAACCTGACCAGAGGCAACAACTTGAAATGAAAAGAATGGATAAATATGTAGTCCCACCATGGCTCTGCCTGAGCAGGCAGCTGGCATCTGTACCTGGAGCACATGGGCGTGTCACTAGAGATGCGCTCCTGGAGCACATGGGCGTGTCACTAGAGATGCGCTCCTGGAGCACATGGGCGTGTCACTAGAGATGCGCTCCTGGAGCACATGGGCGTGTCACTAGAGATGTGCTCCTGGAGCACATGGGCGTGTCACTAGAGATGCGCTCCTGGAGCACATGGGCATGTCACTAGAGATGCGCTCCTGGAGCACATGGGCGTGTCACTAGAGATGCGCTCCTGGAGCACATGGGCGTGTCACTAGAGATGCGCTCCTGGAGCACATGGGCGTGTCACTAGAGATGCGCTCCTGGAGCACATGGGCGTGTCACTAGAGATGCGCTCCTGGAGCACATGGGCGTGTCACTAGAGATGCGCTCCTGGAGCACATGGGCGTGTCACTAGAGATGCGCTCCTGGAGCACATGGGCGTGTCACTAGAGATGCGCTCCTGGAGCACATGGGCGTGTCACTAGAGATGCGCTCCTGGAGCACATGGGCGTGTCACTAGAGATGTGCTCCTGGAGCACATGGGCGTGTCACTAGAGATGCGCTCCTGGAGCACATGGGCGTGTCACTAGAGATGCGCTCCTGGAGCACATGGGCGTGTCACTAGAGATGCGCTCCTGGAGCACATGGGCGTGTCACTAGAGATGCGCTCCTGGAGCACATGGGTGTGTCACTAGAGATGCGCTCCTGGAGCACATGGGCGTGTCACTAGAGATGCTTCATGGTGATTTCCCTCATTTGTTGAGGAATAATTTCCTCTTGAAATTATATTTGATTGTGTTCTGGGTGGCCAATGAAATATAATGGTGTAATATCCTTTTATTTTATTTTTATTTTTTTTGTGGCAGCTATCCAATATCAGAATTATGTGTTAGCATTCTTAACTGCAGGCCCAGTAATGTGTGCATAAGCGCATTAAAAAAAGAAAAGCTTTTTTGTTTTTTTGTTAGTTTTTCTTAATGTGTAAATGCTGGACTTGTAGGGGTGTGGGCTGCAGGAAGGTTTGGCGCTTTGTGTGTCGGGTCAATCACTCCAAAACACACCATGCTAACACAGCTCCAAAACACACCATGCTAACACTGCTCCAAAACACACCATACTAACACTGCTCCAAAACACACCATGTTAACACTGCTCCAAAACACACCATGCTAACACTACTCCAAAACACACCATGCTAACACTGCTCCAAAATACACCATGCTAACACTACTCCAAAACACACCATGCTAACACTACTCCAAAACACACCATGCTAACTCTACTCCAACCACGCCATGCTCACTCTACTCCAACCGCACCATGCTAACTCTACTCCAACCACGCCATGCTAACTCTACTTCAACTGTGCCATGCTAACTCTACTCCAACCACGCCATGCTCACTCTACTCCAACCGCACCATGCTAACTCTACTCCAACCACGCCATGCTCACTCTACTCCAACCACACCATGCTAACACTGCTCCAAAACACAGCATGCTAACACTGCTCCAAAACACACCATACTAACACTGCTCCAAAACACACCATGCTAACACTGCTCCAAAACACACCATGCTAACACTGCTCCAAAACACACCATACTAACACTGCTCCAAAACACACCATGCTAACACTGCTCCAAAACACACCATACTAACACTGCTCCAAAACACACCATGCTAACACTGCTCCAAAACACACCATACTAACACTGCTCCAAAACACACCATGCTAACACTGCTCCAAAACACACCATACTAACACTGCTCCAAAACACACCATGCTAACACTGCTCCAAAACACACCATGCTAACACTGCTCCAAAACACACCATACTAACACTGCTCCAAAACACACCATGCTAACACTGCTCCAAAACACACCATACTAACACTGCTCCAAAACACACCATGCTAACACTGCTCCAAAACACACCATGCTAACACTGCTCCAAAACACACCATACTAACACTGCTCCAAAACACACCATGCTAACACTGCTCCAAAACACACCATGCTAACACTGCTCCAAAACACACCATACTAACACTGCTCCAAAACACACCATGCTAACACTGCTCCAAAACACACCATACTAACACTGCTCCAAAACACACCATGCTAACACTGCTCCAAAACACACCATGCTAACACTGCTCCAAAACACACCATACTAACACTGCTCCAAAACACACCATGCTAACACTGCTCCAAAACACACCATACTAACACTGCTCCAAAACACACCATGCTAACACTGCTCCAAAACACACCATACTAACACTGCTCCAAAACACACCATGCTAACACTGCTCCAAAACACACCATGCTAACACTGCTCCAAAACACACCATGCTAACACTGCTCCAAAACACACCATGCTAACACTGCTCCAAAACACACCATACTAACACTGCTCCAAAACACACCATGCTAACACTGCTCCAAAACACACCATGCTAACACTGCTCCAAAACACACCATGCTAACACTGCTCCAAAACACACCATGCTAACACTGCTCCAAAACACACCATGCTAACACTGCTCCAAAACACACCATGCTAACACTGCTCCAAAACACACCATGCTAACACTGCTCCAAAACACACCATGCTAACACTGCTCCAAAACACACCATGCTAACACTGCTCCAAAACACACCATGCTAACACTGCTCCAAAACACACCATGCTAACTCTACTCTAACCGTGCCATGCTAACTCTACTCCAACCGTGCAATGCTAACTGTACTCCAACCACGCCATGCTAACTGTACTCCAATGGCACCATGCTCACTCTACTCCAACCGTGCCATGCTATCACTGCTCTAACTGCACCATGCTAACACTGCTCTAACCGCACCATGCTAGCGCATTTTGGGGTAGGGGTTAGGGTTACTCTCTCTCTTTCTCTCTTTCCTGGGGGGGGCGGGGCTCTGGGCAGATTGGGCTCTTGGAATGTGAGGAGGTGCAGCCCGGAGACGTGGGGAGAAGAGGGCGGGGCAGGGGCAGGAGAGTACAGCAGAGTGCTGTTCCAGGGTTCCACAGGGTATTTGAAGAGTTAATTTGAGTGGGAGGTCAGGCCGGGGGTAACAGATTAAACAAGGCAGAGGGGGTTCGCAGGGTAAATGCTAATGAGCCTGGAAGGTTCTCTGTGTCGTGTCTGTAGAGCAGAATCAGTATCGCTCAGGGTTTAGCTGCTCGCTCTCATTTCACTTCAGTCAATACTGGAAATTAACTTATTTTCATATGATGAACAAGGCACGTAATGTTCTGTTTAAAAAATAAAAATAAAAGTTTTTCTAATTAATGCATAGAAATTCTGTTGTCTTCCTGAATGAACTGAATTGAGACCCCCCAGGTCTGTCTCTGTTCAAGCAGAAAAGCTTGTTGTGAGAGCGATGGTCGTGGTTCTGTGGCAAGTTGAACATTGTATTACCACTCTAGCTGCATAACCCCCCCCCCACCCCCCCCCCACCCCACCACCACCAGCAAATATCACAGTTTAATCAGCATCATCCTTATTATTCAACTGCTGGGATCTGGGAGAAAATGGTGTCCTGCTTTTACCTCAAAGCTCCCAACTCCCTGAATCCCGTGTGATCTCACTGTGCAACTCCAGTCGGATGGGAAATGTAGTTCTTGGCAACTAGAGAATGATGTGTACTGACACATGGATGGAGATGGCGCATATTTAGAGAATGATGTGTACTGACACATGGATGGAGATGGCGCATATTTAGAGAATGATGTGTCCTGACACATGGATGGAGATGGCGCATATTTAGAGAATGATGTGTCCTGACACATGGATGGAGATGGCGCATATTTAGAGAATGATGTGTACTGACACATGGATGGAGATGGCGCATATTTAGAGAATGATGTGTCCTGACACATGGATGGAGATGGCGCATATTTAGAGAATGATGTGTACTGACACATGGATGGAGATGGCGCATATTTAGAGAATGATGTGTACTGACACATGGATGGAGATGGCGCATATTTAGAGAATGATGTGTCCTGACACATGGATGGAGATGGCGCATATTTAGAGAATGATGTGTCCTGACACATGGATGGAGATGGCGCATATTTAGAGAATGATGTGTACTGACACATGGATGGAGATGGCGCATATTTAGAGAATGATGTGTACTGACACATGGATGGAGATGGCGCATATTTAGAGAATGATGTGTCCTGACACATGGATGGAGATGGCGCATATTTAGAGAATGATGTGTCCTGACACATGGATGGAGATGGCGCATATTTTTTCGATGGTAATATATGCTACCAATAATTAAATGATTTGAACTGATCCTAGACCTTTGTTTTGAAGAGCAAAACATTTAGTTTGGTTCAAAAAAGTCATTGATTGACAGCTAATGGTAGCTCCACCCATTTCTGGTGCCATGAAACTGATTTAATTCTCTTCAATCTGCTTCCTAATAATAGACCTAATTTATTTATAATGATATTTCTTTTTTTGTATTTAATATTTCTGATTCATGCTATTCTCTAATAATAATAATAATATAATAATAATAATAATGTGGTGCCTAAGCAGCATGGGGGTTTGGCTGGGGGTGGGGGTTTGGCTGGGGGTGGGGGGTTTGGCTGGGGGTGGGGTTTTGGCTGGGGCTGGGGTCCGGGGCTCTTCTGTTTGTACAGATTTGTTCTTTTGTGAGCAGCGTTTATATTTCAGTGGAGCAGTCCTTGCGCGTGGGACGCCGTTCTTCCTCAGGGCCCCAACTGTCCTGAATGGTGACGTCCGGGGGTCACCTTGGCCTGCCAGTACAGTCTCAACAGTCAGGCCCAATCAGGTTTAAGATTAATCTTAATTAAAGTGGCCAGGGACCCTGATCTCTTTATTTACAGCGTAGCCCTTTTCATATCTCAGTTAACCTGTTTTGCCGCTTTGTAGCTTGGATTGCACTAATCCCACAGATCTCAATTTGCCTTCCTGTAATTATGGTTTGTGGTGAGGGGGGGGGGGGGGGTAAACTAAACCCGTTCTATATTTTTTGTGAAATGGTACGACCCGACATGGCTGTTTTGAAAGTATTTCCTCTCACCCTGGGGCATGATGGGAGATTCATGTCATCTAAGGAATGAAGTGGGGGGTAGGGGTGGGGAGACTGCCCGGGGGGGGGGGGGGGGGGGGGGGGGGCGGGGGGAGGGGTGAGCTGTGATTCTATCACTCCAACTCCAAATTCGTTACACCAGTTTATCTGTTGCAGGCAAAGCAATTACAGTGCGGCTCAATTTTCCAGCCTCTGTCTGTGCTGTAGATCAAAGTTTTGTAAAAGGAGTGAAAAGATAATTTTAGTGATTTCCTGCTTCATTTAGTGACGCGTTGTTAAGTGGCTTATACCTCTTATACCTCATACCTCTAAGGTTTTGATAAGTGTGTGTCCTAGGGTTCAATATCTTTAAAAATCAATGTCTCTGAACACTGTAGCTTCTTCTCCCAAATTAAGGTACAAATACATTTAATAAACCCCCTGGAATGAATGCAAAAATAATATATTGTTTATGTAAATTTTACACGCACACACGCACACGCACGCACGCACGCACGCACGCACGCACGCACGCACGCACGCACGCACACACGCACGCACACACGCACAGATATGAAGAGAGGTAAAGGAGTAGATTGTGACAACAAGATCACTACTCTACTGCATGTAAACACTTTAATATAAGTAAGCTCTATTCTATCAGTAAAAAAATATATAATTCTATTCACATATACATACATTCTGGTTAACATCAGGATATTATGGTACATCAGGATATTGGGGTACACATGGGATATTAGGGTTCATGTAAACACGGTCAAAATCAAACAATATGTCCAAGTATAACATACATCAAATATGTCAGTCCTCATTGCACAGTATACAATATGTTCACAGAAAGTCTATACGGTACGTAACTGTGCACATGCAGGTTTCTGTAGATTTGAACCACGGCTTCACAAAAAACCTGTTGGCTAAACAGTAAATCACAAAAGAGTCCACATAAACATGTAACATAAACATGTGACATAAACTATTTCTTCCGGCCTAATGCAGCTGGGGATAAATCACCTTGTGTGGCAGAGTGACCTCTGACCCCAGCCTGCACCTGTGGTTCTGTCAGGTAGAAGTGCCCCCTGTGTGTGGGCCAGAAAGAGAGAGCAGTGTGGGGGGAAATAACATTAAAATCACCAAGAAGCATCAAACCATTCACAAACTCAGTTCAGGGGCTTCTAACCAATCCGACCGAGTTCTGAGTCCTCTAACCAATCAGACAGAGTTCTGAGTCCTCTAACCAATCAGACAGAGTTCTGAGGCCTCTAACCAATCAGACAGAGTTCTGAGTCCTCTAACCAATCAGACAGAGTTCTGAGTCTTCTAACCAATCAGACAGAGTTCTGAGTCCTCTAACCAATCAGACAGAGTTCTGAGTCCTCTAACCAATCAGACAGAGTTCTGAGTCCTCTAACCAATCAGACAGAGTTCTGAGTCCTCTAACCAATCAGACAGAGTTCTGAGTCCTCTAACCAATCAGACAGAGTTCTGAGTCCTCTAACCAATCAGACAGAGTTCTGAGTCCTCTAACCAATCAGACAGAGTTCTGAGTCCTCTAACCAATCAGACAGAGTTCTGAGTCCTCTAACCAATCAGACAGAGTTCTGAGTCCTCTAACCAATCAGACAGAGTTCTGAGTCCTCTAACCAATCAGACAGAGTTCTGAGTCCTCTAACCAATCAGACAGAGTTCTGAGTCCTCTAACCAATCAGACAGAGTTCTGAGTCCTCTAACCAATCAGACAGAGTTCTGAGTCCTCTAACCAATCAGACAGAGTTCTGAGTCCTCTAACCAATCAGACAGAGTTCTGAGTCCTCTAACCAATCAGACAGAGTTCTGAGTCCTCTAACCAATCAGACAGAGTTCTGAGTCCTCTAACCAATCAGACAGAGTTCTGAGTCCTCTAACCAATCAGACAGAGTTCTGAGTCCTCTAACCAATCAGACAGAGTTCTGAGTCCTCTAACCAATCAGACAGAGTTCTGAGTCTTCTAACCAATCAGACAGAGTTCTGAGTCTTCTAACCAATCAGACAGAGTTCTGAGTCTTCTAACCAATCAGACAGAGTTCTGAGTCTTCTAACCAATCAGACAGAGTTCTGAGTCTTCTAACCAATCAGACAGAGTTCTGAGTCTTCTAACCAATCAGACAGAGTTCTGAGTCCTCTAACCAATCAGACAGAGTTCTGAGTCCTCTAACCAATCAGACAGAGTTCTGAGTCCTCTAACCAATCAGACAGAGTTCTGAGTCCTCTAACCAATCAGACAGAGTTCTGAGTCCTCTAACCAATCAGACAGAGTTCTGAGTCCTCTAACCAATCAGACAGAGTTCTGAGTCTTCTAACCAATCAGACAGAGTTCTGAGTCTTCTAACCAATCAGACAGAGTTCTGAGTCCTCTAACCAATCAGACAGAGTTCTGAGTCCTCTAACCAATCAGACAGAGTTCTGAGTCCTCTAACCAATCAGACAGAGTTCTGAGTCCTCTAACCAATCAGACTGAGTTCTGAGTCCTCTAACCAATCAGACAGAGTTCTGAGTCCTCTAACCAATCAGACAGAGTTATGAGTCCTCTAACCAATCAGACAGAGTTCTGAGTCCTCTAACCAATCAGACAGAGTTCTGAGTCCTCTAACCAATCAGACAGAGTTCTGAGTCCTCTAACCAATCAGACAGAGTTCTGAGTCCTCTAATTGCACTGACCTGAATTCAGTCAACATGTGTCCATACATTTCACTAACAAAATAATTTTTTTCTAAGATTGAAAAAATTATTAAAAGTTTAATTTTTACAGTTCTAAGGCATGTATCCTTACACACAGCAACAGTGTTGTTTTCCATTGTTAAGAGAAATGGCAGCAGAAATTAGATTTCCTCTTTGCTGAACCCTTACATTGACGGACTGTTGACAGTGTTCGATGATACTATTTCCACCTTTTTTTGTTTCAATAAAAACAATAAATACTGAAAATCATAGCTTGGATTCAATCAACAATCAGCATTGACTTTTACATCCAAGCAAATGCAAGTTTTCATTTTGAAAAAAAAAAATGTTTTTGTTAATATGCAGTCTGAGATCAGCAGTAACCTGAAGAAAAGCAGTCTGAGATCAGCAGCTCATGAGAAATGAAGCAGAATTTTATTTATACTTTTGCCAGGTGATTTCTGTTTTTGATCTTTTGAGACTAGTTTCCTTTCAGGCAGGTAAACAGTGAAACTGCAACTTGGGCTCAGTACAGCTTTACCTCTCTGATGATGGAAAGGAGGGAGATAAAAAAGAGGGAAGTTAATTTATAGCGAGCAGTCAGGATACAGCTGTGAAGCCCTTCAGCAGGTAGAGATAAGTCACTCTGTTAGCAATATGACAGCAGGTGTGCTAAACTACACAGTGAAGATGGATCATTCAGCATTTATCACCTCTATGGTAGAAACCACAGAACAGATGTCATATCACTTTCAGGTTAATATTTCAAATTTATATTTGTTTTTTTTTGTACATACAGCAGTACATACATACACTCATGTGTGAGTCCGTGCGTGTCGCTGGTCAGGGAGGGCTATGTCTCATACGTGTGTGAGTGCGAGTGTGTTGTTGGTCAGTGAGGGTAATGTTCTGTGTGTGTGCGTGTGTGTTGTTGGTCTGTGTGTGTGTGCGTGTCGCTGGTCAGGGAGGGCTATGTCTCATACGTGTGTGAGTGCGAGTGTGTTGTTAGTCAGTGAGGGTAATGTTCTGTGTGAGTGCGAGTGTGTTGTTGGTCAGTGAGGGTAATGTTCTGTGTGAGTGCGAGTGTGTTGTTGGTCAGTGAGGGTAATGTTCTGTGTGTGTGCATGTGTGTTGTTGGTCAGTGTGTGTGTGTGCGCGTGTCACTGGTCAGGGAGAGCTATGTCTCGTACGTGTGTGAGTACAGGTGTGTTGTTGGTCAGTGTGTGTGTGTGTGTGTGTGTGTGTGCGTACGTTCGTGCGTGTCTGCGTGCCCTAAGGGGGGCGGGCCCACAGATGCCAGCCGCGCTCATTAGTATGCGCTCTAGTCCGCTGCCATGGTGACCTTTAGTCAAGGCCTGGAGGTACCTGGGTGAACATTACAACAACGTTCCATTAATTATTCATCAGTGCTTCCTGTCCAAAGCCTGGCCTAAAGTTCCTCCTCATATTATTTTTTCTTTTGGGTACACTTTTCAAAAAGAAAATATTTTTATTTTTGCTGGTCCTCATGGCAGATATAGCATATTAGATATCTTCACAAAAATATGCTTTTATTAAAACCCTGGACATGAGTCTGCTGTGTATCTTCAGAGACAGTGGAAGGTGCTGTAATCTGTGTGCTTGTTGGGAGATTAAATGTTAAAATACAAATTTATTCACTTTTCCGGATGCATAATATGTGAAACAGCCACCGTACGCTATCTTACCCCGAGGGGAATATTTTCCTTTATCTAAATTAGGTTAATTATAATCTGAAGCATCACTGATATTTTCATAACCTGAAAAAATTAAAATGATTGTGAGAAGAATCAAATGCTCTGAATTGTTAAAAAGGGATATTTCTGCCATGATCACCTGCTTTTACAATATCCATGATCACCTACTTTTACAATATCCATGATCACCTGCTTTTACAATATCCATGATCACCTGCTTTTACAATATCCATGATCACCTGCTTTTACAATATCCATGATCACCTGCTTTTACAATATCCATGATCACCTGCTTTTACAATATCCATGATCACCTGCTTTTACAAATCCATGATCACCTGCTTTTACAATATCCATGATCACCTGCTTTTACAAATCCATGATCACCTGCTTTTACAATATCCATGATCACCTGCTTTTACAATATAATATAGGTTTCGGGCTTATGAGCGAATCTCTCGGTGTAGCTGGGTGGAGACTTTAACGGTTCACAGCCTGTCCTAATTAAGATGGAGATAAGGGTGAATGCTGTAAAAGCCACACCACGCTGACAGGAAGATGAAATAAGATACCAACCAATTAACAGTCTTTGTGTTGATTATTGATTGATAGCAGTATTGCAGTGATTGTGTTGATTATTGATTGATAGCAGTATTGCAGTTGGAAGGAAATAATATAAAACCACAGTGGGCTGTTGGACAGGGAGGAGACACAGCAATCCTATCAGGCAGTTTCATGTAGAGCGGGCGTGGTTGTGAAATGGCTCCGCCTTCTTTCATGTTGGATCTCCTGATTACACCACCAAACTATATAGAAAACGGATTACACACACTGATTACGGGGGACCCCCCCACCCCCACACCCCCACACCCCTCTTTCAAACAACCATAATGCGTGTTACTTAGTATTTTAAATGCTTACAGCCCATGGAGCACAGCTGTGTTAGCATGTACACAGCACAAGAAACACAGCCATGTTAGCATGTACACAGTACATGGAGCACAGCCATGTTAGCATGTACACAGTACACGGAGCACAGCCATGTTAGCATGCACACAGCACACGGAGCACAGCAATGTTAGCATGTACACAGTACACGACGCACAGCCATGTTAGCATGTACACAGTACATGGAGCACGGCCATGTTAGCATGCACACAGCATGTTCTCATATTTTCAGTGCGCCTTCTCTTTTTCAGAATACTAAAGTACCTTCTTTTTTCCGAGCGGAAAAGCTCACCAGTGTCTCCTTGCATGCTAACCCTGGGGATATGGCAGTTGTCTTCAAGTCCATGACCATAAAAAATCATTATCTCTGTGAAATACAGCAATTTGGGAGATAATCAAGCAGTGACCAGAGGGCAGAACTGCCAATCTGAGGGATTATTCTCTGCCTGCCTGCTTCTGTCTGACCTTCCTTCCAGCCAGCTGTCATCTCACCAGCGCGCGCGAGCGAGCGACCTCAGGCACATTCATTAGAATATCTTCAGCAAAAAGTCATTTGCATAAAATCCTGGCTTTCTTAATTAGTGCTTCATTTTTCCCTCCACTTATTTTGCAGCAAAGTTCACTTTACTCCCCACTTTTTCAAAGCAGATTTGAAGCAAAGTGACTCGCAATTAGTTATGTGGTGATTAGCCAATTATTGGCCCTTTTTGTGATTTAAAAAAGAATGTGGGCAATATATTTATATTGCAATATCAATTTTTTTTTTGTAATTCTAGGTAATAAATAAGCCTATATATTTATTATAGACTGTTGTTACTATGAACAACATCAGCAGTGGTCCAGTAAACGGGCGCCATTATCTTTCTCCCAGTGATCGATCAGTGCCTTAAACCTTTTCATGTGCGCATTGGATTGGAGATGATAACACTTTCTAACAAACATCTTGAATGAAACGAAGAGCTGCACTTAACTTTTTAGTGTTCCTCATCCTTCTCTAGGCAAGGAAATTTCAACATTAGTGGCTAAATTAGGTCTGCATGCGATAATCCAGGACATTTTGTGTTTGAAAAAAACATTCAATGAATACACCAAAGCCACCAATAATTCACTTATTCCAATAGTTTTTCATTCATAGTTTCTCTGACCTACAGGTATCTATGACCCTATGATGCCACTCCAATCTCTCTCAAGTATTTTGACCTTAACCAGGCCGACTATGATTTTATTATTACTTTTTTGTGGGGGGAAGGGAGGTTATTGGCTCACCACGAGCGCAAGCTGGGCCCTATAGAGTGGCTCAGTCAGTAAAGGCTCTCACTATGAGTGCAGGCTGGGCCCTATAGAGTGGCTCAGTCAGTAAAGGCTCTCACTATGAGTGCAGGCTGGGCCCTATAGAGTGGCTCAGTCCGTAAAGGCTCTCACTATGAGCTCAGGCTGGGCCCTATAGAGTGGCTCAGTCCGTAAAGGCTCTCACCACGAGGGCAGGCTGGGCCCTATAGAGTGTCTCAGTCAGTAAAGGCTCTCACTATGAGTGCAGGCTGGGCCCTATAGAGTGGCTCAGTCAGTAAAGGCTCTCACTATGAGTGCAGGCTGGGCCCTATAGAGTGGCTCAGTCAGTAAAGGCTCTCACTATGAGCTCAGGCTGGGCCCTATAGAGTGGCTCAGTCAGTAAAGGCTCTCACTATGAGTGCAGGCTGGGCCCTATAGAGTGGCTCAGTCAGTAAAGGCTCTCACTATGAGTGCAGGCTGGGCCCTATAGAGTGGTTCAGTCAGTAAAGGCTCTCACTATGAGTGCAGGCTGGGCCCTATAGAGCAGCTCAGTCAGTAAAGGCTCTCACTATGAGTGCAGGCTGGGCCCTATAGAGTGGCTCAGTCAGTAAAGGCTCTCACTATGAGCTCAGGCTGGGCCCTATAGAGTGGCTCAGTCCGTAAAGGCTCTCACCACGAGGGCAGGCTGGGCCCTATAGAGTGGCTCAGTCCGTAAAGGCTCTCACTATGAGCTCAGGCTGGGCCCTATAGAGTGGCTCAGTCCGTAAAGGCTCTCACCACGAGGGCAGGCTGGGCCCTATAGAGTGTCTCAGTCAGTAAAGGCTCTCACTATGAGTGCAGGCTGGGCCCTATAGAGTGGCTCAGTCAGTAAAGGCTCTCACTATGAGTGCAGGCTGGGCCCTATAGAGTGGCTCAGTCAGTAAAGGCTCTCACTATGAGTGCAGGCTGGGCTTTATAGAGTGGTTCAGTCAGTAAAGGCTCTCACTATGAGTGCAGGCTGGGCCCTATAGAGTGGCTCAGTCAGTAAAGGCATTGCATGAATGCAGTGCTGGAGTGCTTTCATGTATTGATTGCTACAATCTGTTTTTCTCTTCACTAAAACAGTTTTTGCAGGATAGCTTTGGTAATACTGAACTAAATTATACTTATACATGACAAAACACTTGCCTTTAAATGTCTCAATACATTTAAAGTTGCAAATATTCATGTAAATTTAAATGTTTCTGCAAAATCAGCAACACATGTTAACTAAATCCAGGCAACTGTCTTGGTTATTGTTTGCAATTTGGTTGTAAATCAGCACTATCGGAAGTACGAGACGGGTGCAAAAAATGTCTGCCAATGGATGCTGTCGCCTTCCTCCTGGCTTTTCGCCCGCAAGAATTTAATTCCTGTCTCCAGGTTATCGTAGCATTCTCTGATTTTCATATTCCACAAGGCTAATGTACTGTATTTCACTGTTTAGCCAGCTAGCTGGCTTCCTTGATAAGTGAATGATTAAACCTCTACTCAAATGAGAAATGTAAACATATAAAAGCAATATTCATGGTGATATTAAGTTGAAATATAAATCTAATCACATTTTTTTTGCCCTGAGGTAAACATACAGTAATCTGTAATGGAGGAGGTTAATAATTATTATCATTACTACAGCTGTTCTTAGACGCTGTGATCAAATGTATTTTACTGATGTATGAAACGATCTCTCAAACAGCTGGCATTGTCTATGCATGCAGTATACTCATATTTATACAGTATGGATACTATATGCATGCAGTATACTCATATTTATTCAGTATAGATACTATATGCATGCAGTATACTCATATTTATTCAGTATGGATACTATATGCATGCAGTATACTCATATTTATACAGTATGGATACTATATGCATGCAGTATACTCATATTTATTCAGTATAGATACTATATGCATGCAGTATACTCATATTTATTCAGTATGGATACTATATGCATGCAGTATACTCATATTTATACAGTATGGATACTATATGCATGCAGTATACTCATATTTATTCAGTATGGATACTATATGCATGCAGTATACTCATATACGGGGGGGCGGTGCAGGTGATCTGTTACCATGTCCATGACCATCTGGTAGCCAAGCTTTGGGCACTTCCTTTTGCAACCTGGGATTGTGGAAACAGCCCTGCTCTCTACGGCCTGTATGTCTGTATGTAGCCATTACAACTAAATGTTATTACAACATTTTTTCCCAACAAAATCACAGAAATAAAACTTTTCCGCAAATGACTAAATAAGCTGTATTAAAATCGGCCTGTCCAATTACATCAGGCAGTGGAGGTGTACATATCGTCAGGGGGGTGGGACGTTTATTGCGATTTTGGTGCTAATCCTCTCCACTGGTCCCTGGGATTGATTTCAGCCATGGCACGGGGTTAGCTTTGATCTACGTGGCTTTACCGCCATCGTATCAGGCTGGCTGCAAGCATGTGCTGCGCTGTTCTGGAGGTTTCTATAATGCATTTGTCAGAGATGAGTGTATCGCACAGATGCACACGCATACTCACTAAACACACAAACTTGCACATCCACACCCTGGTACCTTTTAATGTAGCTGGCATTAACAAGGCCTGTCCGTATCATCACAATGTATTTGGGCCTCTCTTGGGAGTTAGCAGTTAATGACCCCAAGTGCTCCAAAAATAATTTTCACACCATTTATACAGAAGCTGGGTTTTTTAAATTGTATTTTTTTTGTTAGTGTAAAGAGTACAAATCTTCAACTTCCTGAACTTAAAGAATTCACCTCCAGTAAAAAAAACTAAAAGAACGTGATGGAAAAACTGCTGGATGTTTCGTCCGATTTACCAGAATGCACTTCTCGAAGAGGATTGTTCTAGAACCAAGCAAACAACTTATACAGGCAGAACATTGAGTATAATTGTTCAGTCTCACAGGAAATTGTCCTGTATTCATGCAATATTTCTCCTTTTATTTGTCGTACCTTTATTTGACTTCACAAATACAGTTTGGCGAGCTACCCTTTGTGCTCACAGAAAACATGCATACACAGGATTAAACTTTGAGAATAATGTAATAAAAAACATGGTTTCTCTAACCGTAATTTAACTTCAGTTTCTCCATGCATTGATATATGCCCCTCAAAAAGAAATGGAAGTACAGTGAGGATAACAGCTGTTCTTTGACAGACCTAATAATTCCTCTCTTATATTTTCCTCTCGTCTAAAAAAATCAAAAAGATTTCCTCCATAACATCTTGAGAAATGTGAGGGTGCCTGTGTGCACACCTTAGGGTCTATAACACTGAGGAAATTCAATCTCGTTTGATCTCTGTTCTCCAGCTCGGCTGGGACGGGATGACAATGTGCAATCACGGTGTTCAGGAGTTCAAGGTGCTGCAGACAATGACAGGGCCAGAGGTTCCTCTGTACATTGTGGCTTCCACCATCCGCCACAATGGCGCCACTTCAAGTGTGACAATCTGATAAGGGCTGAGCTCCCCCTGTCATATTGAATTTGAATTGAATCTGGCATGCCTGTTACAAGGTATGTCCTATTCTTTAGGGGGATGATGGGAATTTTTTTTGAAGGTTTAATTTTCTTTTTCTTATTTATGAATGTGGTTGGTTGACACAGTGGCTGTGGTGTGGATCAGTGAGCAGTTGGGTTTCTGTATTCAGTCTACCTGCTGTGCACTTTGTGGCTGACTTTGAGGACTATTCACGGGTCCACTTTTTAGTGCTTGTTTAGTTACAGATGCTGTGGATCAGAAGCCTGTCTCTGTACATGGGGTCACAACAGAGCAACACTGTGATTAGTACACTGTGATTACAACACTGTGATTCTGACACTGTGATTACAAGGCTCTGATTAGTGTACTGTAAAAAAAAAAATTGAGAATTAATTTCAAGAAAAAAATTTTTTATTAAATTTTTGAGTTTTGCGCTTAACTTAAGATTTTTAGGTTTTGAGGTAAATGTTATGCCAACATTCATTAAACTCAATTTAATCTTTTCTAACAATGAAATTGAAGTTTTCTGACCAAAACAACTAATGAATGTTAGTTGTCATAACTTCATTCTGAAATTTAAGTCACGTATTCAAATAAGTATTAGATTAAAATGCATGTAATCATGTTTGCAGTAGTTAGAATGCATGCATGTATTTGTGTTTGCAGTGCTGCTAGAATGCCTGCATGTATTTGTGTTTGCAGTGCTGCTAGAATGCCTGCATGTAATCATGTTTGCAGTAGTTAGAATGCATGCATGTATTTGTGTTTGCAGTAGTTAGAATGCCTGCATGTATTTGTGTTTGCAGTACTGTTAGAATGCATGCATGTATATTTATGGTTGTATGTGTGTGGTATGGTGTATTGGGAGTGAATGTATGGGGGATGCAGTGTCTTCAGGAAAGAATTTGGGGTGACCCCAGACTTAAGGGGTGTAATTGACAAAATTCTGCCAAAAGGCTTGTTACAGAATGGGACGATGCCTGATCCAAAATAATCACGTTACGTAACGGTGCCAGCTGTGATCTCTCTCCGAGCCATACCCCCAACCCCACACCGCAAACAGACCTGGGCACGCCCTTTCTCTCCACCCAGATCTGGAGAAATATTGCTTCCTTTCCTGGTCTTTCTTCCTTTCTTTCTCTTTTTCTCTCTTGCCCCAGTGCGGTTGAAGAACGACAGTAACAAAGAGACTTCTGTTCCAAATGTTGGTCTCCCTTGGTTTTTACAACAAAGTGCATGTGAAACAAAGTGCATGTGAAACAAAGTGAATTTGAGTTGATGGGAGGAGATCAATCACACTTCTATGTCGTCTGTTTGCCACTTTGCATTTTATTTTACAAGAGCATCAATGTACTCACCAGGCGCTTTGAAAATGTTGCCAATTTCCTCCATCTGAAAATCCCCCTTTTATCCGTGATCCTAGACTGTCCCTGACTGTCCACCATCTAACTAGGATTTGGATATTGTAACACACACATTTACAATTGCATCCTGACTTATCTTTTGCTTTAATGGTGGTTTTCTAGCCCTATTCAATGCATCTTCTGTAAGTCGCTGTGGCTGAAAACATCTGTCAAATGTCAAAATTATGAAAAGTAGTTTATCGAACTTCAAGCCCATAGATTAGAGGGTGGAGTCACATAATTCTGGGATATAATTTCTGAGAGAATTCTGGGATATAATTTCTGGGTATGTGGGAGCTGGTGCTTAAATACAGGACACACCCAGCACAGAGCTAAAGACCCAGGTTCAGTCTAACTGCTGCTCCTGAGCTCAGTCTAACCACTGCCCCTGAGCTCAGTCTAACCGCTGCCCTTGAGCTCAGTCTAACCGCTGCCCCTGAGCTCAGTCTAACCGCTGCCCCTGAGCTCAGTCCATGCGCTGCTCCTGAGCTCAGTCTAACCGCTGCCCCTGAGCTCAGTCTAACCGCTGCCCTTGAGCTCAGTCTAACCGCTGCCCCTGAGCTCAGTCTAACCGCTGCCCCTGAGCTCAGTCCATGCGCTGCTCCTGAGTTCAGTCTAACCACTGCTCCTGAGCTCAGTCCAAGCGCTGCTCCTGAGCTCAGTCTAACCGCTGCCCCTGAGCTCAGTCTAACCACTGCTCCTGAGCTCAGTCCAAGCGCTGCTCCTGAGCTCAGTCTAACCGCTGCCCCTGAGCTCAGTCCATGCGCTGCTCCTGAGTTCAGTCTAACCACTGCTCCTGAGCTCAGTCCAAGCGCTGCTCCTGAGCTCAGTCCAAGCGCTGCTCCTGAGTTCAGTCTAACCACTGCTCCTGAGCTCAGTCCAAGCGCTGCCCCTGAGCTCAGTCTAACCACTGCTCCTGAGCTCAGTCCAAGCGCTGCCCCTGAGCTCAGTCTAACCGCTGCTCCTGAGCTCAGTCTAACCGCTGCCCCTGAGCTCAGTCCATGCGCTGCTCCTGAGTTCAGTCTAACCACTGCTCCTGAGCTCAGTCCAAGCGCTGCTCCTGAGTTCAGTCCAAGCGCTGCTCCTGAGCTCAGTCTAACCGCTGCTCCTGAGCTCAGTCTAACCGCTGCCCCTGAGCTCAGTCTAACCGCTGCTCCTGAGCTCCGTCTAACCGCTGCCCCTGAGCTGAGTTCTGAATGAACGTCTCTTTCCTTACAGTTCTTATACAATACTGGCTGCTCTGGGTCCTTTTAATCACAGTTACCCCCACAATGTTCCAGTACTGTTGTGTGAATGCTTTTTGAGAAACTTAAAAAAATATATATATATCTTAAAGGAAAATGAAAGTCAGGGAACACATTGTGGTTAGATTGAAACTGGGCCAAAGGACTATTCTAGCATTTAAACACACAGATGGCCTTGATTGAATTTACCCCTGTGAGAGGTCAGTTCCTGGGTCTGGAGCCGTTATCACACTGATCTCAGATCAGTTTCCTGTTTGTGCTCTGGTTAATGCATTCTGACCTGTACATCTGTTCTACTGATTTTTATCTCACCTTGTTCCTCTGCTCTTTTAGTCTCCTTTTCAAACAACTATGAATTTCACTGCATGACAAATTTAAGCAAATGCTCACCATTTTACTGCAAGCCTATATTGTGCAGGTCATATTCAGTCACAGTTGCTGACTGAATATTGCTCCATGTGAAACAAATTAATTATGTCCACTCTTATATGAAGTAAGGGAGGTGTAATATTTGCATACAACCTCTCTCGATATACTGATGTCATCATAAGATATTTGTCAATATGTAAGACAGCTTCCACAGAGTGTGATTAACTGAACTTTAATGCCACTGTCAGCTGTGTTGAACACATGACAACTGTCCAATCCTAGCACTCCATGGGGTTACCTACAGAATCTTTATCCAATCAGAAAATTTCCTGAGGTAATTTAAAGAATCTCTGCCCAGTTACAGTACCTGGGGATGATGTAGAAACCGCACCTCCATCCGCCTCACCTCCCCTGACCCTGCCCTGACCCCACCCTGACCCTGCCCTGATATAGATGTTGTGTGGGGGTTGACTGCTGGCTGCACAAAAAATTTCACTGTGAAATAATCTCACAGATGCGTCATTATATCTACTGGGGTCACCTGAAGCGTTTGGGGTTTTTATCAGCAGAACATGTCAGGTTTTTAAAGGTCTTGTTTGCATGAGGTGTGGGGAGGTTTGGCATAGAGAAGAGTCACATGACCCAATACCTGAGCATGCCCAGTGAGTCTTTACATCGGGGATGTTTTAATGTGGAAAATGCTGTCTGTGAGCGTTAAAGGAAGACCTTGAAGGGTGAGACCCTAAACAGGGGATGCGGTTGCTTTTATTTTTCACTCATTAATTCTGTCTGGGTGATGAATAAAAATGTAGTTTCAATTACCCAACCACATGCTGGCATCTTTATGTATGTTTTAGTTTTTTTGTTTTTTCCTCGCTCATATTGCTCGGCCCGAATGTGTCAAAAAATGAAAGTATTCATTTCAGAGGATGAGTGTGTTTCTCATGTCTGGCTGCTGGCGATGACATCATTCAGCTCAAAGCACGCTGATGCTTCACCCAGCACAGTGCTGACCAGTCCCTCTCCACCATGAGCTACACTTTGACTGGGGGGGTGTTATTGGCACTGGGGAGGCAGAAAGGACCCCCCCCCCTCCCAATCATAAGAGGAGCATGCTTCTTTGGACAAATAGCTGGCACTCAGTGTTATTCAGGGGCCTGAGGGAAATTCCACATGATTAACATTCTGTGCTTCACCCAAAGCCTCCATTTTACTGGGACCTGAAACGGCCTTGTAGCAGAGCCCAACAACTGCCCAACAACTGCCCAACTACTGCCCAACTACTGCCCAACTACTAGCTAAAAACTGCCCAACAACTTCCCAACTACTGCCCAACAACTGCCCAACAACTGCCCACAAACTGCCCAACAACTGCCCAACAACTGGCCCAACAACTGCCTAACAACTGCCCAACTACTGCCTGACTGTCTGTCTGTCTGTCTGTCTGACTGACTGAATGATTGATATATTGATTCATGGACTGATTGACTGATTGACTGAATGACTGATTGACTGGATGACTGACTGGATGATTGATATATTGATTGATGGACTGATTGACTGATTGACTGATTGACTGGATGACTGACTGGATGGCTGTCTGGCTAAAGCCAAGCTCACACCACACAACTTTTAAATCTTTACAAAAACAGCTCACATCTAACGACTGTCAAATGACAGTCTTAAAAAAATCACTGCGCGATACTGCACACATTAGGCGATTTAGGAAGACAGAGAATTACACGGGGGTCGCACATCACATGATTTCTACACGACTTATACAAAACTGAATCAAGAGGTCGAATTTTCACACACAGTTGCCAAGGCTGCGGAAGTATGAATAATTTCAAACCATTTTTCGTTGCGTTTGTTGTGTGCTCCTTCATCTCTCCACACATCCCTCTCTCCACACATCCCTCTCTCCCCACATCTTTCTCTCCACATGGTCCTCTCTCCACACGTCCCTCTCTCCACACGTCCCTCCCTCCACACATCTCTTACTCCACACATCCCTTACTCCACACATCCCTCTCTCCACACGTCCCTCTCTCCACATCTCCCTCTCTCCACACATCCCTCTCTCCACACATCCCTCACTCCACACATCCCTCTCTCCACACATCCCTTTCTCCGCACATCACTCTCTCCACACATCCCTTACTCCACACATCCCTCTCTCCACACATCCTTTACTCCACCCATCCCTCACTCCACACATCCCTCTCCACACATCTCTTTCTCCACACATCACTCTCTCTACACATCCCTTACTACAAACATGTCTCTCTCCACACATCCTTTACTTCACACATTCCTCTCTCCACACATCCCTCTTTTCACACATTCCACTCTCCACTCATTCTCTCCACACATCCATCTCTCCACACATCCTTTACTCCACACATTCCTTACTCCACACATCCCTTTTTCCACACATCCTTCTTTCCACACATCCCTCTTTCCACACATCCCTTACTCCACACATCTCTCTCCACACATCCCTCTCTCCACACATTCTCGCCAAACGTCCCTCTCTCCGCACGTCTCTCTCTCCACACATCCCTTACTTCACACATCTCTCTCCACACATCCCTCTCTCCACAAATTCTCGCCAAACGTCCCTCTCTCCACATGTCCCTCTCTCCACACATCCCTCTCTCCACATGTCCCTCTCTCCACACGTCTCTCTCTCCACACGACACGGCTGGAAACTGTCACTCGTCCTCATGCCCTCTCTCTCCCGCTCTCTCTCTCTCTTTTTTTATGATGCTGTATCATTCAGAACATTGGTTTTGTCATTATTATTATTATTATTATTATTATTATTATTATCAGTAAGGGCCAAGAGGGTACGTCAGCTTCCCCTGCCAAAGTTTTTCCAGAAGAGTCAAATACAAATCAAACAAGTTTTTTATGAAGGGGACATGTTATTGGGCTGGCTGATAGATTAGAAGGATCTAACCGAGCTGAAGCGAGTCCATGTAAATGTGGAAGAAGAGGCCGCGGCTCGTCTGAGGTGGTGGCTGCTCCTAAACACAGCTATATTTCGCAGATAACAGGATTAGCCAGGATGTGGATAATAAGTTAGCGAATCTCCCCCTCGGGCCGTTTCCTAACACTGTGAGAGCGCTAATCCTGGGTAGCTTTGATGTGTCCCGGCCTCCATCAGGTGCGGATAGGGTTGCCTTGCCCTGGGCCGTCCTCACACACACACATCTCTGCCCCATCCTCACACACACACATCTCACTGTGCTCATTAGTTTTGCCTATTTATTAAGTTGGCCCCTTGTGATGGAAATAGTCCAACGTTCCTCTTGTTGCATTTTTTATTTATTTATACTTTATGTTTATATCTATATATATAACTTTATTTAAATATATTTATATATTATATAATATACATTTTTTAATTCCTCCCCAGTAAAAATCATGAGCCTTCCATTAGATTTGTGTGTGTGGGTTTGTGTGTGTGTCTATGTATGTATGTACGTACATGTGAATGTGCGTGTGTGTGTACGTGTGAATGTGTGTGTGTTTGTGTGTTTACGTGTGTGTGTGTATGTGTGAATGTGCCTGTGTTTGTGTTTGTGTGTGTACGTGTGTATGTACGTGTGAATGTGCGTGTGTGTGTACGTGTGAATGTGCGTGTGTGTGTGTACGTGTGAATGTGCGTGTGTGTATGTATCTGTGAATGTGTGTGTGTTTGTGTGTGTGTATGTACGTGTGAATGTGCGTGTGTGTGTGTATGTGTGAATGTGTGTGTGTTTGTGTGTGTACGTGTGTATGTATGTGTGAATGCGCGTGCGTCTGTGTGTGTGTGTGTGTGTGTATGTGTGAATGTGCGTGTGTGTGTGTGTGTGTGTGTGTACATGTGAGTGTGAGTGTGTGTGTGTGTTGGCCCTTCTGCTGGTCTTGCTGTAAAACGGAGCAGCTAAATGATAAGCGGTTTGCAGCCCGTTTCTTCCCTACCGGTGTTAGGATTGGTACAGTCCTACAGTAATTCTCCTCCCTACCGGTGTTAGGATTGGTACAGTCCTACAGTAAGTCTCCTCCCTACCGGTGTTAGGATTGGTACAGTCCTACAGTAAGTCTCCTCCCTACCGGTGTTAGGATTGGTACAGTCCTACAGTAAGTCTCCTCCCTACCGGTGTTAAGATTGGTACAGTCCTACAGTAAGTCTCTCTCTATCGGTGTTAGGATTGGTACAGTCCTACAGTAAGTCTCTCTCTACCGGTGTTAGGATTGGTACAGTCCTACAGTATTTCTGTCCCCGACCGGTGTTAGGATTGGTACAGTCCTACAGTAAGTCTCTACCTTACCGGTGTTAGGATTGGTAGAGTCCTACAGTATTTCTGTTCCCTACCGGTGTTAGGATTGGTACAGTCCTACAGTAAGTCTCTTCCCTACCTGTGTTAGCATTGGTACAGTCCTACAGTAAGTCTCTCTCTAACGGTGTTAGGATTGGTACAGTCCTACAGTAAGTCTCTACCTTACCGGTGTTAGGATTAGTAGAGTCCTACAGTAAGTTTCTCTCTTACCGGTGTTAGGATTGGTACAGTCCTACAGTAAGTCTCTCTCTATCGGTGTTAGGATTGGTACAGTCCTACAGTAAGTTTCTCTCTAACGGTGTTAGGATTGGTACAGTCCTACAGTAAGTTTCTCTCTTACCTGTGTTAGGATTGGTACAGTCCTACAGTAAGTCTCTATCTTACCGGTGTTAGGATTGGTAGAGTCCTACAGTATTTCTGTTCCCAATCGGTGTTAGGATTGGTACAGTCCTACAGTAAGTTTCTCTCTTACCTGTGTTAGGATTGGTACAGTCCTACAGTAAGTCTCTACCTTACCGGTGTTAGGATTGGTAGAGTCCTACAGTATTTCTGTTCCCTATCGGTGTTAGGATTGGTACAGTCCTACAGTATTTCTGTTCCCTATCGGTGTTAGGATTGGTACAGTCCTACAGTAAGTCTCTACCTTACCGGTGTTAGGATTGGTAGAGTCCTACAGTATTTCTGTTCCCTATCGGTGTTAGGATTGGTACAGTCCTACAGTATTTCTGTTCCCTATCGGTGTTAGGATTGGTACAGTCCTACAGTAAGTCTCTACCTTACCGGTGTTAGGATTAGTAGAGTCCTACAGTATTTCTGTTCCCTACCGGTGTTAGGATTGGTACAGTCCTACAGTAAGTCTCTCTCTTATCGGTGTTAGGATTGGTACAGTCCTACAGTAAGTCTCTCTCTAACGGTGTTAGGATTGGTACAGTCCTACAGTAAGTCTCTCTCTTATCGGTGTTAGGATTGGTACAGTCCTACAGTAAGTTTCTCTCTTACCGGTGTTAGGATTGGTACAGTCCTACAGTAAGTCTCTACCTTACCTGAGTTAGGATTGGTACAGTCCTACAGTAAATCTCTTCCCTACTTGTGTTAGGATTGGTACAGTCCTACAGTAAATCTCTTCCCTATCTGTGTTAGGATTGGTACAGTCCTAAAGTAAGTCTCCTCCCTACTTGTGTTAGAATTGGTATGAGCCTATCTGGAGCTGTTCATCCCCGCCCTCTTCCCAGACCCCCATGTGCCCTTGTCCGTAGCTTCAGGTTTCGCAGGTTAGTTGAATACAGTATCTGGGGCAGATCGGGGGGCGCTGACTGCACCCCTCATTATTTCCCCAGGAGGTGACCGCTGTCCACCAATCGGACTTTCTGCACAGCATGATGGGATACGCACCTCTCATGCTGTGCGCATGCTCCAGCCGTCGCCGCGGCGACTGACAGGCGCAGCTCATTCTTGTGCTTATTATAATTAAAAATATCAGAATAATTAAAGCCTTCAGCTTGACAAGCAGAGCCATAACTTTGCCTTCAGACATTCCTCTCTAATTAGTTAATTAATCCTAACGCAAATTATAAGCAATAATTAGTCAGTCAAGCTTAACGTGAAGTCTGGCGACTTGAGCTGAAAGGATTTTTTCTCCTCATTGATTTGCATCTTTTTTATGGTCTTGTGCTTCTGTTGTGAACGTGTGTTTTTCATCTCTCTCCAGCCTTATCAGATGAAGCCAGTACAGCAAACTCAATCTGCATCTCAGTATAATTCACCTGAGCAAGATGACGAATATGGAAACTTGCCATTTTGTAGGCCTTGGTAATTAATTTTAGCCATGTTAATGTAATTAGCCAGAAGCTTTTGCTATAGCTCTCATGAACACCGTTTCCAAGACTAACACACATTCAACAAAGCTGGCGCCAATTTCATGTCAGATTTAAAATATTAGCAAACAAACTCACTGCATGTACTAACAGCCATTAAGAAATTATTTTGCATATTCAATAAAGAGAAAATTCACAGTGCATGTCTCTTCTGTGACTGGCTGCTGTGCTAAAACCCTAACCCCCTAACCCCCTAACCCCCTAAACCTATCATCAACCAATTTATTTTATTAAGGGCAGTGTTCTGTACTTTCTACTTATATAGAACCATTTTACCAACAATCAAAACGACAAAAGTACATATGTTACTATATGCACATACCTGTGCTACTGTGCTGTTATGGAAGAGTAATGTTACTATATGCACATACCTGTGCTACTGTGCTGTTATAGAAGAGTAATGTTACTATATGCACATACCTGTGCTACTGTGCTGTTATGGAAGAGTAATGTTACTATATGCACATACCTGTGCTACTGTGCTGTTATGGAAGAGTAATGTTACTATATGCACATACCTGTGCTACTGTGCTGTTATGGAAGAGTAATGTTACTATATGCACATACCTGTGCTACTGTGCTGTTATGGAAGAGTAATGTTACTATATGCACATACCTGTGCTACTGTGCTGTTATAGAAGAGTAATGTTACTATATGCACATACCTGTGCTACTGTGCTGTTATGGAAGAGTAATGTTACTATATGCACATACCTGTGCTACTGTGCTGTTATAGAAGAGTAATGTTACTATATGCACATACCTGTGCTACTGTGCTGTTATGGAAGAGTAATGTTACTATATGCACATACCTGTGCTACTGTGCTGTTATAGAAGAGTAATGTTATTATATGCACATACCTGTGCTACTGTGCTGTTATAGAAGAGTAATGTTACTATATGCACATACCTGTGCAACTGTGCTGTTATAGAAGAGTAATGTTACTATATGCACATACCTGTGCTACTGTGCTGTTATGGAAGAGTAATGTTACTATATGCACATACCTGTGCGACTGTGCTGTTATGGAAGAGTAATGGTACAGTACATATCCTCTGACCCCTGTAGGATAAAGTCTTTGTAAAACTTTAATGTTGATGTACTTGTTTAGGGGGTTGTTAGCCGACATTTAGATGGTAAATGAGACATTTTAGGGGTTTGTGTTTGTTGCTTTATCCCTGGTGAGTCGGCTTAAGGCCTGTCTCGTTTCACAGTGTCGTTTCCTTCTGCTTTGAGTGACATGCCTTCGCACAGAGGAAATCAGAAAGTGATACCCATCACTTATCACAATTCAGCCTTTGTTTCTCTCTTCCGCCCAAGGCCTTCTTCCTGTCAGGGAAATTGGTTTAAAAAAAATAAAAAAAACCCAGAGATTTAAAATCTGACAATTGTTCATTTACTGCCACAACATTTTTGTCTGTGTTTTTTCCTTTAAAAAACATGTCATCATCCAACTTATTTTTTTAGTTGCCACAGTGCCATTTATTGGCTTAGATTTATTCAGTAGGGATCATTATGACCAGAAGGTGGCCATGCTGTGTATGTAGCCTTACCACATGGTTGATATTATGTAGCAGGACATTACCTACATTGTGATGTCATAATGTCACTGTCTGCTGCCTGACCTGGCAACCCTTCAGGACGGGGGAGAGTGGGATTTGGGATGGGGGTAAGCAGCTCTCTGGTGATAAATGGGATTTTGTGACGGTGCATGTTTTTTTATAGTACATGCTGTAATTTATACATGCTAAAAGGGCTGTACAAAACAATAGATATGTGAATATGTTCTACTGTATCAAACAATAGATATGTGAATATGTTCTACTGTATCAAACAATAGATATGTGAATATGTTCTACTGTATCAAACAATAGATATGTGAATATGTTCTACTGTATTCTGAAGTGATCAGAGCTGCTGATTAATGGACATCCAAGATCACCTTGTAACCTTGAGCCAGAGAAAATCTTCTAAGGGAGACATGGTGTTCTCCTGAAGGCTGGAGCGTGTTTGTGAGAGTGTTTCTGGGCAGCGAGAGTGATGAAGGTGAACTTGTTTAATTGATCTTTGACCGCTCTGTTCAAACCGAAAAAGGAACGCAATGCCAGCAACCTCAATCAGGGGAAACACACACAGAGTAATGAGAATATACTGGAACATCCTATCACTGCACGGCCATTTTGTGTCTGTTTGGTGAATGAAAGTGATGATTTAGCTCTGTTTTGTGAGCACAGAGGCAGGGCTGGAGCCAGAAAGAGAAACCTGGGGAGGATTTAGCAGATATGCAAACTTCATTTTGCAGGAAATTGTGCGGAAATGCAGAGGCCTGGAACGGACCTTACAGAGCCAAGAAATGTGACTCAATTATTATTATTATTATTATTATTATTATTATTATTATTATTATTATTAATTATAATTATAATTCTAATTATTACTAGTAGTCATACTAGTACTAGTAGTAGCAGTAATATTTTAAGTGTATGTACTTACATAGATTTAATTGCACATCATATTTATATTAAGTCATATAAATGTTTTTTGAATAAAGACGGTTAATATAGTAACTAATCCCATAGTAAGTGTTTGGCTGGATATAATGAACATTGGGCTGTTTTTCTGGGTAAATACTTTTGCAGTATTTATTTTGGCAAACCACTTGCAAATCTAGTTAATAAAAGTGCTAAATTCTTAATAAACAATACACAAAAACAATAAACAAAAAAAATATTTATTAATGTCCAACCACAAGTCAAATAAATAAATAATCAAAAGTTTATGTTATTTCTTTATTTAGTCTTTTTTTGCTTTTCATTGTTCTGTCAGCTTCTGATCCTGACCTGGGGGGGGGGGGGGTGTGAGGAGAGCCATGTGCCCTCCAGGCACAACCAGCCCCCCCCCCTCGTCTGGCAATACTTTTTTTGTGGTGCTGTTTTTTTGGGGGGATGCAGGTTATTCCCTCTTCCTGTCCCCAGTCCTGTGGCATTTTTGTATCTAAGGGAGAAATGCATTTGTTTTGTTTATGTTAAGTGACACCTACGAGCACCGCAGGCTGGATGTGATTGTGAACACTGTCAGAAGCCATTTGGGGGACGAGCGAAAGGGGGCTTGTTCGTATCGGGGTTGGCGCTCAGACGGGTTTCGTGGACGTGGCAGGCTGGCTGGTGGGTAGACACCAGTGCAGATGGGAACCTCACATTCCATCCGCATCACGGCGGCTCGACCACCAGTCACATCACATCACATCACATCCAGCCTTTCACCAGGAATACCCGTCTGTCTGATGTCTGCCGCTTACAGCGATCTTCAGCAGCATCTTCAAACATATACATTAGGATGGATTCAAACATATTCATTAGGGTGGATTCAAACATATTCATTAGGGTGGATTCAAACATATACATTAGGGTTGATTCAAACATATACATTAGGGTTGATTCAAACATATACATTAGGGTTGATTCAAGCATATTCATTAGGGTGGATTCAAACATATACATTCGGGTGAATTCAAACATATATATATTAGGGTGGATTCAAACATATACTTTAGGGTGGATTCAAACACATACATTAGGGTTGATTCAAACATATACATTAGGGTTGATTCAAGCATATTCATTAGGGTGGATTCAAACATATACCTTAGGGTGGATTCAAACATATACATTAGGGTGGATTCAAACATATACATTAGGGTTGATTCAAACATATACATTAGGGTGGATTATTTTAGCGGCGTGACGGTAATGACACCTATTGAAGCTGGTCATACGACTCCCAAAAGTGCACTACGCTCAGATATGCTCTGCCTTTCTGCCCTAAGTGTACTACGCTCAGACCTGCCTTTCTGCCCTAAGTGCACTACGCTCAGACCTGCCTTTCTGCCCTAAGTGCACTACACTCAGACCTGCCATTCTGCCCTAAGTGCACTACGCTCAGACCTGCCTTTCGGCCCTAAGTGCACTATGCTCAGACCTGCCTTTCTGCCCTAAGTGTACTACACTCAGATCTGCTCTTCCTCTCTGCCCTAAGTGCACTACGCTCAGACCTGCCTTTCTGCCCTAAGTGCACTACGCTCAGACCTGCCTTTCTGCTCTAAGTGCGCTGCGCTCAGATCTTCTCTGCCTTTCTGCCCTAAGTGCACTATGCTCAGATCTGCTCTGCCTTTCTGCCCTAAGTGCACTACGCTCAGACCTGCCTTTCTGCCCTAAGTGCACTACGCTCAGACCTGCCTTTCTGCTTTAAGTGCGCTGCGCTCAGATCTGCTCTGCCTTTCTGCCCTAAGTGCACTACGCTCAGACCTGCCTTTCTGCCCTAAGTGCACTATGCTCAGATCTGCTCTGCCTTTCTGCCCTAAGTGCACTACGCTCAGACCTGCCTTTCTGCCCTAAGTGCACTACGCTCAGACATGCCTTTCTGCTCTAAGTGCGCTGCGCTCAGATCTGCTCTGCCTTTCTGCCCTAAGTGCACTACGCTCAGATCTGCTCTGCCTTTCTGCCCTAAGTGCACTACCCTCAGACCTGCCTTTCTGCCCTAAGTGCACTACGCTCAGACATGCCTTTCTGCTCTAAGTGCGCTGCGCTCAGATCTGCTCTGCCTTTCTGCCCTAAGTGCACTATGCTCAGATCTGCTCTGCCTTTCTGCCCTAAGTGCACTACCCTCAGACCTGCCTTTCTGCCCTAAGTGCACTACCCTCAGACCTGCCTTTCTGCCCTAAGTGCACTACCCTCAGACCTGCCTTTCTGCCCTAAGTGCGCTGCGCTCAGATCTGCTCTGCCTTTCTGCCCTAAGTGCACTACGCTCAGATCTGCTCTGCCCTAAGTGCACTATGCTCAGATCTGCTCTGCCTTTCTGCCATGCCCTCCCCAAAACAAACAAGGCTTCCCAAGGTCTGTGTATAATTATGAAGTCCTGTTTTAAATACAGTTCTCCAGAAAACACACCTGCGTTTTAGTGAAAACTCACAAAAAAAAAAACTACATTTGAAAATGGGAGGTAGGCTGCAATGTGTTTAATTCAGAACATGTATGTCCCCATGTCCTACAATAATTAACAAAAGCCTTTTTACAGTTAGACTATGGTCTGAAGGCTAAAATGGTGGTTGCAGAATTACAGTAATTCTTATGCAGTAATTTGCGGATTAATTTTTTTCTCCACTGAAAATAGAGAGGAAAAACATTATATTTTGGCCGTAGCTGGAGCACATTTCATTTTAAACACATGAGCTGCTATGTTTACAGTGATGTAATGTTGAACTCCTGTCCATGCAGTTGATAATGTTTATTTTTCCACAAGGTGATGTGTTCTTTATTTTTTTGCTCTTGGTATTGAATTACCAATCGAGGCACTGCCATAAAATACAACCTCACTTTTTTTTCTCTCTTGACCACAATAATCCAGAATTCATGTCGGGCTGGAATTGTTTTGCTGCTTTGTTTCCCAGAAAGACCACAGTTTAGATCCGAGGGGTCCTGAGTAAGCAGAGCTGGCTGGAATAAGGACCTCCTGGTCGTAAAGTATTTGGAAGTGGTCTCACAGCAGGAAATGCTCAGTGATTAGCCGTATCCTTCCAGGGTCCTTCCAGGATAGCGCAGTTTTCAGCTCATTTCCTTTCTGTCTGCTCTCATTGCTTGGATTAATTCACGACAGAATTCCGGAGTGAAAACCCAAAGCGCACTTTATTTAGTTGCTGTTTTTCTAAATGTTGACATGCTTGTTTGCTGTTTGTCTAACAATTTACACACTCAGTTCCTGTATTTATAAATGTTTACATGTTCATTTGCTGTTTTTCTAAATGTTGACATTCTCAGTTCCTGTATTTATAAATGTTTACATACTCAGTCGCTGTTTTTCTAAATGTTGACATGTTCATTTGCTGTTTTTCTAAATGTTGACATTCTCAGTTCCTGTATTTTTAAATGTTTACACACTCAGTTCCCGTATTTCTAAATGTTTACATATTCAGTTTCTGTTTTTCTAAATGTTTACATACATACAGTTGCCAAATTAACTGGCCTTGTCCATTCAGATTGCATCCCTAACAACTAACCAATCAGAATGCAGCTTTCACTTCTGACTCCTCCCCTCATATGTTCACACCTCACTGCCCTGGGCTGTGTCTAAATCAAAGCCCTATCTACTGCACCCTGTCTCCTGCGTACAGTGCACTGGCAGAAGTGTGCTCTTTAAAGTGCACTGTGTAGCACATGACGTGCAGTCTGCAAAAAATATCCGCCATACTATTTTCTAACCGTCCGGTGGAAGTGTCGTAAGCAGGTCGTAAGATGTCCCACCAGTGTTGCCATGTCCGCGGTTTTACAGCAACATTTCAAAGTGCAGTCACAGGTAAAAATTAAAAGTCGCAAAGCACGCACTTATTTTAAAAAGTGAAAATATTATGAAACCTATTTAAAATATGTTGGTTTCGGTTAAAAATATATTTTGTGATAGTTTTGAATCACCGTTTAGCTGGAAGATTTTACAAGATCTGGCAACCCTGTGGCCCACCCTTGCACGGCCATGTCACGTGTTGTTTTTGTTGTTGTTTTTTTAAATGAAGCTTCACGTCATATTTATGCGACCAAAATGTTTGTGTATTTCTTGAAAATTCTCCCGAATGTACTCAGCAAAACCCCAGAAGTAAGTGTATCATATGGGGGTTTAAATTATACTATATTTAAAGAAAATTTCGCCTACTTAATGACTTCTCTGCCCTGTCTACTCAACAAGCCTACCTAATAGTATGGAAGGGTGCTGATTTGGACACAACCCCACTGTACTGAACAAGCATACTATCAAGCATCTGTTTTAACCATGTGCAAGTGCGCACGCATGCATGCACACTCTTAGATATACACTCGCACACACATGCACACACATGCACACATATACATGCAGACACATGCACACATATACATACACTCTTAGATATAAGAGCATGCACACACTCGCACACACATGCACACACATGCACACACTCGCACACACATGCACACACATACATGCACTCTTAGATATAAGAGCACGCACACACGTACACACATGCGCACACCCACACACGCACACTTTTTGATATATGCATGCACGCACACACACTCTCTTAGATATGCACGCATGCATGCGGCTTGCACACACCAGTTGTGTTGTTGTAAGTGTGGACGACTCTAAACACAGTATAGAAAGTGTAAAACCAAGGGCCATTGTAATGTTTTTATAATAAAATAAAGCACACAAGCTTTCATCACACAAAAGGTATATTTTTTAAAGGAATATCTGAGTGCTTTAACCTCTGTCTTTATTATTATTAGCCTTTCTCTTCTTCTTCACCTAATGGTGTATTCCCTCTTTCTCTCAGTGAGAAGAACAGAATAAATCTCCTTTTAGACGGCCCTCATTTGGGTTTTATTCTCTTTTTAAACAAGCTGTACATTCTAAACGGTTTGGTTAGCTAATGAAGTCATGTTCAAAAGTGTCCATTTTTAAACAGGTTCTCCTGATGGCATTCTTCAATACCCCCATTAATGGAAGCTTTGAGCAGGGCAGTAACTCATTTTAAGTTGATTAAAACACATTTCCGAGCTCAAGGTCTAAAGTTACTTTTACTTCAGCAGGCGCATCTCTTTTCAATTACTGCACGCATCCTCTTTAAAACGGCCTTTCCAGCAGGCGGATGTCTTTAGCAGCAGACTATACTCACGCTCCCTGTGTGTCTCACGGCTACACCAGAGTAACTGACAGAGCCCCGCTTGGTCTATTTTAAAATGTCACTATCCAGAGTAACTGACAGAGCCCCGCTTGGTCTATTTTAAAATGTCACTATCCAGAGTAACTGACAGAGCCCCGCTTGGTCCATTTTAAAATTTCACTATCCAGAGTAACTGACAGAACCCCGCTTGGTCTATTTTAAAATGTCACTATCCAGAGTAACTGACAGAGCCCCACTTGGTCCATTTTAAAATGTCACTATCCAGAGTAACTGACAGAGCCCCGCTTGGTCTATTTTAAAATGTGACTAACCAGAGTAACTGAAAGAGCCCCGCTTGGTCTATTTTAAAATGTCACTGACCAGAGTAACTGACAGAGCCCCGCTTGGTCTATTTTAAAATGTCACTAACCAGAGTAACTGACAGAGCCCCGCTTGGTCTATTTTAAAATGTCACTATCCAGAGTAACTGACAGAGCCCCGCTTGGTCTATTTTAAAATGTCACTATCCACAGTAACTGACAGAGCCCCGCTTGGTCCATTTAAAAATGTCACTATCCAGAGTAACTGACAGAGCCCCGCTTGGTCTATTTTAATATGTCACTATCCAGAGTAACTGACAGAGCCCCGCTTGGTCTATTTTAATATGTCACTAACCAGAGTAACTGACAGAGCCCCGCTTGGTCTATTTTAAAATGTCACTATCCAGAGTAACTGACAGAGCCCCGCTTGGTCTATTTTAAAATGTG
>CM040395.1:71949681-71952181 GCA_022702515.1 Ilyophis sp. 1 JC-2022 | reverse complement strand
TTTCAGTGCAGTGTTAAATCGCTCGAAGTAAACAGCAGCTATTCCTTGTCATTATATACTGGAAAATATTTGCAACTCTGTAGTTCTCGACACCCAAAAGTTGGGCACACATTCCCTGACAATCGTTGTAGCCTGCATTGTCTTTGCTGGCCTGGTGTTCATGATTGTTTGCGAACCGGTAACGCATTTCAAGGGTCCGTGTTTGTACAAACTCCGGGTTTTCCGGCCGGCACAGGTCTCAGGGCGGCCGCAGCAGGGAAACCCCACTCTTCTGCTCATACCAACCTTATGAGCCCAGCTCTGAAAATGTCACCAATTACAAATACATTAGAGAGGAGCTCTCAGTTTTACATGCTAGTCGATCCACTGTCTGGGGACTGGGTGTTCTGGGGTGGGGGGTGAATCTAGTCAGACGTGACCTGCAGCTATTATCCAACCTCCCTCCAAAACTATGGCCTGTTATCCAACCTCCCTCCAAAACTATGGCCTGTTATCCAACCTCCCTCCAAAACTATGGCCTGTTATCCAACCTCCCTCCAAAACTATGGCCTGTTATCCAACCTCCCTCCAAAACTATGGCCTGTTATCCAACCTCCCTCCAAAACTATGGCCTGTTATCCAACCTCCCTCCAAAACTATGGCTTGTTATCCAACCTCCCTCCAAAACTATGGCCTGTTATCCAACCTCCCTCCAAAACTATGGCCTGTTATCCAACCTCCCTCCAAAACTATGGCCTGTTATCCAACCTCCCTCCAAAACTATAGCCTGTTATCCAACCTCCCTCCAAAACTATGGCCTGTTATCCAACCTCCCTCCAAAACTATGGCCTGTTATCCAACCTCCCTCCAAAACTATGGCCTGTTATCCAACCTCCCTCCAAAACTATGGCCTGTTATCCAACCTCCCTCCAAAACTATGGCCTGTTATCCAACCTCCCTCCAAAACTATGGCCTGTTATCCAACCTCCCTCCAAAACTATGGCCTGTTATCCAACCTCCCTCCAAAACTATGGCCTGTTATCCAACCTCCCTCCAAAACTATGGCCTGTTATCCAACCTCCATCCAAAACAATGGCTTGTTATCCAACCTCCCTCCAAAACTAGGGCATGTTATCTAACCTCCCTCCAAAACTATGGCCTGTTATCCAACCTCCCTCCAAAACTATGGCCTGTTATCCAACCTCCCTCCAAAACTATAGCCTGTTATCCAACCTCCCTCCAAAAATATGGCCTGTTATCCAACCTCCCTCCAAAACTATGGCCTGTTATCCAACCTCCCTCCAAAACAATGGCTTGTTATCCAACCTCCCTCCAAAACTATGGCCTGTTATCCAACCTCCCTCCAAAACTATGGCCTGTTATCCAATCTCCCTCCAAAACTATGGCCTGTTATCCAACCTCCCTCCAAAACTATGGCCTGTTATCTAACCTCCCTCCAAAACTATGGCCTGTTATCTAACCTCCCTCCAAAACTATGGCCTGTTATCCAATCTCCCTCCAAAACTATGGCCTGTTATCCAACCTCCTTCCAAAACTATGGCCTGTTATCCAACCTCCCTCCAAAACTAGGGCCTGTTATCTATTCTGCAACAGTAATCAGGGAGGGCAGCAAAATTCAATTAAGAATCAAAGTTTTAATAAATGAGCCCTGATGTATTTAAGTATCTTGTTGGAATAATGTTGCTGTGCCACGACTACAGTGAGGGGAGGAATCCAGCGACGATGATGATGATGACCTGTCCTTCGCTTTGGGCGAGTACGTATCTGTAAAAATTTGCTGGGAACTCGAAAGATTATCGTTACCTTAGTCAGGCGGAGAAAATTGATACTGATGACCTTGAAAGTCAGACTGATGAGAGAAGGTAAGATGGCTGGTGGGCGAAAGCAGCCGACCTTTACAATCAAGACAAAGCATGAGCACTGTCTCCCCAACAGCCCTGTGATTCGTACACTGCCCAAACCAGCCAGAGGAGCGCAGCTATCCATCTTACCCTGGATCTGGACATGTGACGTACGGAGACGGTCTTATCAGTGCTCGCTGCGCTCCTTTCAGCAGCTTCAACAAGTTGCTTTAATTACATTTTTTTCATTGATAAATAACTGAAAAACTGTTTCTTTTTAAAATAGGCTTGTGGTGTGTTCTTATGATATGGCATATAGAAGTAATAATAATAAAGTCATTAGAGGTCATCTTGGCTGTCACCCTCTCATGCAATGTTTTCAGCACATTCATAAGAGTAGCTCCTGCTGAAAAACTAACTTAATGACTTTGAATTTATTAAATTATCAAAAGGGAACAAATGAACAGGTGTGCTGCTCTCAGTGTGTTATGGGAGGGAACACAAGGTGCTAATCAAAACTAGAGAAAATATGTTTGTATAATTGTAGAGGGAACACATTCTTCTGTACTGATGGAACACACCCTTATCCTTACTGGGAGGCAAGCTGAGCTCAATAAAAAATACACAAATTGTGCAGCCAGTTGCATCTACATTGATTT
>CM040395.1:71912181-71944681 GCA_022702515.1 Ilyophis sp. 1 JC-2022 | reverse complement strand
ATCACACTAAGGCTCAGAGTTATTCAGTGTGTGCTGTGTGAGTAATATCACACTAAGGCTCAGAGTTATTCAGTGTGTGCTGTGTGAGTAATATCACACTAAGGCTCAGAGTTATTCAGTGTGTGCTGTGTGAGTAATATCACACTAAGGCTCAGAGTTATTCAGTGTGTGCTGTGTGAGTATTATCACACTATAAGGCTCAGAGTTATTCAGTGTGTGCTGTGTGAGTAATATCACACTATAAGGCTCAGAGTTATTCAGTGTGTGCTGTGTGAGTAATATCACACTATAAGGCTCAGAGTTATTCAGTGTGTGCTGTGTGAGTAATATCACACTATAAGGCTCAGAGTTATTCAGTGTGTGCTGTGTGAGTAATATCACACTATAAGGCTCAGAGTTATTCAGTGTGTGCTGTGTGAGTAATATCACACTATAAGGCTCAGAGTTATTCAGTGTGTGCTGTGTGAGTAATATCACACTAAGGCTCAGAGTTATTCAGTGTGTGCTGTGTGAGTAATATCACACTAAGGCTCAGAGTTATTCAGTGTGTGCTGTGTGAGTAATATCACACTAAGGCTCAGAGTTATTCAGTGTGTGCTGTGTGAGTAATATCACACTAAGGCTCAGAGTTATTCAGTGTGTGCTGTGTGAGTAATATCACACTAAGGCTCAGAGTTATTCAGTGTGTGCTGTGTGAGTAATATCACACTAAGGCTCAGAGTTATTCAGTGTGTGCTGTGTGAGTAATATCACACTAAGGCTCAGAGTTATTCAGTGTGTGCTGTGTGAGTAATATCACACTAAGGCTCAGAGTTATTCAGTGTGTGCTGTGTGAGTAATATCAC
This sequence comes from Ilyophis sp. 1 JC-2022, assembly GCA_022702515.1. Taxonomy (NCBI): domain Eukaryota; kingdom Metazoa; phylum Chordata; class Actinopteri; order Anguilliformes; family Synaphobranchidae; genus Ilyophis; species Ilyophis sp. 1 JC-2022. The sequence goes on along the minus strand of CM040395.1, from coordinate 71,943,836 downwards.
ACTAAGGCTCAGAGTTATTCAGTGTGTGCTGTGTGAGTAATATCACACTAAGGCTCAGAGTTATTCAGTGTGTGCTGTGTGAGTAATATCACACTAAGGCTCAGAGTTATTCAGTGTGTGCTGTGTGAGTAATATCACACTAAGGCTCAGAGTTATTCAGTGTGTGCTGTGTGAGTAATATCACACTAAGGCTCAGAGTTATTCAGTGTGTGCTGTGTGAGTAATATCACACTAAGGCTCAGAGTTATTCAGTGTGTGCTGTGTGAGTAATATCACACTAAGGCTCAGAGTTATTCAGTGTGTGCTGTGTGAGTAATATCACACTAAGGCTCAGAGTTATTCAGTGTGTGCTGTGTGAGTAATATCACACTAAGGCTCAGAGTTATTCAGTGTGTGCTGTGTGAGTAATATCACACTAAGGCTCAGAGTTATTCAGTGTGTGCTGTGTGAGTAATATCACACTAAGGCTCAGAGTTATTCAGTGTGTGCTGTGTGAGTAATATCACACTAAGGCTCAGAGTTATTCAGTGTGTGCTGTGTGAGTAATATCACACTAAGGCTCAGAGTTATTCAGTGTGTGCTGTGTGAGTAATATCACACTAAGGCTCAGAGTTATTCAGTGTGTGCTGTGTGAGTAATATCACACTAAGGCTCAGAGTTATTCAGTGTGTGCTGTGTGAGTAATATCACACTAAGGCTCAGAGTTATTCAGTGTGTGCTGTGTGAGTAATATCACACTAAGGCTCAGAGTTATTCAGTGTGTGCTGTGTGAGTAATATCACACTAAGGCTCAGAGTTATTCAGTGTGTGCTGTGTGAGTAATATCACACTAAGGCTCAGAGTTATTCAGTGTGTGCTGTGTGAGTGATATCACACTAAGGCTCAGAGTTATTCAGTGTGTGCTGTGTGAGTAATATCACACTAAGGCTCAGAGTTATTCAGTGTGTGCTGTGTGAGTAATATCACATTAAGGCTCAGAGTTATTCTGTGTGTGCTGTGTGAGTAATATCACATTAAGGCTCAGAGTTATTCAGTGTGTGCTGTGTGAGTAATATCACACTATAAGGCTCAGAGTTATTCAGTGTGTGTGCTGTGTGAGTAATATCACACTAAGGCTCAGAGTTATTCAGTGTGTGCTGTGTGAGTAATATCACACTAAGGCTCAGAGTTATTCAGTGTGTGCTGTGTGAGTAATATCACACTATAAGGCTCAGAGTTATTCAGTGTGTGCTGTGTGAGTAATATCACACTAAGGCTCAGAGTTATTCAGTGTGTGCTGTGTGAGTAATATCACACTAAGGCTCAGAGTTATTCAGTGTGTGCTGTGTGAGTAATATCACATTAAGGCTCAGAGTTATTCAGTGTGTGCTGTGTGAGTAATATCACATTAAGGCTCAGAGTTATTCAGTGTGTGCTGTGTGAGTAATATCACACTAAGGCTCAGAGTTATTCAGTGTGTGCTGTGTGAGTAATATCACACTAAGGCTCAGAGTTATTCAGTGTGTGCTGTGTGAGTAATATCACATTAAGGCTCAGAGTTATTCAGTGTGTGCTGTGTGAGTAATATCACACTAAGGCTCAGAGTTATTCAATGTGTGTGCTGTCTGAGTAAAATCTCATTCATTAAAATCATTTTACCGTCTTTTTTTGTTCTTCCACAACATTCTGACAATTTATCATTCTAGAAATAAGGAAATGTACGTGTGATTATGTGTGAATTTCAGAAAACAACTAACATGCTTAAGTGTGTATCTCTGAGTTCACAGAAAAGCAGCATTCAATTTTGGCCTAACTTGTTTCCTAGACCCACATCACATCATTTAGGTATTTAATATGAATACAGAAGTACAATATTCACATTAAAGATTGTTAAAGGCTTGCATTGCTCACAAGCATGAATGCACATGTCAACATACAGTATGTTATTTGAATGCTAGCAAATAATCTAGTTCTATATGTTTTTTTTTCTCGTAGTCATTGGTTAGAAATATTAAAATGTACCATAGAGCTGTGGTGGATATAGTTTGTTTCTCGTTTTATACCTGTTTATCCTCGTTCAGTATTCTCTATTTGTCATCTTCCATTTTAATCACCTTATTTTCTATAAATATAAATTATTCGGAAATTTTACTAACAGATTGAATTGATATAGCACCTTTAACATTGTGCTTTTTTATATTGCACCTTTAACATTGTGTTTTTTATATTGCATCTTTAACATTGTGCTTTTTTATATTGCATCTTTAACATTGTGCTTTTTTATATTGCATCTTTAACATTGTGCTTTTTTATATTGCATCTTCGTGTTCTGGTAAAATTCTGCTATAACCAAAGTACTGTGGATTTATGTATTACATTGAATATAATTAAATATATCATAATAATATTATAAATACTAAACAATAATAGTGTAAAATGTAGTACACCAGGTTCGTGAACTGTAACTACAGTGTTTACCATTTATTTACTGAATTTACTTATTCTTTCATTCATTTTTGGAGATGTATTCTCTCTCTCTCTCTCTCTCTCTCTCTCTCTCTCTCTCTCACGCACGCATTAATCTTACAATATTAGAAATATATTTTATTACGTTGATTGTGATTAATATCTGGATATCATTAATCGTTTGAAGTGATTATTTGTGGAATAATGTATTTAAACACGTGTATTATTTATTTTAATGTGTATTTGTGCATTTTCTTATTTATTCTGCGGTCTTTCATTTCCAGTTTAACACAATTACAGGGTCCGATAAATGTCATCGGTGGACTCTTGTTTTTGATGGTTTTGTTTTGTTCTTTTAAAAACAATATAACCCTTAACACCAAAGCGCACGAGTGTAGGACAGATTGACATGAACTGCCTTTCCCTTAATAATATAATTTTTTTGTTAAGGCTGTGTCATGGTTCTGAGTTCAAACATGGTTTCCCTCCTTATTATTCATGGCCCTCTTTCTCAGTTTGTGATGTTGAATAAAAAACAGCCCAGGATCAAATAGACCAATTCTCCACGCCTGACACCAACTGCTTCTGTTTGTTGGGTTCTGCCAAGCGTTACCTCTGATAATGAGCGGGATTTGTTAAACAGTAAATTAATGAATAATGAAATATCCAGGTTGATCAGTTAGTGCTCGCGCTTGCCTTGCCCACGGCTAACCGCCCGGAGCGGGAATTACTCTCAAACGCCACTTGGTTGTCTGCTGGGCTGGATAACCTTTTTTACAGCCCATTGCTTGACGGAATACTAAGGGAGTTTGTTCTTAAACTAGGGGGCCATGAAGGACAAGTATTTAATACAAGCGACAGCGCTCATTCTTTATTGCTAAAATACTTATGCTAAAACATTAATTTAATACGGCTAAACCCAAGACAAGGGGGCTTGCGTGCGTCTTTATTTAGGGTAATCCACAATTTGCCTGTCCAGTCCTTAACTCACTATATACTTTGTTTTTGTGCGTATGTGTGTGTTTTAATGCATATACAAAAACAAATATGTACATATCAGCTATCAGTAAATTAATCCAGTGAATAGCTAACACAGTCTAATACATGTGTTAGTAACAGTGACTGAGTTAGCTTTTGTGACTATAACGTAGCTATAGCCTACCAGAATGTATCTTCTTTAGAATGTGCCGACACTTGTAAGCGATTGTTTTCCGAATTAAAATAAAATCTTAGTGTTTTCTGGTTTTCCCGGTTAAAATGAGCCAGGGATATAGGCTGTTATCTGGTTTACCCATATAGGCTCAAATGAGCCAGGGATAGGCTCGGCTATACTTGCTATGACTTAAAACCATGATTTAACATCACCGCTTTAGGTCTCACGCGACTTCAGCTCGAGAGAATACAGATTGCTCCTGCATGCCCGGCTGCACGAGGTGGGGTCAAACGGTTCACTTTTTTATGACGGAAATCAAATGGCACAGGTAGCCTGAGCTGTGGAAAGCAGGTAAAATTGAAACTGGTGAATAATACGTTAACTGTGACACAGTTTGAGAGCCCCTCCGTTCTTTTTTTGGAGAATGGATTATGGCCGTTTCGAATTATAGGATTTTCTGAAGCACCTAGAGAATATCTTTAAATTATCATGACTAGTTTCCTGGAAGCAAACAATCCAAAACTTGTGTTATTTACCAGAAAATTTGAGCGCAATTGTTTTAATAGGAGCTTTGATTAAAACTTTTGGAGGTAAAATAGGCTAAATTCAGAAGCGGCAGCCGCGCCGTATCGCTAGATTTCATATTTTTACGATTTGTATTTATTATTTTGATTCTGATTAACATAATTGCTTTGTTGTATTAAAATTTGCGTTTTACCCTAATGGCAATTTATTTAAACCGCCACCATCCTGCCAATAAGGTCAGTTCAGGGATTTTGGGTGCAGATATTGTCAGTTGAAGTCCGCAATATGACACCAGAACTAACCCTTTGTTTCTTATGAACTGAAATCATTGTAAAATATTTCTTCCCTCGCGGACATGTGCGTGCTGAACTCAGCACCTGGGTTACAATACTTTCCGCTTGATGAGTCACGCGCCAGAACCCGCGGGCCACTTTCTCTCCGCATTAAATAAACCAGTTGGCAGTTTAATTCATAGCGCCAAAAGGCGACTAGTCGGGGGACAGAAAAAAATGCTAACTACACAGTGACTGTTTATTTACCTCAAACCAAAAAGACTAGCCGTGTAGCCTGTATGCAGAGTCCGCATCGTGCCAATATTGTGTAAACTGCACACATTTAAGGAGTGAACCCGAGAGAGACTATTTGCAGGTAACATTTTTTTTAATAAACAGAACGTTAATATAACAGTGGGAGATTTGCTTGGGCAGTAAACGCACCTGCTTAAATGAGCAAAGAAATATTTAGACTTTAAGAGAAAGCAGAACGGTAGACTGGTCAGTGTCACCATGCAGTCGGGTGTACATGCAGTCGGGTGTACTTTTAGTTGGTTTTGGTTTAAGAACAATGTACAGTGAGTAGACTACCCACTTTGTGGCTCTTTTCGAAAAATTATCAATTTAGCTAATAGATAGATAGATTATTTATTGTCCTTTTACAAGGAAATTTGTTGCCACAGTCTGTACAGAGCCTCACATCAACATAACAGTGCCATAGATAGCTAATCTTAGATATGGCTGTAGGGCGAAGAAAAAAATACATAAAGCTACCTGCTGTACGTGGGAATAGGCCAATAAGCAGGTCTGGATAAATAATAATACATTTTTTAAAGCATTCTTTTCTGATGTAGGTTACGTCATGAGTTCAGTGGTTGCTGGAATTAACTAATTGGTGTTTGAATCACTAAAATGAACCAAGCACAGCTATTCAAGATTTGAGAACAAAGCTTTTGAGGTCAGAGGAAGCCCGCTAAGAACACAGAGTCCCTCAGATGCGGTTTAGTATTATGCCCATGATAACACGACTGTATTTAACACCACACTTGGTTTAATTTATACAGCAACTGTCTGAGAGCTGCATCACTTACATATCTTTTATTATCTGTAAGTTTAATCTATTTAAGCATTTCTGTAATTCGTGATTGACTTTTAGACAGTTTTCTACTCTGCGTTGTGTGTAAAGAATAACCCCCACGCTTTGGGAAAATTAATATCAACTCGTCGTTCTTTTCCTTATTAAAAGGGATAACATTCGGTCACAGTGACACGGTCACGTTTATTTCCCTCCATAAGGTAAGATGTGTTACCCCGAATGAGCAGGTGACCCACAAACGGCCTTAAACAAGGTCAAAATTAACTGCCATTATTAGTGACACGCACAATCGCGTACAGTAGGCTACTTGCATTACTTTGGTTATTCATCACACGGAAACCGTACAATAATCAAATGAAAATTAATTTGATAATATTGATCACGTGTCAGTGCCTTTTTAGTCCTGGATCATTCTATCACGTCTAATTTACTTCCGATTATGTGTCATTTTATTTTATAGAAATAAATAATCTCGCTCTCTCTCCCTTTGTGTGTCAATGACGGCTATTCAATCCAATCCCACCTGAGTTGTCCTTAACTTTGACTAAATAAACTTCGACAGAGCATGACCCGTGATCGCTAATGAAAAATGTTATAGAAATTAGAGAGAATATAAAGCGTTCAACTCTATTAATTTACTTAGTGAAGGTTGAGGACAAATTGCACTGCGGTTAGATTGATTCCGCCCCTAAGCCGAGGCGTTGTTCAATGCACGCACTGGTTGATTGAGAATTCTTGAATGCTGCCACTTTCGTGCGCGTGCCTCAACGTCGCGAGTTGAACGGTGCACGCGCTTCTGGATGAATTTGTAGATGGGATGCGCAAAAATGTTGTCAGTCGTTTATATATAATGAAAATATATATCCGGTCTTCAGAATCGACATATAATTGCTACACCTTTTCCATAATGTAATTTTCTGAATTTAATGCCCAACAACACAATGATCCAAAACATAACTTGAGAGAGAAACGAGTACAATAAAACACAAAGTTTATTTTATATATATTTATATATATAAATGAAATCACTGGACAAGAACCAATTTCTACCCATCACCATAACAACTTGTCTATAGAACAGAAAAATACAAGATGCTATCTAAAGTCAAGCGTTTTCACCCACTCACAGAGGTACAGATAAATAACCCAAAACTGTTCGCTCACCATATTTACAAACTCCCATTAAATTAAGCATAAATAAATATATACAAACATAAATATCAGCCTCTCCCAAACGAAGGTCTGCTTTGACAGATGTTCAAGTTCACAGAAAGTCATTAAAATGACGTTTATTGAAGGAATATATTCTGGCATAAATGTGGATTGTAGCCTAATTTTATGAAAGGCTGTTTACGTATATCCGGATACATAACAAAGTAGGCCAAATTTACGTCACCATTTGTATTTTAATTCGAGACCATTTTTTCTGTTGCCTGAACGTATGTATTGCATCTATGCCATTATGTCAAATAAAAAATAATCACATGTGGATTTATGAAAAAATAAACTTTCCTATAAACTCACAACACCTTAATTTTTCGAATGGTTATAATTTTGCAAGGCTGGCAAACGCTTAAATAATATAATCGCCTACTATAATTCTAAAATAATACTATGAGGAAAAACTAAGTTATTGACGCGTGTGCCTGAAAATCGGAGCGTAAAGCCATTCAGGGAGGATTTCCTCGCGCCTCGATAAACCGTCTGGTGCAGGTCCGCACGCGCCCACGCTCCGAGGTTCAGTGATTGGGAGAGAAAACTTACAGCAATAAATAAATAAATAAATCATAAAAGCTATTACATTAAACCTGCAACGGTTAAGTGGATTAATGGAGAATCGACGCGAATGTTATAATGCTCGACGAACTACTCCAATTATCAAATCATTTACTTTTATACTTCAATCCCTATATCTGAAACCCGCACCAATAACCAATAAATGAAGGTGGAAAATGTATGAAATGAAACGACATCAAATAAGTACCAATGCTTATTGTTTAGCCTGCGGTTTTAGACGAAATGCTTTGTTTTCTCCAGGCGCGTGACTTAAGTTCACTGATACAACGTTAATTCGTGTTAATGTGTTTCCTTAGCTTGTGTGCGATTATAGGCCTACCCATTAAGTATAAAACCATCACCAGAAATTATAGAAATATCCAGATAAGTGCACACTGGCGTTGCTGTCATTTGGGAAACTGAACCAATTAAAATTTGTTTTCCGAACTGTCTGCACTCTCAAAAAGGATTTTTCAATATCCAACAGTTTTGTGTTACTACGTTTGTGTTACTTTCAACAGATGTTGTGTCGAAGCTACTACTTTGGTGTTACTTTCAGCAATGTATGTTGAAAATTGAGACTTTTAACATGTACACTGTGTTGAAAGTAACACAAAATGTGTTGTCCTTAACTAGACATGCAGGTGTCTTAAAAATGACACGTGTTAACCCATCTGTTTTGAGAGTGTATGTAACATAGCATGGAAATGTGTAAGGGTTAGGAGGGCTTTTGTCAAAGACCAATGTTATTCAAGCAAAATGTTTGATCTCTAATTAATGGCTGTAGTTTACGGTATTTCGATAAATTCTCAATAATTTAAGTGAAATTAAATAAAGTAGATAAAATAGGGTAAATTAAAGCTTAAATCCAATGATTTTGTCCATATTAATAACAATATGCGTTAAAAACGTCTACCTTCGCAATATGTTAAACGTAATAATTTGAATATGTGTTCAAATCAAATTGTGTTATCATATACAATTACATGTATATATATATATATATATATATATATATCGCCTTGGTGTAAAATGTATATGACGTTGGTCAGCAGCGTTTTAGAAAGTAGATTGTGTCTTTTTAGTCATATCGTTCTTCAAAAACAATTTGGGAGTCAGGTCTTAACGTTTTTTTAAACAAAGCCTTATATTGCCTGCACGAAACGGTCTATATGGACGTAATGCAAAACAAAAATGAAAATTTAGAACCGTGCCTTCCAATATTGTTCTTTCTGGAGGCATGACTATGGCTTTATTTGCTGCGGTTAGGTTGAGCAGATCCCATAAAGGACAATTAAGATGCAAAAAGATTGCATAGAATTCGTGGAAAAATAAAAAATCCAAGCAACACGCGTTAGATATAGCTACATGCTCTTGAGCGCATTCTGTTTCTGTAAAACTACTGGCAGTGCCTTTGAAAGTTTCCACGTGCACAGTTATGCCAAGATATACCTTCATATACATCATTACTAGGATAACCACCGTGGAGGGGCCTGGAATAAAACTAGGGTTAGTGATGCATGAGCCGAACAATTTATCCGAAATATGCATGTTATATGATGTGCACAACTTGTGGCCACCCCTTCCCGCCATCCTATTTTCTTTATCTATAGGGATGACGTATGTTCTGTGGATATATTCAATTAAACTGAACTTCGTGGAACACAGGGAACCGCGAGAGGCAGACGACTTGGAAGGATGCCAGTACATTAGCTGAACGGCGCTATTTTGGCCTCTCCCCAAAGTAAATACGCAGGTGACTCGGGCTTTTTTTTTTCATGGAGGCCAATCGCGCCACAAACAAACTGATAATAAAATGATGCCGACCAAAAAAAAAAAGGTTTATTTTGTAAAGTGACGTCATACCCCCAGGCACAGAAACGCGTGCCCTTGTGGAGCCTTGAGCAGGTGGCAAATCCTCGAGCCATTGGGGGGGGGTTGGATGGCCAGAAATGTAATATCTCCATCTTCAAACGTGTCTTGGTTGGCTGATCAGCATGATGAATACATCTGGTCCCAGGAGTAAAGAAACACAGAAAAAATGTATATTTGTTTGTTTTATTGGGCCAGACTCTTTACTGAGTGCTGGATTTAGAAGCTAAATGTACTCAGAACTCAGATGAGAAAAGGCATCCTTCTGTTTTTTCTTTCTCGTCATCTGCTTGAGCTTTTTTTCTTCTTCTTTGACTGTCTTCTCTCCCCCAAAAAAGTAATGCAACGTTTAAAGCTAGAATATAAAGAATTTTTGATTCAGATGTTTATTTTTTTTGTTTTTTTTTTGGTTGTTTTTTTGTTTGCTTTGTTTTTGTCTTTTTGTCGTCTGTTTTGTAGTAGCAGGAGAATTAGTAGTTTTTTTTGCTTGTAGTTTTTCTTTTTGTTTATTTCCTATGTTTCTCCTCTTTGTCTGCCGTTTTGGATCCGGGTCCGTCCCCCGACGTGTGCCTGCTCGTGTTGTTGAGGAACATTTTGTCCAGTCCTTTCAGGGCCTCTGTCAGGTAGTTCTGGAGAGCGGTCAGGGCAGCGCAGATGGCGGGAGAGCCGAATCCATGGGTGATGAAACTGAAATGGGAAAGGCAGCTCTGGATACCAGGCTCCAGAATGGGGGAGGGTCTGCTGTTACCCAGGGGTGTCCTGTCTTGGGCCAAGAGGTCTGTGAATTCCTTACAGAGCTGCCTGTAGGGGGGTAGGGGGGTAGGGGGGTGGGGGGTAGGAAGGGAGGGAGGGAGGGAGGGATGGACAGTGATTACCTTGACAGTCTCTGAAGAAAAAAAAAAAAAAACTCAAAATCATTCTCTCTGTCCAGTCATCAGGTTACGTTTAATCTTCAATTTGAGCAGCAAATTTAAGCCTCAACCCTACTCCCCTTTGCAAACAAGTTATTTCTGACACACACAAAACACACACAAACATGCACTCACACACACTAAACTTCAAGTTGCTTCTGTCACGTATTATATACACACACACACACACACACTTTAATCATATGCGTATGTTCATAAAAGGGTCAGGTTTAATGACAGCCTCCCATTTCCGGGAGTGTTCAGTTCAGACCAGTGAGAACCGAGGGTCTTATAGGAAAATGAGTTTAAAACCTAAAGACAAGTGAAAGAACACCACTGTGAACCTGGTAACCTCTGATCCAATAACGGACTTTAAATAACCCAGATGTCCCCAACCAAAAGAAAGGGCCAATCAAATTCCTACCACATTTACAAAACATCTGGACAAATTTGAGCAAATTATTTTTTAAAGCGCCGCCCCCACCTCGTCCCAACCGTCCCGTCCCCACGCAGATTTCATTACAGAACTAAATATTCATATTTCAGATCATGGATTTCAAGGAGGCATTCGAACCTTCAGCCACAATGTTTCCTGATGTAGCTTGTCGAAGGCCATAAAGGGGTACCCAAAACATCTGCGTTAACTGCCTAACGCTAACCATACTGTGTGTTAACTGCCTAACACTAACCATACTGTGTGTTAACTGCCTAACGCTAACCATACTGTGTGTTAACTGCCTAACACTAACCATACTGTGTGTTAACTGCCTAACACTAACCATACTGTGTGTTAACTGCCTAACACTAACCATACTGTGTGTTAACTGCCTAACACTAACCATACTGTGTGTTAACTGCCTAACACTAACCATACTGTGTGTTAACTGCCTAACACTAACCATACTGTGTGTTAACTGCCTAACGCTAACCATACTGTGTGTTAACTGCCTAACACTAACCATACTGTGTGTTAACTGCCTAACACTAACCATACTGTGTGTTAACTGCCTAACACTAACCATACTGTGTGTTAACTGCCTAACACTAACCATACTGTGTGTTAACTGCCTAACACTAACCATACTGTGTGTTAACTGCCTAACACTAACCATACTGTGTGTTAACTGCCTAACACTAACCATACTGTGTGTTAACTGCCTAACACTAACCATACTGTGTGTTAACTGCCTAACACTAACCATACTGTGTGTTAACTGCCTAACACTAACCATACTGTGTGTTAACTGCCTAACACTAACCATACTGTGTGTTAACTGCCTAACGCTAACCATACTGTGTGTTAACTGCCTAACACTAACCATACTGTGTGTTAACTGCCTAACACTAACCATACTGTGCGTTAACTGCCTAACACTAACCATACTGTGCGTTAACTGCCGAACACTAACCATACTGTGTGTTAACTGCCTAACACTAACCATACTGTGTGTTAACTGCCTAACACTAACCATACTGTGTGTTAACTGCCTAACACTAACCATACTGTGTGTTAACTGCCTAACACTAACCATACTGTGTGTTAACTGCCTAACACTAACCATACTGTGCGTTAACTGCCTAACGCTAACCATACTGTGTGTTAACTGCCTAACACTAACCATACTGTGTGTTAACTGCCGAACACTAACCATACTGTGTGTTAACTGCCTAACACTAACCATACTGTGTGTTAACTGCCTAACACTAACCATACTGTGCGTTAACTGCCTAACGCTAACCATACTGTGTGTTAACTGCCTAACACTAACCATACTTTGCATTAACTGCCTAACACTAACCATACTGTGTGTTAACTGCCTAACACTAACTATACTGTGCGTTAACTGCCGAACACTAACCATACTGTGTGTTAACTGCCTAACACTAACCATACTGTGTGTTAACTGCCTAACACTCACCATACTGTGTGTTAACTGCCTAACACTAACCATACTTTGCATTAACTGCCTAACACTAACCATACTGTGTGTTAACTGCCTAACACTAACCATACTGTGTGTTAACTGCCTAACGCTAACCATACTGTGCGTTAACTGCCTAACGCTAACCATACTGTGTGTTAACTGCCTAACACTAACCATACTTTGCATTAACTGCCTAACACTAACCATACTGTGTGTTAACTGCCTAACACTAACAATACTGTGCGTTAACTGCCGAACACTAACCATACTGTGTGTTAACTGCCTAACACTAACCATACTGAGTGTTAACTGCCTAACCCTCCCCATACTGTGTGTTAACTGCCTAACACTAACCATACTGTGTGTTAACTGCCTAACACTAACCATACTGTGTGTTAACTGCCTAACACTAACCATACTGTGTGTTAACTGCCTAACACTAACCATACTGTGTGTTAACTGCCGAACACTAACCATACTGTGTGTTAACTGCCTAACACTAACCATACTGTGTGTTAACTGCCTAACACTAACCATACTGTGTGTTAACTGCCTAACACTAACCATACTGTGTGTTAACTGCCTAACACTAACCATACTGTGTGTTAACTGCCTAACACTAACCATACTGTGTGTTAACTGCCTAACACTAACCATACTGTGTGTTAACTGCCTAACACTAACCATACTGTGTGTTAACTGCCTAACACTAACCATACTGTGTGTTAACTGCCTAACGCTAACCATACTGTGCGTTAACTGCCTAACACTAACCATACTTTGCATTAACTGCCTAACACTAACCATACTGTGTGTTAACTGCCTAACACTAACCATACTGTGTGTTAACTGCCTAACACTAACCATACTGTGTGTTAACTGCCTAACACTAACCATACTGTGTGTTAACTGCCTAACACTAACCATACTGTGTGTTAACTGCCTAACGCTAACCATACTGTGCGTTAACTGCCTAACGCTAACCATACTGTGTGTTAACTGCCTAACACTAACCATACTGTGTGTTAACTGCCGAACACTAACCATACTGTGTGTTAACTGCCTAACACTAACCATACTGTGTGTTAACTGCCTAACGCTAACCATACTGTGCGTTAACTGCCTAACGCTAACCATACTGTGTGTTAACTGCCTAACACTAACCATACTGTGTGTTAACTGCCTAACACTAACCATACTGTGTGTTAACTGCCTAACACTAACCATACTGTGTGTTAACTGCCTAACACTAACCATACTGTGTGTTAACTGCCTAACACTAACCATACTGTGTGTTAACTGCCTAACACTAACCATACTTTGCATTAACTGCCTAACACTAACCATACTGTGTGTTAACTGCCTAACACTAACCATACTGTGTGTTAACTGCCTAACACTAACCATACTGTGTGTTAACTGCCTAACACTAACCATACTGTGTGTTAACTGCCTAACACTAACCATACTGTGTGTTAACTGCCTAACACTAACCATACTGTGTGTTAACTGCCTAACACTAACCATACTGTGTGTTAACTGCCTAACACTAACCATACTGTGTGTTAACTGCCTAACACTAACCATACTGTGTGTTAACTGCCTAACACTAACCATACTGTGTGTTAACTGCCTAACACTAACCATACTGTGTGTTAACTGCCTAACACTAACCATACTTTGCATTAACTGCCTAACACTAACCATACTGTGTGTTAACTGCCTAACACTAACCATACTGTGTGTTAACTGCCTAACACTAACCATACTGTGTGTTAACTGCCTAACACTAACCATACTGTGTGTTAACTGCCTAACACTAACCATACTTTGCATTAACTGCCTAACACTAACCATACTGTGTGTTAACTGCCTAACACTAACCATACTGTGTGTTAACTGCCTAACACTAACCATACTGTGTGTTAACTGCCTAACACTAACCATACTGTGTGTTAACTGCCTAACACTAACCATACTGTGTGTTAACTGCCTAACACTAACCATACTGTGTGTTAACTGCCTAACACTAACCATACTTTGTGTTAACTGCCTAACACTAACCATACTGTGTGTTAACTGCCTAACACTAACCATACTGTGTGTTAACTGCCTAACACTAACCATACTGTGTGTTAACTGCCTAACACTAACCATACTTTGAGTTAACTGCCTAACACTAACCATACTGTGTGTTAACTGCCTAACACTAACCATACTGTGTGTTAACTGCCGAACACTAACCATACTGTGTGTTAACTGCCTAACACTAACCATACTGTGTGTTAACTGCCTAACACTAACCATACTGTGTGTTAACTGCCTAACACTAACCATACTGTGTGTTAACTGCCTAACACTAACCATACTGTGTGTTAACTGCCTAACACTAACCATACTGTGTGTTAACTGCCTAACACTAACCATACTGTGTGTTAACTGCCTAACACTAACCATACTGTGTGTTAACTGCCTAACACTAACCATACTTTGCATTAACTGCCTAACACTAACCATACTGTGTGTTAACTGCCTAACACTAACCATACTGTGTGTTAACTGCCTAACACTAACCATACTGTGTGTTAACTGCCTAACACTAACCATACTGTGTGTTAACTGCCGAACACTAACCATACTTTGCATTAACTGCCTAACACTAACCATACTGTGTGTTAACTGCCTAACACTAACCATACTGTGTGTTAACTGCCTAACACTAACCATACTGTGTGTTAACTGCCTAACACTAACCATACTGTGTGTTAACTGCCTAACACTAACCATACTGTGTGTTAACTGCCTAACACTAACCATACTGTGTGTTAACTGCCTAACACTAACCATACTGTGTGTTAACTGCCTAACGCTAACCATACTGTGTGTTAACTGCCTAACACTAACCATACTGTGTGTTAACTGCCTAACGCTAACCATACTGTGTGTTAACTGCCTAACACTAACCATACTGTGTGTTAACTGCCTAACGCTAACCATACTGTGTGTTAACTGCCTAACACTAACCATACTGTGTGTTAACTGGCTAACGCTAACCATACTGTGCGTTAACTGGCTAATGCTACGCTAACCATACTGTGCGTTAACTGGCTAATGCTACGCTAACCATACTGTGCGTTAACTGCCTAACGCTAACCATACTGTGTGTTAACTGGCTAATGCTAACCATACTGTGCGCTAACTGCCTAACGCTAACCGTACTGTGTGTTAACTGCCTAACGCTAACCATACGTTGCATTAACTGCCTAATGCTAACCATACTGTGTGTTAACTGCCTAACACTAACCATACTTTGCACTGACTGCCTAACGCTAACCATACTGTGTGTTAACTGCCTAACGCTAAACATACTGTGGGTCAACTGCCTAACGCTAACCATACTGTGCGTTAACTGTCTAACGCTAACCATACTGTGTGTTAACTGCCTAACGCTAACCGTACTGTGTGTTAACTGCCTAACGCTAACCATACGTTGCATTAACTGCCTAATGCTAACCATACTGTGTGTTAACTGCCTAACACTAACCATACTTTGCACTGACTGCCTAACGCTAACCATACTGTGTGTTAACTGCCTAACGCTAAACATACTGTGGGTCAACTGCCTAACGCTAACCATACTGTGCGTTAACTGTCTAACGCTAACCATACTGTGTGTTAACTGCCTAACGCTAACCCTACTGTGTGTTAACTGGCTAATGCTAACCATACTGTGCACTAACTGCCTAACGCTAACCATACTGTGTGTTAACTGCCTAACGCTAACCCTACTTTCTGTTAACTGCCTAATGCTAACCCTACTTTGCGTTAACTGCCTAACGCTAACCATACTGTGCGTTAACTGCCTAATGCTAACCATACTGTGCGTTAACTGCCTAACACTAATCCTGCTTTCTGTTAACTGCCTAATGCTAACCCTACTTTGTGTTAACTGCCTAATGTTAACCTTACTGTGTGTTAACTGGCTAACACTAACCCTACTTTCTGTTAACTGCCTAGCGCTAACCATACTGTGTGTTAACTGCCTAACGCTAAACATACTGTGGGTCAACTGCCTAACGCTAACCATACTGTGCGTTAACTGTCTAACGCTAACCATACTGTGTGTTAACTGCCTAACGCTAACCCTACTGTGTGTTAACTGGCTAACGCTAACCATACTCTGCATTAACTGCCTAATGCTAACCATACTCTGTGTTAACTGCTAATGCTAACCATACTCTGTGTTAAGTGGCAGACGCAAATTATACTCTGTGTTAACTGGCTAACGCTAACCCTCGATCTATGCTGCCTTTGGAATTCCATGTTCACAGATTGGGTCAATAATTGGTATTTCTACTAGAGATAAGGAAACCCGGCTATGACCAGTTTATTGGACCTCACTTATAGACTCAAAACAATGCGTCTAAAGAGATTGTGCTATTCAAAAACAACAAAAAATGAAATATGCATGAATCACATCCACATACATATGTGCATCAGATGCAATGTCATAGTAAACATCCCTGCAGTGCTGTTTCAGCTGTTCACAGGGTTTTTACAGAATCCAAAACTCTGTCAGAGTCCAGTTAAAATTTTGAATTTAGCTTTAATCAAAACCATCCGGTGATGTTAAAGGAGTATCAATATATTATACAGCCCTTTGCCATAACGCATTCAGGGGTGTGGTCAGTTATACAGCCCTTTGCCATAACGCATTCAGGGGTGTGGTCAGCCCTTTGCCATAACGCATTCAGGGGTGTGGTCAGCCCTTTGCCATAACGCATTCAGGGGTGCGGTCAGCCCTTTGCCATAACGCATTCAGGGGTCAGTTGTGCACACAAATAGTAGATATAATATTACATAAATCACCGTGTTTTGCTTGTGACACACAGCCGACACAATCAGCACAAAGCCTTGGAGTAGTTCAACAAAGCTGAGAAATTTCACTGCAATCCCCTTCCATTACAGCCAAGAAACATCAAAACAGCTGGGATACCTAACCACCCCATTAATATCCAAGCTTGGACAATGATGTTAAATCAGTCAATGGAAGTTTAGGCCAGGGATTAGCAGGATTTACTCAAGGAAAAAAAAGATATATGTATATAATTTCAAAAAAAATATTTTGTGTTATCAGTGTCTGATAACTATTACAATTCCAAAACTGCACGCTTTTTCTCTGCACGTGCAGAAAAGCACACTATTTTTGTACATTAAATAGGGACAGAGCATTATCCTCGAGGCGACGGCTGAGCTATTGATTGACGGGAATTTGACAGTTCAGTGAGGATGAAGCGAGACTGGGAGGGAAGTCGTCCTCGGGCTATGCCGAAGAAAGGGGCGCTGGTATTTTTAGACTAGAAACATTTCACTTAAATATAATGAGTTCATAATGCATTTCAAAGCCAGAATTCTTTAATGTTGGAAGTTCTTTCAAATTCATCGGTGCAGAGAACAGCTGTGTCAAAAAACACTAAAGCGTCTATCCACAAAGTTGACAACCTATCGCGATAAGTTCCTCATTTAAAAAAAATAAATCAACCTTCAAAAAAGAATGGCTTGGCGCTCTGAATAAATGAACAGTGCTTTCTTTAAGTGACAATTTCTACAAGTGCTTTTCATCCAGAATAGGACTTTAAGGCAAACAATAATCCAGGATTTGGTACAGAAATACAAAAAAATATGCTCTATGCAAACTTACTTTGTTGCCAGTAACATGTTTTTCCTCGAATGCAGCTCGTTTGGGTCCGCGTGCTGTCTGTTCAGATATTCGGATACCGCCTTGGTTGGAAATTCAGTTTCACAGATATAGCCAAAGTCTCTGGCTAAATGTACGGCTTCCCCTGGAAGCGGAAGGAAGGACATTCATCGGTTACATTCTAGGCAACAGCAGATTTTTGTGTTTAGCTTTACATAGTTAAAATACCGCTGCCGAGTTAATCTCGAGACTAAGGTCGTAATCAGAAGAGTCTTTTGAATACTACCACTGCTGCTATTACTAGCCTGCTGCACAAATAAAACAACAATTACTCTTGCTACCAAATAACAATAGCATTAAAATTCACCGCCATTTTTATCAAACGAATGACTCATTATATTCGTCCTACATGTATCAAACATTTATTTCGAATAGTTTAATTTCAGCATATCAGTAACTTTTTAAACTTTAAGAAACGCGCAGTGGCAGCTCTAGGGGGATTCCTCACGAATTATGCGCTCGTCCCCCGCGGAATAAACCAAGAATCTTGGCCTACATATATTTCGTAATATGTACAATAGGCTTACGTAGCTGTACAATAGGTATTTTCTGTTTTGAACCACGTTTTAAAAAATAAAAAACAAATCTTAAAATACTTTAATTGTTCTGACGGTTGCTGCGCAGTTCACTGAAGCTGTAGCCTACTGCGAAACGTGAGCCTCTATAATTATTTGCAACTTCCAAGTGCTCTACCGCGCTCCACTGTGGCACTTACTCCACTTGGTCGTCAAACATTACATTTTTAATCGCATGGTTATCCTTCCTTCAACATATTTATTAATTTCATTTTTTTTAAACGATGACATTAAAATTGACTAAACTTGCTATCGTATGCCTCAATTTCACCACAGGCTTTTGGTGATAGGCAGACGAAATACAAAACAGATTATTAAAAATGCACATTGTTTTACCTTACCTTCTACAAGTGACGTCAGAAGAGTGACGTTTGCGGCTTTGCGCCTACCAGCGGGTAAATTCAAACCGATTTTTTCCAGTTTTTCTCTCAATGATCTTCCCCCATTTTTTGATTTTGCTCTGGAAAACAATTGATAACAGGATATATTAAAATGGGGGAGGCGTCCCTTTATTGCTTGTTCCCCTCATAAAACTATGAATGAAAAAAAATCACACTTTCATGTGATAGAGAAAAAGAGGCCTGCGAATCGTCAAACATATAGGCTACAGGAAAGATAGGCTATGTTATAGTCCAAATTATATGCATTGTTATGAAGGATTTAACAAGAACAATAATGCTTAGGGGCTAGTTCTGGTAAATCTTAACACTTTTGGGGATTCATTTCAGTAGCTCTACGATTAAGTCCACATCATTTCAAGGACATAACAAACCAGCGCAACGCGCGTAACGGTGTAGCCTCATCATTTCACCCATGTAGCTTCAGTGTCAGTTTAAAAAACGAATCGAAAGTAAAAAATATATTGATTTTGGCTATAGGGTAGGTTTTTCTTTCACATGGGTCATTTTATGAAACGATGACTTCGTAGGCTACTAATGATTTGCAGTTTTGTTAGAATACACGTGTATTTGAGCAATGTGTAGGCTACCACAGGTGTAGGCTAAAGGCTATGCATGCGGATAAAGGCCTTACCTCCGTAGTACGCCGCCCAGCAACGAGGCGTTGAGGCATTCCGGCGGGGAGAGACGCCGCTGAACCTCGCCTACGGTCACTTTGTATTTTGAGGTGGAGCTCAGGAGGGACAAACGGCCGGGTACAGAGCAGAACACCTCGTTTGCGTTCACACTTATCCCGCCCATTAAACCGTCTTTGCTCATCATGAGAGAGGCCACACTCTTATGAGGCATTGGAACTAAAAACAGAGGGATAGGGAAATCAAAAGCCGCGTCAACATTGGGACACACTGAACATATATAAGTATTTTAACTACACTTCATAAGGCTCTATTCATTCCAATGCATGGCGTCGCCCTTATTTAAATCAATAGTGAAATTGCTGTCTGGCCTAATTTACAGACTGGGTAAAAACAACCGCAAAGCGGTTTGTAATGGTGTATGCAGCCTTCAGCATCGCAATGAAAACACATACTACAGGCTCGAGCTCAATAAAAACACATACTACAGGCTCGAGCTCAATGAAAACACATACTACAGGCTCGAGCTCAATAAAAACACATACTACAGGCTCAAGCTCAATGAAAACACATACTACAGGCTCGAGCTCAATAAAAACACATACTACAGGCTCGAGCTCAATAAAAACACATACTACAGGCTCAAGCTCAATAAAACACATACTACAGGCTCAAGCTCAATGAAAATGTAATAGTTTGTACAATGTAACAGAAAGTGCTTGATGGAAAAAACATTTTTATCACGTTTTTGTTTCTTTGTTTTGCCCTTTTAAAATAAACAGAAGGCATTACGACCCTGTTATTCTAGAATGGCAATAGTTGGTTTATTTGACCGTATACACCTTGGTGTGATAATGGCTTTATATTTCATTAACGCCCTTTGTAAACTGGGGCAATTTGTGGATTTATTTGCCAGGCTATTCCTAAAAGTTGGGACACACACTCTGATTCCGTTGAAATTATATTCTATGGCGTAAATAAGGGCCTATCAACACATTCCAATATTGAGTTGGAAACCACGTGACATAGCGAGACAATATGGTTTTATCTGACCGTTTTGTTGCGTTATTAGGTTAAATACATAATTGCTTTTAACACATCTTGCGACAATACAAGCGATAATATTCCGTGGGATTCTAATTTTCTAAAGCCAAATGTAGCCCTACACTACACTATCTACACTGAGAACTATTATATCTGCATAGAACCCTACAATTGTAAACTCTCGATAGGACGAGAGAGAGAGAGAGAGAGAGAGCGCGCGATATGAAAAATGCTATATTAAGTTATAATTTGTAAGAGGGCACAACATTGCAGAAATATGCTTGGCTGTGTGTGATCAAATGTTGTAGCCTAATACCGATACAGCCTTAAACGAGTAACCGCAAATTCCTCCTGTTACTCTTACTCAGATTACCCAGAAAGCCTTTCGCCTGCTAATGTTGCGCAACATTCTCATTATAGCGTTATTGATTGTTGATTGACTCGCGCCTTCAAATCGCATTAACCACCCTCTGCCAATTTTCAAATAGCACGTCATTACCATCACATCGGCCTTCAAGCAGTATGTGTTAATGTTTGCTCTAATAGGGCACGGGGAAGACGAGAGGCCTGGGTCCACGACTATTGTATTAATAGCTCAATGGGGGATAATACCGAAAATTAGCCTTAAACGAGCTCAGGAGATCTCCGCGTGAAGGAGCCATTCATCACGCTGGCTGCTTTAACTCCACTCGTTGCCACTGTCTACTGGGAGCGACTCATTTTCCTAACTAAACCGCCTCAGAAATGTCAATCAGTCCATACAAATATTAACGGGGCCTCGTGACTTCTGATGAGGACGTTCTGCACCCAATACAACCCATTTATTTATTTATTTATTTCCACAGTTTCAATGCTGCAGCATAGCTCTATATCACCAATTTCCACGTTTAACACTGTAGACTTCAATCCACAAGCTTCAAATATTCCCCCCATATAGGCTTACTGAAAAAAGACGTCTAACCTTAAATAATTATTTTAGATAGGTTGTACAACAATTTCCATTTTTTCCACTAGCCTTCAGACACAATTAGGTACTGGCCTATACATCTGCTACAAGTTAATCACGCTTTTAGAGGCAAAAGTACATTTCACATAGGACTATTCCTTGCTTTATATCATTATACTACCACTACTACTACTAATAATAATAATAATAATAATCATAATAATAATAACGCACTGACAGAGAATGTTTTGCATATATCTATACTGTAGTCGACTGCAACATGGCAGTGCAAGTTCTAATAAGATCATTTTCTGTGTTATAAGGAATAGACGACGTTGTTCATTCTCTGGTGATCAAATTAGTGCTTTCGTATAATGTAATTGGATGATGGTATGTGTGTTCTACATTAATGTCTTTTTCAGGTTCGCACTGAATCAGTACTGAGCCTTCATGACTGACATCTGACAGCGCGAGTGCCTTTCAGAATTTTTGGTTGATATGGTTTGCATTTCAAGCGGCACGGACACATCACCGCGGAAAACCAATGCGCAGCGCGTCTCGACGTGTTTGATGCATGCGCATGCGTAGTTTTTATTATTATTTTAATCTACCTGTTTGAGAAATACACCACACATCATTTTAACGTGTGTCCAGGAAGAACTGGAGTGTCTGTCAGCGCGCGCATTGTCTGGGTTTTTGAATCTTTACCTTTTTTAATGACTGATTGGTCCAGTAAATTCATCCCGCTGTTGTCTTCAATGGCCTGCGGAAAGCACAATCACACGAGATTAGTTACGACCGTTCAAAATGAATGCCTGTTCTTTGAACATAAATCATGTCACCCTGAAATCGCCACCCTATTATTTGCATGTATATTAGATTACTGTTAGGAAAGAGTTATCTTTTCAGAATACGTACATAAATATTATATTGTTGGGAATTGCTGTCCAATATAATGAACAAAGTGACTGTGTGCAGTTGGTACAGACATGTTTTTTTTCGGCACACAAGTGACTCGGTTTATCTGAAATTGACTGTTTATATAAATATAGCCTAATCTATGATCTATAGGCTAACCTATAATAGAGAAGGCCCTGGATAGTTTATTTCAGTGCACTCAAGATTCAATTTCCTCTTATAACTAGTTTTTTCCTACTTGTCTAAAAGTCATTCGATTATTTATTTAATGCAGAAAATGCTTGATAAAGGTGTTCCAGAATTGTCTCGTGCACCGTGCGGTGACGGAAACGTGTCTGGGACTTTCAATCGTGTTGTCAGATAACTAAACCCCATGTATACATTTATTTAAAGCTCACGTTCACTGTAGCAGTTGGTATCTTAACCAACAAAATATAGGCTACAATGCTGCCATACAACAGCACCACACGTAAACTTTCTAATGCTTTCAACTAATTTTAGAGAGCGTTCACTCAGTTTTTTTAAAGTTTACTCTTTTGGAGTTAGCTGTATGGGAGGCACGCATGCGTGTACGCATCATATTACTTAGTCTACATAGGGATTTACAGGCCTAAGAGATAATGTATCTCAGTAGTGACGAAAGAGAATTCTTTTAAAAAAAAATATATATATTTAAATACATTTGAGGGTTCACCTATTTCAGCTTTTCAATATTAGGCTTTCGGGACAGTGCACTATTATTATTATTGTTATTATTATTATTATTATTTATTAATTTAGGATTTTTATCCAGAGCGATATCCAAAATAGGAGAAACAAAAGTACATTCACCGGATTAATATGAGCAATAATGCCGGACCTGGCTAACAACAAGTAAACATACTAATGCATAGTGACCATGTTAAACACTAACCCAAACACAAATCATACAGATTACATCGATAACGAGCATTACTATTATTATGATTATTATTAATATCTGTTGTGATCAGTCAACCCATATTACAGAAATGTAAGCGAACAATGATTTGTTTCTCAATTTCCGTAAGTCTACACTACAGGGAGAAACCGTGTCCAGCTGCGAGCCATCGGAGAAACGCGCTCGAGATCAGCGCTGCAGTTTTTTAAGAGCAACGGCTGCTAATGAGACCTCGCGTGTCTGATTCTCTGTGTAATTATCACCACCTGCCGTGTTCTGTACAGGATATTCACACAGCGTGTGTTGCACTTAATAGTCACTGAGAGAATAGTAACGATTTAATTAGAACTAAGCGTAGAAATGTGCAAGACTATACACTGTTAATTACAGAGTTTTTTTGTCAAAGGTGATAAACGCGCCCGGCTGTTTAAAAAGATCAAGAGGCTGTTTTGTTGCTGTTGTAGTTGTAGTGGGTGGATGAATAGCCTTTAGCCTACACAGATTACTGAATTTCAGAACATTTAAGTGAACTATATCACAATTATATAGTGTATTGGACTTACTTGTGGTGACATCGCTCACCTGTCCACGGTCTGGACACTCAGGTGAAATAATTATGGATCGATAGCTTTTGATCGTGCCTAACTAAATCACTAACAAACTGGGCAGAAATAATTACCGATACATGCGGTTTATTTCCCGGCACGAGCACATAACAGTCCAACCGGACAAGAATAAGAAAGAACTAAACATTATAGCCTATGCTTTGTGTACAGTAGCCTACTCGCCGCGTTGTCGACACGTCCCAAACCTTTTAGGTTTTTAATAAACGGGAGGATGAGGGGGCTCAGTGAATTCAGGGAACGGGGACAATAATCAATAATAATGAAATCAGAAATAATTTACGTTAATTGAAATACGTTGCAAAATATATTCAGTTCTATAAAACAAAGAGTGAATGAGTTGTTTGCTTTAGCTTTGTGAGATATGGTGTGATCACTCTCATTTAACTTCAGTCTCTTAAAATGAGCATTTTTAACTTACTTGCAAACTGTTCTAAATTAATTTATGAGAGCTCGGGTACAGGTTGCTTCAGTCTAATGTTATTATCGTGATAGCTTGTCTAAAATGATTAAACCAAAACAAGAATCGCTAAAAGGACCCATAACATAATACAGATAACAGTGGTGACATGGTTATACTTAACCAACACGCACTGTCTGAAGTTCTGTGAAATAAGGTGACTACTCTTATTTAATTTGTACGTTGCACGAATTGAATGTTGCCTGTTTCTTTAGGCCCCGTATGTAGGCTAACATTTCACCTGTTATCAGGCGGAAACTAAGGAAAAATCGACTTGCCTAATAAAATGAGCATAACAAACATTCATATAAAGTTTACAAAATATTATTTTCTAATTAATATTATGCAGTAATTGTGATTATGAAGACCTGTACCATGGACAGGAAAAAGAAGGACGTGATAAGGAAGATTGTGACTGATGGGGAGAGGGGGGTGGAAAACGAAAATAAAACATATTATATATAAATTATATATAATAATATTACTTATTTATATTCATTTTAAAAAATGGAAAAAGTTAGACCAATCACCTGCACATCTTCCATTCCGTGCGCGAGGCCATGCAGCGACAGACTGTCCCCCATTCCGGAGTCGATCCCGTGGTGGGCGGAATGTAGCAGCACGTCCGGCCGCCGTACGGAGGCATAGTCCCGCCTCGGATCAAGTCCAGAGAGCTGCGGCAGAGAGGCCCGAGGCTGGGGTAGCAAAGACCCAGTTTCACTTCCGACTTCTTGTCGTTGTCTTTGCCCCCAGGGGTGTTGTTGGGGTTGGTGCAATGGGTTCAGGGAGTAAGGGTCATTTACGTGGGAGTACGGATCCTGGCTCTGGTGGTACGGAAGCGGCTGATAGGGCGGCGGAAAGTATGGTGGTTGGAAGTCCGACGATGGGGTGTGAGAGAGCGGCGGTGCGCTGGAGTACGGTCCCTGTGACACCGAGCCCAGCTGGGACAGCCTGGAACTGTGGCTCGGAACTCCGTCGTGCCGGTCCTTCAAAGCACAAAAGCAGGGAAAATGTAGATATTACAAAGCGAACATTGGCTGTTATTACACAGACGCCATAAAGCTCCAAAAACTGCATGAACTAATTTAGCGAAAATAAATTTGGCTGCAATAACTTGTCAGACAGAATGCTAGATTGTCTGTTCGAGAAGAGCAATAGATATAGCCTGCAGGTGTCTGTAGTTAAATAAATATATTTCTCCCAAAATAATTTTCTAATATTAAATTATTAATTCCAAACATCGCTAAAGGCCTAAATGCATTAAACGCGAGACAAAAACCAACAGATTAAAACTTATTTAAGGTTGTTTCATTTTTGGATTTGTTTCGATACTGTCATGTCAGGTTTCAAGGAAAAGCAAACACTGAACCGTTTAAACACGTAAAACACAAAGTAGAAACATCTTATAAAAACGGCTTAAATAGACTTTCAAAAACGTACATCACCACCTATACCCTACTACTAGACAAAAATTTAAAACATCTTAACGGAAAATACCCCATTTGTAGATCATTGTTGTCGATATTTGCAATGTTATTACACAACCTGAACCAGTTCATCCACATTGTAAATGTGCATAGGCTACAGGGTAAAAAAGCAATATCAAGCAACGAACCAACTCACCGTAGCTGAATACGTATGGACTAACATCTGGGAGACCGTCTGTTCACAGCAAAAACAATAAAATTATGGGGAAAAATCAAGAAAGACTTGCAGAAGAAAAATATGATTGAGGGTTTCCAGGACTGTCCATCAACAGCTTCTCCAGACCGCAGTGAAATATTTGTTTATTGTTTGTTTGTTTATTTTCTAGTCTAATATTAATATGCTCTATATTTGATTTGATCCTGCGCTCCGGATACGGTCCTCTTCGACCCGAAGCCAGACTCAAACTGCTCGCGCGTACCTTCCCTTGGCGTCTCTACACCACCTCATAATAATTGTTATTCATGACTATTAATATTACAGGAATACTTTAAGAGAGAACAGAGCACAAATGGAGCGTGAAGCTGCAGTCAGCTCTCGCGCTCCCCTGCTATTGTAAATGACGCTCATTCAGCTGAGAATTACCAGATGTAATCAGACAAGGGGGCTGGCAGAGAAGACTTTCAGCAGAAGTTTAGCAAGTGAGAGTGAACAAGCAAGCCCGCGCGACCAATACTGCTCCCTTTTTCTGTCACGCTGCGAGGATCTTTTGTTGAAATTTTGTCTGGATGGCACTTCGCTGCGGTCGACTTTTATGGGATAATGCCCGCGTTTCTTGACACGAGACTCGCTTTTCCTCAGTTTCTTTTGTTGCGGAGATGCTACACATGTTGCTGGACATTATTAAATATCCATAAATATCCTTAATTCATGTTTTTATTTTATTTTTTTGTCTATGTTTTAACAACGCGTCATAATCCACTGACAACTACAATATGAAAAAAAATATTTCATATCACGTTGACAATCCGAGCTGTGACCTGACTCACTCACTTGGGTTCAAATTATTAGGGAGGCAAAACCCCCTTAGGACTTGAATAGTTAGCATGCCAAAGAAACCCTAAGCTGCTTTCAAAGAGCAGTTGTGACTTCAAAAATTAGAGTAACAAAAAAATGTTAAAAAAAATCTTTCTCATTTGAGGGCATGCATTTAACAAAACCTGAAAGGCAATATACAACTTGGCCACTATCTTTTCCTTCCACAGATATATCTGCCTGATTGGAGGATACTATATTTAGACTTGTTAAAATGCTGTAGACACACTGCCGTTCATTGTTACTTTCAGCTCAATGAGTGAAGGGTTAGTGCAGGAAGGAAGATATCGACGCTCCGCGCAAGAGTGTGTTGGAGTTCACGAGCTTGCCAGCTGATTATTAGTCTGACGGCGACTGTGAGAGCAAAGACATGTGTGGTTATAGAGGGCGACTACCCGCCAGGCTGAACTAAAGGCTTCATAAAGACCCACTCACTCTCATTCACGAGCTCGCTCGCACTCCCACATAAAGCACATTTTAAAGTTCTTTGTGCGTTCCACCCCGTTCATAGCGATCTGCAGAATACCTCGCCACATCATTGTACTCCAGCGCGTGGCATTTCTGCTTCTTTTTTTTATCTCACCGTCCCTGATCCACCCTTTAATCGCTATTTATTGACATTTGCCTCGCGTTTTTGTCCTTCCGTTTTTTTAAACATGCAAATAAAAAAACAATACACGTTTTGTAGGCTGTGTCGTATTTGTTATCCCTTCCCCCTTCATCTAGTTTATCAAGTTGGGACTTTTAATGAGAATTCTAAACACGATATTTTGTCGAATCAATAGAAAACAGGTCTTGTTCACAAAACACTATCAGAACGGCATTTTCAAAGTCTGAGACGAACTGTGTCCTTTTAAACAATTTTTTCTTTAAAAAAAACGGGAGTTTAGACGTTTTTTTAATAACTCGCATATTTCCAGGAGAACGTAGACAATTTTAATATGATTGCCCTTTTGAAATGCCTTACAGTTTATACATTTTAGGTTGTTGGACTCTTTACAATGAGAACTGTTTGACAACGCTTGCATTTAATAATGATTTAGAACACAATAGTAGCCTAGCTTATAATAATAGCCTATATATTTTTTTCGTTATTTTACGCAAACAAAACCTCTAATTTTAAGGCTAAACTGGGTGTGCAGTTGACACCTGTCTTCTAGCTATTCGACAAAGTAAAATTTCCAAATGCCTTTGACTGTCATTTGCAGAATAACATTTCTCAGAAAACAAAATTCCCATATTCGATTTACAATGCTTTAAATATAAATACAATGACTTTTAATTCAATAGATTTTAAAATAAAACGGCAATAGCCTACTAGAATTTCTTAGACTGGTTTGTTGTGGAACTTATTTGACTTCTCTTATTATCCAAGTAGTTTGTTGGCATTTCTTTTTACTCCGATAACCACCAACCCAAAAGAGAAACACGAATCGTACGACCTCAGATTTTTCGGAAGTCAACGAAAATCCCTCACTGGTTTAGTAAAGATTGAAAACTCCACTCCACCTTAACTCCATACAGCGATGCCAAAACAACATAAACTTATAGATGCACAAAAAAAGCATCCCCCCCACCAGAATTATTTGAAATAATCGCCTTGAACATTACCTCGTAAATATCTTCATACTTGACATTTTCTACTAGTTTCCAGAGCATGTTTGCGGACTGATCTCAGCTAACTGAATGCATTCATGTGCGGAGTAGATTTCTGAACTCTCTCTCTCTCTCTCTCTCTCTCTCTCTCTCTCGCTCTCTCTCTCTCTCTCTCTCTCTCTCTCTCTCTCTCTCTCTCTCTCGTTTAACGGCCCTTCTGTAATTGGAGGAAAGGGGATAGCTAGGCTAACAAAATCCAGATATCCTTCAAACGAGAGGGCCGCATTATGCACAAATCCCACGGACGCCTGTGTATATTTTTTAAAGATCTTGGGGAAGAGGCACAATAGTGAAAATCTTTGCGCGCGTTTACATCTGTTTATTTTAACAGGATTTACTGGAAAATTCTCCACTGACAGACGATTTGTGGCCCTGCATGCGTTAAACTAACTTTTGCGCTTTACAGAGCTCATTGTTGAATTAGATCACCATTATCTCTGCATGTTTGTGCATATGCAATGCGTCACTCTCAAAGGTCTGGATTTAATCAACATTTGTTCTTTGCTTTCACTCGCTTTTTTAACACACATACACACAGACACAAGTAGTAACACGAAGCTTTAAATCCGATTCTAAGTTAAGAGTAACTTAAAGGCTCAGTCATACTATACACATTTATAGTGAAAGCAAATGTAATTGAATGTAGGAGCAGTTGTGTTGTTATCGTAGTATCTAAAACTAGTAGTATTACTTCCGGAATATTATGTTCTTTTGAAGACACTATTACGGTATGAAGGAGGTTGACCTTATAGGACTGCCTACTGACGCAGTTGTAGATCTGCTCGAAGGAATCTGCATATTTGACCTGTTACACGAGGTTGAGAGAAATTTGACTTGTATATGCTTGTCTTTAATATACAGTTAGGTATTCTGCTGTAGCCTAGAATATACCTGTCGTCTTTTGTACCTGTAAAATACGCATCATGCAATTTAATTAATTAATTGATAGATAATGGCCTACTTTATTGTTAGGTATTTGTGTCATATCGATAGGTAACTTTAATGACTGATCCTTCAATTAACGGTTTATTATAGTTGTTGTGCTTGGAGCAGAATGCTTCACTAATACTTGGGAAGCATACAGAATACGCTGACGATTCCGTACCCAAGAGCGCCCTCTACTGGAAACATCTGCTCTATTTTCGACTCTGTGAATAGTTTGACAAATAATTTAAATTAAAGTAACATATGATTCAAGTTGTTTAATTGTGAACTAAGATTATTTACAAATATGAGATCCGGTAACATCGCCACGCGGAATTTGGACTGACTGGGCTTCCGGAAGACGTGACGGTGTCATCAACTGCTGTCAAACTGGAAATTATTTAGTCTGTCTTTAGCGCCCCCCAGTGACACTCTATAAAATGTCATCTTCAGGAACTTTGTAGAAAATAGGCAATGTAGAAGAACATGTAAACTGACTGTGTGCGTGTGTGCTGGAAGTTAAAAATAAAGTAGACCAATCTTTAGATACATTTTTTGAATTGTAAAAGCACTATCGTACTAATGCATCTCTGTCATGCAAGAATGCAATTGAAATCTTACCCTGCAAATTCTCTTTGAAGAAAGTATTGCTCAAAAGGCATAGTGTGCGTGATGAACTAATAACCAGAGTTCACGTTTCGGGCACTTCCACCTTCGGCAGGGGAAAAAATTATGATACAAACGCAAAGCAATTTTAAGCTCACAGAATAATTTTTTCATGAAATAATATAGCAGAGCTTATTGACAGAGCCAGCCTGCTGTGCATTGCTTTGGCATCCATATGTCAGTAGTGCAGGATGAAGGACCTTATAACAGAGTATAACAGACCTTATAACATAGTATAACAGACCTTATAACATAGTATAACTGACCTTATAACAGAGTATAACAGACCTTATAACAGAGTATAACAGACCTTATAACACAGTATAACTGACCTTATAACAGAGTATAACAGACCTTATAACATAGTATAACTGACCTTATAACAGAGTATAACAGACCTTATAACAGAGTATAACAGACCATATAACAGAGTATAACTGACCATATAACAGAGTATAACTGACCTTATAACAGAGTATACCTGACCTTATAACAAAGTATAACAGACCATATAACAGAGTATAACAGACCATATGACAGAGTAAAACTGACCTTATAACAGAGTATAACAGACCTTATAACAGAGTATAACAGACCTTATAACAGAGTACAACAGACCATATAACAAAGAATAGCAACCCTTAGATCAGAGTATAACACAGTAAAACAGAAGCCGGAGAGTCAGAGAAGCCCCTCCCTTTGGGCTTGGCCTGCTGCCTTCACAAAACTGGGGCACCCCCCCCCCCACCACGTCTGTCTCCTCTCTTTCTCTCTCTCTTTTCTCCCTTGTCTGTCAGATGGCTGCTGCGTTGAGCCGCGTACTTTAATACTTTAATACTTTAGTACTTTAATACTTTAGTACTCAGGAAATACAGCTGATGCGTTTTTGCTTTTTTTTGTTTTGTTTTGGGGTATGTTTTGTAATATGAATTTAGTTTAAAAGATAAACTGGTTATTTGGTGGTTTTTTGTGTTGTAAGAAAAGCAAAAGAATTGAATAAGATAGAAGAGGATCAGTGTCTCTGTCCTGCTCTTTCAGTTTCAGTGAGGGGGGGGGGGTATTTATGTGTTTATTTTTAACTAGAGCCTGAAAGGGTTTAGGGGTGTGTGCAATCTAAGCACAATGTGTGCTGTTCTTAATTTTGAGCACAACCACTCTTTTCTTACACAACATCACATCTTTGGTCCTCACTAAAATAACACAGACCACACAGTGTGTGAGAATTAAAAACATTCTTAAAGTCTTTTCTCCATTTGTTGCTCGAAGTGGAATCGCTTCGTTAATGTTTAAGATGAGAAGGGTTTTCAGTGCTGATATTTCAATTTACCACCGAGCAAATCTGAAAATATTTCTCGTTTCCTGTCTTGTATTTAACAAGACGCCATGAAGCCATGGCTAAAGGACATATTGGGGATTCCAGTAAGCACCTTTGAAATATCGCCCTCTGCGTAGCTTCGTATTAAGCCTGTTTGGTCATCATGGTTACTGACCCATACCTGGCCATTTCCGTGTGTTCTTCACTTCCTGTTATTGGCTCAGTAATCTCAGGGATCATGGGTGAGGCGGCGGTCCCCTGGCTGGGCTCAGCCTGTGGGGTTTGGTTAACATGGACCTTTTTTTCATTAGAACAGAAATGAC
>CM040395.1:71837181-71907181 GCA_022702515.1 Ilyophis sp. 1 JC-2022 | reverse complement strand
TAGCACATTTTATACAATACTTGCAACTCAATGTACTTGATGTAAATCCATCCATCTATTAATTATTATTAATAGATGGATGGATGGAGTCAATGTTTTGATGATTTCCACACTGAAGTACTTCAGTGTTGTTGAGTACACTTTGCTGTTCTGCCACTAGATGGTGCTTGGGTTCCATTTGAAATGCATTGGTCTGGTAAATACAGAAACAACTGATGGTCTGGTTTCAGAGCAGCAGAATCCTTAACAGCAGTTTCATTTTGGTGTCTTGGCTCACAATGTGAAGTGACATTGTTTGGCCATGGGACTCAAAGCACATTATCTTACCTCCATTTTGTTTCAGTGAATAGTCTAAATTAAAAAAGTAATTTTTGTTATTAAACTCAGTTTTGTATTTGCTGTTGCAGGGCAGTCTGTGCTTGTATTTGCTGTTGCAGGGCAGTCTGTGCTTGTGTTTGCTGTTGCAGGACAGTCTGTGCTTGTATTTGCTGTTGCAGGGCAGTCTGTGCTTGTATTTGCTGTTGCAGGACAGTCTGTGCTTGTATTTGCTATTGCAGGGAAGTATGTGTGTGTATTTGATATTGCAGGACAGTCTGTGCTTGTGTTTGCTGTTGCAGGGCAGTCTGTGCTTGTGTTTGCTGTTGCAGGACAGTCTGTGCTTGTGTTTGCTGTTGCAGGACAGTCTGTGCTTGTATTTGCTGTTGCAGGACAGTTTGTGCTTGTATTTGCTGTTGCAGGACAGTTTGTGCTTGTATTTGCTGTTGCAGGGCAGTCTGTGCTTGTATTTGCTGTTGCAGGGCAGTCTGTGCTTGTATTTGCTGTTGCAGGACAGTTTGTGCTTGTATTTGCTGTTGCAGGGCAGTCTGTGCTTGTATTTGCTGTTGCAGGGCAGTCTGTGCTTGTATTCGCTGTTGCAGGGCAGTCTGTGCTTGTATTTGCTGTTGCAGGGCAGTCTGTGCTTGTATTTGCTGTTGCAGGACAGTTTGTGCTTGTATTTGCTGTTGCAGGGCAGTCTGTGCTTGTATTTGCTGTTGCAGGGCAGTCTGTGCTTGTATTCGCTGTTGCAGGGCAGTTTGTGCTTGTATTTGCTGTTGCAGGACAGTCTGTGCTTGTATTTGCTGTTGCAGGGCAGTCTGTGCTTGTATTTGCTGTTGCAGGACAGTCTGTGCTTGTATTTGCTGTTGCAGGGCAGTCTGTGCTTGTATTTGCTGTTGCAGGGCAGTCTGTGCTTGTATTTGCTGTTGCAGGGCAGTCTGTGCTTGTATTAGCTGTTGCAGGGCAGTCTGTGCTTGTATTTGCTGTTGCAGGGCAGTTTGTGCTTGTATTTGCTGTTGCAGGACAGTCTGTGCTTGTATTTGCTATTGCAGGGAAGTATGTGTGTGTATTTGCTGTTGCAGGACAGTCTGTGCTTGTGTTTGCTGTTGCAGGGCAGTCTGTGCTTGTATTTGCTGTTGCAGGACAGTCTGTGCTTGTGTTTGCTGTTGCAGGACAGTCTGTGCTTGTGTTTGCTGTTGCAGGACAGTTTGTGCTTGTATTTGCTGTTGCAGGGCAGTTTGTGCTTGTGTTTGCTGTTGCAGGACAGTCTGTGCTTGTGTTTGCTGTTGCAGGACAGTTTGTGCTTGTATTTGCTGTTGCAGGGCAGTTTGTGCTTGTGTTTGCTGTTGCAGGACAGTTTGTGCTTGTATTTGCTGTTGCAGGACAGTTTGTGCTTGTGTTTGCTGTTGCAGGACAGTCTGTGCTTGTATTTGCTGTTGCAGGGCAGTCTGTGCTTGTATTTGCTGTTGCAGGGCAGTCTGTGCTTGTATTTGCTGTTGCAGGGCAGTCTGTGCTTGTATTTGCTGTTGCAGGACAGTCTGTGCTTGTATTTGCTGTTGCAGGGCAGTCTGTGCTTGTATTCGCTGTTGCAGGGCAGTCTGTGCTTGTATTTGCTGTTGCAGGGCAGTCTGTGCTTGTGTTTGCTGTTGCAGGACAGTTTGTGCTTGTGTTTGCTGTTGCAGGACAGTTTGTGCTTGTATTTGCTGTTGCAGGACAGTTTGTGCTTGTATTTGCTGTTGCAGGACAGTTTGTGCTTGTGTTTGCTGTTGCAGGACAGTCTGTGCTTGTATTTGCTGTTGCAGGACAGTCTGTGCTTGTATTTGCTGTTGCAGGGCAGTCTGTGCTTGTATTTGCTGTTGCAGGGCAGTCTGTGCTTGTATTTGCTGTTGCAGGGCAGTCTGTGCTTGTATTTGCTGTTGCAGGACAGTCTGTGCTTGTATTTGCTGTTGCAGGACAGTTTGTGCTTGTATTTGCTGTTGCAGGACAGTCTGTGCTTGTATTTGCTGTTGCAGGACAGTCTGTGCTTGTATTTGCTGTTGCAGGGCAGTCTGTGCTTGTATTTGCTGTTGCAGGGCAGTCTGTGCTTGTATTTGCTGTTGCAGGACAGTTTGTGCTTGTATTTGCTGTTGCAGGACAGTTTGTGCTTGTATTTGCTGTTGCAGGGCAGTCTGTGCTTGTATTTGCTGTTGCAGGGCAGTCTGTGCTTGTATTTGCTGTTGCAGGGCAGTCTGTGCTTGTATTTGCTGTTGCAGGACAGTCTGTGCTTGTATTTGCTGTTGCAGGACAGTTTGTGCTTGTATTTGCTGTTGCAGGACAGTCTGTGCTTGTATTTGCTGTTGCAGGACAGTCTGTGCTTGTATTTGCTGTTGCAGGGCAGTCTGTGCTTGTATTTGCTGTTGCAGGACAGTTTGTGCTTGTATTTGCTGTTGCAGGACAGTTTGTGCTTGTATTTGCTGTTGCAGGGCAGTCTGTGCTTGTATTTGTCCCCCTTCTGCGCATGCAGATTTGTTATTTGAATGGCTAACTCAACGTCTGTGCCCCTCACCCAGGATATGAACCAGAGCTTCTTAATTTCCAGACATTTTTACGACAACCACACCCAAACATGATTTACACAGGACACGAGAAAACAAACAAAACTTCTGTTCCTATATTACACTGTTAATATCATATCATATATTATGCTCTTATATTACACTATTAATAGCATATATTATGTTCCTATAAAAAATAACTGGCAAAAAAATAACTGTAATGTTCCTATATTACACTGTTAATAGCATATATTATGTTATACTATTACACTGTTAATATCATATCATACATTATGTTATATTAGTTGTTGTTAATTCCAGAGTGAGAGAGAGAATGTTTCTATAAATGTTTATTTAGTATAGTAGACAGAATTATGAGTTTGAATTGAGAGATCAGATGCTATAAGCCTATACCTGATGCTTAAATGGAAGGGTAGCACCATTGGAAATGAGATTTAACTGCCTGTTACAGTCTGAATATCTCCCAGGGAATGTAAGCCCTCTCAATAAAGCCTCATTCATTACTAACTGCAGCTAACCTTGTTAACTGAAACTAAACATAATATTAACAATCGCACAATAAATGGTCTATAAAGACCAAACACAGTGGACTGAGCACGCATCTCTATCCCCGTCCCATTAACCAAGAGGTGAAGTGACTGAAGTGAACACGGACCATGCTCTCGGCGGTCAAAATGCCCTTCTCTGTTTTTGTGGAGGTAACTGACACTCTTTTCTAAAAATCTAAATGCCCTTCTCTGTTTCTGTGGAGGTAACTGACACTCTTTTCTAAAAATCTAAATGCCCTTCTCTGTTTCTGTGGAGGTAACTGATGCTCTTTTCTAAAAATCAAAATGCCCTTCTCTGTCTCTGTGGCGGTAACTGATGCTCTTTTCTAAAAGCGTGCATGGTGACAGACACTCGCAGTCTTAGTTACTCAGTGGATGCGCACCAGTAAAGCTTCTCTTCAACATTATGCTGTAGACCTAACATAGACAACTCTCATCATAGCTGTTCATAACAGCGGATGACAGCCTATGTCAAATGACATAACACTGCAATGATTTATGTTGTAATGAATGTGCACATTAACTACATTACCATTGGCATGTATTTATGTGGCTTTATACTGTCCTAGAGGAAGTATTGTACACAGGTACATATATCACATGCCAGTCTATGCATAGTAGGCTTAGATTAGCTTGGTATGTAGCCTAGTTTGTGAGTTAATTGTTGTTGTAGGTCTGGCACTGTTGTTCTAGCCTTGTCATGTGCACTTAGTTGTTTGTAGAAACATTTTTAAATGCGGTGTAATGTAAATGTAAGGGTGCTCATATGCTCAAAGTGATATTTGCAGAGCTAATGCAGTTGAGAGCATTCTCACATATGCTTAGGGAAAGGTATGTCACTGTACACTTTGGAATTCATGATGAGCTATAAGAAAATAAACCACTATTGTTTTGGGATATAAATCTGCTACAGTCTAGCCTCTGGCTAGTGCTCAGTCCAGACGAAATGTACATTTTTGTTTTGGCTTTCTTTTATGTTCATATAAACTTTTTTTGGGGGGAAATTTAAGTGTTCACTTATGAGGTGTAAAAAACTGAATCTGATCTGAAGCCTTTGAAGATGCACTGCAGTTCAACAGAGCCTGCTGTCAGGTGATTTAACTGGAACAGTGATGTCACAATGAACTAGTGATGTCACAATGAACTAGGGATGTCACAATGAACTAGGAATGATACAATAGAGGCCTGTCACCGACGTCACAATTTGGACAGACACGCCCACTTTTAAACGACAACCGCCATCTTGGAGGACCAAATGCCGGTGTTCCATAGCGTTATGCAAACCAAACCAAGGCTATCACATTTATCAGGAGGTTGCTTGATTTTCCTTTATTGCTATCATCGGAATTTGCTTTGCGCAATGCTTACAGGTAGCTCAGCAATATACAAAATATACAGTGCACAACATCACAAAACAATTTCTCAGTTTGGCGGTGTACAGAGACCGCGGCACTGCATGTATGGAGAAGAGTCGTGGAGGCGGAGTTTGTGTGTTGGACTGCTTGGTGACACTGGACATCTCGGGACAGCGGGGGCTATTTTTAATCATGGCTGTATTGCACTTTCATTTACTTGATTGATGTAATGATTCTGTTGGATGTTTGATATGTTTGTTTGTGTGTTGTGGGTCCCACTGTCTTTTTTGTTGTTGCTGGGGCTACAACTGAAGTTATTATATTCTATTCTATTCTAATAATACCAACATAAACAAATATTATAAGAAGTATTGGGGGGGGTATACGTACAAAGCAGGATCAATTACTGAGTAAAACCCGGAACCCTCCCAAATCTGGAACATGCATGGACTGAAGTAAAAAGAGCTGTTCTGGGTTTTATTGAGTTATCCATCTAGTACTAACTCAGTAATGCTGCTTCGTAGTATACCACCTTGGTAAGTAAAGTGCTTGTGCAGTTCATATGGGAGCAATATATACGTTACATGTTAAAGTATTAACGGTAGGCTACAGTAGCCTACTTCAGCAATAAAACATATTTTAGCTTGATGGATAGAATAGAATAGATAGGGAACTTCAGTTGTAGACACCACAAAAGGCAAATCAGTTCAACACATAAAGTACATTACCGTTACTTTCATTATTACTTTCAAATACATTGTTATTTGGTGCTTAATATCGTTACGTTACATTTTCTTTTTGCCCTCTTCTAGATTGTCTCATATTGCTCGCCTGGCCAGCACAGGTAACTAATGTTTACAGTTTATCCAATCTATTTGTGAGACATCGTACAATGTAGCACCCCTAGCAATGCAATAATAGTTCAAATGAACACTGTTTTGATGTTCACAATATGCTTGATGTATCGCATTATGTAAACGTTAATGTTTCGCAGGCTTAGCAGTCGTTCACACAAATGATATAGCTACTAACGTTAGCTAAACCTAGCGACTTTATAATTTGTTCATAAAACGTAATTTACCATTAATGATCCGAGCCTATGCTGTAATGATCCGAGCCTGGTTGCTGTTTAAATCCAGCTCACTCCTCAGTGCTTTCAACCACCAGACTCTTCTTTCAGTCATAAAATTTAGTTTGTTCACCCTGCCTGGTGGTTTAGCTACTATGGTGCACACTCAGATTATCATGTAAAAGGACATTTTCCCCTTTTCCCAGCTTTATTCTATTATTACAGCTCCTGCAGTAGTGTAATACAACACTCAGGGTGTTGATTATTACAGCTCCTGCAGTAGTGTAATACAACACTCAGGGTGTTGATTATTACAGCTCCTGCAGCAGTGTAATACAACACTCAGGGTGTTGATTATTACAGCTCCTGCAGTAGTGTAATACAACACTCAGGGTGTTGATTATTACAGCTCCTGCAGTAGTGTAATACAACACTCAGGGTGTTGATTATTACAGCTCCTGCAGTAGTGAAATACAACACTCAGGGTGTTGATTATTACAGCTCCTGCAGTAGTGTAATACAACACTCAGGGTGTTGATTATTACAGCTCCTGCAGTAGTGTAATACAACACTCAGGGTGTTGATTATTACAGCTCCTGCAGTAGTGTAATACAACACTCAGGGTGTTGATTATTACAGCTCCTGCAGTAGTGTAATACAACACTCAGGGTGTTGATTATTACAGCTCCTGCAGTAGTGAAATACAACACTCAGGGTGTTGATTATTACAGCTCCTGCAGTAGTGTAATACAACACTCAGGGTGTTGATTATTACAGCTCCTGCAGTAGTGTAATACAACACTCAGGGTGTTGATTATTACAGCTCCTGCAGTAGTGTAATACAACACTCAGGGTGTTGATTATTACAGCTCCTGCAGTAGTGTAATACAACACTCAGGGTGTTGATTATTACAGCTCCTGCAGTAGTGTAATACAACACTCAGGGTGTTGATTATTACAGTTCCTGCAGTAGTGTAATACAACACTCAGGGTGTTGAGTATTACAGCTCCTGCAGTAGTGTAATACAACACTCAGGGTGTTGATTATTACAGCTCCTGCAGTAGTGTA
Source organism: Ilyophis sp. 1 JC-2022 (assembly GCA_022702515.1). Classification (NCBI taxonomy): domain Eukaryota; kingdom Metazoa; phylum Chordata; class Actinopteri; order Anguilliformes; family Synaphobranchidae; genus Ilyophis; species Ilyophis sp. 1 JC-2022. The sequence continues at coordinate 71,900,270 of CM040395.1, read as the reverse complement.
ATACAACACTCAGGGTGTTGATTATTACAGCTCATGCAGTAGTGTAATACAACACTCAGGGTGTTGATTATTACAGCTCCTGCAGTTGTGTAATACAACACTCAGGGTGTTGATTATTACAGCTCCTGCAGTAGTGTAATACAACACTCAGGGTTTTGATTATTACAGCTCCTGCAGTAGTGTAATACAACACTCAGGGTGTTGATTATTACAGCTCCTGCAGTAGTGTAATACAATACTCAGGGTGTTGATTATTACAGCTCCTGCAGTAGTGTAATACAACACTCAGGGTGTTGATTATTACAGCTCCTGCAGTAGTGTAATACAACACTCAGGGTGTTGAGTATTACAGCTCCTGCAGTAGTGTAATACAACACTCAGGGTTTTGATTATTACAGCTCCTGCAGTAGTGTAATACAACACTCAGAGTGTTGATTATTACAGCTCCTGCAGTAGTGTAATACAACACTCAGGGTGTTGATTATTACAGCTCCTGCAGTAGTGTAATACAACACTCAGGGTGTTGATTATTACAGCTCCTGCAGTAGTGTAATACAACACTCAGGGTGTTGATTATTACAGCTCCTGCAGTTGTGTAATACAACACTCAGGGTGTTGATTATTACAGCTCCTGCAGTTGTGTAATACAACACTCAGGGTGTTGATTATTACAGCTCCTGCAGTAGTGTAATACAACACTCAGGGTGTTGATTATTACAGCTCCTGCAGTAGTGTAATACAACACTCAGGGTGTTGATTATTACAGCTCCTGCAGTAGTGTAATACAACACTCAGGGTGTTGAGTATTACAGCTCCTGCAGTAGTGTAATACAACACTCAGGGTGTTGATTATTACAGCTCCTGCAGTAGTGTAATACAACACTCAGGGTGTTGAGTATTACAGCTCCTGCAGTAGTGTAATACAACACTCAGGGTGTTGATTATTACAGCTCCTGCAGTAGTGTAATACAACACTCAGGGTGTTGATTATTACAGCTCCTGCAGTAGTGTAATACAACACTCAGGGTGTTGATTATTACAGCTCCTGCAGTAGTGTAATACAACACTCAGGGTGTTGATTATTACAGCTCCTGCAGTAGTGTAATACAACACTCAGGGTGTTGATTATTACAGCTCCTGCAGTAGTGTAATACAACACTCAGGGTGTTGATTATTACAGCTCCTGCAGTAGTGTAATACAACACTCAGAGTGTTGATTATTACAGCTCCTGCAGTAGTGTAATACAACACTCAGGGTGTTGATTATTACAGCTCCTGCAGTAGTGTAATACAACACTCAGGGTGTTGATTATTACAGCTCCTGCAGTAGTGAAATACAACACTCAGGGTGTTGATTATTACAGCTCCTGCAGTAGTGTAATACAACACTCAGGGTGTTGATTATTACAGCTCCTGCAGTAGTGTAATACAACACTCAGGGTGTTGATTATTACAGCTCCTGCAGTAGTGTAATACAACACTCAGGGTGTTGATTATTACAGCTCCTGCAGTAGTGTAATACAACACTCAGGGTGTTGAGTATTACACCTCCTGCAGTAATGTAATACAACACTCAGGGTGTTGATTATTACAGCTCCTGCAGTAGTGTAATACAACACTCAGGGTGTTGATTATTACAGCTCCTGCAGTAGTGTAATACAACACTCAGGGTGTTGATTATTACAGCTCCTGCAGTAGTGTAATACAACACTCAGGGTGTTGATTATTACAGCTCCTGCAGTAGTGTAATACAACACTCAGGGTGTTGATTATTACAGCTCCTGCAGTAGTGTAATACAACACTCAGGGTGTTGATTATTACAGCTCCTGCAGTAGTGTAATACAACACTCAGGGTGTTGATTATTACAGCTCCTGCAGTAGTGTAATACAACACTCAGGGTGTTGATTATTACAGCTCCTGCAGTAGTGTAATACAACACTCAGGGTGTTGATTATTACAGCTCCTGCAGTAGTGTAATACAACACTCAGGGTGTTGATTATTACAGCTCCTGCAGTAGTGTAATACAACACTCAGGGTGTTGATTATTACAGCTCCTGCAGTAGTGTAATACAACACTCAGGGTGTTGATTATTACAGCTCCTGCAGTAGTGTAATACAACACTCAGGGTGTTGATTATTACAGCTCCTGCAGTAGTGTAATACAACACTCAGGGTGTTGATTATTACAGCTCCTGCAGTAGTGTAATACAACACTCAGGGTGTTGATTATTACAACTCCTGCAGTAGTGTAATACAACACTCAGGGTGTTGAGTATTACAGCTCCTGCAGTAGTGTAATACAACACTCAGGGTGTTGATTATTACAGCTCCTGCAGTAGTGTAATACAACACTCAGGGTGTTGATTATTACAGCTCCTGCAGTAGTGAAATACAACACTCAGGGTGTTGATTATTACAGCTCCTGCAGTAGTGAAATACAACACTCAGGGTGTTGATTATTACAGCTCCTGCAGTAGTGTAATACAACACTCAGGGTGTTGATTATTACAGCTCCTGCAGTAGTGAAATACAACACTCAGGGTGTTGATTATTACAGCTCCTGCAGTAGTGTAATACAACACTCAGGGTGTTGATTATTACAGCTCCTGCAGTAGTGTAATACAACACTCAGGGTGTTGATTATTACAGCTCCTGCAGTAGTGTAATACAACACTCAGGGTGTTGATTATTACAGCTCCTGCAGTAGTGTAATACAACACTCAGGGTGTTGATTATTACAGCTCCTGCAGTAGTGTAATACAACACTCAGGGTGTTGATTATTACAGCTCCTGCAGTAGTGTAATACAACACTCAGGGTGTTGATTATTACAGCTCCTGCAGTAGTGTAATACAACACTCAGGGTGTTGAGTATTACAGCTCCTGCAGTAGTGTAATACAACACTCAGGGTGTTGATTATTACAGCTCCTGCAGTAGTGAAATACAACACTCAGGGTGTTGATTATTACAGCTCCTGCAGTAGTGAAATACAACACTCAGGGTGTTGATTATTACAGCTCCTGCAGTAGTGTAATACAACACTCAGGGTGTTGATTATTACAGCTCCTGCAGTAGTGTAATACAACACTCAGGGTGTTGATTATTACAGCTCCTGCAGTAGTGTAATACAACACTCAGGGTGTTGATTATTACAGCTCCTGCAGTAGTGTAATACAACACTCAGGGTGTTGATTATTACAGCTCCTGCAGTAGTGTAATACAACACTCAGGGTGTTGATTATTACAGCTCCTGCAGTAGTGTAATACAACACTCAGGGTGTTGATTATTACAGCTCCTGCAGTAGTGTAATACAACACTCAGGGTGTTGATTATTACAGCTCCTGCTGTAGTGTAATACAACACTCAGGGTGTTGATTATTACAGCTCCTGCAGTAGTGTAATACAACACTCAGGGTGTTGATTATTACAGCTCCTGCAGTAGTGTAATACAACACTCAGGGTGTTGATTATTACAGCTCCTGCAGTAGTGTAATACAACACTCAGGGTGTTGATTATTACAGCTCCTGCAGTAGTGTAATACAACACTCAGGGTGTTGATTATTACAGCTCCTGCAGTAGTGTAATACAACACTCAGGGTGTTGATTATTACAGCTCCTGCAGTAGTGTAATACAACACTCAGGGTGTTGATTATTACAGCTCCTGCAGTAGTGTAATACAACACTCAGGGTGTTGATTATTACAGCTCCTGCAGTAGTGTAATACAACACTCAGGGTGTTGATTATTACAACTCCTGCAGTAGTGTAATACAACACTCAGGGTGTTGAGTATTACAGCTCCTGCAGTAGTGTAATACAACACTCAGGGTGTTGATTATTACAGCTCCTGCAGTAGTGTAATACAACACTCAGGGTGTTGATTATTACAGCTCCTGCAGTAGTGAAATACAACACTCAGGGTGTTGATTATTACAGCTCCTGCAGTAGTGAAATACAACACTCAGGGTGTTGATTATTACAGCTCCTGCAGTAGTGTAATACAACACTCAGGGTGTTGATTATTACAGCTCCTGCAGTAGTGAAATACAACACTCAGGGTGTTGATTATTACAGCTCCTGCAGTAGTGTAATACAACACTCAGGGTGTTGATTATTACAGCTCCTGCAGTAGTGTAATACAACACTCAGGGTGTTGATTATTACAGCTCCTGCAGTAGTGTAATACAACACTCAGGGTGTTGATTATTACAGCTCCTGCAGTAGTGTAATACAACACTCAGGGTGTTGAGTATTACAGCTCCTGCAGTAGTGTAATACAACACTCAGGGTGTTGATTATTACAGCTCCTGCAGTAGTGAAATACAACACTCAGGGTGTTGATTATTACAGCTCCTGCAGTAGTGAAATACAACACTCAGGGTGTTGATTATTACAGCTCCTGCAGTAGTGTAATACAACACTCAGGGTGTTGATTATTACAGCTCCTGCAGTAGTGTAATACAACACTCAGGGTGTTGATTATTACAGCTCCTGCAGTAGTGTAATACAACACTCAGGGTGTTGATTATTACAGCTCCTGCAGTAGTGTAATACAACACTCAGGGTGTTGATTATTACAGCTCCTGCAGTAGTGTAATACAACACTCAGGGTGTTGATTATTACAGCTCCTGCAGTAGTGTAATACAACACTCAGGGTGTTGATTATTACAGCTCCTGCAGTAGTGTAATACAACACTCAGGGTGTTGATTATTACAGCTCCTGCAGTAGTGTAATACAACACTCAGGGTGTTGATTATTACAGCTCCTGCAGTAGTGTAATACAACACTCAGGGTGTTGATTATTACAGCTCCTGCAGTAGTGTAATACAACACTCAGGGTGTTGATTATTACAGCTCCTGCAGTAGTGTAATACAACACTCAGGGTGTTGATTATTACAGCTCCTGCAGTAGTGTAATACAACACTCAGGGTGTTGATTATTACAGCTCCTGCAGTAGTGTAATACAACACTCAGGGTGTTGATTATTACAGCTCCTGCAGTAGTGAAATACAACACTCAGGGTGTTGATTATTACAGCTCCTGCAGTAGTGTAATACAACACTCAGGGTGTTGATTATTACAGCTCCTGCAGTAGTGTAATACAACACTCAGGGTGTTGATTATTACAGCTCCTGCAGTAGTGTAATACAACACTCAGGGTGTTGATTATTACAGCTCCTGCAGTTGTGTAATACAACACTCAGGGTGTTGATTACTACAGCTCCTGCAGTAGTGTAATACAACACTCAGGGTGTTGATTATTACAGCTCCTGCAGTTGTGTAATACAACACTCAGGGTGTTGAGTATTACAGCTCCTGCAGTAGTGTAATACAACACTCAGGGTGTTGAGTATTACACACACCCGTAGCTATGGGCGGGCCTTAGGGGGCCGGGCCCGCCCATGGAAGTGCTAGTGCCCCCCCACTGGAAATTGAGAAAAAAAAAATTATTATAGTATTTTTCTGTTAAAAAACTAACTTTTTAAGACATTAAAATAGAGAAAAAAATAGTGTTATTGTTTGAGGGGGTTCCGCCATACTGAAACAGGAAGTTACGCCAATGTAGGCTAGGTTACCGCGCCATTTCAGTTGGGAGTCCAGCAGAGCTCTATTTCCCAGTAGGATCGCTTTTGCTAATTTGCTTAACAATGGACATTCGTAAATGGTTTAAATCACCAGTCTCTATCAACTCTAACGAATCAGATTCCGCCTCCAAATCGCACAATGTGACTGCACCCAAGCCCCGTGATGTTGATGGCGGACTTGTGGTCGTCAGAGATCAAGATGGTGCTGAAATGCAGCCTAGCACCAGTAGCAGCGGCCGCGGATCTGAGACTAATCCGACTACTAGCCTTGCTGCTGCAACCACAGGAACGGTATTTGGACCACAACTGCATAGAGCAAACCATTTTTTTGGGGTTGGGCAGATCCAAATCAAATGTTTTTTTTATGATGAACATGCCCCATTTCCACAAATAGCCTCCAACAAATGTTTTAACAGTTAAAGACCAAATGACGACATGATATTATAACGCGTCAGCATCCGCCGTGGTGCTTTTTCAGTTCGAGAGGTGTGGGTTGCTTTGCACTTCTGGTGTTATATTCAATGTGTTGTCTAGTGCTTTGTGCATAACATTACCTCTGTGTAATTGACTGATGTGGTAAATTATGAGGACTGATGTGGTATCTTGCAGTTGATGGTTTAAAGTTATTATTTGCAAGTGCACTGATTGCGCGGTCACGGTGCCAACCTCCCCCGTTTAGTTATGGTATCCCATCTATTCATTTTCTAAAGCTAATTGTTTACAAAACCTTGTAAGTGCAGCTGATTGGTTCCAATTGTCTAAACAGTGATTGTATTGTGAATGCGCCAGTTTTGTTGCCACTCTCCACGTTATAATCGTAACTTACAGCATTCGAATAATTTTAGGCATAGCCTAATACATCGGGACATATTAAATCTATCGAAGACCAATTTGGTTAGTATGCGACCTCAGTATAGCCTAATTAGTATGCGTCAGTGCTGCACGAATACAATAGCACATCGGATTATCAAAAATATTTAATAATAATTGTGCCCCCCCATGCAGTTCATATGCCCCCCTTAAGACCAAGTCCTGGCTACGGGTCTGGTATTACAGCTCCTGCAGTAGTGTAATACAACACTCAGGGTGTTGATTATTACAGCTCCTGCAGTTGTGTAATACAACACTCAGGGTGTTGAGTATTACAGCTCCTGCAGTAGTGTAATACAACACTCAGGGTGTTGATTATTACAGCTCCTGCAGTAGTGTAATACAACACTCAGGGTGTTGAGTATTACAGCTCCTGCAGTAGTGTAATACAACACTCAGGGTGTTGATTATTACAGCTCCTGCAGTAGTGTAATACAACACTCAGGGTGTTGAGTATTACAGCTCCTGCAGTAGTGTAATACAACACTCAGGGTGTTGATTATTACAGCTCCTGCAGTAGTGAAATACAACACTCAGGGTGTTGATTATTACAGCTCCTGCAGTAGTGTAATACAACACTCAGGGTGTTGATTATTACAGCTCCTGCAGTAGTGTAATACAACACTCAGGGTGTTGATTATTACAGCTCCTGCAGTAGTGTAATACAACACTCAGGGTGTTGATTATTACAGCTCCTGCAGTAGTGTAATACAACACTCAGGGTGTTGATTATTACAGCTCCTGCAGTAGTGTAATACAACGCTCAGGGTGTTGATTAATTCAGCTCCTGCAGTAGTGTAATACAACACTCAGGGTGTTGATTATTACAGCTCCTGCAGTTGTGTAATACAACACTCAGGGTGTTGATTACTACAGCTCCTGCAGTAGTGTAATACAACACTCAGGGTGTTGATTATTACAGCTCCTGCAGTAGTGTAATACAACGCTCAGGGTGTTGATTATTACAGCTCCTGCAGTAGTGTAATACAACACTCAGGGTGTTGATTATTACAGCTCCTGCAGTTGTGTAATACAACACTCAGGGTGTTGATTACTACAGCTCCTGCAGTAGTGTAATACAACACTCAGGGTGTTGATTATTACAGCTCCTGCAGTAGTGTAATACAACACTCAGGGTGTTGATTATTACAGCTCCTGCAGTAGTGAAATACAACACTCAGGGTGTTGATTATTACAGCTCCTGCAGTAGTGAAATACAACACTTAGGGTGTTGATTATTACAGCTCCTGCAGTTGTGTAATACAACACTCAGGGTGTTGATTATTACAGCTCCTGCAGTAGTGTAATACAACACTCAGGGTGTTGATTATTACAGCTCCTGCAGTAGTGAAATACAACACTCAGGGTGTTGATTATTACAGCTCCTGCAGTAGTGTAATACAACACTCAGGGTGTTGATTGCACTTTTTCATTGGAGCAGTTTTTTAATTCAAAATGATTTTCAGTTGATTGGTGATAAATAACATAAATTCCATTAATGTTTATTAAAAGCTTGATTTTTCTGTTTGCAAATTGTTTTATCGTGAAGTGCGTGTGTCAGCATGTTCTATATTTATTTTTTTAACTTTTTTGTTTTTCAGACAATATTTGATGTTAACTTATGCAAGTGGTAATGTTTGTAAATGCATTTGTATATATGAATGAATTTGGTATGCAGATAAAATCCTACCATAACTGAGGCTTGTAGTCCACGCTCAGGTGCATTTATTTTTAATTTGTGGTTATTTTAATTAATTTCACTCACAACTAAATTTGTGATGCTGTTGAAGCAGCTGCAGAAAAGTAATTTATTAATATTTTCAGTAAGTGTTGAGGTGCGAGGGCTTTGTCGGCTAGATTGAACCTAGACATCAGTCGTGGATTCAATTGAATGGGGTATTCATCATACAGTATTATTTAATGCAAATAAAAAATAAGATGCATGTTTCATTGTGTAGTCTCAGTGTGTAGTTTTTCAGTGTGTAGTTTTTCAGAGTGTAGTCTCAGTGTGTAGTTTTTCAGTGTGTAGTCTCAGTGTGTAGTTTTTCAGTGTGTAGTCTCAGTGTGTAGTTTTTCATTGTGTAGTCTCAGTGTGTAGTTTTTCAGTGTGTAGTCTCAGTGTGTAGTTTTTCAGTGTAGTCTGTGTGTAGTTTTTCAGTGTGTAGTCTCAGTGTGTAGTTTTTCAGTGTGTAGTCTCAGTGTGTAGTTTTTCAGAGTGTAGTCTCAGTGTGTAGTTTTTCAGAGTGTAGTCTCAGTGTGTAGTTTTTCAGTGTGTAGTCTCAGTGTGTAGTTTTTCAGAGTGTAGTCTCAGTGTGTAGTTTTTCAGTGTGTAGTCTCAGTGTGTAGTTTTTCAGTGTGTAGTCTCAGTGTGTAGTTTTTCAGAGTGTAGTCTCAGTGTGTCATTTTTCAGTGTGTAGTCTCAGTGCATAATTCAAAGTGTAGAATACAGGTCACCTGTTTAGAGCTTTCATGGAAATTCTCCTTTCACTTTGTGTTTTAGATGTTGTGCAACTTTTTTATATACTAAAATGTTTTCTATTATATTTTCCTGGGGTAATAGCTATTAATAAACATGAAAGTGCAATTAGAATTAGTGTATAAATGACTTACACAATCAGTTGTATGTGGCCATAGACTTATTTATGGGCAGGAATAGTTCCAAATAAGTTAATATACAGTGGTGACTAATTCACAACAAAAAAGTCAAAATGTTGTGTGTTTTGCCCATTAAGGCAAAACAGGGGGATCCTAACCCTAGCCATAAGCTGAAATAAGGGCGAAGTGAATAATTAATTTAACTGAGAAATCATTATGTTTGTAATCAATTCATTTTGTAGACAATCTTTAGAGCTTTTGCAGAAACACATTAAATGAATTAACATTACACTTAGAACAACTTGCTTTATTGACGAGTGGTATTTGCTTCAGGTAAGGAAGATTCATATATACTGTCTTTTAAACCTACAAGAAAAGTTGTAATTTATATATATTTTTACAGATGTTACGGAAAGGTCATGTGACAGTGTTCCGCTGTAGAACTTGAGCTGATTATCTGTTCATAAATAGTGTACAAAGAAGATTAACATGCACAAAGTACAGCAGGGAATGGAAAAAAGTGACATCTTTACAATATTTCAGGTTTCTCTCCGTCTTCAGCAGTGTATTTCACATCTGATACCGACTGTAGAGTCAACAGCGTTATCATGTAGCACGTCTACAGTGTTATCATATAGCACGTCAACAGTGTTAGCACGTATCACATAAACAGCATTAACCTGTAGCACGTCAACAGTGTTATCATGTAGCACGTCAACAGTGTTAGCACGTATCACATCAACAGTGTTATCATGTAGCACGTCAACAGTGTTATCATGTAGCACGTCAACAGTGTTAGCACGTATCACATCAACAGTGTTATCATGTAGCACGTCAACAGTGTTATCATGTAGCATGTCAACAGTGTTAGCACGTATCACATCAACAGTGTTATCATGTAGCACGTCAACAGTGTTAGCACGTATCACATCAACAGTGTTATCATGTAGCACGTCAACAGTGTTAGCATGTATCACATCAACAGTGTTATCATGTAGCACGTCAACAGTGTTATCATGTAGCACGTCAACAGTGTTAGCACGTATCACATCAACAGTGTTATCATGTAGCATGTCAACAGTGTTATCATGTAGCACGTCAACAGTGTTATCATGTAGCACGTCAACAGCGTTATCATGTAGCACGTCAACAGCGTTATCATGTAGCACGTCAACAGCGTTATCATGTAGCACAACTCTGATTTTGTGAAATACCCCAGTTACTGGGCCGGTTTTAGGGTTTGGGGTCACAAAGGCAAAGTTTCAGAGTGGGTGGGGGATATGAGAAATGATGGAATTGGTGTTTTTCCACCTAATACATACTAATATTGCTAAACAGACTGCTATGGATAGCACCAGCCTGTTGTGAGCCAGACTCTGTGCTTCTAATGAATAATTATAATTGCCTTTGCTTCCATGCCTGGGTATAAACAGCCATTTGCTTTCATTTAAGGTACAAAGTTCAGAAAAAAAGGAAAGATTGCTTTGTGAAATGAGAACATGTAGAGATGTATGTACATACAAAGATGAAGGCACCCCCCCTTGAACACCCTTTTCGGACGTTAAGTGCAGTTGCTCAGGACAGCAGTTTGCTTGGGCCTGAGCCCCCAGTGTAATCTCTACACTTCGAGCTCAGCTCCCTACGGGAGTATTGTCCCATACGCCTGTACGCATAGGACTACCTGCTGTGGGAGGGGGGGGGGGGGGGGGGGACTCCCTGCTGGGGGAGGGGGGGGGGGGGGGGCCCCTGGGCTTTCGTCTTCCCCCATCCTGCTAAAACCGGCCCTGCCCAGAAACAAGTTTGGTCCGTGTTCCCAGAACTATACATTTTCAGCAGCAAAAAAATGTATAAAATAAAAACAGCCCCCCCCCACACACACACACACACACACACACACACACCTGCGCCTGCCCCCCCCCCATTCCCACTCGGCTATTCCCAGGAAGGTTTTAGTTATTCCATCTTCTCCAGCTTCCCGTCTTTAGACTGAGATTCTCCTGTTTTCCGCAGGGCCGTCTTTTCCATGCCGGAGTTCATCTGAGCCGAGTCTGGCGTTCCTGTGTTTTTCCCCGTCGTGTGTTTCTCCAGGTAGTTCAGCATTTCGCTCAGAACTGTTTGGAATGTGCTGAGAGCGGCGCAGATGGCCGGGGTGCCGAATCCGTGAGTTATTAGGCTGCAAGAAAAGAAAGTGAAGAAAAATAGAAGTATAATGAATTCTGTACACATCCGCAGTACACATCCCGCTACAGTGCGTGACTGAGAGAGTAAAGGAGGGAAAGTTAGTGTAACATAAAATCTGAAACTTCACTTTTGTCACTAAACGTTTCTTTTTTCCCCCTATTTGCTGGTGAGTGATCTCGTTCCGAACTGTATTGCTGTGAATGAAATTTTCAACCTAATGGATTCTCACTCCATAGAATATAAATGCTGTCTGTTGACATCAATATTTGTACCCTTTCAGATCAATTTGTTCAATTTAAATCTGTATTTTCATGCTGAATACAAACTATAAGTTAATAATATCCATAGTGAGCAATGGTTTACTGAAGATGACTCTCACCACTATATATACTAATAGTCCTTCTGATGTTAATTTAGGAAGCTATACAGCTACATGCTAATTTAGCGACATGCTAAAATGTTCAGTGTTAATTCAGCTCTGACAGATCTTCAGGTCAATGAGCATAAAAAGTAAAAATTTACCCTTTTTAGAGTTGATTTCACAGAGAATAATCTCCTTCCCAAACCCCAACACTTCCCCTTCCCAAACCCCCAACACCCCTCCTTCCCAAACCCCAACACTTCCCCTTCCCAAACCCCCAACACCCCTCCTTCCCAAACCCCCAACACCCCTCCTTCCCAAACCCCAACACTTCCCCTTCCCAAACCCCCAACACCCCTCCTTCCCAAACCCCAACACTCCTCCTTCCCAAACCCCCAACACCCCTCCTTCCCAAACCCCAACACTTACTTTTACCAAACCCCCAACACCCCTCCTTCCCAAACCCCAACACTTCCCCTTCCCAAACCCCCAACACCCCTCCTTCCCAAATCCCAACACTTACTTTTACCAAACCCTCAACAGTTCTTATTCCCAACCCACCAACACTTCCTTTTCCCAAACCCCCAACACTTCCCCTTCACAAACCCTTCCCAAGAGTTTGAAAAAAAAACTGTGGGCTCCAGGGCCAGTCTGCAATATGCTTATATAATATTAATATATAATAATATGCTTATATAATATTAATATATAATAATATGCTTTGGCCTTTTACTTCCAATAAAACACTGAAGCAAAGGCTTCACTTTATTAATCCAGAGCGACTCGCATTGTGGAGAACATCAGCGTTACCGTTTAAACAACTGAAATGTAGAGCAGCGCCACAGGAAACTCACAGCTGGAACCTTAACGACCAGGAGCTGATCAAACCAACAGCTAAACTTTAAATGCTATCATTGCAATAATTTTACTGTAGCATTATACACAAGTGATGCTGCATGATCTGGCCGCTGAGAGCAGTATTGTGTGAGGTTACAAAAACATAAGATCTACAGCCAACAGAATGCCTGAATTCAATTTTGAATTATCCATAAATCTGACTCGCGATTAATTACATACAAGTCGTAGTTTGCTCAGTAACATTAAGTTCAGCAATCGGCCAAATGAACTCCCCAAAATGTATTTGTGAAGAAAAAAATCAAACAAAACATATTTATTTGGAAATTGGCATTTAAGGATAAATGTTAGTTTAAGATTCAGTGAGTCGCCAAACTTGAGCGGCTCCTTCGTTTGTATTCTTTATATTATTTGTTTATTCTGTCTTGTGTTTTCTCACAAACATTTTCTGTGATAACAGCGTCTTACCTGAAGTGGGTTAGATGTCTCTGTATATCAAGGTCAAGTATCGGCGTCGGTCTCGAAGACCCGAGAGGTGACCGGTCTTGGCTTAACAAGTCTTGGAATTCTTTGCAGATTTGCCTAAAATTTGAAAAATGATACAAAAGATTTTACAGAGAGATCTTTCATCTTTGTTTAACCTCCTACTTCAAAGTGCCTTCTCAGGACTCAAAAATAAATAAATTGAACTAGCATAAAAATGAAGTTTCATCATATTTAAGTGAACTGTGTGCAGGATACAGTCACATCAGAGAAATGTTTTATTGAGACTGTCAATTAAAACACTAATCTGCAACATGCATGTAAACGGCAATATTAAAAAGATGTCTGTTTATTTTTCTTTTTAACTGCGTAAGCACTTGACAGAAATGATTTCTTCTGCATGCAATAATCAAACGTGGCAGCGCCAGACCCGTAGCCAGGACTTGGTCTTAAGGGGGGCATATGAACTGCATGGGGGGGCACAATTATTATTAAATATTTTTGATAATCCGATGTGCTATTGTATTCGTGCAGCACTGACGCATACTAATTAGGCTATACTGAGGTCGCATACTAACCAAATTGGTCTTCGATAGATTTAATATGTCCCGATGTATTAGGCTATGCCTAAAATTATTCGAATGCTGTAAGTTACGATTATAACGTGGAGAGTGGCAACAAAACTGGCGCATTCACAATACAATCACTGTTTAGACAATTGGAACCAATCAGCTGCACTTACAAGGTTTTGTAAACAATTAGCTTTAGAAAATGAATAGATGGGATACCATAACTAAACGGGGGAGGTTGGCACCGTGACCGCGCAATCAGTGCACTTGCAAATAATAACTTTAAACCATCAACTGCAAGATACCACATCAGTCCTCATAATTTACCACATCAGTCAATTACACAGAGGTAATGTTATGCACAAAGCACTAGACAACACATTGAATATAACACCAGAAGTGCAAAGCAACCCACACCTCTCGAACTGAAAAAGCACCACGGCGGATGCTGACGCGTTATAATATCATGTCGTCATTTGGTCTTTAACTGTTAAAACATTTGTTGGAGGCTATTTGTGGAAATGGGGCATGTTCATCATAAAAAAAACATTTGATTTGGATCTGCCCAACCCCAAAAAAATGGTTTGCTCTATGCAGTTGTGGTCCAAATACCGTTCCTGTGGTTGCAGCAGCAAGGCTAGTAGTCGGATTAGTCTCAGATCCGCGGCCGCTGCTACTGGTGCTAGGCTGCATTTCAGCACCATCTTGATCTCTGACGACCACAAGTCCGCCATCAACATCACGGGGCTTGGGTGCAGTCACATTGTGCGATTTGGAGGCGGAATCTGATTCGTTAGAGTTGATAGAGACTGGTGATTTAAACCATTTACGAATGTCCATTGTTAAGCAAATTAGCAAAAGCGATCCTACTGGGAAATAGAGCTCTGCTGGACTCCCAACTGAAATGGCGCGGTAACCTAGCCTACATTGGCGTAACTTCCTGTTTCAGTATGGCGGAACCCCCTCAAACAATAACACTATTTTTTTCTCTATTTTAATGTCTTAAAAAGTTAGTTTTTTAACAGAAAAATACTATAATAATTTTTTTTTTCTCAATTTCCAGTGGGGGGGCACTAGCACTTCCATGGGCGGGCCCGGCCCCCTAAGGCCCGCCCATAGCTACGGGTGTGGGCAGCGCAATTGTGCTGCTGCTGCTTCATCTGCAGCATCTTGGCAAAGGTTGAACAGTCTTAAAGCTCTGTGTTTAACTTGAGTAAGTGAATAAATTAGCGCTCTCTCACTTTCTGGCTAACGCCATCTTCACTGTGTTTAACTGGAGTAAGTGTATAAATTAGCGCTCGCTCACTTTGTGGCTAACACCATCTTCAATGTGTTTAACTGGAGTAAGTGAATAAATTAGCGCTCGCTCACTTTGTGGCTAACGCCATCTTCACTGTGTTTAACTGGAGTAAGTGTATAAATTAGCGCTCGCTCACTTTGTGGCTAACACCATCTTCACTGTGTTTAACTGGAGTAAGTGAATAAATTAGCGCTCGCTCACTTTGTGTCTAACCATCTTCACTGTGTTTAACTGGAGTAAGTGAATAAATTAGCGCTCGCTCACTTTGTGGCTAACACCATCTTCTTGCGGGCTGCCTGCTCCTTGGGTTCGGAATGTTGTCGCGCCAGGTGCTCCCCGACGGCTTTGGTGGGGAACTCTGTTTCACAGGTGTAGCCAAAATCCCGTGCCAGGTGAAGTGCCTCACCTGAAGCCAATAAACAAGTGAAATAAAAAGAGGAATGAAGGAATGAACATGTGTACTGCATGCATGTATAAGGACAGGGATGAGCTGGTTCACTAATCGCAAAGTACCCAGGATTCAATCCAATCTGCCAACACGTCTGATGAGAAAGTGCTATTCAATCGCAGGGATATTTCCCTTCCCTCCCAGATCAATCCGGGACCATATTATGATAAAATCACCCCTGTATTCAGAACTCCCAGGCAGGCTATATTAAATGAGAAAGTCTGAAGTCAGTTTTTGTAATCTGCAACAAATTTAACCTGTGGTTGTATTTCTTAATTTCTCTCTTCACATCTTAATTTACTGGAGAGTTCCATGTAGGGGGTGGGGTGACCCCAACCTGATCAAATTTATGCAATAAGTAATTTTATTCTTGCACAATATTTTTCATAAAAATATCAGCATGCACCAAAGTCATAGAATTTGGAAGAAGGAACTCTTTAAGAAATGTGTGGCTGAAAGTTCACTGTAAAAAGGCTTGTTGCATTTGAAACCAAACCTCACTAAAAATGGAAGATATAACTGTTTTTTAGCCTAATGAGAATAGTTACAGGGGTAGCCTGGATTGGCGCTTTAATGTTCACAGTATGAATCAGCATTAACCAAAATGTTTGTCTTATTGCTTTTTAATTATTGTTATTATTGACAAAGCAATGTCCAGAACCTGTGCAACTGCAATATGCATCAAATCCTTATCTTAGAATAAGGACGTATTATGCTTTGTTTCTTAATACAACAACTTTAAATAATTTGAAGGCCCACAGAACTCAGATTGTATTATAAAAGGACAATCACAAATGATAGTGGGGAAAACCACATTGCATTCTTATTGAATCAGAGCATAAATCTACAGCAAGCAATCTGTATCAACAACAATGAGATTTGCACTTGGTTACAAAAGAGCCGAACCAATGGAACCATTATGGACCTTTGCCTGGAGCTTCTTGAACATTTCAAACAAATTTACAGGTTCTCATTTTTTATCACTAATTTGTTTAGTTATTGCAGCAAATCTAGTGGCTGCTAGAATTGGGAAAGAGAAAACATAACTGAAAAAAATATATATATATTGCCACGTTGTTTTAGCAAAAGTGGATTTCATAACGCTTTGATTGAATGTCCTTAGATGTTTGTTTGGATGCCCTTAGATGTGATGTTTTAATGACACGGCAGCAGCTTGTTTGCTGTTTGTCTGATTTACCTTCTACCAGGGAGGTGAGCAGGGTCACGTTGGCTGCTTTTCTTCTTCCAGCGGGTAGATTGAGCCCCAGCCTGTCCAGTTTCTCTCGTAAGCACCGGCCACCATTTTTGGATTTTGCTCTGTTGGCACAAAATAATGAAGCAAATGAGATTTGTGTGTGTGTGTGTGTGGGGGGGGGGTGTTCTTTGTCCTCGTCCTCAATCTTTTTATTAGACTGAACTATGAGCATGACATATTTCTAAAGGTTTTTTTTTTTAAATAACAAAAATACATTTCTTAGGCTTTACAATGACTGGTATTATTATGATTATTGTTATTAGTAGTTGTAGTAGTAATAGACAGACTTGCTTTAGTAGCAGTAGTTAGCAGTTTTAGTAATAATTGCAGTAGTAGTAGTATCAGTTTTAGTAATAATTGCAGTAGCAGTTTTAATAATAATTGCAGTAGCAGTTTTAGTAATAATTGCAGTAGCAGTTTTAATAATAATTGCAGTAGCAGTTTTAGTAATAATTGCAGTATCAGTTTTAGTAATAACTGGCTTTGCATGTTATTTATCAGGCTACTCCTGGCCCTTCATACTGGCTTTGCATGTTATTTATCAGGCTACTCCTGGCTCTTCATACTGGCTTTGCGTGTTATTTATCAGGCTACTCCTGGCTCTTCATACTGGCTTTGCGTGTTATTTATCAGGCTACTCCTGGCTCTTCATACTGGCTTTGCATGTTATTTATCAGGCTACTCCTGGCTCTTCATACTGGCTTTGCATGTTATTTATCAGGCTACTCCTGGCTCTTCCTACTGGTTTTGCGTGTTATTTATCAGGCTACTCCTGGCTCTTCATACTGGCTTTGCATGTTATTTATCAGGCTACTCCTGGCTCTTCCTACTGGTTTTGCGTGTTATTTATCAGGCTACTCCTGGCACTTCATACTGGCTTTGCGTGTTATTTATCAGGCTACTCCTGGCTCTTCATACTGGCTTTGTGTGTTATTTATCAGGCTACTCCTGGCTCTTCATACTGGTTTTGTGTGTTATTTATCAGGCTACTCCTGGCTCTTCCTACTGGTTTTGTGTGTTATTTATCAGGCTACTCCTGGCTCTTCATACTGGTTTTGTGTGTTATTTATCAGGCTACTCCTGGCTCTTCCTACTGGTTTTGTGTGTTATTTATCAGGCTACTCCTGGCTCTTCATACTGGTTTTGTGTGTTATTTATCAGGCTACTCCTGGCTCTTCCTACTGGTTTTGTGTGTTATTTATCAGGCTACTCCTGGCTCTTCATACTGGTTTTGCGTGTTATTTATCAGGCTACTCCTGGCTCTTCATACTGGCTTTGTGTGTTATTTATCAGGCTACTCCTGGCACTTCATACTGGCTTTGCGTGTTATTTATCAGGCTACTCCTGGCTCTTCATACTGGCTTTGCGTGTTATTTATCAGGCTACTCCTGGCACTTCATACTGGCTTGGCGTGTTATTTATCAGGCTACTCCTGGCTCTTCATACTGGCTGTGCGTGTTATTTATCAGGCTACTCCTGGCTCTTCCTACTGGTTTTGCGTGTTATTTATCAGGCTACTCCTGGCACTTCATACTGGCTTTGTGTGTTATTTATCAGGCTACTCCTGGCACTTCATACTGGCTTTGTGTGTTATTTATCAGGCTACTCTTGGCTCCTCATACTTATTTTTATTTCCCCCATTCATCTATAGTGGGGTTCAAACCTCCTGTCACACGGCCGGTCTGGGTTTTCCATACTTAACTCCACTATTCAAACCCACAAATACAGAATTAGTACAAACCATAAGTGTATGGTTTGCATTTAGAAACGTTAGCCGCTAGCCAAAGGCTTTAGCTTGTGCTGCTTTTGGTTTGAATACAGGACATATAGAAAAGCTGCTATATCAGTAGCTCGCCTGAATCCCCTCAGCTTCCGCCTTGGCCCTCAGTCAGCAGACACCTGCCGTCTCCTCACATTCAAAATTCCCATTTTCCACTTTTCTCCCAGGGGCCATGTGAGCTGACTGCTAACAACAGAGCTGCACAGGCTCTTACCACATCTCTAAGGGCACAACAGAGCTGCACAGGCTCTTACCACATCTCTAAGGGCAGAACAGAGCTGCACAGGCTCTTACCACATCTCTAAGGGCACAACAGAGCTGCACAGGCTCTTACCACATCTCTAAGGGCACAACAGAGCTGCACAGGCTCTTACCACATCTCTAAGGGCACAACAGAGCTGCACAGGCTCTTACCACATCTCTAAGGACACAACAGAGCTGCACAGGCTCTTACCACATCTCTAAGGGCAGAACAGAGCTGCACAGGCTCTTACCACATCTCTAAGGGCACAACAGAGCTGCACAGGCTCTTACCACATCTCTAAGGGCACAACAGAGCTGCACAGGCTCTTACCACATCTCTAAGGGCACAACAGAGCTGCACAGGCTCTTACCACATCTCTAAGGGCAGAACAGAGCTGCACAGGCTCTTACCACATCTCTAAGGGCACAACAGAGCTGCACAGGCTCTTACCACATCTCTAAGGGCAGAAGCCTCTCTGTTTTACTCCACCAATCACAATTAATGTCGCCCATCACCTCTTTCATCTTTCAAAAACGCCTTATGACTAATCCTGACAATCTATATTGCCCCCACCCGAAACTGGTAGTGATTGTTTCTAGGATTGCTTTTAAACTAACCTGTTTGGAAACGCTTTAATATTATCTTTGTCATATTGGACATTGTATTCTTTATTTCTCGTCCAAAGTTTGGGGTTTAAAGGCCTAATGCTTTTGTTATTCCAGGCATGCTAATGTGTTGTGCTTTTAAAAGTTCCTGAATTGAGGCTCTCTCTAGGTTTCTGTGTGTATTGTAATGCAATATATCAACAGCCACTGCTTTTCTAAATATAGGAGAATTATTGACTGCAAGTTGCATTGTGGCAGGAAACACCACCACGGAATCATAATGACAATATTGCCTGCATTTACAACAGACTCATAGCTATAACAAAATCTAGCGAGCACATGCCTGACAAAATAAAACATTGGTTCGTCACTTTCTTTTCTCTCTCGCTTTTTGTCAGCCAAGACAAGTTTGAGTACACACCTATATAGAGGTTCACATTCGAAACCCTCTCGGTTACAATTTCCTAAAACATTTTGCTTGGCTTGTAGCCTTAACCCGGGGTTTCTTCCAGAATGTCAGTGTGTATTTATGAGTTGAGTACCTTCTCAATATGCCGCCCAGAAGGGAGGCGTTCAGGCATTCGGGTGGAGAGAGGCGTCTTTTGACTTCGGCAATTGTCACTTTGTATTTGGAGGTGGAGCTGAGAAGCGAGAGTCTGCCGGGGACCGAGCAGAACAGGTCGGTCGGATTTACAACGCACGTGCCCCCTGGAAAAGAAACAGAGCGAAAGGTGAAGCGGAGGCTCGGTGCATGTAGGCCCACCACGAGACGATGCGAGTAGGCTATAGTGTGAAAATATTGAAAATACGTGAGAAAAATAAAGCAATTATATATATATATATTTTTTTTTCTTTCTCATTTTTCGTCTTGTGGGCCACACACACACACACACACACACACACGATACGATACGATACGATATATTTTTATTCATACCAGCCAATGGTCAATCAGGTATCATACAGTTCATGTAGTAATCAATTACACACACACAGGTAAACACATATATAGAAAAAAAACACTGAAAATGTTTAACATCAGCACTGGTATGGATATTATCTCTACGTATTTCCCAAGTGCAACATCGACAGGATGGTGTTTTATTCTCGCTCGATCATGCAGTGAAGCACCAACAGGCAAACTAGGTCTGTCCTCATAACCTGCAGTCATTCGGGGAGATGACCACGATCAGTGGAAGCGTCCCTGATGGCAGCAGTCGAGCTCAGCTGAGATGGCTTCGAACGTATTTAGATTCACTTACGACCAAGTCCGTAGCATCAGAGCGCGCGCAGAGCGAGGTTAATGCGTAATTTGAGTACTGAGGCTGAGCAGCTGACTGCACTTACATCAGATGCCGTCTGACAACGTTTGCGGATAGGCATTAATACCTCGCTCTTGGAATGTCAGTCACCTCTAAGCGATTTGACAAACCCAAGATCTCTTAAAGCATGCGAGTTCAGATCATATTAATTCCCCAAAAATGTTTTGATTCAAAGTAGTTTGTATTTTATGTTGCCAAGGGCAATCGAAAAAGAGCTATTGCCGGTAGCCTGGTCCTCTTTTAGCGCCCAGAGGCTATAGTTGTATTTAAGCTGTAGAAATGTGCCTGGGGCATGGCGGCTGAATGATCACAAAGCGAATCAAGTGCTTTTTTCGGAGTTTGCCACGAAAATTTAAAAGAAAAAAAGACGGGCCAAATGTCATTTTCTCCTCTTTCTAATGCCACAATAATATTCGTCGTGCGACCGCCACGCTGCACAGAAAACAACACCAAACTGCTTGTGTACAGCAGACTACAGGCCTAAACGAGCAGTGGAAGCGCCAGCTAATTCACTAAAGACAACACGTAAGCTTGATCAAATTCCTAAAACCTGAGAGGGATACCTAATGATTAAAAACACAGACGATTTTTCTAAGCAGGATCCTCGTTTCTTGAGTGATTTCTTTTGAAAAAGGTTATCTGAATATTCAACGAAGGCAAAGCTCCAGTCTGTATGAACAACATTAATATGATCTCTGCTGAATTAGGGACCGAGAAATATTAACATATCAAAGCAGGTGCCGGAGGCTAGAGAAGCTATCGATACGGGAGCGCACGGTAAAGCAAAGATTATTGGTTCTGATGGTTAGAACAGTGAGGCTCCGGGCTAAATTGTGCACACCATTAACTGAAAGTGATAGCGATGGGATCCAGCATCCTCCAAAAGAGAGCACAACACCTAGACGTGCTTTATTAAAAATTGAAAACCCAAGACGCACCCTGTTTTATGTAAAACTACACATGTGTGTGTAGCGTTAGGATATGAACCCGTTTGCAGGAACCATTAAAAAATATACATAGGCCTATATAGTATATATTTTTTAATTCTCTGCTATTGTTGTTGAACTGCACAGGTAGGCTATAACCTGTATGATACCGTCCTGTTTTGTAGAATAATGAAACGTGGGGTATTTCAGAAAACATGCGGATATGTGTTATTACAATATGTTCAATTACACACCCACGCCATTTTCCATTACCAGTGTAAAGTATTAATTATATGTTTTCGGTACAATCGACACGCCTACGCAGCTCTGAGTATTTATACATAGGCCTGCAGTATATTTATATCTATATTTGCACAATGTAAAATCACTATTTATAGCGCCTCTAATTTCAAAATCTCCAACATTGCGCACGCTTCATATGTATTAGTTGGCATCATTCGCATCAAGCCTTCAATAATAATAATAATAATAATAATAATAATAATAATAATTATTATTATTATTATTAATAATAGCAGAACAGGTCGAACATTAAGTATATAATAGCAGAACATTAGATATAATAATAATAATAATAATAATAATAATAATAATAATAATAATAATAATCATAATTAATAAAAAATAAAAGAGTATTCCTGTATTCGGCGTCTTATTATTATTTTTATCATTATCATCTCCATCATCATTACTAGGTTGAGAAAGAATCGGAATTACAGTTTTATTTAGTAATTTGTGAAACCGCAGTATTTTTTTCTTAAACAAAAAAAATATTTGAAAGCAATAAAACTTTTTTTTTTTAATGTTTAAATTAATTTAGTCCACAGGCTACAGGCCCACATATCACTGTGTGATTTAATACAAGCAAAACTAATGTATTGTCATTATTATTGTTATTATAGTGTCTTAATCATAACTATTATTAATTTTGCTATTCAAATGCACGCTCTTCTAAAATTGGAGACTCGAGGCATATACTGCCTATGGCTGCCGCCTATCTTCAAATTATATTGGTAAGAAAGTTAATAAATTGGTGAGACAATTGGGTCAAATGTATGATTCACAGTCTGTTATGAGTGACATGTTACTCGGGGGTGGGGCAGCAGACAACGTTCATTGGTTTTTTTCACCAATCACAACAGATCGCCAAAACATGCACAGAAACGCGTTAGCCAATACTTAAAACACTGCTCAATAAAATAAACGGGTTTGCCTTGAACCTTAGGCCACTGACCTATTAAGCGCGAGGTTAGAGTGAAACGCCCAGCATATTAAATACACTGCAATGGAATATATTCTTAATCACTCTGTTTTATATTTGTATTATATAGTTTTGATTTATATATTTTATATTTATTTACAGCTCCCACATTTTTTTATATTGTGTTTCCCTTATATTTTTCATTTCTTTGGATACCACGAAATTAAGTATTTTTCGAGCAAATTTCGTCAGTAACAGAATGAATTGGAAAAAAGAAAAGATCTTACCTCTTCGAATCACGCCGCCTTGCCCATTTAATACCAGTCCACACTGAGCTTCCACCGAACTCTACCAAAACAGGACACACATCGAGCTGTTATATTTACAAACTATTTCTTAACCAAAAGAAACAATAATAAATCAGTAAAAAACCCGTGAATATGTGTAACGTCTCGTGCGCTGGTGTTTATATCGCGCAGAAGTCACCTGTAGATGGTTCGTGTAATTATGACCATTACCGAGGTTATCAGCATAATCTCATTTTGTGTTTGTGTTTCGTCATATTAACGGTATCCTCTTATCTCGTGCTTTATTAAATTTAAGAGGCTGGGGAGAGATAATGATTTCATTAGCACGTGGCCTGGCCGGGAGCAAATCTGAATCGGCATAGCTCGCGCTAAATCCAGTTCAACAAAGAATTAATGAATTAATGAATGAGTGAATGAATAGATTAATGGATGGGTGAAAAAAACGACTCCCTTATTTTTTCGAATTTCTGACTCCTATTGAAGAGTTCTTGTGAGGTTTTTTTTTTTAAACAAACTCCTGATGCATTTTTTATTCTTGGTTTTCCGCAGCTAAAGTGATTATAAAATCAATATACAAAACTCCGAGATCAAGCATAAATTAAACCGCTGACGAGAAAAAGATAGGGCAGCTTCTTTTGTTAAGCATGGCAAATCTTTTTAGCGGCTGAAAGATGCAGCTCTGGACGTAAGACTGCTTGCATCTGTTCATCCTTCTCCACACCGCCCTTGAGGAAGCGCAATTTTATTCTTTATTCAGTTCTCTGAGGACGAAATTGTATTTCAATAGACTTTGTTTGTTCTTATTTCTGCTGTGAGCGCAGTCTGCATACATATGTGTAGGCCTGTATTACCGAATTAAATATGCACGCATGTCGGTATAGCTTATAAACCGTTTTTATTTATTATTATTATTATTATTATTATTATTATTATTATTATTATTGCTAATGTTGTGGGGTGATAGACGTAGTATTGGTAGGTTTATATTAGTAATAATATTAATAAATACAAATAATACAATACATCTTAATGCTATCGACGTTTTGAATACATTTTTACTCCCCCTGTTAAACTTTAATCTCGTGCTCAGATGTCGTCGCATAAATAAACAGTTGAGTGACATTAAGACCTAAATTGGATAAACTACGGTGCTCTTTTGGAGAGGGTTTTCCTTTTGTCCCGGCATTCCCAATCCGTTAATCCCGTCTTTTAGAGAGGGGAAGGGGGGAAATACGGAGCCTTTTCACCCAGGAAAGCGAGAAAGTGTGCGACGGAAAAGCGCAGCAGACGCGCACAAGGTGGTGAATTAATGCTAACTTTTCACGTATAAAAGAATATGTAAAATATACATGAATGTATGTTATCCAAAATAAGGTAAGAACAGTCTGCTTGATGGAATCGCCTAGTAGTTTCCTACGTCATTTCAAAAAATGTCTTTAGGCCTATGCGAGGAATAAAAATACATTTGAAAATGTGAAACTTAATTTTGACGTTATAGTCTATTTTGATAATAATATAACTAAAGATAGTTTACGGTGGTGCAAAATTCCGCTGAATCAGGTTGATTAGCCTCTAACGCTTGATCCCTAATATGACTGATGTAATCGTTTAAATTTTTTTTTAAAGAGGTGGCTAAATTGGATGTAGGTAAATGCATGTTCGATAATGCGCCATTTATTAACGACTGTGTGAACACGTTCATGTGCTTAAACAGTTTGATTTTTATTTTATTTTATTTTACTGGACCTTTATTTACCTGTAAATCGTCGGCTCCCGGTGGCGGTAGACCTAACCCTGATCCCGGCAGCAGTCTCTGGTCTGGATGCATGCCATACTGGGACCCGTGGCTCATTAGCGAAAGATCGTGTCGGCGGTATGCATCAAGGCAACCTAACTCTCTTCTTTGCTCGTCCAAGCACGAGGACTTTAGAGCTCGCGCGTTGTGGAGGTTTATGAAATCGGCGGGTTCCCCATGGTGGATCTGCTGGTAGTATTGCTGAGAATGGTGCAGGGAATTCAGGGAATAGGCGTCGGGATTTACCGCCGGGTGACTGTGCTGGAACTCATAGTGGAAGGACTGGTGGTGCAGCGGCGTGTATTGGTGGTTTGTTGAAAAGTAAGGGGACGTGAAATCGGTTCCAGTGGCGGGGTATGTTAGTGGAGACGACGAGGAGTAAGCGACAGACGAGTTGGCCACTGATTCCAGGCATCCGAGTTGCATCAAACGATAGCTGTTTGATCCATCGTGACGTATCTGTAAGGGAAAAAGAAAGAAAATAAGAGGTATGTCATTTACAATACCTTGCAGCTATCCGCGCGCGTACAGTCTGTTTGCTCTGCGTACAAAATTTTCACATGCTTAAAAAATGAACTCCTTGGATATCCAGCCTTCCAAACACAATTCAAAGTGTGCTTTAAAAAGTACCTGATGGCTATGTCACATCCCCGAAAGCCTGGGAGGTACACGCGCATAACATCCCCGCGTGCATCCGCACGAGCCCCCAAGAATGTTTTTACATGTCTATCATTTGACACCAAGTGTTTTTTTAACGCAAGTATTTCTGCCTTCGTTGCTCGGAGGTTTTTTTTTATAGAAAAAAGTAGCATCCCAACGCCATATAATTTTGTTGAATTGCAGGTAAGTGTCGATTCGTTCAATAATAAAGAAAAAAGTCAAATCACTGTGTATTTTTCTTCTTTTTTTCTTACCAGTTCACGTATAAGTCTAATTTGCCCTCGTGAAAATTAACAAGAGGCTTTTCTCCGCAATACTTGAGTGACACATAATGCCGTTTAATCCCTTCCACTTGGCTATTTACTCTTTGTGGAACTATATTATGAAATTTTCGTTATGGCAACTGAACGGAGAGCCAGTCCCGGTGACAGATGTCATAACGTATTTTTTCTGTCTTTCTGTACTTTAGTATAGGACCAGAATTTAATTAAGTATAACGGTTTTGTGAGTTAAATAATAAAAATGAATTAAAATACCTCCGCATCGTGCACCAGTCCTGGAAAAGTTGTTGACATTTTCGCGATCCGATAACCCGGTTTGGTGCACTATACCAAAATAAATGTTTTGTTTTTGTTTTTTAATCCAAAGTAGATTCTGAAAAATAGGATTTCCTCTCTCGGAGCCGTGAAAACCTGGATGAAATGAATTTCCCCTCTGCACAAAAGCGGCTCCCTGGTTCAGATTTTGTACTTGCTGGGTATTTCTTTGGCTGATGTCGTAGGTCCCTTGGTAATATAGAAGTTTTGAAAATTAAGCATCGGCATAGAGGAATGGGAGGACAATAGATGGAAACGCTTCATCCCAAGAGACGAGGAATAAATATTGTATCTTCCCCTAATAAGGAACCAAGCCGCTCTTTCAACATTTTTTATGATTTTTTGTGGACATTTTTTTTTAGCCGTTTGGGTTTTTCTTGCCCAAGACCGGTTCTTCATATTATCTTCCCCGGAAAACTACTGACATTATTGGCTACATTTTTGTGGGATTTTCGACAGAACTGTAAGTTTCTTTTCGTACGTTGCCGCTATGAGAATATTTCATTGTGGAGTAAAATATTTTAGTCATTGATGGTATTTTACTTTCCGAAATTTTGCGTGTGTTTTTTTCTCCCTCCTGAGACATGTTGACCAGCCTGGTTTTGAGCTGATCGCAGCATTTATACAATGCAATTTAGCAATTCATGCTTACCGATATTGCAAATATGGTAGCCTATACTTTTTTCATAAATAGGCTCTGTATAGATTTGATTTATTTTTTTAATAATCGAAATTATGAGGGGAAATTGTATTAAAATTATATTTTGGAGATAATTATTTTAAGAAATGATTGACAGCGATGGGAACCTTCCAGTTTAAGACCATCATTACAGCCGCATTCTGGCTTAACGCGAATGCCAGGGTTGCTTTGACTTTCCCATTTTCGAATTCAATTGCCATTTCAAAGAAATATGTACAATTACGAACGGATATCTTGTCGAATTTAAACTTTATTGGTGTATTTGTGTGTTCAAGATGCACTGGTCCCCCTGTGCCCGGAAAGTCGGGTAGCCATTAATCTTGCCTGTAAAATTGAGTGTTTGTTTATTAATCTTTGGAAGGTTTATTAGTCTCTCTTCAGACTGGTTAACAAGACGTGTCAGGCGGCCCTTTTGCTTTTGTGAAGATCGACAATGGCACACGACTAGAATCTGCCTGCATTGTGTGATTATCCAGGCGTGCACGAGGGTCATCACGCCGCACGTTCTACGGGCATTTATTAGCACGGGACGATATGACTGCACGACCGTTTCAAACCTTTTAAAACAAAAGACCAGCGCTATAAATCTCAGGCAAAGATAACGAGCTTCACCAGAAATAATTTTGATCGAAAATAATTAAAAGGTACAAATTTAAACATCAATAATCGGGACTTACCTGGATACATTTTATTACAAATGTAAAAACAGTAATAACAAATTATTATTATTATTTTAAGACGAGCCGACATTACCGGCCCCTGGACGATAATAATGGAATATAGGCAACGTTTGAACAATGAACGGTGGAAAATGCATACTATAGCCGATTCAGTATATATGCAGTGAAGCCTAACTTAAAAATGCTTAAATATGAACGACTCCGCTTGTGAAGACAGAATATGGGGGCTTTTGCGTTTACTACGATTTCCGCCAGGCGTTAAATAATCTGAGTTGAGAGTTTGTAAGACTTGCCTGAAATGTCTTTGAGTCTTTATAGTGGATTGGCCAAGAAGGCTGTTAAATATATCCTCCTTGCATTGCGCCCCCCCCCCCCCCCCCTTCACCCCCCTTCACCCCCCAACCACCACCAAAAAAAGACGAAAAACTACAGTTCCACCCAAGCCTTGAACAGTCATGTTTAAAAGCTGTTTAGAGCTTCAACACATTAATTAACCCAAATTAGCGCAGTAAATGACTGTATTTTCTCTGCGTTTGGAGGACGGAGTTCGCACCACATCCCAGTCAGCCATATTCACTTCGCTCCATTCATTCTAGCATTCTAGTTTATGGGGAGGGTCGTCTCGCGTTAGCCAGTATTTACTCCGGTTTTTAAAGTAAACAGACGCGGCGCGTTGACGTGTTCCTCTTTGAAAAGGCTGTATAATAAGAAGGCGTGCTGTGGTCAACAAGTCAAACTGGATTCATCCACTTGCGCCCCTCAGTGTGAGACTTCAAACGGGTAATAAGAGGGCCAATTTACTGCATATTCAGAGCGGGTGATACTTTTGAATGCGTGAACCGTGCACTCACGTTTAATAAGATGTTCCATAGCCTAAAAGATTATAGATCCAATTGGTTCACCCTGTGTGAGCGAATAAAAGGAGATTTTGCTAACACCCACATATCCACTGATTGTGTTTCACCATTGCATTGGGTATTAGAGCATTCAGTATATTTGTATAATACAATGTAGGTCGCCTACTTGAATCAGTATAATTTGGATGGTTATTAAATATGTCGTTGTAAATTATTAGTGGCTTAAAGAAAGCGAGCTGTCGTCACGGCACAGGTGTTACCAAATGCACATGGATTCACATCCACTTAGCCACTTAGCCACAACAACATTGTATTTTATTTATTTTTTTGTTTTTAAATAATGATTTTTATAAAGTTTACAAGCCCTGACTTCCGTGACCGTTTTTCTTTTTAACCGAAATAATCCAATTGCTTTGCCTCAGGCTTGATGAAAAACGAACGAGGTGAGTGACGCCCAGTTGTCGCACGTGAGGGATTAGCTTCTCCTGCAGTCTATGAAGAGAAAGCTCGCCATAATATAGGGGCGAGGTACCAGTTGCATGGTAGACACTCTCAATAGAGCTTAAAGCGGGGTCGGCGTAGCCTTCACGTCCAAGGCTGCAGCGCCATATGCACAGTGCTGGTTGGGCTTCACCCCCATCTGTTCGGTTTGTCTACGGTTTTGGACAACAACCATTTGGATGTGCAATTCTGGAGGGCTTTTTAAAAGGATTTGTGGCTGCCATGTTAACGCCTTAGCCACAAAATATCATTGTTCATAACATCATTTTCCGATAAAAAATCGGTAATTGACTAATTTAGAAGGAAAATAATTACAACAGCAATAATAATAATAATAACAATAATAATAATAATAATACAATTGATTTGATTATTATTGTATTATGTATTTCATTGTTTAGCCGAATGTAGCTACATTTTATAGCCACTCGCAATTACAGTTTAGCACTGTAAAGTTCGAATTCAACTAATTATTAATAATTTGCTTATATTGATATTTTAATGCATCAACTAGGTTAGAACGGAACCTCTGTCAGTTAGTGGTCTCACATTCGGTATTACAGTTACAGGGTCGAAACGCCTTAATCGCTTTTACTGACTAATCTGTTGTACTACGTATTGGCTAAATCTCAAGAGATTAAGAGTTGGACGGGTCAAATATTCCGATTAATAGAAAGCCCCTTTTATTCTACACCTTCTAAATTCTATATTTTATTGGCAACTAATTCAGAGGCTGTACGTGACATTTTTTAAAAGGTGACTGTTTACATTTTAACATACATGCTAGTGCATCAGTCTGCTGCACTGGCTAACAAGAACACAGATTCATTTTAAAGTTGTTGATTAATAAATAGTTTTTATTAGAACATTAATAACATGGATTAGTCTATGGCGGCCTATCTGCTATCTTTAAAAATGTTTAATTTAATTTAGGAATAAACGGGTTGGTCATGTGATATTGATATAGTCTGGTTGGAGCTACATAGGCCTTACTGTCCAGGAGTATCCGCTTGGCAGCGGTATAGCGGTATATTTATTATGGAGTACACTATAGCTACGCATTAAAATGACTGGAAACACATAATCATGACCAGAAGATGGGAAGAATGTGAACGTGAAGAAATAGAATTTATAATTATTGTTGTTCACAAAATCTTTAACCGTCATGGAATCAAGGTTACAAGGTACATCACTATAGATTACCAGCTGCAGAGTAGCGTCTGTTAAATTATAAGTTCACAAATTATATCAATTGAATAGCCTATATGAAAATAGAAAAATAATCGGGAAAGCGATTTTAAGCTAGTGAACAGAGACAATAAACTGTCATCGTGTCTAACAGTACCAATGATTCCCGAAGGCATTCATCCTCTCCATCCCCCTGTCCACCGGCAGGTCTGGAAGAGAGGCGGAAATATGCCTAGGGGGTAAGCAACGGTTTGCTGAAGCCATTCTTATAATTGTTCATATGGCAAGAGAAGGCCGTTACCTTATAGCAAGAATGCCAAAGCCAATACAGCGACAGTATTACGCTGCTAAACAATTGTCATGTAAGGTGTTTGTCCGCGAGACAACAGCCTGCAATTAAGAAATACGGGCAATACTTGAATTCTGTGACCTACTTAAAATCAGTAATGAACAGAACTTCATTTTTTATATGCTAATTGTGGAATTACTTGGCAGTTTGGAAGGAGTGGGTTGGATGGACAAAAGCGTCACTCGAAGCTAATGGTTGGTTTATTAAAAGATTAGCAGTAAATTAATTTGAGAAGACGTGAGGTGTAAAAATATTGGTAACAGGTGGTTGATGATATTTAAATAGCTTGAGAAGCCTTTCGAACAAATGCCGTTTAAACCGGAAGGCTCCACGTTATAGGCTATTATTTTACCAAGAGTCCCGATTTAATCCCCTGCTTCTGTTTTTGTGGAAAACGTTGAATGGGAGAAGTAATGCTTTCTATAGCCTCTTACACGATATCATGAGTCAGACAGTCCTGAATCTTAACCGGAAAATACTATCAGAGACCAAACAGTAACTGTTGCCTACATGTTTAGTTCAGTGTAAATCTCAAACCAAGGAAATTGATTCAGACCATTGACGCAAACATCCCAAGCAGTTGTTGACAACAGAAACAGGGAAGTGGATGCCCTCACAAAATAAACTGAACACAATAGCCTCCGTGCTAATTCAAACAGACATGTTTAAACTGATCTTTTATTTGGTTTGCGCGGGGACCCACTACTTCTATGCCCCAATTATTTAATCAGGACTCTAACAATATTAGAGGGAAGGTTATGAAGTGGTTGTTATCAGGACGGAGGTGTATTTACACGGTTAATGTCAGTGACTCCATTCCATCTCATTGTCCAACTGACTTGACTGTCGTTAAGTGAATCCTTTGTTAAAAGGGGTCAAACTAATTGACACAGACATTGCTGGCGGTAATTAGTAGGAGCGGTCAAGAAGTGCATTTAAATGATGCTTGCTTGTGGAGTCGCGTCCTCTTGGTCCGGCGTCCTGGCAAAGTAGATTCCCGATTACGTTGCCTAACATCTACCAACATATAAAACGTCATAAATCGTGATACAATATGAATAAGTAGGTTACTGCTGGGGTGGACTTGGAGTATCCCAGATAAGTATTGTTTCCCTTGAAACTTATGAAGTTGCTATCAACACAACACAACTTGTAAATGTGAACTTTCAGAACATTTTCATAAAGTATTAGCCTATAATAAAACAGTTCAGTCTAATGTGGAAGAAGAGCTATTAGCTTTCTGAAGCGAGCTTTTCTATTGGTCGATAAATGTTTACCAAAGCGACTTAATTTTTGTCGCATCCACTACTTTGTCGTTAGACGTTGGTTTTGTTGAGAGACAATTTCATTGTTTCATTAGTGAGCAGAACTACATTAATATGTCCATTCAAACCTAGACACGTGCCAGCTGCGAGCGGGAAAACAAAAGACGCAAAACACTGTAATAATTAAAAAAGCCAATCTGCTGCGTTCGTCCCGCAGACAGTCTAACGGAAACTGCGCATTGTTTTGCTTTCATACAGCCATGTAAACGTTGTCATAGATCTAGTGAATTTAAAGCAGTTCCTTTCTTGCCATACATTAACTTTACCCAGTTGTTGGAGAGAATATCAAGATGTCGCTTGTACCCGCGTTTTATTGTAAAAAGCATTAACAACACGAATGTGATGAGCGTGTATCGGTTATTGTGAGACATTAAAACAATTATAGTTGTTTTTGTGAATAATGCATATTTATGAATACCTTGTGTTGCCAGTAAATATGAAGACGACACGGTTATGACTTATTTACTGTATTCATAATTGTTTATTTTACATACTATTTACAACATAGATTATATTAATTAATGAGTTTTTTTTTTGTTGCAATTTAGTTTGAAATCATTAGAAAGACTGTAAAAAAAGAAAGAAAGTTGTAGTCTTATAAAAAAGCTGAAATAACGTTTCCTGACTTGCGGCAAGGGCAGAAGTGACGGATATTATTTCAGTTCCAAAATAGTTGAGAAGATGCACAATATACCCTTGTAAAAATGCGTTTTTAAATGGCGTGATCTTAATAAAAGCAGTGGCGTTTTATTTTATTGTATAAATAATTTCAACAACGTTGTTTTGTTCATTTCTGGATACGACCCAGCAGAGCATAAGTAGAACTGCTCGGTTCTTAAATTATTCACTAATTACGGGCTTCTCTTCGGAAGCAATTGTGTACAGAATATCCTCAGTTTATGACAAGCGCGTACTGATAGACCAATTCTAACGCTTTAATGTGTTCAAATCACTGAGATTCACCAGGAAAAAATTTTAACTTTATGAGTGGTAATATTCATCTCATGAATAACACAAAAGCAAAGTCTATAACCCTATAACCAAAGTCTATAATCTCCGTCCCATACTGTAGGATAACCATACATTCGATTACGGTAGATGTTCCTATTGCTGATAAGAATCATGTTTAATCCCCATTGGGTGCCTTGCATTTATTCACTAAGAATGCTCAGGTGACAAATAATTGCAACGAAACGGATTTATTTACTAATATCACAATATTGCGCATCTCGTGGCAATCGTCAAAATCCGAATTATGTGCGAAAGCACACGTGAATGTGAAAGTTATGGCCGCCTGTTGACAGCCTCCAGAGTGATTTCTATGACTTATGAAATCTCACTTTTTATTATTTTTGGAATTATTTCAACAGTTGAAATCTGCTAGAGTTGCGCAGGAGGACAAGGAAAGTGGCATTGACAACCGAAAGAGACCGGAATTATTATCACTGTCCACGGACCGGAAGCCAGGAAGCAAGTCCTACCGCGTGCATGTGATAAATACATGAACGATAGACAGACAGTCAGACATAACAATAGAAAGATAGATGGACCTGTTCACCTTGCCTTGAGATTGTTCTGTAACATGCAGAGATAAATGGCAGGCAGGCATAACTGTAGGTAACTGGGATATGGATAGGAAGAACAATTGATAATATAAGGGTGTCCCATGATTTTAACGTTTAATGAATTGTCGTTATTTTTTGTATATTGGGTTGACTGAAATGAGCGTAAACTCTAAGGACGTTGAAAGGACAGTTTTAATAATATGCTTGTGTAGTCTTATATTTCTTTCATTTTTTCTTGCAATGTACAAAATATAATCTTTCCAACATCTTTATCCCTGTGCAAGCAGAAGTAAAGTATTATGTTGGTAAGAAGAAAGTTAAACTGTCTTAAATTTGAATAAGCAGCTAAGATTAATAACATTTTAATGTGATTTAATCTAGATTAATTGCACACACAATGGCACTTTGGTTGAGATTCATTCCACATGCCTTAACTTTGGCTTAGAAATAAATGTTTTTGTGTTTTAACAAATTTTTTAAATCAATTATTGTAACAAAATGACAGTCCATGTTTTTGAGGAAAAAACAAACAGTCGCATTTTTATTATGAGACAATAGCAAAGTATTAATTTTGACACAAAGTTTAGTAGAAATGCTAACTAAATTCTTTGAATGTAATTTAGAAAGTTATTTGTATTACGGTTTTATACACATCAGCCAGAGATTCTAGACTGTGCTAAAAACAGACGTTTTTTGTATAAATGTACAGAAGTTCTTGCTCAAATGCGCTCCAGAATGAGAAGGCAAACATGTGCTCTACACACACACACATACATACATACACAAACACACATACACACAAACACACATACACACACACATACATACAGACACACACACACATACACACAAACATGCATACACACACACACATACATACATACACACACACACATACATACATACACACATACATACATACACAAACACAAACATACATACACACACACATACATAGATACACAAACACACATACACACAAACACACATACACACACACATACATACATACACACACACACATACATACACACATACACACACACATACATACATACACACAAACATACATACACACACACACATACATACATACATACACACACACACACATACATACATACACAAACACACATACACACAAACATACATACACACACACACATACATACATACACACACACACAAACATACATACACACACACACACACACACACATACATACATGCACTTGCAGACACACACCAGCACACACACACACACACACACACACTGCCCTCTGTATATGATACAGTGCCCTCCACAATTATTGGCACCCCTGGTAAGGATGAGTAAAAAGGGTTATAAAAAAATCACCTTTTAGTGAATTAGGTTAATCTCACACTGAAAAAATGTGAAAAACCCAACCTTTAATTGAAGTAAATTTATTCTGAGAAAAAAAATTCCCCATCAAGAAATAATTATTTTTAACAAAACCACATGTGCCACAATTATTGGAACCCCTAGAATTTCTTATGAACAAAATATAACTGAAGCATTTTTTCTATTTACATTTTACTTTTTTTAAAGTTGATCAGAGTGTTTAGGAACTTTCAAGCAGTAATCAATGACTTCCTGTTTCAATGGGGTATAAATAGGAGGTGACACAGAGGCCATATTCCCTTATTCATACATCAACATGGGAAAGATAAGAGAACACACAAACCAAATGAGGGAACAGTGTGTTGAGCTTCATAAGTCAATAAATGCTTTTAAAAAATAGCTATTCACCTGAAATTGCCCATATCTGCCGTTAGGGCAATACTTTAAAAGTTCAAAGCAACTGGAACTGTTATAAACTTGCCTGGAAGAGGACCCACGTTTATTTTGCCCCCACGCGCAGTGAGGAGGATGGTAAGAGAGGCAAACAAATCCCCAAGGATCACTGTTGGAGAATTACAGAGGAAAGTAGCATCTTGGGGTCATCAAGTCTCCAAAACTACCATTAGACGTCACCTCCATGCCAACAAATTTTTTAACGCATGCCAGAAAAAAGCCTTTCCTGTCATTTCATGACAAACGTAACCACCTGCAATTTGCTAAACGCTACTGGAACTTTGACTGGAACCGTGTTCTATGGTTCAAATGAAACAAAAATGTAGCTTTTCGGCAACCAACATTAAAGGGGGGTTTGGCGTAAGAATAAGGATGGCTATACTGAAAATAACCTGATCCCCACTGTTAAGTATGGCGGAGGTTCCGTGATGTTGTGGGGCTGTTTTTCCTCCAATGGCCCTGGGAACCTTGTTAGGGTACATGGCATCATGAACTCCATGAAATACCAGGAAATTGTTAATCTGAATCAGTCTGCCTCTGCCAGGAAACTAAAACTGGGTCATCGTTGGATCTTCCAGCAGGACAATGATCCAAAACATACGTCCAAATCGACATAAAAATGGTTAACTGAACACAAAATCAAGCTTCTGCCATGGCCATCTCAGTCCCCTGACCTAAACCCCATTGAAAACCTGTGGGCTGAGCTGAAGAGGAGAGTGCACAAGAGAGGAACTAGGACTCTGGAGAGATTGATGATCTGGAGAGATTCTGTAAAGAGGAATGGTCTCAGATTCCTTGCTCTGTATTCTCCAACCTTATTAGATGTTACGGGAAAAGACTCAGTGCTGTTTTATTGGCAAAGGGAGGTTGTACAAAGTATTAAATGCAGGGGTACCAATAATTGTGGCACATGTGGTTTTGTTAAAAAAAATTATTTGTTGATGGGGAATTTTCTTTCTCAGAATTTATTTGCTTCAATTAAAGGTTGGACTTTTTCTAATTTTTTTCAGTGTGAGATTAAGCTTATTCACCAAACGGTTAATTTTTTATAACCGTTTTTACTCATCTTTACCAGGGGTGCCAATAATAGTGGAGGGCACTGTATATACTGTACAGTACTCTAGCACGTATACACACACACACACACACACACACACACTCTAGCACATATACATACACACACACACACACACACACACACACACACAGACTCAACCATTTTATCAGATAGAAACACTTGTCCCGCTAAAACACTGCTTTTTAGTGTAGTATCGTCCCATGGTATGATGTACAGAATAGTCCGAATACGGCCCGTGCCACAGCTATAGTATCACACAGGGAAGGAGGACTTCAGTCAGTGGAACTTTACCTGTCTCATTGCACAAGAGTGACCCTCTCTGGTGACTGGGAGACACTGAATACCTACCATTACAGATACATACACAGTCACACTGAATGCCAACCATTACAGTTATATATACAGTTACACTGAATGCCAACCATTACAGTTATATATACATTTACACTGAATACAGACCATTAGTTACATACACAGTTACACTGAATGCCAACCATTACAGATACATACACAGTCACACTGAATACCTACCATTACAGTTATATATACATTTACACTGAATACAGACCATTAGTTACATACACAGTCACACTGAATACAGACCATTAGTTACATACACAGTTACACTGAATACCTACCATTACAGATACATACACAGTCACACTGAATACCTACCATTACAGATACATACACAGTCACACTGAATACCTACCATTACAGATACATACACAGTCACACTGAATGCCAACCATTACAGTTATATATACATTTACACTGAATACAGACCATTAGTTACATACACAGTTACACTGAATGCCAACCATTACAGATACATACACAGTTACACTGAATACCTACCATTACAGATACATACACAGTCACACTGAATACCTACCATTACAGATACATACACAGTTACACTGAATGCCAACCATTACAGATACATACACAGTTACACTGAATGCCAACCATTACAGATACATACACAGTTACACTGAATACCTACCATTACAGATACATACACAGTTACACTGAATACCTACCATTACAGATACATACACAGTTACACTGAATGCCAACCATTACAGTTATATATACAGTTACACTGAATGCCAACCATTACAGTTACATACACAGTTACACTGAATACCTACCATTACAGATACATACACAGTTACACTGAATACCTACCATTACAGATACATACACAGTTACACTGAATACCTACCATTACAGATACATACACAGTTACACTGAATGCCAACCATTACAGTTACATACACAGTTACACTGAATACCTACCATTACAGATACATACACAGTTACACTGAATACCTACCATTACAGATACATACACAGTTACACTGAATGCCAACCATTACAGATACATACACAGTTACACTGAATACCTACCATTACAGATACATACACAGTTACACTGAATGCCAACCATTACAGTTATATATATACAGTTACACTGAATGCCAACCATTACAGTTACATGTACAGTTACACTGAATACCTACCATTACAGATACATACACAGTTACACTGAATGCCAACCATTACAGTTATATATACAGTTACACTGAATGCCAACCATTACAGTTACATGTACAGTTACACTGAATACCTACCATTACAGTTACACTGAATACCTACCATTACAGATACATACACAGTTACACTGAATACCTACCATTACAGATACATACACAGTTACACTGAATACCTACCATTACAGATACATACACAGTTACACTGAATACCTACCATTACAGATACATACACAGTTACACTGAATACCTACCATTACAGTTACATACACAGTTACACTGAATACCTACCATTACAGTTACATACACAGTTACACTGAATACCTACCATTACAGATACATACACAGTTACACTGAATACCTAACATTACAGATACATACACAGTTACACTGAATACCTAACATTACAGATACATACACAGTTACACTGAATACCTACCATTACAGATACATACACAGTTACACTGAATACCTAACATTACAGTTATATATATACAGTCACACTGAATACCTACCATTACAGTTATATATACATTTACACTGAATACCTACCATTACAGATACATACACAGTTACACTGAATACCTACCATTACAGTTATATATACAGTCACACTGAATACCTACCATTACAGTTATATATACAGTCACACTGAATACCTACCATTACAGATACATACACAGTCACACTGAATACCTACCATTACAGATACATACACAGTTACACTGAATACCTAACATTACAGTTATATATACAGTCACACTGAATACCTACCATTACAGATACATACACAGTTAAACTGAATACCTACCATTACAGATACATACACAGTCACACTGAATACCTACCATTACAGTTACATACACAGTCACACTGAATACCTAACATTACAGATACATACACAGTTACACTGAATACCTACCATTACAGTTATATATACAGTTACACTGAATACCTACCATTACAGTTACATACACAGTTACACTGAATACCTACCATTACAGTTACATACACAGTTACACTGAATACCTACCATTACAGTTACATACACAGTTACACTGAATACCTACCATTACAGATACATACACAGTTACACTGAATACCTACCATTACAGATACATACACAGTTACACTGAATACCTACCATTACAGATACATACACAGTTACACTGAATACCTACCATTACAGATACATACACAGTTACACTGAATACCTAACATTACAGATACATACACAGTTACACTGAATACCTACCATTACAGATACATACACAGTTAAACTGAATGTCTACCCACCCACACCACCGCCAACCCCAATTCATTTTATACATATTAAAGGTACAGATAGAATTTAACTGAATACATGATCAATGTAAGGATACCATAAAAATAAGACAAATTAAATATTGTTTCTCTTAACTGGATGTAGCTGGATTTCTTCTCTGTATAGTTTGTTTGGAGCACTGTGATGGGCTCGTCCAGCTGGTATAAACTTGTGTGAGTGCTGTGATTTTGTAATCTAACTTGGCCTGCTTTGATTGGAGCTTTGTGATTGGTTTATCCGACAGGTCCACTATGATTGGAGCTTTGTGATTGGTTTATCCGACAGGTCCATTACACTATGCCAGGGCTGGTGCAGTCAGAAGCCTGGAGGTTAATGAAAGGACATGACCTATTTAAAGAATTGTGGGAAATGAAGTACCAACAAAATTGTGCCATGAAGCCTGCACCCCATTCACACCTAAGTGAGGGTAGGCAATGGTTCAGTGGAAGACCAGGCAGAGTGAATCTCATACTGTTGAGCTGGTTCAGTGGAAGACCAGGCAGAGTGAATCTCATACTGTTGAGCTGGTTCAGTGGAAGACCAGGCAGAGTGAATCTCATACTGTTGAGCTGGTTCAGTGGAAGACCAGGCAGAGTGAATCTCATACTGTTGAGCTGGTTCAGTGGAAGACCAGGCAGAGTGAATCTCATACTGTTGAGCTGGTTCAGTGGAAGACCAGGCAGAGTGAATCTCATACTGTTGAGCTGGATCAGTGGAAGACCAGGCAGAGTGAATCTCATACTGTTGAGCTGGTTCAGTGGAAGACCAGGCAGAGTGAATCTCATACTGTTGAGCTGGTTCAGTGGAAGACCAGGCAGAGTGAATCTCATACTGTTGAGCTGGTTCAGTGGAAGACCAGGCAGAGTGAATCTCATACTGTTGAGCTGGTTCAGTGGAAGACCAGGCAGAGTGAATCTCATACTGTTGAGCTGGTTCAGTGGAAGACCAGGCAGAGTGAATCTCATACTGTTGAGCTGGTTCAGTGGAAGACCAGGCAGAGTGAATCTCATACTGTTGAGCTGGTTCAGTGGAAGACCAGGCAGAGTGAATCTCATACTGTTGAGCTGGATCAGTAACAGCTGAATTGGAAAGATCAGATATCTTATAGAAATGTGCATCTGTATGCATTGAGCCATAACCAGGATATCAACAACACACAGGCCTGCATTCAAACACAAATTAGCCTGATGTTTGATGTAATGCAACAGTACATTTGTTTGTTGTTGTTTCCGTTTTTTCTTTGGAAAAAACCCCCCCAAAAAACAAAGTTTTTCAAGGTTATCATGGGGATGTAATTACAATTAATGTACAATGTTACAATGTAATGTAATGCAATGTAATGCAATGTAATTCAATGTAATACAATGTAATGTAATGTAATGGATGGCTGGATTCACCAAACTGTGTTTGGGGAATAAACTGAAGCTAAAAGCGAAATTTAGCATTTAATTGTGAGTCCGAATAATGTCTGATTTAGATCATAATCCATGCCATAGTTCAGAAATGAGGCAAAGTGTAATTCAATATTAATCTGTGTATTCTGATGAATTGGCCTACTTCTGAGAGGCAAGGTGAACTTGTGCAAAGCTATCAAACTTGCGGTGAGAGGCCAGCAGGCCAAGGAATAGCAGAATCCTCATGTTTATTATTTGTGATCCTAATGATGATGCTACTTGAGTCAATAAAAAGAAGAGAACATGGCTGCATTCGAATAGTAAAAAAAAATAGCTCCTTTTTTCTTTCCTTGACCTCGGTAGAAAACATCATGGGGGGTCAAGGAAAAGTTGGAAGGAGATTTACAAGGAATCTAGCGTGTCTGTGGAATTCGAACCTCCTTCTCTACCTTGCGTCGTAGTGCGACGTCCAGTCGTATTGACGTGAATGTTCAATATAGCGAACTACAAGTTCACGAAAAATTACGAAAAAAGGCGCATCTTTGCCATCTGCATTTCACTTGAACTGTTCGTTTTATCTCTGCGAAATTTAGCCTCTTAATACATTTGGTGTAATGTCTGATTGTGTCATTATTTGTTTACTCTCTATAAGCCACTACTAACCAAACATACTACCTTTACACATTTAGATTTCTGGCATTTCTCAGATGTTCGCCTTGTTGTTTGAATTTGGTAATTCGGTAGGTTCCGTAAAGCTCCGATGCTTATAAAAACATTGGCGGCATTGCATTGTGGGGCATGAATACTACCTTCCTTCTGAAAAGGATAGTCCAGAGCATCCTTTGTGAAAGGACGGATAAAAGGAATCGTGAAGCTCCTTTCAGTTAGACTTGGCATTTAATCAGAGTTAAAGTTTGAATGTTATTTGAACCTATATCTTTGTGCTGGGTTAGTGTTATTCTTAGTATTAGGCTTAGTGTCAGTGTTAGTGTTAGGCTTAGTGTCAGTGTTAGTGTTATTTTTAATGTTAGGCTTAGTGTCAGTGTTATTTTTAGGCTTAGTGTCAGTGTTAGTGTTAGGTTTAGTGCCAGTGTTAGTGTTATTTTTAATGTTAGGCTTAGTGTCAGTGTTATTTTTAATGTTAGGCTTAGTGTCAGTGTTATTTTTAATGTTAGGCTTAGTATCAGCATTATTGTTAGTGTTAGGCTTAGTGTCAGTGTTAATGTTAGGCTTAGTGTCAGTGTTAGCGTTAGGCTTAGTGTCAGTGTTAGTGTTAGTGTTAGACTTAGTGTCAGTGTTAGTGTTAGGTTTAGTGTCAGTGTTAGGCTTAGTGTCAGTGTTAGGCTTAGTGTCAGTGTCAGTGTTAGGCTTAGTGTCAGTGTTAGTGTTAGGTTTAGTGTCAGTGTTAGTACCAGTGTTAGTGTTATTGTTAGTGTTAGGTTTAGTGTCAGTGTTAGTACCAGTGTTAGTGTTATTGTTAGTGTTAGGTTTAGTGTCAGTGTTAGTACCAGTGTTAGTGTTATTGTTAGTGTTAGGTTTAGTGTCAGTGTTAGTACCAGTGTTAGTGTTATTGTTATTTTTAGGTTTAGTGTCAGTGTTAGGCTTAGTGTCAGTGTCAGTGTTAGGCTTAGTGTCAGTGTCAGTGTTAGGCTTAGTGTCAGTGTTAGTGTTAGGCTTAGTGTCAGTGTTAGTGTTAGGCTTAGTGTCAGTGTTAGTGTTAGTGTTAGACTTAGTGTCAGTGTTAGTGTTAGGTTTAGTGTCAGTGTTAGGCTTAGTGTCAGTGTCAGTGTTAGGCTTAGTGTCAGTGTTAGTGTTAGTGTTAGACTTAGTGTCAGTGTTAGTGTTAGGCTTAGTGTCAGTGTCAGTGTTAGGCTTAGTGTCAGTGTTAGTGTTAGGCTTAGTGTCAGTGTTAGTGTTAGACTTAGTGTCAGTGTTAGCGTTAGGCTTAGTGTTAGTGTTAGTGTTAGACTTAGTGTCAGTGTTAGGTTTAGTGTCAGTGTTAGGCTTAGTGTCAGTGTTAGGCTTAGTGTCAGTGTTATTGTTAGGCTTAGTGTTAGTGTTAGGCTTAGTGTCAGTGTCAGTGTTAGGCTTAGTGTCAGTGTTAGTGTTAGTGTTAGACTTAGTGTCAGTGTTAGTGTTAGGTTTAGTGTCAGTGTTAGACTTAGTGTCAGTGTTAGTGTTAGGCTTAGTGTCAGTGTTAGGTTTAGTGTCAGTGTTAGGCTTAGTGTCAGTGTTAGGCTTAGTGTCAGTGTTATTGTTAGGCTTAGTGTCAGTGTTAGTGTTATGCTTAGTGTCAGTGTTAGTGTTAGGCTTAGTGTCAGTGTCAGTGTTAGGCTTAGTGTTAGTGTTAGTGTTAGACTTAGTGTCAGTGTTAGTGTTAGGCTTAGTGTCAGTGTTAGACTTAGTGTCAGTGTTAGTGTTAGGTTTAGTGTCAGTGTTAGTACCAGTGTTAGTGTTATTGTTAGTGTTAGGTTTAGTATCAGTGTTAGGCTTAGTGTCAGTGTCAGTGTTAGGCTTAGTGTCAGTGTTAGTGTTAGGTTTAGTGTCAGTGTTAGGCTTAGTGTCAGTGTTAGGCTTAGTGTCAGTGTTAGTGTTAGACTTAGTGTCAGTGTTAGCGTTAGGCTTAGTGTCAGTGTTAGTGTTAGACTTAGTGTCAGTGTTAGTGTTAGGTTTAGTGTCAGTGTCAGTGTTAGGCTTAGTGTCAGTGTTA
Organism: Ilyophis sp. 1 JC-2022; assembly: GCA_022702515.1. NCBI lineage: Eukaryota > Metazoa > Chordata > Actinopteri > Anguilliformes > Synaphobranchidae > Ilyophis > Ilyophis sp. 1 JC-2022. The sequence continues at coordinate 71,857,260 of CM040395.1, read as the reverse complement.
GGCTTAGTGTCAGTGTTATTGTTAGGCTTAGTGTCAGTGTTAGTGTTATGCTTAGTGTCAGTGTTAGTGTTAGGCTTAGTGTCAGTGTCAGTGTTAGGCTTAGTGTCAGTGTTAGTGTTAGTGTTAGACTTAGTGTCAGTGTTAGTGTTAGGCTTAGTGTCAGTGTTAGACTTAGTGTCAGTGTTAGTGTTAGGTTTAGTGTCAGTGTTAGTACCAGTGTTAGTGTTATTGTTAGTGTTAGGCTTAGTGTCAGTGTAAGTACCAGTGTTAATGTTATTGTTAGTGTTATGCTTAGTGTCAGTGTTAGTACCAGAGTTAGTGTTATTGTTAGTGTTAGGCTTAGTGTCAGTGTTAGTGTTATTGTTAGTGTTAGGTTTAGTGTCAGTGTTAGTACCAGTGTTAGTGTTATTGTTAGTGTTTGTACCAGTGTTAGTGTTATTGGTAGTGTTAGTACCAGTGTTATTGGCAGTGTTAGTACCAGAGTTAGTGTTAGGCTTAGTGTCAGTGTTAGTGTTATTGTTAGTGTTAGGTTTAGTGTCAGTGTTAGTACCAGTGTTAGTGTTATTGTTAGTGTTAGGTTTAGTGTCAGTGTTAGTACCAGTGTTAGTGTTATTGGTAGTGTTAGTACCAGAGTTAGTGTTATTGTTCGTGTTAGGCTTAGTGTCAGTGTTAGTGTTAGTGTTAGGTTTAGTGTCAGTGTTAGTACCAGTGTTAGTGTTATTGTTAGTGTTTGTACCAGTGTTAGTGTTATTGGTAGTGTTAGTACCAGTGTTAGTGTTATTGTTCGTGTTAGGCTTAGTGTCAGTGTTAGTACCAGTGTTAGTGTTATTGTTAGTGTTAGTGTTATTGTTAGTGTTAGTGCCAGTGTTACTAAGGCCCACAAACTCATCAGTTTGTGATAAGACACATGAAGGACATAAACTACAGTGACAACAGTTTGTCTGTTTATGTCTCCAAACATAGTGCAGGGAAAACTCATTATTTTACATCATGTAAGGAAATAAGTGAGTAATAATTGCATTTATATGCAATGATCATCTTTATTGTGGGCTTATTAGTCATTATTATAACAACAGCAATGAGTACAGCTATCTAATTACGTTTGTCACTCTTTTAAATGTAGCCTAAAGATGCTTCCATATGCTGTAGCTGTGTGGTTCTCGACCTGGAGCCAAATTGTGCTACTGAATTGTTCTTTGACTTTAATTTTGAGTAAATCATTTAAGAATTAAACTTGAATTAATTGTATATTTTACGTTGTTGAACTAACATAACTTTGCAAGGTTTGCTGTTTGTAGGCCTAGTTGCAGTCTATAACAAAACGACGTCAGAGAGCGGCGAGGAACAATACATGCTTTTCATAATTGTATTTGCCGGGATATTACACCGAATTTAAAAAAAACAAAAAAAAAAACGATCTCATTCTTTTACACTATGATAACAGCGGTAAATGTAAAAGCAATAGGCCTATCCGATGTTAGTAAAACTACGGGATTTCTTTTAAATTATTTTCATATTTGCAGGAAGTTGTGAGGTCCATATTGTTGCATTTTCGGTGTAATCACTGTCAATACGGTTTTAGAAAGCGCATGTATTCCGAGGTTATGTTATTGGCAAGCTTGCAATGTCAAGGATAATGAGTTGTTTTGTATTGGTCAAATTCTTCCTCAGTACATCTGCCTTTCTACTTCCCCCGCTTTGTAATATTTCAGCTTTTATTTTGCGTGTTTTTCTGTATTTAATATTCCTGTGTTCTATTTTGCACTTGATAAAATTCGAATATTTTACGAATGGTGTCTGCGCGCTTGTTGTTGAAGTTATTGTCATACGTTACAACGTTCTTTATAAGCGTGTCTGTCAAATGAAATGTATTTGTATTTTGATGTTAGGACAAAAAAATGTGCTTAAACTTTCATAAGTTTTATGATGTTTAGAAACAGCAGTTTATCACGTCAGCCACCCTGCGATTTTTGCTAAGGTGCACTACTTTTTTTGTTGTTGTAAATATCAGATGAACTGCATGTATTATGAGTGAAAATAAATATAAAATGTATTCTTTACAAACAACTGGCTACTGATTCATTCACAAAAAGATCTTAATTCTCGCTGTTGAATTTTTTCTATTGATCAGTACCCATCATGCACCCGTCCGAGCGCTCACGCGCCCACCAGACGCCAGGATTGGCGAGCAGATTTGTTCTCATTTACTCCGCCGTTCACATCCTTGCGCGGGCTGATCAAGCTCGGGGTCAAACAACAGTCTTCCTTCAGGCGATGTCACTCAAGAGCACCACGAGGCCTACTCTCTTTTTCCCATCACAAAGATTATTTTTTATAACCCAGAAATAAAAAAAATAACTATGAAAAACAAAACCCGAAGTATTTACAAATCGATAGATATTACGTCTCGTTTTTTCGTGTGTTCGCCAATCCGTTTTGTCTCCACTTTTATTAAATACAAGTGAGCCTTAGTTTATTTAATTTTCGTTTGTTGCAGTTCCGGTTTCTCCCACCAGAGTGCGTCTTGATGTGTGCGAGTTTTAAGGGCCCTCAGGCAACCACCTCAGGGAGCGGATTACCTTTAGCATTCTATCAGTAGAAAATGGATTCCAATATTAAATGTATTAGGTGAAAGGTTACACTTGCATGGTTTCTTTAGCTTGTCTTGACTTTGATCAGGTAATTCCTTTTGTAATCTTTTAAATGGAAGAGTTGTGTTTATGGATATGCCTTAATCAGACAAGACCAGGGGTTCCTTCAAATGTGACTCAAATAAAATAAAATAAAATGTAATTTTTTTCCACAAGCACAGCTGTCAGATGGAGTGCTTTCAAACCTTAGTGACACACTGAATTCTCTGTAATGTTTTGTTTTCGTAAACAGAAAGCCTGTTCTATTATAATAAAAAAATTAAAAATTGGATTATATTAATCTCAGCATTCTTCCAGGTAAGGGAATATGAAGATCTATTGCACAGGAATTACAGTTACCTTAGCGATCCTGGGGGCATATCAAGTCTGGTTATGGCGGCTTTCTGTTGTATGTCAAGTACAATAAGAATAAGATTACATTGTAATATATTGTCATATGTTACATTTCACCAGTCGTTATAGATATCAGAACTGTGTTGCTAGCAGTCTTGCTATTCTTATGAAATAAGTAATATAAAAAAATAAACATAATAAAAAATTTTGAAATTATGATTGTAGCATCTCTCTAATTCACACACTTGTGCACACACATACACATGCACACACTCCACGCACACACACACACACACACACACACACACAGGCACACAGGCACACACTCGCACACGAACGTACGCACACACACACACATACTCACACACACACAGACTCGCACGCACACACACACACACACACACACACACGATTCAATCTGATATTTTGCTTAAATAATTTTCTCTCAGGCTTGTTAGCCCTCTGACTGCATGATGTATGAAATAATTTTCTCTCTTTTTAAGTGTTGAACTAGACCAGTTTCTTGTCAAATCTTCACAGGAAAAGCATCCCTTCACTGTGGGATGAGCTGGGCAGGAAACGGGAGGGAAAGCTCGGTGCGTGCAACCTCGTATTCATCTGGGAAGCGCCGTATTCACGGCTCTGATGCCTTTTATTTCTGTCTTTGTCTGTGGCGTAATACCCGTAATACTCTTGATTATATGATATGTCCCCACAGTGCAGCCGTGAGCCTGGTGTTAGTTTTATATATATACACACACACACACACACACACACACACACACACACACACACACACAGTGCTGGTGTTTTACACACACACACACACACAGTGCTGGTGTTTTATACACACATACACACACAGTGCTGGTGTTTTATACACACATACACACACAGTGCTGGTGTTTTATACACACACACACACACACACACACACACACACAGTGCTGGTGTTTTATACACACATACACACACAGTACTGGTGTTTTATACACACACACACACACACACACACACAGTGCTGGTGTTTTATACACACACAGTACTGGTGGTAGTTTAATACACACACAATGCTGGTGTTTTATATATATATACAGTCAACCCGGAAAGTCTGCACACCCCTTTCACCTTCTCCACATTTTATTACGTTACAGACATATTCTACAATAGATTGAGTTCATTTTTTGTCTCAAAATTCTACACAAAATAGCCCATAATGACAAAGTGAAAACAGGTTTTTAGGCATTTGTGCTACTTTATTAAAAATCTAAATGTAAAATATCATATGTACTCAAGTGTGCACACCCTTTGATATGACACCCAAAAGTGAGCGGAGGTACATTTTGTTTCCACTGATACTGCTTGTGATGTTTCTACTACTTAATTGGCGTCCACCTCTGATAAATTCAATTGATTGGACATGATTGGGGATTGCCAACACCTGCCTATATAAGGTCTCACAGCTGACAGTGCAACTCCAAGCCATGGGGTCAAAGGAATTATCTGCAGACCTCAGAAACAGGATTGTGTCAAAGCATAGATCTGGAGAAGGGTACAGAAAAATCTCTGCAGCTTTACAGGTCCCAAAGAGCACAGTGGCCACCATCATTCATAAATGGAAGAAGTTTGGAACCACCAAGAATCTTCCTAGACCTGGCCGCCCGGCCAAACTGAGCAATCGGGGAAGACGGTCCTTAGCCAGGGAGGTGAGCAGGAACCCGAGGGTCACTCTGACAGAGCTCCAGCGTATCCTTGTGAAGATGGAAGAACCTTTCAGAAGATCAACCATCCAGGCAGCACTCCAGCAATCAGGCCTTTATGGTAGAGTGGCCAGACGGAAGCCCCTCCTTAGTAAAAGGCACATCACAGCCCATTTGCCAAAAGGCACCTAGAGGACTCTCAAACCATGAGAATCAAGATTCTCTGGTCTGATGAAAACAAAATGTAACTTTTTGGCCTGAATACCAAGCGTCACGTCTGGAGGAAACCAGGCACCGCTCATCACCTGGCTAATACCATCCCTACAGTGAAGCATGGCGGTGGCAGCATCATGATGTGGGGATGTTTTTCAGCAGCGGGAACAGGGCGACTAGTCCTGATAGAGGGAAAGATTAATGCAGCTAAGTACACCGAAATCCTTGAAAAAAAACCTGCTCCAGAGCGGTCTGGACCTCAGACTGGGGCGAAGGTTTACCTTCCAACATGACAACGACCCGAAGCACACAGCCAAGAGAACAAAGGAGTGGCTTCGGAGAAAGTCTGTGCATGTCCTTGAGTGGCCCAGCCAGAGCCCAGACCTGAATCCAATTGAACATCTGTGGAAAGAGCTGAAAATGGCTGTGTACCGACGCTCCCCATCCAACCTGATGGAGCTTGCAAGGATATGCCGAGAGGAATGGGCAAAAATGTCCAGAAACAAGTGTGCCAAGCTCGTAGCTTCTTTCCCAAGATGCCTTGAAGCTGTAATCGCTGCCAAAGGTGCAGAAAACAAGTATTAGTCTAAGGGTGTGTACAAATATGTAACCCCTAAATAACCTATTTTTGTCAGTAAAATAAAATTGCATATTTTCTAAAAACCTGTTTTCACTTTGTCATTATTGGCTATTGTGTGTAGATGTTTGAGGCAAAAAATGAACTCAATCTATTGTAGTATAAGTCTGTAACATAATAAAATGTGGAGAAGGTGAAAGGGGTGTGCAGACTTTTTTCCGGCTTGATTGTATACACACACACACACACACACACACACACACAGTGCTGGTGGTAGTTTTATACACACACACAATGCTGGTGTTTTATATATACACACACACACAATGCTGGTGTTTAATATATATACAGACACACAGTGCTGGTGTTTTATACACACACACACACACACACACACAGTGCTGGTGTTTTATACACACACACGGTGCTGGTGGTAGTTTTATACACACACACACAATGCTGGTGTTTTATACACACACATACACTCACTCAGGCCAAAGGGCTCCTAAAGATAGCGTCAAGCGGGAAGTAGCAACTTTGTGATGGGTATGTGGGTAGCAGTGATCTATGACAGGTAGGCGGGTAGCGCACAGGCTGGTGGGTAGCAGTGGATCTATGACAGGTAGGCGGGTAGCGCACAGGCTGGTGGGTAGCAGTGGATCTATGACAGGTAGGCGGGTAGCGCACAGGCTGGTGGGTAGCAGTGGATCTATGACAGGTAGGCGGGTAGCGCACAGGCTGGCGGGTAGCAGTGGATCTATGACAGGCAGGCGGGTAGCGCACAGGCTGGTGGGTAGCAGTGGATCTATGACAGGCAGGCGGGTAGCGCACAGGCTGGTGGGTAGCAGTGGATCTATGACAGGTCGGCGGGTAGCGCACAGGCTGGCGGGTAGCAGTGGATCTATGACAGGTAGGCGGGTAGCGCACAGGCTGGTGGGTAGCAGTGGATCTATGACAGGTAGGCGGGTAGCGCACAGGCTGGCGGGTAGCAGTGGATCTATGACAGGTAGGCGGGTAGCGCACAGGCTGGTGGGTAGCAGTGGATCTATGACAGGTAGGCGGGTAGCGCACAGGCTGGCGGGTAGCAGTGATCTATGACAGGTAGGCGGGTAGCGCACAGGCTGGTGGGTAGCAGTGGATCTATGACATGTAGGCGGGTAGCGCACAGGCTGGCGGGTAGCAGTGGATCTATGACATGTAGGCGGGTAGCGCACAGGCTGGCGGGTAGCAGTGGATCTATGACAGGTAGGCGGGTAGCGCACAGGCTGGTGGGTAGCAGTGGATCTATGACATGTAGGCGGGTAGCGCACAGGCTGGCGGGTAGCAGTGGATCTATGACAGGTAGGCGGGTAGCGCACAGGCTGGTGGGTAGCAGTGGATCTATGACATGTAGGCGGGTAGCGCACAGGCTGGTGGGTAGCAGTGGATCTATGACAGGTAGGCGGGTAGCGCACAGGCTGGTGGGTAGCAGTGGATCTATGACAGGTAGGCGGGTAGCGCACAGGCTGGCGGGTAGCAGTGGATCTATGACAGGCAGGCGGGTAGCGCACAGGCTGGCGGGTAGCAGTGTATCTATGACAGGTAGGCGGGTAGCGCACAGGCTGGTGGGTAGCAGTGGATCTATGACAGGTAGGCGGGTAGCACACAGGCAGCTCTGTGACGGGTAGGCGGGTAGCGCACAGGCGGGTAGCGCACAGGCGGGTAGCGCACAGGCAGCTCTGTGCCGGGTAGGCGGGTAGCGCACAGGCAGCTCTGTGCCGGGTAGGCGGGTAGCGCACAGGCAGCTCTGTGCCGGGTAGGCGGGTAGCGCACAGGCAGCTCTGTGCCGGGAAGGCGGGTAGCGCACAGGCGGGTAGCGAACAGGCAGCTCTGTGCCGGGTAGGCGGGTAGCGCACAGGCGGGTAGCGCACAGGCAGCTCTGTGCCGGGTAGGCGGGTAGCGCACAGGCGGGTAGCGCACAGGCAGCTCTGTGCCGGGTAGGCGGGTAGCGCACAGGCGGGTAGCGCACAGGCAGCTCTGTGCCGGGTAGGCGGGTAGCGCACAGGCGGGTAGCGCACAGGCAGCTCTGTGCCGGGTAGGCGTGTAGCGCACAGGCGGGTAGCGAACAGGCAGCTCTGTGCCGGGTAGGCGGGTAGCGCACAGGCGGGTAGCGCACAGGCAGCTCTGTGCCGGGTAGGCGGGTAGCGCACAGGTGGGTAACGCACAGGCAGCTCTGTGCCGGGTAGGCGGGTAGCGCACAGGCGGGTAGCGCACAGGCAGCTCTGTGCTGGGTAGGCGGGTAGCGCACAGGTGGGTAGCGCACAGGCAGCTCTGTGCCGGGTAGGCGGGTAGCGCACAGGCGGGTAGCGCACAGGCAGCTCTGTGCCGGGTAGGCGGGTTGCCAGAACCTCCTAACTAGATTTATAAACATCTCTGTCACACGCACACGTACACGTGCACACACAAACAACCAAGCATGCGTACACACGCACACACACACACACACACACACACACACACACGTACACGTACACGTGCACACACAAACAACCAAGCACGCATACACACACACACACACACACACACACACACACACACACACACACACACACACACACACTCACACACAGACCTGCCCTTCTGAACCCCTACCCCACACCCCCCAGGTTGGCACAGCATATTTAAGATTTCAGCCAGTGGCTACCATGTATTCAGGTCCAGCTCCACCCATAATGTCTGCACTGGAGCAACCCATGGGCGCTTCTGCTCTGAGTGAATTCATCTTATTGGCCCTAACATATCCATCTGTATATGGTTTGTGTGTTAGACTGCTTGGTGACACTGGACATCTTGAGACAGCGGGGGCTATGTTTAATCATGGCTGTATTGCACTCTAATTCACTTAATTCACTTGATTGATGTTATGATTCTGTTGGATGTCTTTGTTTGATATGTTTGTTTGTGTGTTGTGGGTCTGCCCCACTGTCTGTCTTTTTTTGTTGTTGCTGGGGCTACAACTGAAGTTCCCTTGCAGGAAAATAAAAGTTATTCTATTCTATTCTGTCTGCACATCTTCAGCTGGATGTTTGTAATCATGTAGCGTTAATAAAAAAACTGCTCAATGTTATTACCTCTTTTATATCTCTTTAAATTTAATATCTCTTACATATACTGCTGCACTCAATCCAGCACAAACTAATTCCCCCTGGAATCATAATATCTTATCTTGTTTTATCTCCCAACACTTTCTTACATTGCCTTCTGGTCAAATATAAATTTTGATTTTTAAGTGCTCAAATTGACAACTACTCCCTATGAACCACTGAAAGTTATAGTTCAGAACGCTGAACGTACCATCGATGGGAGCATAGCTTGTGTGTTTGTTGGAAATTTAAGACTGATCTAAAGATTTGGCAGTTCAACTATAAATAATTAACTACAAAATTAAAGAGAGATGCAAGCCGCTCATTCAGAGTAATCTGAAACTACTCTGAAGAGGCATTAGCCAATCCTGATCTGTTATTAGAGGCATTAGCCAATCCAGATCTGTTATTAGAGGCATTAGCCAATCCAGATCTGTTATTAGAGGCATTAGCCAATCCAGATCTGTTATTAGGGAAGCATATGTATTTGACTTTAAAGGACAGTTTAGGGATTTAAAAAAAATAAGTTGTGAGGACAGAGTGCCTCAATGGGGCCTTAAAACAATAAAACAGTAAGGTTTTAGTTTGAGCTATACAACATGATTTATGAACAATATTTAAGTGACAGAATATAATGTTTTAGTTGGAGTTATACAACATGATTTATGGTGATTTATCAACAACATTTAATCTAATTATTACTTTTAAATGCAATTGGAACATGAAGAGGACCGTCATCTCAAAGCCTGTCGTACTGCTGTACTATTAAAAGGTATTATTGTGTTGTATGATTATATTTTTGATCATTTATCATAAGTGAATTGAATGCTAAGTGAAGGTGAAACTCAGGTGTGAAAAGCATAGACACACACACACACACACACACACACACCTGGGGTGCCACCTGCTGGCCAGCAGGTGTGGTTACAGTCTGAACCAGTTCACCAGCTCAGAAAAAAGCCTTCACATCACCTGCTGCCAGGTTCTGCATCCTGGAATTCCTGGATTAAAGCAGTTACATTATCGTAGTGCCAGACCAGGAAATTCCCAAATGGGGGCCCTCAGGAAAACAGAAAAATAGTTTCCCTTTTTGGGATATTTTGTTTATAGTTCCAAATTGTCACGTCATATTTTGACAATTATGTAGTTCATGCTTGAATGTCCTATACCACTGATATTAGTGTTAACTTCAGAAAGCTGCTTTACTTAGTGCTGGCAGCCTGAAGCTTTAGACTCTCATACGTTTTGACTTTGAAACCAGAGTAGTTGGCAGTATGGTTATGAATTATGAATTTACAGCTTTATATTCTGATTACCTCTGTAGACCTGCTTAGCGTGGTTAGGTTATAAGGGGTAAGAGATATCAGCAGTGACTATATTCTGATTATCTCTGTAGACCTGCTTAGCGTGGTTAGGTCATAAGGGGTAAGGGATATTAGCAGTGACTATATTCTGATTATCTCTGTAGACCTGCTTAGCGTGGTTAGGTCATAAGGGGTAAGGGATATCAGCAGGGACTATATTCTGATTATCTCTGTAGACCTGCTTAGCGTGGTTAGGTCATAAGGGGTAAGGGATATCAGCAGTGACTATATTCTGATTATCTCTGTAGACCTGCTTAGCGTGGTTAGGTCATAAGGGGTAAGGGATATCAGCAGGGACTATATTCTGATTATCTCTGTAGACCTGCTTAGCGTGGTTAGGTCATAAGGGGTAAGGGATATCAGCAGGGACTATATTCTGATTATCTCTGTAGACCTGTTTAGCGTGGTTAGGTTATAAGGGGTAAGGGATATCAGCAGGGACTATATTCTGATTACCTCTGTAGACCTGTTTAGCATGGTTAGGTCATAAGGGGTAAGGGATATCAACAGTAATTACAGACAGGTTGCAGGTACGAGGTTTCTAAAAACGCTGCCAGCCTTCATTTATTAGTTCCACAGCATTTTTATATAATCAGCATCAGCATGAAGCTCATAAGAGTGTAAAATCTTTTAGAGTTTTTAACAGAGAGGAACTATGTTTAACAGAGAAGGGTTACGGGTTCGTCTTCAAACCTCTTCGGATCAAGTGGAAAAGCCCGGAAGCCCTGTGGGCGTCTAACAGCGCTCTCTCCTGCAGGCGGAAAGCAGAAACTCGCCTGTAACCATTCCTAATCACGCTAAACTTTTTACAGCTCGCTCGAACTGCTTGACATCCACTTTTTTTTTGTTTGTTTTAAGGTAGCTGCTCCATACAGAAATATAAGAAGACTTGCAGCTGTCTGCATTCAAATCTCTATTCACCACTAATTGTCACACCCACTGAAGTTTATTCTCTTAAGCATTAAAAGCTGCAACATATTGCAATGCTTAATAAAGAAGAAACCACAAATACAAATGCATCATAGTTCCTTCAAGTATAAACAATTGACATGGAGGGGGTAGGAATTATCTGAATTAGATTGTTCAGATTGAGATGGCCTTTAGAACATTTATATACTTTTGAGATCCTCCAATAATAATAACAGAAGAAGAGTACATGTTAGAGCATAGTCCTGTGATAATAATAACAGAAGAAGAGTACATGTTAGAGCATAGTCCTGTGATAATAATAACAGAAGAAGAGTACATGTTAGAGCATAGTCCTGTGATAATAATAACAGAAGAAGAGTACATTTTAGAGCATAGTCCTGTGATAATAATAACAGAAGAAGAGTACATGTTAGAGCATAGTCCTGTGATAATAATAACAGAAGAAGAGTACATGTTAGAGCAGTGTTTTTCAACCTTTTTTGAGCCAAGGCACATTTTTTACATTAAAAAAAATCCTGAGTCACACCACCAACCAAAAGTGTTACTAATTAAGTGAAGTTGGATCATTTCCCACGGCACACCTGACGATCTCTCACGGCACACTAGTGTGCCGCGGCACAGTGGTTGAAAATCACTGTGTTAGAGCATAGTCCTGTGATAATAATAACAGAAGAAGAGTACATGTTAGATCATGGTTTTGTGACAATAATAACAGAAGAAGAGTACATGTTAGATTATGGTCCTGTGATTCCTGTAGTCTGTCCCATTTTAGAGTGGGGGGGGGAGAGGAGGGATCCCTGTGCAGCTCTAGAGTGTGTGTGGGGGATCCCTGTGCAGCTCTAGAGTGTGTGGGGGGGGGTCTCTGTGCAGCTCTAGAGTGTGTGTGGGGGATCCCTGTGCAGCTCTACAGTGTGTGTGGGGATCCCTGTGCAGCTCTACAGTGTGTGTGGTGGGGGGGGGGTCTCTGTGCAGCTCTAGAGTGTGTGGGGGGGATCCCTGTGCAGCTCTAGAGTGTGTGTGGGGGGGGTCTCTGTGCAGCTCTAGAGTGTGTAGGGGGGATCCCTGTGCAGCTCTACAGTGTGTGTGTGTGTGGGGGGGGGGGTCTCTGTGCAGCTCTAGAGTGTGTGTGGGGGGTGGGGGGGGGATCCCTGTGCAGCTCTAGAGTGTGTGTGGGGGGGGATCCCTGTGCAGCTCTAGAGTGTGTGTGGGGGGGGGATCCCTGTGCAGCTCTAGAGTGTGTGTGTGGGGGGGGGGGTCTCTGTCCCACTCTAGAGTGTGTGTGTGGGGGGGGTCTCTGTGCAGCTCTAGAGTGTGTGTGTGGGGGGGGTCTCTGTGCAGCTCTAGAGTGTGTGTGGGGGGGGGGGTCTCTGTGCAGCTCTAGAGTGTGTGTGTGGGGGGGGTCTCTGTGCAGCTCTAGAGTGTGTGTGGGGGGGGATCCCTGTGCAGCTCTAGAGTGTGTGTGTGGGGGGGGGGTCTCTGTGCAGCTCTAGAGTGTGTGTGTGGGGGGGATCCCTGTGCAGCTCTAGAGTGTGTGGGGGGATCCCTCTGCAGCTCTAGAGTGTGTGGGGGGGATCCCTGTGCAGCTCTAGAGTGTGTGGGGGGGATCCCTGTGCAGCTCTAGAGTGTGTGTGGGGGGGGGGGGGGGGGGGGGGGGGTGGGGGGGGGTCTCTGTGCAGCTCTAGAGTGTGGGGGCGGGGGAGTCCTGTGCAGCTCTGCTCTATAAATCCCCCAGCTTTACAGCTCTGCTGCTGCAGCCCCACAAATGATCAAAATACAGCAGATGGAGAGTTTGAGTGATGTGCCCAGCCATTACAAGCATGTTCCCTACACTGAGCACTGAACCCGTGACCACCGCCCTCGCTGCTCATGGAACAAAGCAGGAATGGCTTTAGCACAGCTACGGCTAAAAGGAACAGAACAACAGTCCGGACAATCATATATAAACATAGACACTTAAACTCAGGTACCTTACCTGGAGGACGGGGAGAGCTTCAAACCTCTTTCGTGCGTGTGTGCAGTGTGTGTGTGTGCAGTGTGTGTGTGTGTGCAGTGTGTGTGCAGCGTGTGTGTGTGTGTGTGTGTGTGTGTGTGCAGTGTGTGTGTGCAGTGTGTGTGCAGTTCGTATGTATTGAAACTGCTGTGACGGAACTCCAACCAATGTCAGTCCATTAGGGGAGGGTGAACAGTGCCGTTACCGTGCCGATCCACTTCCGATCCACACCCTAACACCCCACACCCGCCATGTTCTACACCCTTACGCCCCACACCCGCCATGTTCCACACCCTAACGCCCCAGATCCGCCATGCTCTACACCCTAACACCCCACACCCGCCATGTTCTACACCCTAACACCCCACACCTGCCATGTTCTACATCCTAACGCCCCACACCCGCCATGTTCCACACCCTAACGCCCCACACCCGCCATGTTCTACACCCTAACGCCCCACACCCCCCATGTTCCACACCCTTACGCCCCACACCCGCCATGTTCCACACCCTAACGCCCAGACCCGCCATGTTCTACACCCTAACTCTCCAAAGTGATCCCAAAGTATTACATGCAAGTCATTTTAAAGGGTATAATAAGTAAGTAAATGGAGAATATTTATAAAATGTGTATAAATTATTATGTTTAATATGTTATAATGCATCTCTGCCTAGGTCATTACTGGGTGGTCTCTCTCTTTCTTTCTCTCTCTCTCTCTATTTCTCTCTCTCAGTGCAACAAACAGAATTCCTGTTTTATGTGTATGAATGGGTGAGAGAGAGAGGGAGAGATGCAGGTAGAGATGCGTTGCAGCATAGGCTGGTTTCCATGGTAACCCCCCCCCAACCCCGTCCGTCCGTCCCGGTGTCAGAATCAAACACTTTATCTTCTCCCTCCTTCCACGCTCATTTAAAATATTTTTTTATTTAAAAAAGAATAAAGCAGGTCTAATATTAACATGTTGTCATGGATGCATTACATGGCATTTGTGGCAGGAAAGTACAAAGCAGGAGAGATGGGCTTGAATTGTGCCCCCCCCGCCCCCCCCCCCCAAGTACGGCAAAATCAAACAGATGCAGACTGAGCGCGTGCAGAAAGTGCACACTCAGAACCCTGGATAATGAGACCAGCGAGGATCAGGTCTGCACTTACTACAGCACATACAGATGATGTCACACAGCACAGGGATGATGTCACACAGCACATAGAGATGATGTCCCACAGCACAGAGATGATGTCCCACAGCACAGGGATGATGTCACACAGCACAGAGATGATGTCACACAGCACAGGGATGATGTCACACAGCACAGAGATGATGTCACACAGCACAGGGATGATGTCACACAGCACAGGGATGATGTCACACAGCACAGGGATGATGTCCCACAGCACAGGGATGATGTCCCACAGCACAGGGATGATGTCACACAGCACAGAGATGATGTCACACAGCACATAAAGATGATGTCACACAGCACAGGAATGATGTCACACAGCACATAAAGATGATGTCACACAGCACAGGAATGATGTCACACAGCACAGGAATGATGTCCCACAGCACAGGGATGATGTCACACAGCACAGGAATGATGTGACACAGCACAGGAATGATGTCCCACAGCACAGAGATGATGTCACACAGCACAGGGATGATGTCACACAGCACAGAGATGATGTCACACAGCACAGGGATGATGTCCCACAGCACAGGGATGATGTCACACAGCACAGAGATGATGTCACACAGCACATAAAGATGATGTCACACAGCACAGGAATGATGTCACACAGCACATAAAGATGATGTCACACAGCACAGGAATGATGTCACACAGCACAGGAATGATGTCCCACAGCACAGGGATGATGTCACACAGCACAGGAATGATGTGACACAGCACAGGAATGATGTCCCACAGCACAGAGATGATGTCACACAGCACAGGGATGATGTCACACAGCACAGGGATGATGTCCCACAGCACAGGGATGATGTCACACAGCACAGGGATAATGTCCCACAGCACAGAGATGATGTCACACAGCACAGGGATGATGTCACACAGCACAGAGATGATGTCACACAGCACAGGGATGATGTCCCACAGCACAGAGATGATGTCACACAGCACAGTGATGATGTCCCACAGCACAGGGAAGATGTCCCACAGCACAGGAATGATGTCCCACATCACAGGGATGAAGTCCCACAGCACAGGGATGATGTATCACAGCACAGCACAGGGATTATGTATCACAGCACAGCACAGGGATGATGTCACACAGCACAGGAATGATGTCCCACAGCACAGGAATGATGTCACACAGCACAGGGATGATGTATCACAGCACAGCACAGGGATGATGTATCACAGCACAGCACAGGAATGATGTCCCACAGCACAGGGATGATGTCACACAGCACAGGGATGATGTATCACAGCACAGCACAGGGATGATGTATCACAGCACAGCACAGGGATGATGTCACACAGCACAGGGATGATGTATCACAGCACAGCACAGGAATGATGTCCCACAGCACAGGGATGATGTCACACAGCACAGGGATGATGTATCACAGCACAGCACAGGAATGATGTCCCACAGCACAGGGATGATGTTACACAGCACAGGGATGATGTATCACAGCACAGCACAGGGATGATGTATCACAGCACAGCACAGGAATGATGTCCCACAGCACAGGGATGATGTCACACAGCACAGGGATGATGTATCACAGCACAGCACAGGGATGATGTACCACAGCACAGCACAGGGACCTAGCAGCCCTGTTCTAATAGAGCCCAAAACAAGCCTAGCAGCCCTGTTCTAATACACATTTGTGTGAGTGCAGTGCTGGTAGAGTAGCCCTGTCTGTATGCACATTTGGTAGTGAGTGCAGTCATTTGTGTGACTAGGCTCAGCAACGTTATGCAGCAATAAAATGAAGTCAGCTGAGTTCTTGAATGTACTGAATGACCAGGTTATCCCATCAATGGGCATATTCCAGGACGACAATCCCAAGATTCATCCGGCTCAAATTGTGAAAGAGTGGTTCAGGGAGCATGAGGAATCATTTTCACACATGAATTGGCCACCAGAGTCCTGACCTTAACCCCATTGAAAGTCTTTGGGATGTGTTGGAGTTTATAAGACTTTACGGAGTGGTTCGACTTTCCCGTCGTCAATACAAGATCTCGACCAAAAATTTATGCAACTATGGATGGAAACAAATGTTGTGACATTGTATAAGTTTGTCGAAACAATGCCATGATGAAAGCGTGCCGTAATAAAAGCTAAAGGCGGTCCAACTAAATATTAGAGTGTGCAACTTTTTTTTTGGCCAGGCAGCGTAGGTGTCAGTTGTTATGTCTTCTACCTGCATTATTTAATTAACAGCACATGATCTACACAGACAGGGCAGCTGATGGGCTGCTTTAGGTCAAAAGAATGTATATGTATCCCATGTATATGTGTTCATATTCATATCGGTGCAGCCGTGGCTGGCACACGCGTGTGCCCGCAGCTCCCTGGGAGACGGCTAAAGAATAGCGGTTGTATTGATTGTGCTGCTGCTCTGCAGGAATAATACATAATAACATCAAATATGGAGCGGCAACCAAAGCTAGAGCGGCAACCAAAGCTAGAGTGGAAAACCGTGGAGCATCCTTCTGCCGTGAGGAACCCGCCGACCAAACGTGGCTCAGAACCCTTTTCAGACTGTGCCTCCGACCCACGAGCCGGCCCACCGTCCGCCTCACTACACCCCGCTCTGGATTTATGGGGTACAGATCTGAAATAGTGGGGTTTCCTCGCTCACGGCCCACTCTGTATTTAGGGGGGTACAGATCTGAAATAGCGGGGTGTCCTCGCTCACGGCCCACTCTGTATTTAGGGGGGTACAGATCTGAAATAGCGGGGTGTCCTCGCTCACGGCCCACTCTGTATTTAGGGGGTACAGATCTGAAATAGTGGGGTTTCCTCGCTCACGGCCCACTCTGTATTTAGGGGGGTACAGATCTGAAATAGCGGGGTGTCCTCGCTCACGGCCCACTCTGTATTTAGGGGGGTACAGATCTGAAATAGCGGGGTGTCCTCGCTTACGGCCCACTCTGTATTTAGGGGGTACAGATCTGAAATAGCGGGGTGTCCTCGCTCACGGCCCACTCTGTATTTAGGGGGTACAGATCTGAAATAGCGGGGTGTCCTCGCTCACGGCCCACTCTGTATTTAGGGGGTACAGATCTGAAATAGCGGGGTGTCCTGGCTGTTCCTGTTAGCGGGGGATGCTGGCAAACCTCAGACAGATGGCCAAATGTCTGGTGGTGAGGGAATCTGTACTGCGAGAAATATTATTATTCTGGGCATCGCAAACACTCTGCGCAGAGACGAGGGAGTGAGTGAGAGTGTGTGTGTGTATGTGTGTGTGTGTGTGTGTGTGTGTGTCTGTGTGCAGAATGTGTCTGCATATCTGTGTGTGTGTGAGAGACAATAATCCTTGAATTTTTATTCATTGTTTAGCCTTCTTTGAAACAAACATTTTCTGGTTAGGTTAACATAAAGAAGGTCACTTTATGACCAGTGTGAGAGGATCTGTCTCCGCCCACCAGTGTATCTGTGGTACCATAGACACCTTTGCCTTCTGAATGCACTGTGCGTTTATCCACCCAAATGGCATGTAAACTAGTGCTTGTTATAAAAATCAATGTTGGTGTGTAAAGTATAATTTTTGTATATATTTTTCTATACTCTTTCAAATATTTTTCACCTCACATTTAAATAACATATTTGAAGGCAAAATATGTGCGACACTGTACACTTGTAAAATGTACTCTTGTAGATATATAATAACAATATTAATAATGTGTATGGATTCAGAAAAAGTGCTGTTATCCATGAAAAATGACAGAGGGCATCGTCACTGCTTCAAATATATCTCTATGGTTCTGGTTTCTGAAAAACTCACTATAATCCTTTTCTTCAGCTAGCCACCATAAATAACGCGCTAATCGCATACAATCAAAAACATTATTAAATAAAAAAATATATCTTTGTTTCGTTTTTTTATTTGGTTATATTTGTTTGGGATGAATCCTTGACCTGGAAGAGAAAAACCTCCCTCCTTATTCTGAAGGCCAGCGGGGAATTCTGATGTATCTGGGTGTGTCCCAGGATCATTACCCCTGTTAGCACCCACTAACCCACTAACCCACTAACCCACTAATCCACTAACCCACTAACCCACTAACCCACTAACCCACTAACCTGAGTTTAAGGTGAAGCATTCACTAATCCAGCTCAATACAGCCCGATCTCCCTTTACAGCTCCATAAAAACCCCAATACAGCCCGATCTCCCTTTACAGCTCCATAAAAACCCCAATACAGCCCGATCTCCCTTTACAGCTCCATAAAAACCCCAATACAGCCCGATCTCCCTTTACAGCTCCATACAAACCCCAATACAGCCCGATCTCCCTTTACAGCTCCATAAAAACCCCAATACAGCCCGATCTCCCTTTACAGCTCCATAAAAACCCCAATACAGCCCGATCTCCCTTTACAGCTCCATAAAAACCCCAATACAGCCCGATCTCCCTTTACAGCTCCATAAAAACCCCAATACAGCCCGATCTCCCTTTACAGCTCCATAAAAACCCCAATACAGCCCGATCTCCCTTTACAGCTCCATAAAAACCCCAATACAGCCCGATCTCCCTTTACAGCTCCATAAAAACCCCAATACAGCCCGATCTCCCTTTACAGCTCCATAAAAACCCCAATACAGCCCGATCTCCCTTTACAGCTCCATAAAAACCCCAATACAGCCCGATCTCCCTTTACAGCTCCATACAAACCCCAATACAGCCCGATCTCCCTTTACAGCTCCATAAAAACCGCAATAAAGCCGAGGGGGTAAGATCACAGCACACATAACAGGGAAGTAAAGACATACCTGTTTCCTGAATTAACTGATAACACTGATAAAAATCAAGATCAATCAGTGCTTCACCAGCACCAGGCCAATCATAACCAAACTGGGCTGCCCCCAAAAACCCTTTTCTTTATGAAAATATGTCATTTGAATTCAGTTCTTTATGACGGTGCGCGCACGTTGGGCGATGTAACATTAAAAGGGTCCGATCCGTGGGAAGGGCTCAGGGGGGCTGGCAGAGCACCAGCAATCACAATTAGTAATGGCAGTAATTTACCATAAAGCCCTCCAGCCAAACTCAGGAACCTGCTGTGAATGTAGACTGTGTCTCTTCTTGGCCCAGGCATTAATATGCATGCAGGCGCTAATGAGGAAGAGCGCACCCAGGTCACCTGGCTCCAAAAACAGCTCCGCCTTGCAACTGCACCCCCACAACAGTATCCATAATGCTTTGCGCTGTTGGACAACCATGGTGGTTTTATTTATCTTTTTTTTGCTTTGTTTTTGGGGTTATTTTCCGCCTCATTCATTCATTTTTGGACTGAATTTGTGGGATGTTTTGGTCCGGTCTCTAGACTCTAGGGGCCTCCGAATCTCAATCCTCATTTGGGGGTGATTATAAGCTGTGGAATAACTCATTTTCACACATACCTCACACAAGTAAAGTAAGGTGAGCAGAAATGAATCGAAGAACGCTGGTCCCTGAGAATGCTCTGTACCACGCCGTGCCGTGCCGTGCTGTGCTGTTCCATTCCATGCCAGTGCAGTAACACAAATTGATCAGTACAGTGAGAGGCATGTGCTGTTGAACTTGATTTAATAGGCTACATTTGAGAGAAAGAAGGGCTCCGAGTCTGTGTTGATCGTATCAAAAGGTGCGTTTGATCTGGATTGCATATTGAGATGGTGCAGAGATATTTCTGTCTTCCACAAGGGAGTAGAGCGAAAGGCGTTGGGAATCCAATGTGAAAACAAAGGCACCTTTTCAAAGAAAATAAATCAAATGCCATGATGTAATAGTATCAAGAAGCAGGTTTTGATAGGGAGGCACTCAGAGTGTTGCTCTGTGTAGTTACCTGATAGTTTCAAATTGATAAGATATCTTTTCTTCCTTCTTTCAATAAAAAAACCCCTTCCTGTTCCTTTGTGTGCACCGTATGGTGGGCCTCTGGTGCTTCAGTCTTCCAGATAACTCTGTCTTATTTCCGTTTTAATAAAGCCCTCTGTCTCACATGGTTTGTCTAACGTAGCC
>CM040395.1:71804681-71832181 GCA_022702515.1 Ilyophis sp. 1 JC-2022 | reverse complement strand
CCCAAAGTAGCCGCCCCAACTTGTGAAGAACTTTGCAGAGGGGAAACTTTTTTTTTTTGGGCCCTTTAGAGGTTAGGAGGGGGAGGGGAGGAGGAGGGAGGGCTTTTGACTTGCCCCCCCCCTCTTGCGACTTTGCGGGGACAGGAGCGGGTTAGCACGGGGGGTGGGCCCGTGGTGAGGGAAGGAGGGAGTGTAAAAAGTTGATCTGTGAAGGCCCCCTAGTGGGTTGTGGGGGGCCGGGAGGTGGTCACGCACGTGGTTCTTTTCTTTGTATGTGGCAGAGTTTTGGTGCAGAGCACATGCAATTCCAGAATCCCCACAGAATTCTCTCTCCTCCACATACACCTGCTCTCCACAGAATTCCACATCCTTGCTCTCCACATTTTACAGCGTTCACTGCTCTCGCTCTCCTAGCATTCCTGCTCTCCAAAGCGTTCCTGCTCTCCACATTACAGCGTTCCGGCTCTCCACATTACAGCGTTCCTGCTCTCCAAAGCGTTCCTGCTTTCCACAGCGTTCCTGCTCTCCACATTACAGCGTTCCTGCTTTCCACAGTGTTCCTGCTCTCCACATTACAGCGTTCCTGCTCTCCACAGCGTCCCTGCTCTCCACATTAGAGCGTTCCTGCTCTCCACATTACAGCGTTCCTGCTCTCCACATTACAGCGTTCCTGCTCTCCACATTACAGCGTTCCTGCTCTCCACATTACAGCGTTCCTGCTCTCCAAAGCGTTCCTGCTCTCCACATTACAGCGTTCCTGAGGCGCCCAGTGCTCTCCACATTACAGCGTCCCTGCTTTCCACATTACAGCGTTCCTGCTCTCCACATTACAGCGTCCCTGCTCTCCACATTAGAGCGTTCCTGCTCTCCACATTACAGCGTTCCTGCTGTCCACATTACAGCGTTCCTGCTCTCCGCATTACAGCGTTCCTGCTCTCCACATTACAACGTCCCTGCTCTCCACATTACAGCATCCCTGCTCTCCACATTACAGCGTTCCGGCTCTCCACATTACAGCGTTCCTGCTCTCCAAAGCGTTCCTGCTTTCCACAGCGTTCCTGCTCTCCACATTACAGCGTTCCTGCTTTCCACAGTGTTCCTGCTCTCCACATTACAGCGTTCCTGCTCTCCACAGCGTCCCTGCTCTCCACATTACAGCGTTCCTGCTCTCCGCATTACAGCGTCCCTGCTCTCCACATTACAGTGTTCCTGCTCTCCACATTACAGCGTTCCTGCTCACCACAGCGTTCCTGCTCTCCACATTAGCGCTGATGGCTGACAGTCACGTACTTCATCTTCTGTCCACCCAGTGAAACACATTTGCCGTTCCTCACACGCCTACAGTGTGTTTCTGCACCAATCATCTTCTTTACCTGCGCACAGCCCATTTCCAGCCTCCACTTCTGAACCCAAAAGGCCCAACTTTTAAACTTTTAATTGTTCGTGTCGATGACCTGTTTTTTCCCTTCCAGCTACACGGTACAAACGTTACAAACTGCCGTTTGAGTAAAGGGCCCTAGGATTGTGCAGCAGGTTAAAAGGTTGTTTTTGATGCTTTCCTGATTGAGTGATGGATTGATGGGCGATCTCTACGTGCCCTCATAACCTCTCTCTCCATCACGGTAAATCTCACATTTTTTTACTTTTTACATTTTTTTTAACAAATTGAAGTTATTAAAACGAAGTCCTGGGGGAGCTTTTCCAGGTTGAGAGAGATCAGTTCTCTCTTTTCTCTCCTGGGTAATTCTCCCATGCACTTGCCCTGAAACAATAAATCATAATGCACCTTTTAAATGCAAATAGATGATTTTCAGATGGAGGAAGTCTGCATTCCTCAATATATCCAAGAAACACAAACAGTGGGTCTTTGCCAAAGGGTTATTAATGTAGTCAAATGGTGGGAGATTTCTCCTGCTGTTCTTTTCACATTTAAATTGCTGGAAGTTTAAAGTGAATCATGTTAAAGAAAGACGAGGTGTGACTGGATTCTGCTCGTAAGCGGAGTCATAACTGCACCACTATGCGTCTGTCAGGTGTCTATCAAATTTATACCACTCCCGACGTCTCTACAAAGCAAATATAAATATGAAGCAAATTGTTAAAGAAGAAAAAGAAAACACACTTTGTTTCTTGCAAAAACATGCTTTTATACAATGAGAAGTTTCCTTAAATATTTGAGAAAGAGAGAGAAACAGAGCCTTCTCTTTCATCAGCTCAAAAGAATAACTCTAGACCACAGTATTTTAAGTTGGCAGACTGGGAGAATGTCGAAATAATTAATTAAAATGAATTGCCGCGTGAGGATATTAATAAAGTGGTATTGTATTTTATTGTATGGTATAACTGGTCTAAATTCTAAAAGTATTAATGCAACAATTCATTAAAGTGTGAATGATTCATTTAAGTCATAACTACTTGCTGAATTCACATGATTCACATGATGATTTTGGGAACACCTGTTTTAGGATCTAATCTGTAAATTGGAACGCTGTCATTCCTGACACTCGGCTGTTAATGATTCATTCACTGTTGACATTCAGGCAGAACGCTGATAAGCATCCAATGGGATTCCATGGGATAAAGCCATTGGGAATATCCATGATCTCCAGCGTATTTCAGTCATAATCTGTCCTCTGCTTATGTGGCTTTGGAGGTCAGTTTACTTTCTCCTGCAGAATAAAGTGCAGGAGAGAAGGACGCAGGCCGCAAAGCCCAGCGAAACAAAGACATTCCCTCACACCGCAATATATTTAAAAGCAATAAAAATCAAAAGACAAAGTGTTTTATAAGGGTGAGGGCTGGCTTCTGGTCCTTAAGTCTGTGTCAGGGCAGGCATGTGGAAAATTAAGGCTGCACTGAATGGACAAATGAAGCGAAACTAATATTTTCTGGGCAGTGAAATGGCCCTTCCAACCACCGTTAAAGCAGGGATTACATCAACGACGGGGAAATCAAACAATGTGTCAATTCCACAGTGCGGAGCGCCGAGTGTCCGCGGGAAAAAAAATAAATTAGGAGAGAGATTCACCCCGGTTTTACTCGTGTGTTTTATTGTTATTGGAGGCATTTTGCGAGGTTTCCAAAGCAGGCAGGAAATGAGGCTGCAGCTAAATGTTTTGGCTCTTGCTTTATACCCATTAAAACCGCAACACTAAAAGCCTTTTATTATATTCTAATGTGGCCCCTATGGAAATGTACAAGCTCACCTTCTTCTGAGGTCATCCTTCAGTGTCCATTTGGTGATGATTCTGCTCCTGCCACAAAGACCAGAATAAAATACAGAATAAAAACAAACTATAATCTGCTAAAAAAAGATGAAGCCGTAATATACAACCAAATCAGTTCCGACTGGAATTTGCTGCTATTGCAGTGAAATGAATTACAAACACATTTGTTTCACCAAGAGCATAACAATTGCTCTCTTTTTCTCTTTCTCTCTTTCTCTTCTCTCTCTCTCTCTCTTGATGTGTATATATATGTATATATATATATATATATATATATATGGGTGCATGTGTGTGCGCGTGTATGACAGTGTATTTATTTTTTAAACATAATTTGCTCACGCAACAAATAAATACCTTCTAGATAGCCACTCACTGTTATTATGTTTTTAAAATTTTATGCACAAAATCTGTATTTACAGCCTTTTTTTTACAAACAATGTTTTTCTACCTATTGTGTTCTAAATTACTTCATTTGGGGGGGGGTGGGGGGTGGAAAGCCCCACCCCTGATAATCACAGAGACTTAGACAAAGTGACATTGTGCTGTCATTACTGATTATCATTAGTTGAGATGCAGATTATATAATCTTTTAAAAAAATATCTGAAAGCCAAAAAATACTAATTACAATTGTTGCTTAGCTAATTTCAGCATTGACCAAATGCCGTTCACTTTTCAGTTAGTTTTTTAACTTGTCTATTTTGAAATGTTTTGGATTTCATTAAGATTTGAATATGAGTGTTTAATTATAAAAAATAGAAAAGGATAATTTATGACAGAAGGTCAGATTGCTTTTTTACAGTGTGATCAATATGAGAAGCTTTATTATTCCTAAGCCGTGTGAAACCTGTTCTTTCACCCGCTTTTGTGTCTCTTTTTCCTCTCTTTTTAAAATTTTTATTTCATGACGAGTTTGTTTTGTTGCAGGTAGTCCTGATATTGATGTAGTCAGCCATTTTGTGTTGACACTGTAGGCAAAAATACCCTTTTATCTACAGGGTCCTCTCTAAAAACCAGAATAAATGTATGAGTTAAAGATTTTTTTTTCATCCTTTAATCTATAATGTCCTCTTGGGCTGCAGTGTGGAGCTCTTATTTTCTTCTCTTCATGGCATTATTCATAATGAAGATATTGGAAATATGCTTGATTACGACCAGCTGAGTAGGAGCTTGCGTTCCAATATCGGCGTTACTATGAACTATTAATTGTTATCTAGTGAAGTTCCTACTGCAGGCCACACAAGCGTCACAACACATTTTTAAAACGTGATTAAGAATTTAGAATTGAGAATAATGATGATGGACGGTCTGACTGCATTATGACATCACAATGGGACAATGTAGCCCTGCCACTTCTCAGGCTGAGGTCACCACTCTCTGAGCAGCCTGCTGATTGGCTCAATATTTCACAGGCCACACCCAGGGGAGACAGCAGGGCCACTGAAGCTCTCCGCTCCCAAAGCCACCACCAGCCAATCAGAGTGGCTCGTTGTCTGTGGCCCATAGACCCCCTCGGGATTTTGTCTGGCTGCACAGTTAACCCTTGCAGTTCCTGTACAAGGGAACAATAAAGGCCAGATAGACTGTCAGTTTGTAACACACTGTACTGAAATGCAGTGTTCAGTCTGTAACACACTGTACTGTAATGCAGTGTTCAGTCTGTAACACACTGTACTGTAATGCAGTGTTCAGTTTGTAGCACACTGTACTATAATGCCGTGTTCAGTCTGTAACACACTGTACTGTAATGCAGTGTTCAGTTTGTAGCACACTGTACTGTAATGCAGTATTCAGTTTGTAGCACACTGTACTGTAATGCAGTATTCAGTTTGTAACGCACTGTACTGTAATGCAGTATTCAGTCTGTAACGCACTGTACTGTAATGCCGTGTTCAGTCTGTAACACACTGTACTGTAATGCAGTGTTCAGTTTGTAGCACACTGTACTGTAATGCAGTATTCAGTTTGTAACGCACTGTACTGTAATGCAGTATTCAGTCTGTAACGCACTGTACTGTAATGCAGTATTCAGTCTGTAACGCACTGTACTGTCATGCAGTGTTCAGTCTGTAACGCACTGTACTGTAACAGTGTTCCGTCTGTAACACACTGTACTGTAATGCAGTATTCATTTTGTAACACACTGTACTGTAATGCAGTATTCAGTTTGTAACACACTGTACTGTAATGCAGTATTCAGTCTGTAACACACTGTACTGTAATGCAGTGTTCAGTCTGTAACGCACTGTACTGTAATGCAGTGTTCAGTCTGTAACACACTGTACTGTAATGCAGTATTCAGTCTGTAACGCACTGTACTGTAATGCAGTGTTCAGTCTGTAACACACTGTACTGTAATGCAGTATTCAGTCTGTAACGCACTGTACTGTAATGCAGTGTTCAGTCTGTAACACACTGTACTGTAATGCAGTATTCAGTCTGTAACACACTGTACTGTAATGCAGTGTTGAGTCTGTAACACACTGTACTGTAATGCAGTGTTCAGTCTGTAACACACTGTACTGTAATGCAGTGTTGAGTCTTTAACACACTGTACTGTAATGCAGTATTCAGGTTGTAACGCACTGTTATTGGATGTGTATGTGTATGCATGTGTGTCAGGCTGCTTAATAACACAGTGCAGGATGTATGCATGTGTGTCAGGCTGCTCAATAACACAGTGCAGGATGTATGCATGTGTGTCAGGCTGTTCAATAACACAGTGCAGGATGTATGCATGTGTGTCAGGCTGTTCAATAACACAGTGCAGGATGTATGCATGTGTGTCAGGCTGCTCAATAACACAGTGCAGGATGTATGCATGTGTGTCAGGCTGCTTAATAACACAGTGCAGGATGTATGCATGTGTGTCAGGCTGCTCCAGAATGACTTTGTTGAAGACTGTTGTCCTTGTTTGTGCTGCTCACGCTTTGTATTGAAACAGCTGAATTTTAAAATTTAATTTAATTCTCAAAACTTCAGTTTCAACAGGTCCACACACAATGTCCCAGCCCAGCCGATCAAATGTGCTGCAGAGATAAATATTAATAGTTTGCCTTTTTATGAGCTGCTTTACAGAGGCCGTCCAGTAAAAGGAACATTCTCCAAAAAACAAGTGTTGTGGCAAACAGCATTCAGCGAGTGAGATGAAAAAATTTGTTGATTGCAGAACCTGTTGGGGCGTCTTCACACGGAGAGACAACGCCTGGCATCTGAGAGAGAGCGACAGAGTGAGAGAGAGAGAGAGAGAGAGAGAGAGAGAGAGAGAGAGAGAGAGAGACGAAGAGAGACGTGTTCTCTTCTCTGCTGTGAAATGATGGAAGCTGACATGTCAATGCAACTCTTTGTCAGTAACATGAGGCTGAAAGAAGAAGCGCAGTTAAAAATTTAATCTGCAAACCTATTTAGAGAATGTAAGAGGCAGCTCGGCTAGGGCACGGCCTCCCTCATGGATTAGCAGAACAAGCAAGAGATGCGTTATGGAAAAAAGCTGTTGCAGCAAACCGAATGAGAGTAACTCCTCCTGACAGAATCAGTTTTACCAAATGAGTTTTTAAAATGCAGGCGTGTGCTTCTTTTCTCCTAAATTGTCTTTAATTTAAAAGACGCACAGCGGAATGGATGCACTTTTACTTTAGTGAATAATCAAAAACATCCAGAGAGAGTTTCCTGTCCCGCCTCCATCCCTCCCTTCTCACAAGTCCTTTGTATTCATCGAACTTGACTGCAAACCTTGAGCAAGACAACGAGAAATTAGTACCATGCTCCGGTTGTTTATCAACAAATCACAGTGTATGCTTTTAGCAAACCAAGGCCCCAGTGATTTGTGGGTAGTATGCTTGGTCTTTGGTCCGTTAAGTATTGGGGTTCTTGTGCAGTATTGAGTCAGCACTGGCAGAGTGCTCGCTTAGTGAGGTTCACCAAATCGGCTTCACAAAATGTTACAAAATTGCTTTTCTTCCAGATCCCTGGATAATTAAAATAATTAGGGAACTTTATTTTGGTATAAATCTAACCATATTGCGACATTCTCTTTCCCTACCCTGAAGCAGCTTAGGCTCTCTGTGCTCAATCACTTCCAAGCTCTTCAGACTCCGCCCATATGCTGTGGGAGATGACAGTTCAGACTCCGCCCATATGCTGTGGGAGATGACAGTTCAGACTCCGCCCATATGCTGTGGGAGATGACAGTTCAGACTCCGCCCATATGCTGTGGGAGATGACAGTTCAGACTCCGCCCATATGCTGTGGGAGATGACAGTTCAGACTCCGCCCATATGCTGTGGGAGATGACAGTTCAGACTCCGCCCATATGCTGTGGGAGATGACAGTTCAGACTCCGCCCATATGCTGTGGGAGATGACAGCTCAGACTCCGCCCATATGCTGTGGGAGATGACAGTTCAGACTCCGCCCATATGCTGTGGGAGATGACAGTTCAGACTCCGCCCATATGCTGTGGGAGATGACAGTTGAGACTCCGCCCATATGCTGTGGGAGATGACAGTTGAGACTCCGCCCATATGCTGTGGGAGATGACAGTTCAGACTCCGCCCATATGCTGTGGGAGATGACAGTTCAGACTCCGCCCATATGCTGTGGGAGATGACAGTTGGTCATCCGTGGACGTCAATGTAACAATGTGGTAAAGTAATACTGTGGGCTATTGATTCCAATAATCTGAGGTATGCTGTATGTATCTCATAATCATCTAATGATAAACATGTGAATTACTTTCTCATTGATTTTTGAAGACAAGGGCATGAATTCAATCACAGATAATGACCAACATTTAACCTTACTGTCATTTTTTATGTATTCAGATTAATCCATCGTGCACAACAATATCATTTATGATAATTATTCAGAGGGTCAGAAACATTATTACACATGTTATGCTGTCAAGAAAAGTGATTATATATGCTTTTTTCTCATGATTAAATAATAATTTTTAAAAAATTTGGAATAATCAGAAGCTGTTTTTTTAGAGCAGTTCTTCCTGGGTGTTGACCTTTAGGCATCAGCCCAATTTTACCAAAACAGGAGATTTTATTCTTCAATGGAAAAATAAAGATGACAAACATACACTAATGAGAATATACCATACCCACCACAGCACAGGTTTTCCCTTTATTTATGTGTGTGCATGTGTGTGTGTGTGTATAAGTGTATGTGTGTGTATGTGTGTGCGTGTACTTGTGTGTGTGTGTGTATGTGTGCATGTATTTGTGTGTGTGTGTGTGTGTGTGTGTGTGTGAAAGTATTTGTGTGTGTGTGTGTATGTGTGAGTGTAATTGTGTGTGTGTGTGTGTGTGTGTGTATGTGTATGTATGTGTATGTATGTATGTATGTATGTATGTATGTATGTGTATGTATGTATGTATGTATGTATGTATGTATGTATGTGTGTGTGTGTACGTTATTGTTCTTATTTTGTTAAATCAGAAACCCATTATCCTCCTCCCTGTGAGATGTTACTCATTTCATGCATGGCGTGGAGCTCAGATCAATACTTTGCTGTGAAGAGTCTGTGCTGTCCAGACCCTCCTCCATTTTAGAGCTAATTAGCAGCTGTTGAGAGCAGGAAACAGGTGCAGGCCGGCCGGCGCTGGGCTGGCCGCTACGCAATTAGCGGCCAGAAAAAGGGGCCAGATATTGGAAGGAATTTCAAATGGAGCTCCGCTGGGGCCAGAGCGCTCGCCTGAAAGCAGCATCACCTGAGATCTTAGGCATACTAATGTAAATTATGCAAGGTTTTCAAACAACACGACTGCATAATAACGGCAGGCGGGCGGGTGTAGCCCCAGTGCCCACTGCACCACGGTGTGCCACACAGCTAAACACACTTTCTGTTTTATTAGCTAAAGACACTTTCTGTTTTATTTCTGTATTTTAATTCATTCATTATTTTTGTTAGTGCAGCTTCATACACCTCACTGTAGAGCTCACATCTGCACACACACACACACACACACACACATACAAACACAAGAAAACACACAAAGGTACACACACAAACATCAACTTTCACACACACAGACACACACTCACCACACTCACATTTACCCGAAAGAAACATACTTCTTTTTGCAAGAGAGAGAGAAGGAGGGAGAGAGAGACAGAAAGAAGGAGGGAGAGATGGAGAGTGGGAGAGTGGGAGTGGATTTAAATGAGCAGCAGCTGACTGTGAGGCTGGGCTCAGAGGAAGGGAATGCTAAATGTTAATACCACGTTGGCTCAGATTTGCATTGGTCGATGTGGAAGGGCCGCCCGTTGACTTAAAAGAGATTATTTACATATTTGATTGACACCACGCTTGGTGCTCTGTGGATCTAATCTGTTCCAGGTTCTGGTGTGTTTCTGCAAGCTGCAGGTCTTACAACCGCAATTAGGTTTACAATGAGTCCCCCTCTGGTTACCCATGAGCCTCTGCTCCAAAGCAGTGTCTGTGGTTGGGAACATGTGTAGAAACCACAGCCGGTTTCTCAAGCAGCGCCACCATCATTTACTCCCTCATTTCTGAAGCTCTCCCAATGTTTATGTAGTACCTCTGTTTTACCAGAAAAAAGAACACCTGTCGTCTGCACAGTGTCTGTATCTTATTTCACTTTTTATTAAAAATGTTTATATTTAACAGAAATTTTTATTTTGAGCTTTGGGGACCGTGTTTCCTATTTAAACCCCATGTCTCAGTGTAGAAATTATCCCCGGTCCCTAATTATAAGCCCCTCCCCTGTCTCAGTGTGGTAAATTATCCCTGGTCCCTAATTAAGCCCCTCCCCTGTCTCAGTGTGGTAAATTATCCCCGGTCCCTAATTAAGCCCCTCCCCTGTCTCAGTGTGGTAAATTATCCCCGGTCCCTAATTAAGCCCCTCCCCTGTCTCAGTGTGGTAAATTATCCTCGGTCCCTAATTAAGCCCCTTCCCTGTCTCAGTGTGGTAAATTATCCCCGGTCCCTAATTAAGCCCCTCCCCTGTCTCAGTGTGGTAAATTATCCCCGGTCCCTAATTAAGCCCCTCCCCTGTCTCAGTGTGGTAAATTATCCCCGGTCCCTAATTAAGCCCCTTCCCTGTCTCAGTGTGGTAAATTATCCCCGGTCCCTAATTAAGCCCCTCCCCTATCTCAGTGTGGTAAATTATCCCCGGTCCCTAATTAAGCCCCTTCCCTGTCTCAGTGTGGTAAATTATCCCCGATCCCTAATTAAGCCCCTCCCCTATCTCAGTGTGGTAAATTATCCCCGGTCCCTAATTAAGCCCCTCCCCTGTCTCAGTGTGGTAAATTATCCCCGGTCCCTAATTAAGCCCCTCCCCTGTCTCAGTGTGGTAAATTATCCCCGGTCCCTAATTAAGCCCCTCCCCTGTCTCAGTGTGGTAAATTATCCCCGGTCCCTAATTAAGCCCCTCCCCTGTACAGCAGTGTTCTGTGGCCTGTGTCTCTTCAGTGGCCTGTGCTGTCTGAGGAGCTCTGACCCCGGGACCCTGCCTCAGGCTCAAACTGCCATCCGGCTTGACCCCCCTCAGATGGGGGCCCCATGCTGGCAGCTCGGGGGAGGAGAGGGCAGGGGGAACCCCCAGATGCAGCAATGACTTCAGTATGCAGAAAGAAAACTGCCCTCCGCTCCATTGTCTGCCCCCCGTCATTAAAAACGCTAATCCTGCCCGACACCGCCAAATCCCCCTATCCTCAAAATATATTGCTGGAGACTGCTAAACCCCCCCACACATTATTACAACAATAATCATCTTATCTCTACCTTTTCTACTTCTTATTTTAAGATTTATTCTCTAGACCACTATAAAAAAGTACCCAGTACCCAGCTCAAATGCATGCACGTAATGCATGCACAAACACACACACACACACACACACACACACACACACACACACACACACACAAACAAAATATTGCATACACACAGTATATGTAATATTTTCACTGCAATCTCTGCTGTCAATTTGGGAAAGTGCAGACTGCATGTGATAATAATAATAATAATAATAATAATAATAATAATAATAATAATAATAACGATGATGATGATGATGTTCTTTCCTGCTAGGCACAGTTAGCACAGGTACCGTTTTAGTTTATTAAATCATTAGTGCTTCTAGCTCCAGCAGCACATCCGGAGTGTTAGTCAGTATATTCGCCTTCTCTCATTCTCTTTTTTACCTTTTAAAATTTTTCGCATTCTCAATTAACAATCATTTTCTCATTCTCAATTATTACCATTTTAAACATTATCAATATGATTAATAAAGTCATGATGATGATTGTTATTAATATTATCATTAAGAATATTATTGTTATTATTGTTGGTGTTGCTCTTATATAAATGCTAGCCATCAGAATGCAAATTATGGAATGTAAATATCTTGTAATATATATTTTATCATAGTGATTTTATTTATTTTATTGTTTTTACAAATTTTAAAAAATTCTGCATTATTATTATTGATGATATGACAACATTTCAAAAATGCGTATTGTGCAGTGGCACAGATGTTGTCTGATACAATGTAAAATGAGTATTGGGCAGTGGCACAGCTGTTGTCTAATACAGTGTAAAATGAGTATTGTGCAGTGGCACAGATGTTGTCTGATACAGTGTAAAATGAGTATTGTGCAGTGGCACAGATGTTGTCTGATACAGTGTAAAATGAGTATTGGGCAGTGGCACAGATGTTGTCTAATACAGTGTAAAATGAGTATTGGGCAGTGGCACAGCTGTTGTCTGATACAGTGTAAAATGAGTATTGTGCAGTGGCACAGATGTTGTCTGATACAGTGTAAAATGAGTATTGTGCAGTGGCACAGCTGTTGTCTGATACAGTGTAAAATGAGTATTGTGCAGTGGCACAGCTGTTGTCTAATACAGTGTAAAATGAGTATTGGGCAGTGGCACAGATGTTGTCTGATACAGTGTAAAATGAGTATTGGGCAGTGGCACAGCTGTTGTCTGATACAGTGTAAAATGAGTATTGGGCAGTGGCACAGATGTTGTCTGATACAGTGTAAAATGAGTATTGTGCAGTGGCACAGCTGTTGTCTGATACAGTGTAAAATGAGTATTGTGCAGTGGTACAGCTGTTGTCTGATACAGTGTAAAATGAGTATTGTGCAGTGGCACAGCTGGTGTCTGATACAGTGTAAAATGAGTATTGTGCAGTGGCACAGATGTTGTCTGATACAGTGTAAAATGAGTATTGGGCAGTGGCACAGCTGTTGTCTGATACAGTGTAAAATGAGTATTGTGCAGTGGCACAGATGTTGCCTGATACAGTGTAAAATGCGTATTGTGCAGTGGCACAGCTGTTGTCTGATACAGTGTAAAATGAGTATTGTGCAGTGGCACAGATGTTGCCTGATACAGTGTAAAATGAGTATTGTGCAGTGGCACAGCTGCTGTCTGATACAGTGTAAAATGCGTATTGTGCAGTGGCACAGCTGTTGTCGGATACAGTGTAAAATGAGTATTGTGCAGTGGCACAGCTGGTGTCTGATACAGTGTAAAATGAGTATTGTGCAGTGGCACAGCTGGTGTCTGATACAGTGTAAAATGAGTATTGGGCAGTGGCACAGCTGGTGTCTGATACAGTGTAAAATGAGTATTGGGCAGTGGCACAGCTGTTGTCTGATACAGTGTAAAATTAGTATTGGGCAGTGGCACAGCTGTTGTCTGATACAGTGTAAAATGAGTATTGGGCAGTGGCACAGCTGTTGTCTGATACAGTGTAAAATGAGTATTGTGCAGTGGCACAGCTGTTGTCTGATACAGTGTAAAATGAGTATTGTGCAGTGGCACAGCTGTTGTCTGATACAGTGTAAAATGAGTATTGTGCAGTGGCACAGCTGTTGTCTGATACAGTGTAAAATGAGTATTGTGCAGTGGCACAGCTGTTGTCTGATACGGTGTAAAATGAGTATTGTGCAGTGGCACAGCTGTTGTCTGATACGGTGTAAAATGAGTATTGTGCAGTGGCACAGCTGTTGTCTGATACAGTGTAAAATGAGTATTGGGCAGTGGCACAGATGTTGTCTGATACAGTGTAAAATGAGTATTGTGCAGTGGCACAGCTGTTGTCTAATACAGTGTAAAATGAGTATTGTGCAGTGGCACAGCTGTTGTCTGATACAGTGTAAAATGAGTATTGTGCAGTGGCACAGCTGTTGTCTGATACAGTGTAAAATGAGTATTGTGCAGTGGCACAGCTGTTGTCTGATACAGTGTAAAATGAGTATTGTGCAGTGGCACAGCTGTTGTCTGATACGGTGTAAAATGAGTATTGTGCAGTGGCACAGCTGTTGTCTGATACGGTGTAAAATGAGTATTGTGCAGTGGCACAGCTGTTGTCTGATACAGTGTAAAATGAGTATTGGGCAGTGGCACAGATGTTGTCTGATACAGTGTAAAATGAGTATTGTGCAGTGGCACAGCTGTTGTCTAATACAGTGTAAAATGAGTATTGTGCAGTGGCACAGCTGTTGTCTAATACAGTGTAAAATGAGTATTGGGCAGTGGCACAGATGTTGTCTGATACAGTGTAAAATGAGTATTGGGCAGTGGCACAGCTGTTGTCTGATACAGTGTAAAATGAGTATTGGGCAGTGGCACAGATGTTGTCTGATACAGTGTAAAATGAGTATTGTGCAGTGGTACAGATGTTGTCTGATACAGTGTAAAATGAGTATTGTGCAGTGGCACAGCTGGTGTCTGATACAGTGTAAAATGAGTATTGTGCAGTGGCACAGATGTTGTCTGATACAGTGTAAAATGAGTATTGGGCAGTGGCACAGCTGTTGTCTGATACAGTGTAAAATGAGTATTGTGCAGTGGCACAGATGTTGCCTGATACAGTGTAAAATGCGTATTGTGCAGTGGCACAGCTGTTGTCTGATACAGTGTAAAATGAGTATTGTGCAGTGGCACAGATGTTGCCTGATACAGTGTAAAATGAGTATTGGGCAGTGGCACAGATGTTGTCGGATACAGTGTAAAATGAGTATTGTGCAGTGGCACAGCTGGTGTCTGATACAGTGTAAAATGCGTATTGTGCAGTGGCACAGCTGTTGTCGGATACAGTGTAAAATGAGTATTGTGCAGTGGCACAGCTGGTGTCTGATACAGTGTAAAATGAGTATTGTGCAGTGGCACAGCTGGTGTCTGATACAGTGTAAAATGAGTATTGGGCAGTGGCACAGCTGGTGTCTGATACAGTGTAAAATGAGTATTGGGCAGTGGCACAGCTGTTGTCTGATACAGTGTAAAATGAGTATTGTGCAGTGGCACAGCTGTTGTCTGATACAGTGTAAAATGAGTATTGGGCAGTGGCACAGCTGTTGTCTGATACAGTGTAAAATGAGTATTGGGCAGTGGCACAGCTGTTGTCTGATACAGTGTAAAATGAGTATTGGGCAGTGGCACAGCTGTTGTCTGATACAGTGTAAAATGAGTATTGGGCAGTGGCACAGCTGTTGTCTGATACAGTGTAAAATGAGTATTGTGCAGTGGCACAGCTGTTGTCTGATACAGTGTAAAATGAGTATTGTGCAGTGGCACAGCTGTTGTCTGATACAGTGTAAAATGAGTATTGTGCAGTGGCACAGCTGTTGTCTGATACAGTGTAAAATGAGTATTGTGCAGTGGCACAGCTGTTGTCTGATACGGTGTAAAATGAGTATTGTGCAGTGGCACAGCTGTTGTCTGATACGGTGTAAAATGAGTATTGTGCAGTGGCACAGCTGTTGTCTGATACAGTGTAAAATGAGTATTGGGCAGTGGCACAGATGTTGTCTGATACAGTGTAAAATGAGTATTGTGCAGTGGCACAGCTGTTGTCTAATACAGTGTAAAATGAGTATTGTGCAGTGGCACAGCTGTTGTCTGATACAGTGTAAAATGAGTATTGTGCAGTGGCACAGCTGTTGTCTAATACAGTGTAAAATGAGTATTGGGCAGTGGCACAGATGTTGTCTGATACAGTGTAAAATGAGTATTGTGCAGTGGCACAGCTGTTGTCTGATACAGTGTTAAATGAGTATTGGGCAGTGGCACATTCCAGCAGACAGCACACGCTCGTCCATTAAAAGTCCAGGCCTATTTTACTGATGTCATGAACATATTGGTTTTCATGTCACTTACATGATGGTGTGGTTTGATATTTATGCTCCCAGGCATGTTCTGCATGTCTCCTTCTCAGAGCCTTATCTATAGTAATAACTTTATTCTGCATATGTGAAAGAAATAAAGCTGAATCCATCTCCATCTTTAAGTTTCTCCAGTACAGAGCTTTCTCACTGTAGGGCTGTTTCAGAACGGCACCTCTGTCCCAGAATCCTACAGCCCTTTTCTTCAGTTCCACATTTTCTGTGTGTCTAAAGTAAAACTGCCTTTTGTCTGCTCAAAAAAAGGCTATTAAAAGTAAAAAATCTTTAGAGAATGGCCAATGCTAAACGGTGAAGCATGGCCTCCTTTGGCAGAGGGAGCCGCTGGAGTCATTGAATGATTTATAAACATCAGCCACAGTTTAATACATACCCGTCACACAATGTGTGTGTCTGTCACCCTGTGCTGTACAGTGGAAAGCTTTCTCACTGTGTATCAACATGTTTCCACAGTCCTGTAGCGTGTAGATAATAATGCTTTTATCCCTTTTTATCTGCACTGCGCTGGTGCAAGCTGCTCCTTGTATTAACAAATACAGAAGTCATGGTTACATTACATACCCCAATTCCCAAAAGGTTGGGACAGTATGTAAAATGCACATTAATTATTTGTCAATTTTTTTTAACAAATATTTAATTGAAAACAGTCCAAAACATCTTTTTAAAAATGTTTTACCTTATCAACTTTATTGATGTTTGTAAATATACGCTAATTTCGAATTTGAGGCCTGAAACACATTCCAAAAAAGTTGGGACAGGGGCAAAAGCAAATACTACGAACTTCACATTCCACAGGTAAATAGGGGATGCTATCATGACTGGGTATGAAAAGATATCAAAAGATTCTTGATATCTTATTTTTAGGTACTCTTACAAGCGATACTATAACCTCTCTGCATTTGAATGGATCTCTACGGAAATTGGGGGAATTTCAGGGTTGTTTCTCTTGACTCGTTTTTCTATTGAACTCTATTGAAAAATAAGTCAGGACAAACAACCCTTCAAGTGATCCATCCATATCTACTGCATATCTGGCATCTGAGTGATGGTTTGAAGCTAGTTTGATACCTCAGAGCCTTGATGACTTACAGCCATTTAGCCAACCATGGGTTCCATACTGTACCAGTGTAATTTACAGCTTAATCTAGTCCCACCTAATAAATGCATATATGTGGAGATCTGTGATCCACTGCAGAAAAGTGGTGCAGTTGTTTCTTTAGGTTTTAATGAGATTGTTGCATCGTCACTGAACTCCACAAATGCACAGTTGATCCACTGCTCAAACGCACAGTTTATCCACTGCTCAAACGCACAGTTTATCCACTGCTCAAATGCACAGTTTATCCACTGCTCAAATGCACAGTTTATCCACTGCTCAAACGCACAGTTTATCCACTGCTCAAACGCACAGTTTATCCACTGCTCAAACGCACAGTTTATCCACTGCTCAAACGCACAGTTTATCCACTGCTCAAACGCACAGTTTATCCACTGCTCAAACGCACAGTTTATACACTGCTCAAACGCACAGTTTATACACTGCTCAAACGCACAGTTTATCCACTGCTCAAACGCACAGTTTATCCACTGCTCAAACGCACAGTTTATCCACTGCTCAAACGCACAGTTTATACACTGCTCAAACGCACAGTTTATACACTGCTCAAACGCACAGTTTATACACTGCTCAAACGCACAGTTTATACACTGCTCAAACGCACAGTTTATCCACTGCTCAAACGCACAGTTTATCCACTGCTCAAACGCACAGTTTATCCACTGCTCAAACGCACAGTTTATCCACTGCTCAAACGCACAGTTTATCCACTGCTCAAACGCACAGTTTATACACTGCTCAAACGCACAGTTTATACACTGCTCAAACGCACAGTTTATTCACTGCTCAAACGCACAGTTTATACACTGCTCAAACGCACAGTTTATCCACTGCTCAAACGCACAGTTTATACACTGCTCAAATGCACAGTTTATACACTGCTCAAACGCACAGTTTATACACTGCTCAAACGCACAGTTTATACACTGCTCAAACGCACAGTTTATCCACTGCTCAAACGCGCAGTTTATCCACTGCTCAAACGCGCAGTTTATACACTGCTCAAACGCACAGTTTATACACTGCTCAAACGCACAGTTTATCCACTGCTCAAACGCACAGTTTATCCACTGCTCAAACGCACAGTTTATCCACTGCTCAAACGCACAGTTTATACACTGCTCAAACGCACAGTTTATCCACTGCTCAAACGCACAGTTTATCCACTGCTCAAACGCACAGTTTATCCACTGCTCAAACGCACAGTTTATACACTGCTCAAACGCACAGTATATACACTGCTCAAACGCACAGTTTATACACTGCTCAAACACACAGTTTATTCACTGCTCAAAAGCACAGTTTATCCACTGCTCAAACGCACAGTTTATCCACTGCTCAAACGCACAGTTTATACACTGCTCAAACGCACAGTTTATCCACTGCTCAAACACTCAGTTTATCCACTGCTCAAACGCACAGTTTATACACTGCTCAAACGCACAGTTTATACACTGCTCAAACGCACAGTTTATCCACTGCTCAAACGCCCAGTTTATACACTGCTCAAACGCACAGTTTATACACTGCTCAAACGCACAGTTTATTCACTGCTCAAACGCACAGTTTATCCACTGCTCAAACGCACAGTTTATCCACTGCTCAAACGCACAGTTTATACACTGCTCAAACACACAGTTTATCCACTGCTCAAACGCACAGTTTATCCACTGCTCAAATGCACAGTTTATCCACTGCTCAAACGCACAGTTTATACACTGCTCAAACGCACAGTTTATTCACTGCTCAAATGCACAGTTTATACACTGCTCAAACGCACAGTTTATCCACTGCTCAAACGCACAGTTTATACACTGCTCAAACGCACAGTTTATACACTGCTCAAACGCACAGTTTATACACTGCTCAAACGCACAGTTTATACACTGCTCAAATGCACAGTTTATCCACTGCTCAAACGCACAGTTTATACACTGCTCAAACGCACAGTTTATACACTGCTCAAACGCACAGTTTATCCACTGCTCAAACGCACAGTTTATACACTGCTCAAACGCACAGTTTATCCACTGCTCAAACGCACAGTTTATACACTGCTCAAACGCACAGTTTATCCACTGCTCAAACGCACAGTTTATCCACTGCTCAAACGCACAGTTTATCCACTGCTCAAACGCACAGTTTATACACTGCTCAAACGCACAGTTTATCCACTGCTCAAACGCACAGTTTATACACTGCTCAAATGCACAGTTTATCCACTGCTCAAACGCACAGTTTATCCACTGCTCAAACGCACAGTTTATCCACTGCTCAAACGCACAGTTTATCCACTGCTCAAACGCACAGTTTATACACTGCTCAAACGCACAGTTTATCCACTGCTCAAACGCACAGTTTATCCACTGCTCAAATGCACAGTTTATCCACTGCTCAAACGCACAGTTTATCCACTGCTCAAACGCACAGTTTATACACTGCTCAAACGCACAGTTTATACACTGCTCAAACGCACAGTTTATACAATGCTCAAACGCACAGTTTATTCACTGCTCAAACGCACAGTTTATACACTGCTCAAACGCACAGTTTATCCACTGCTCAAACGCACAGTTTATACACTGCTCAAATGCACAGTTTATACACTGCTCAAACG
Organism: Ilyophis sp. 1 JC-2022; assembly: GCA_022702515.1. Taxonomy (NCBI): domain Eukaryota; kingdom Metazoa; phylum Chordata; class Actinopteri; order Anguilliformes; family Synaphobranchidae; genus Ilyophis; species Ilyophis sp. 1 JC-2022. Next base: position 71,813,057 of record CM040395.1, on the reverse strand, counting down.
CACAGTTTATACACTGCTCAAACGCACAGTTTATACACTGCTCAAACGCACAGTTTATCCACTGCTCAAACGCACAGTTTATACACTGCTCAAATGCACAGTTTATCCACTGCTCAAACGCGCAGTTTATACACTGCTCAAACGCACAGTTTATACACTGCTCAAACGCACAGTTTATACACTGCTCAAACGCACAGTTTATCCACTGCTCAAACGCACAGTTTATCCACTGCTCAAACGCACAGTTTATCCACTGCTCAAACGCACAGTTTATACACTGCTCAAACGCACAGTTTATCCACTGCTCAAACGCACAGTTTATCCACTGCTCAAACGCACAGTTTATCCACTGCTCAAACGCACAGTTTATACACTGCTCAAACGCACAGTTTATACACTGCTCAAACGCACAGTTTATACACTGCTCAAACGCACAGTTTATTCACTGCTCAAATGCACAGTTTATACACTGCTCAAACGCACAGTTTATCCACTGCTCAAACGCACAGTTTATACACTGCTCAAACGCACAGTTTATACACTGCTCAAATGCACAGTTTATCCACTGCTCAAACGCACAGTTTATACACTGCTCAAACGCACAGTTTATACACTGCTCAAACGCACAGTTTATACACTGCTCAAACGCACAGTTTATCCACTGCTCAAACGCACAGTTTATCCACTGCTCAAACGCACAGTTTATCCACTGCTCAAACGCACAGTTTATACACTGCTCAAACGCACAGTTTATCCACTGCTCAAACGCACAGTTTATACACTGCTCAAACGCACAGTTTATACACTGCTCAAACGCACAGTTTATCCACTGCTCAAACGCCCAGTTTATACACTGCTCAAACGCACAGTTTATACACTGCTAAAACGCACAGTTTATTCACTGCTCAAACGCACAGTTTATCCACTGCTCAAATGCACAGTTTATCCACTGCTCAAACGCACAGTTTATACACTGCTCAAACACACAGTTTATCCACTGCTCAAACACACAGTTTATCCACTGCTCAAACGCACAGTTTATCCACTGCTCAAACGCCCAGTTTATACACTGCTCAAACGCACAGTTTATACACTGCTCAAACGCACAGTTTATTCACTGCTCAAACGCACAGTTTATCCACTGCTCAAACGCACAGTTTATACACTGCTCAAACGCACAGTTTATCCACTGCTCAAACGCACAGTTTATCCACTGCTCAAACACACAGTTTATCCACTGCTCAAACGCACAGTTTATCCACTGCTCAACTGCACAGTTTATCCACTGCTCAAACACACAGTTTATACACTGCTCAAACGCACAGTTTATTCACTGCTCAAATGCACAGTTTATACACTGCTCAAACGCACAGTTTATCCACTGCTCAAACGCACAGTTTATACACTGCTCAAACGCACAGTTTATACACTGCTCAAACGCACAGTTTATACACTGCTCAAACGCACAGTTTATACACTGCTCAAACGCACAGTTTATCCACTGCTCAAACGCACAGTTTATACACTGCTCAAACGCACAGTTTATACACTGCTCAAACGCACAGTTTATCCACTGCTCAAACGCACAGTTTATACACTGCTCAAACGCACAGTTTATCCACTGCTCAAACGCACAGTTTATCCACTGCTCAAACGCACAGTTTATACACTGCTCAAACGCACAGTTTATCCACTGCTCAAACGCACAGTTTATACACTGCTCAAACGCACAGTTTATCCACTGCTCAAACGCACAGTTTATCCACTGCTCAAACGCACAGTTTATACACTGCTCAAACGCACAGTTTATACACTGCTCAAACGCACAGTTTATCCACTGCTCAAACGCACAGTTTATCCACTGCTCAAACGCACAGTTTATCCACTGCTCAAACGCACAGTTTATCCACTGCTCAAACGCACAGTTTATCCACTGCTCAAACGCACAGTTTATCCACTGCTCAAACGCACAGTTTATACACTGCTCAAACGCACAGTTTATCTGTCTTTTGGCCTTGAATCAGAAACAAAACAACTATAAACAGATGAGAAGCTTTCACTCTGAGCCAGGCCTGAGTTTCTCTCTCTCTCTCTCTCTCTCTCCTCTCTCTCTCTCTCTCTCTCTCTCTCTTTCTCTCTCTCTCTCTCTCGCTCTCTCTCTCTCTCTCTCTCCTCTCTCTCTCTCTCTCTTTCTCTCTCTCTCTCTTTCTCTCTCTCTCTCTTCCTCTCTTTCTCCCCCCCTCTATCTCTCCCTCTCTCTCTCCCTCGCTCTCTCCCTCTCTTTCTCTCTCTCTCTCTCTCTCTCTCTATCTCGCTCTCTCTCTCTCTCTTTCTCTCTCTTTCTCTTTCTCTCTCTCTTTCTCTCTCTCTCTCTTTCTCTCTCTCTCTTCCTCTCTTTCTCCCCCCTCTATCTCTCCCTCTCTCTCTCCCTCGCTCTCTCCCTCTCTTTCTCTCTCCACCTCTCTTTTTCCCTCTCTCTCTCTCACACACACACACATTTTTTCTCTCTCTCTTTCTCTCTCTCTCACACACACACACGCACTCTCTCTCTCTCTCTCTCTCTTTCTCTCTCTCTATCTTTCTCTCCCCCCAAATCTTTAGACTGCACGGGGCTTTGTGTAGCGGGGCAGCCGTGCTCCTTCAGAAGTGTGAGATCAAGGCCACTGATAAAGGGGGGGGGGAGGCAGCCACCAAAAGGCAGCCGTTTGATAGGCCGTTTGATAGCTGACAGGTGCTGTAGCCTTCAGAAGGTTGAAAGGGAATGGAGAATGCTGTTTCTGTCAGGATCCTGCCTGTGTTTGTTTGGTCTGGACTGTGCTCCTGCCACGGGGCAGCCAGGAGGGGAACCCCGTTCTACACCCCCATACTCCCACCCCCACTCCGCCACATCGTGTTATCCTCGCCTCGACCAGACAACTTCTGAAAGGTAACATCCGTTTACAGGTAAGGACTGATAGATGTCTTGTCCAATCAAACCCGACTCAAGATTCACACTCCCCCCCCACCCCACACCCCTCTTCCTTGTGCTGCTCTTGGAGTGACAGCAAACTGTAGAACATTCATGCAATCCGAGCTCATTTAATGCCCCGGTTTCATCCTAATTACAGGCTAACAGACACCATGCGGTATCTTGCTTACCCAAATTTAACTACCTTCATGTGAGTCATGCATGCATCAGAGAGGGCGGGGTTATGTACTCTGCTCTGATTGGCTGATTAAGAGGGGGGTGGCGCTGCCCCCACAGTGACCAGCGGAGTGCGGCCTGGTGGAGAGACGGCGGCTTAGCGCCCCGTTGTGTAGTCTGAGAAGAGTGAGATCCGTCATATCCATGGTAACCCCCCCCCCCTCCACAGCAGCACTCATTACCCGGCTGACTGACAGCCAGTGCAGGCTTCGCTCGGCTTTACGCCGGCTGAGAGCGGCATGCCGTCGCTCCCGCTTCAAAGGTGAGCTCCGCTAGGGCGGCAGAATTAAACAGCACCTCTGAATTTTTAAATTGCTTTTTTTTTACACAAAAAATGACAAGTGCAGAGGAGAGAGGGGAAAGGGGGAGATGGAGGTAAAAATAGAGACTCTGTAAAAAAAAATAAAAAAAAACTCAAACACTTTGTACAGCAGGTGGATTTGAAAGTTTACCAACTGCAAGCGGATAAACATTAGTGTGTAGCAGTTTAGCATGCACTGCTGCGACAGCGCGCTGCACGGCAGCAATGAGCCGCAGATTTTGTCACTTTTGACAGGTGTGTACTTTAGGAACAAGCGTTGGGCCCCTTTGATCACCGGCAGAGAAAGCCAGATCATGTAGCTTTGCCTTTGCCTGGCACGTCTAATGTCTACTGCCAGGGTAAAGATAGGACAAAAAGACTGTGCTCTTTCACGCAGCTAAGATAACTGATAGCACAACGCTGTGCACTGGAAATGATCAGAAGGATTCATATTTTATTTATTTCAAAACAGCAAGGGCTGGGTTCACAATAGAGAGAGAATGCTGTAAACACCAGTGGCATTGTGACTATTCCCACATTCAGGGAGAGACACGTATCCCACATCAAACCTGAACTTATCATGACATCTGAATAATAGGGTATACACTAAGGTGACTAATTCCACACACACACATATACACGCACGCATGCACCCGCCCACACACACATACACACACACACCCACATGCTTATACACGCACACACACACACACATATAAACGCACGCACGCACCCGCCCACACACACATACACACACACACGCACACATATACACACATACACACACACACCCATGAACACACACACATTCGGGCACGCACACACAAACACACACACACACACACACACTTGAACACACACTTACTCACACACGCAAAACAAACACACACACACACATACACACACGCACACATACTTACGTTTTGTGGTACACTTTCTACTTAGAAAAGACAGATGTTTCATTATTGAATATAATTTATTATTTTACAAAGTCAAACTTGGGGCCAGCAAGGATTGTGCAAATGTCCTTCAGTTTGCTACAGGAATACACATATCCCATTTGCTGGATATTGTGGGTGTGTCTTGCATTTATAAGGTGATGTACAGGGCTTTAATGCAGCCTTAATGAGCTGTGCTGTCTACACCACAGCACAGACTTAACGAGCTGTGCTCTCTACACCACAGCACAGACTTAATGAGCTGTGCTGTCTACACCACAGCACAGACTTAATGAGCTGTGATCTCTACACCACAGCACAGCCTTAATGAGCTATGCTCTCTACACCACAGCACAGCCTTAATGAGCTATGCTGTCTATACCACAGCAGAGCCTTAATGAGCTGTGCTGTCTACACCACAGCACAGACTTAATGAGCTGTGCTCTCTACACCACAGCACAGCCTTAATGAGCTATGCTGTCTATACCACAGCAGGGCCTTAATTAGCTGTGCTGTCTATACCACAGCAGAGCCTTAATGAGCTGTGCTGTCTACACCACAGCACAGACTTAATGAGCTGTGCTCTCTACACCACAGCACAGCCTTAATGAGCTATGCTGTCTATACCACAGCAGAGCCTTAATTAGCTGTGCTCTCTACACCACAGCAGAGCCTTAATGAGCTGTGCTGTCTACACCACAGCACAGACTTAATGAGCTGTGCTCTCTACACCACAGCAGAGCCTTAATTAGCTGTGCTCTCTACACCACAGCACAGCCTTAATGAGCTGTGCTGTCTATACCTCCTGAACAGATGTTTCTGTCTCATTCAAACATCAAACATAAGCTTTTACTTATTTAACACAGTTAAAGCCCATTAGTGAGACAGTGGTCTGCTGTCTGTGAGTTGTAGAATCTAAATTCTAGAGCACCGGTGACATTAAAACTGAGAGAGCAGACAGGGGTGTGGGGGCAGGTGGTTAGGGTTGAGGACTGTGGTGGGCTGGAGGGAAAGCAGGACCCTAGGCACACAGGACAGGTCAATCCGGAGCCGGCCCAGATAACTCGACCCGCACGCGGACCGCCTCCGGATCATTACCTCCGAGGTTCCTCAAAGCGCTCAAACGCTGGGATTAGCAGTGGGATTTGTACCGCAAAACCCCAGGACACGGACTGTAAACTTTAAAGTCATTAGCTCTTTTTCATTAGGATTGCCCTCTCCGAACGTTACGGCTTCTCCCCGGATTCCGTCATAATCAGCCGCCAATATATTCAACTCCCTTGCACGTCGTGGGGGCTAAAAATGAAATGGAGGCTTGGTTTTTGGAAGGTAATGTGCACAGTGCAGTAGGAGTTTTAGCTAAGTTGTATGAAGAGTTTTAAGAGTACATGTGAAATGTAAATTTTTAGCTATTGTTTTGAGTCTCACCTGTGCTCTTAGGGCCGAGCAAAGCCAGCCCTCCGCTCTAACTCTCCGCAGGACTGTCATTCCGTTTGAAGTTACTGATCTGGGTTCAGTGTGTAACATTCAGACTTGCTTCACCTGCAAGATCAATAAAGATCTGTTCAAAGCTAGATTGCCTTCATAGAGCCGCAGATTTTTATTAATTTATAGAAACTTCTTGAAACTTTGTCTAAAGGGAGTCCAAAACTTCATGCAATAAAAAAAAATATAGGGGAATTATTGATGTTCTCTATAAATCTCTCAGCAGCCCAGGAAGAGTGCCTGACACACATATTCTGATAAGATGATGGGCAAATAAGACAATATTTAGATTTACAATGCAAGTCGCATGGAAATTTACTTTCAGTGTATTTTGTTAAATGTTATGTAATCATTTATCTTGACTCAAAACCTCCAAACTCATTTCACCATTTTTCACCACATTTTCTCTGTCTATGCCGATTTTTATTAAAGGAATACAGAATCATTGTTAAGTTTTTTCCAGGCATTGTGTACTTTTCTCACATGAACATTCCTGGTGCTTTTCTGTCAGGATTGATTTGATGTATTTTTAAGTCTTTCAAGGGTTATCAACCACTTGCTTTTGTGACTTCCGCAATTTAAAATAAACATGGTGGCCAAAGCAAACTTTTGTGGAAATGTATCTGCTCTTTGGGGTAACTAGCATCACATTCAAAAAGTGAAGAAATGTGTAAGTTGCATAGCACCCGTCTGACGAATATAGGGGCATTTCTTTCAACTGCTACTCACCCCTCACCCCCCAACCCTTTGAAACAAGTTACACGAGGGCTTGCCAAATATTCAGGGACAAAAACCCTGAATTAATTCCGGAGTTGTGTTGCATTTATATATGTTATTTTATCCTGAGCTCTCTCCCTCACACACGGTTCCCTTTTGGTGGTTGATTTCTGTATTCTGTCTGCCTACGAGACCCAGAATCCCTTGCTGCTCGGTCTCCCTCTGAAGATGGCTCCCAGGTGGATTTGTGAGTGACCCCAGTGTCAGAGCAGTGATTCTCATTCTGCTCGCGCTGCTGTTCCAGGCAGCAGAAAGCAGTGGTGGCAACACTGTGAAACTCACTAAGGCTTGCGTGTCACTCACAGTAAAGCCGTATTTTTCATCTATTTTTACATTTTATTTCTCAGCCGAAGCGCTGGTCACACCTCCGGTATTTGTCCATCTCTTTTATTTCTACGGAATTACTTGCTAAAAGTCATGGAAGTGAAGTTACATTTTACATTTGAACCGCAGTGAAGCTCTGTTTTTACATCTGGAATCGCTGAGGAACTGGGATCCATTTCAAGGATTTTGATGAACTGATTACCAATGATAAAAAATGTTCCTCCAGTGCAGGTCAATAATAGTTCTAGTGGAGTCGAGTACAAAACACCTTCATTAATTTCACCATTTAAAAATGAACATAAAAATGCTTGAGAAAGAGAACAGGCCATTCGGCTCTCCTAGTTATTCTTTCTGCTGTCTAAAGAGCTTCTTGTGTAAATCCTGAATACTCAAAGTGTCTTTCTTTCAAGCCTTCCAATTTCAAAGTTTATCTGTCTATCAGTGTTTTGCATTAATGTATTAAAATGTGGCAGCCCGCCACAGTTTAATTTCAACCGGCACTGTTTCAAATGGATCAAAAAAAAAAATCTAAATTTGAAATTGTAGGTTTATGTGCACAGCGTAGTCCCGTCGCTTCAAAATGATCCTCTCTTCACCCTGGTCAATGCTCCTCCCCCCTGCGCCTCCCCCCTGCTCCTCCCCCCTGGGCCTCCCCCCTGCGCCTCCCCCCTGCTCCTCCCCCTGTTTACACACAAAACCCGCCGCACACAGAGGAAATTGACGTGGTTAGTATGTTTGTGAAAGTTGTTTGCGAAAGTTAAACCCTCTGTGGTACACTATAATGGATACATATTGTTTCAGCATTAAGCTAGCCAAGCTCTCGTCTGTGTTACGATATGAATTTATCATCAGTCCTTGCAGTCTGTTACATTATTTGTTTACTGTGTCAACAATATTGTGCATAAATTGGACAAGAAGTGCTGAATTTATGTACATAGCCCGTCAATGAGAAAAGCCCATTTAAAAAAAAAATTACATAAAAAAAAATTTAAGATTAAAAGATTCAAGGATGCTGTTGCTTTGTCAGGTTCCCACCTGTGTGTCTGTTTTTCTGTCTGTTTGTAGAGAAATGGTGAGATAGAGGAAAATAATGATAATAAACACACAATTTGTTCAGAAATAATTGACAATGTGTTAAATGGCACCCTACGTATGTGATGGTCTACGCCGACAGAAGCCGTTAATGTCAGCCAGCGAGACGCCAAACAGCCCAGTCACACACATCAGCACATCAGGACTCTTCATGTTTCTTGGCTTTTTCTTGCTTTTCCCCCAGGCATATTTCGGAGAAGAACACGGTTAAAACGTGAGTTAAAATGGGCAGCGGTCTGGGGGGAAACTGTGACATTCTGAGGTTGTCGGGGTCT
>CM040395.1:71792181-71799681 GCA_022702515.1 Ilyophis sp. 1 JC-2022 | reverse complement strand
TCACCAAGCAACTGCACTTTTCCCGACTACCCTCAAAACCCCCGCTTTATTAAAGATGACAAATCTAAGCGTACGACCACAGCTACATTTTTTCTATAATAATCTAAATCAATGTGAAAGTGTTTTCCTCACTGTATCGCCTGTTTGAAACCTGTGTAGAACAGCCAGGATTAACTACTGAGTGTATCAGCGGTTTAAGATTTTTAAATATAAAGATTAATATTTTTCACATTCCCTCCTTATTCCCTATTTCTGTATCATTCCAGCAGCTTGTACTTTTCTTTAACCCCTTTATTCCTCTTTTTTTATTTATGAATTTATTTATTTTAGGGGAAGGGTTGCTGGTGTCGTAATCATGCTACCGCCGCTAACCTCCATTAGCTTTCTGAAGAGGACGCCCATGCTATTGGATCCACTTCTCTTTGGAAGGACCTGATGCCCGTCTTAACTACTGCCCGATGGAATTTACATTAAAACAGCAATAGTAAGATAAAATTAAGGTAAATTATAAAATAAATTAATATCAGTTAAAAGCGATAAAAAAAACAGTGGACTGTTGATATATTCTGTATGAATGATGGAAAGTTGGCGGCGTAAATGTGTTTACCTGAGGGTCGGGTGAGAGGAGAGCGTAAATGTGTTGAGCTGAAGGTCGGGTGAGAGGAGAGTGTAAATGTGTTTACCTGAGGGTCGGCGGGTCGGGTGAGAGGAGAGCGTAATTGTGTTGAGCTGAGGGTCGGGAAAGAGGAGAGCGTAAATGTGTTGAGCTGAGGGTCGGGTGAGAAGAGAGCGTAAATGTGTTGAGCTGAGGGTCGGTTGAGAGGAGAGTGTAAATGTGTTGAGCTGAGGGTCGGGTGAGAGGAGAGCGTAAATGTGTTGAGCTGAGGGTCGGGTGAGAAGAGAGCGTAAATGTGTTGAGCTGAGGGTCGGGTGAGAGGAGAGCGTAAATGTGTTGAGCTGAGGGTCGGGTGAGAGGAGAGCGTAAATGTGTTGAGCTGAGGGTCGGGTGAGAGGAGAGCATAAATGTGTTGAGCTGAGGGTCGGGTGAGAGGAGAGTGTAAATGTGTTTACCTGAGGGTCGGCGGGTCGGGTGAGAGGAGAGCGTAATTGTGTTGAGCTGAGGGTCGGGTGAGAGGAGAGCGTAAATGTGTTGAGCTGAGGGTCGGGTGAGAGGAGAGCGTAAATGTGTTGAGCTGAGGGTCGGGTGAGAAGAGAGCGTAAATGTGTTGAGCTGAGGGTCGGGTGAGAGGAGAGTGTAAATGTGTTGAGCTGAGGGTTGGGTGAGAGGAGAGCGTAAATGTGTTTAGCTGAGGGTCGGGTGAGAAGAGAGCGTAAATGTGTTGAGCTGAGGGTCGGGTGAGAAGAGAGTGTAAATGTGTTGAGCTGAGGGTCGGGTGAGAGGAGAGCGTAAATGTGTTGAGCTGAGGGTCGGGTGAGAAGAGAGCGTAAATGTGTTGAGCTGAGGGTCGGGTGATAAGCGAGTGTAATTGTGTTGAGCTGAGGGTCGCGTGATAAGAGAGTGTAATTGTGTTGAGCTGAGGGTCGGGTGAGAGGAGAGCGTAATTGTGTTGAGTTGAGGGTCGGGTGATAAGAGAGTGTAATTGTGTTGAGCTGAGGGTCGGGTGAGAGGAGAGCGTAAATGTGTTGAGCTGAGGGTCGGGTGAGAGGAGAGCGTAAATGTGTTGAGCTGAGGGTCGGGTGAGAGGAGAGCGTAAATGTGTTGAGCTGAGGGTCGGGTGAGAGGAGAGCGTAAATGTGTTGAGCTGAGGGTCGGGTGAGAGGAGAGCATAAATGTGTTGAGCTGAGGGTCGGGTGAGAGGAGAGTGTAAATGTGTTTACCTGAGGGTCGGCGGGTCGGGTGAGAGGAGAGCGTAATTGTGTTGAGCTGAGGGTCGGGTGAGAGGAGAGCGTAAATGTGTTGAGCTGAGGGTCGGGTGAGAGGAGAGCGTAAATGTGTTGAGCTGAGGGTCGGGTGAGAAGAGAGCGTAAATGTGTTGAGCTGAGTGTCGGGTGAGAGGAGAGTGTAAATGTGTTGAGCTGAGGGTCAGGTGAGAGGAGAGCGTAAATGTGTTGAGCTGAGGGTTGGGTGAGAAGAGAGCGTAAATGTGTTGAGCTGAGGGTCGGGTGAGAGGAGAGCGTAAATGTGTTGAGCTGAGGGTCGGGTGAGAGGAGAGCGTAAATGTGTTGAGCTGAGGGTCGGGTGAGAAGAGAGCGTAAATGTGTTGAGCTGAGTGTCGGGTGAGAGGAGAGTGTAAATGTGTTGAGCTGAGGGTCGGGTGAGAGGAGAGCGTAAATGTGTTGAGCTGAGGGTTGGGTGAGAAGAGAGCGTAAATGTGTTGAGCTGAGGGTCGGGTGAGAGGAGAGCGTAAATGTGTTGAGCTGAGGGTCGGGTGAGAGGAGAGCGTAATTGTGTTGAGTTGAGGGTCGGGTGATAAGAGAGTGTAATTGTGTTGAGCTGAGGGTCGGGTGAGAGGAGAGCGTAAATGTGTTGAGCTGAGGGTCGGGTGAGAGGAGAGCGTAAATGTGTTGAGCTGAGGGTCGGGTGAGAGGAGAGCGTAAATGTGTTGAGCTGAGGGTCGGGTGAGAGGAGAGCGTAAATGTGTTGAGCTGAGGGTCGGGTGATAAGAGAGTGTAATTGTGTTGAGCTGAGGGTCGGGTGAGAAGAGAGTGTAAATGTGTTGAGCTGAGGGTCGGGTGATAAGAGAGTGTAAATGTGTTGAGCTGAGGGTCGGGTGAGAGGAGAGTGTAATTGTGTTGAGCTGAGGGTCGGGTGAGAGGAGAGCGTAAATGTGTTGAGCTGAGGGTCGGTTGAGAGGAGAGTGTAAATGTGTTGAGCTGAGGGTCGGGTGAGAAGAGAGTGTAAATGTGTTGAGCTGAGGGTCGGGTGAGAGGAGAGCGTAAATGTGTTGAGCTGAGGGTCGGGTGAGAAGAGAGTGTAAATGTGTTGAGCTGAGGGTCGGGTGAGAGGAGAGCGTAAATGTGTTGAGCTGAGGGTCGGGTGAGAGGAGAGCGTAAATGTGTTGAGCTGAGGGTCGGGTGAGAGGAGAGCGTAAATGTGTTGAGCTGAGGGTCGGGTGAGAGGAGAGCGTAAATGTGTTGAGCTGAGGGTCAGGTGAGAGGAGAGCGTAAATGTGTTGAGCTGAGGGTCGGGTGAGAAGAGAGTGTAAATGTGTTGAGCTGAGGGTCGGGTGAGAGGAGAGCACATAAAGAGCTTAGCCCAAGAAAATGAGTTTCCGTTCTGTGGTCTGATGAAGTGCCTTTCTGCTCAGCTCTTGTTTCATTATGTTTTGCTAAGAAAGGGATTAGCGGATCTTTGTGCTGCTCGCCATCTGAGCAGGACGTTGTTTGAGCTAGCAGGTGGTTCTGGACCTTGCCTGGAGCAAAAGTCATTGAACAGTTAAGAGGTTTGTGCAGCACCTCAGGCTAAAGCAATAACACAGTTATTTATACCTTTATAAAATTACAGCCTTTTTATAGAGAAAAATATTCACTTACTATTATACATAGAATTATATGTACATGAGATCTCCTGTTGTCTTTTTTTTTCTTAATTTACTTAATTTGTCCAGTTTTCTTGTGCACGTGCATGTTTACCTGCAGAGTTATCTAAGAGTCCGTTTTCTTGTGCACGTGCATGTTTACCTGCATAGTTATCTAAGAGTCAGTTTTCTTGTGCAGGGACATGTTTACCTGCATAGTTATCTAAGAGTCCGTTTTCTTGTGCAGGGACATGTTTACCTGCATAGTTATCTAAGAGTCAGTTTTCTTGTGCAGGGACATGTTTACCTGCATAGTTATCTAAGAGTCAGTTTTCTTGTGCAGGGACATGTTTACCTGCATAGTTATCTAAGAGTCAGTTTTCTTGTGCACGTGCATGTTTACCTGCATAGTTATCTAAGAGTCAGTTTTCTTGTGCAGGGACATGTTTACCTGCAGAGTTATCTAAGAGTCAGTTTTCTTGTGCAGGGACATGTTTACCTGCAGAGTTATCTAAGAGTCCGTTTTCTTGTGCAGGGACATGTTTACCTGCGTAGTTATCTAAGAGTCAGTTTTCTTGTGCAGGGACATGTTTACCTGCATAGTTATCTAAGAGTCAGTTTTCTTGTGCAGGGACATGTTTACCTGCATAGTTATCTAAGAGTCAGTTTTCTTGTGCAGGGACATGTTTACCTGCAGAGTTATCTAAGAGTCAGTTTTCTTGTGCAGGGACATGTTTACCTGCATAGTTATTTAAGATTCATGTTCAGGTGCCAAGTTATTTTTAAAAGATTAGCCTCTTACATAAAAAGGATTAATCGCTCTTTTCATTTTGTTACACAATTAATTTATTTTTCATCTTATTTATCACATCAAAGTCACATTTTAGAAAAACTGATATTTAATCCGTAACAAGCACCAGTAATAGTATATTACATCTTAATAAGGATTTCTTATAAGCAGCTTTCACATTTACAAGAGATTATTAAAAAGGTAACGAACTTCATCTACATCTACTACACGCTACAACATCTACAACTGATGTGATGTTTAATCATTTTAATCAGTTCAATCATATTCATAAGTGATGTTTAATCATTTTAATCAGTTCAATCTGAATCATATTCATAAGCCGATACTCTTTATTCAGAGAACATGATATTTGATATTTATTATTATATTTTTGCAAGAATTTGAAACCATAACCTCCTGGGGCCCACACACAGTAATAGAACCCACAGAACCCACACACACAGTGACAGAACCCACATAGAAAGATTATTATTAGACATTATTTTGGATCTCATGGGCAGGCCAGTACCAATCCTGGAAAATGTGTGCAATGCGAATCAGGCGGTGTTATTTGTGTCTATTTGTAAATCAGGCGGTGGTGTGTGTGTGTGTGTGTAAATCAGGCGGTGGTGTGTGTGTGTGTGTGTGTGTGTGTAAATCAGGCGGTGGTGTGTGTGTGTGTGTGTGTAAATCAGGCGGTGGTGTGTGTGTGTGTGTGTGTGTGTAAATCAGGCGGTGGTGTGTGTGTGTGTGTGTGTGTGTAAATCAGGCGGTGGTGTGTTTGTGTGTGTGTAAATCAGGCGGTGGTGTGTGTGTGTGTGTGTGTGTGTAAATCAGGCAGTGGTGTGTGTGTGTGTGTGTGTGTGTGTAAATCAGGCGGTGGTGTGTGTGTGTGTGTGTGTAAATCAGGCGGTGGTGTGTTTGTGTGTGTGTAAATCAGGCGGTGGTGTGTGTGTGTGTGTGTAAATCAGGCGGTGGTGTGTGTGTGTGTGTGTGTGTAAATCAGGCGGTGGTGTGTTTGTGTGTGTGTAAATCAGGCAGTGGTGTGTTTGTGTGTGTGTAAATCAGGCGGTGGTGTGTTTGTGTGTGTGTAAATCAGGCGGTGGTGTGTTTGTGTGTGTGTAAATCAGGCGGTGGTGTGTTTGTGTGTGTGTAAATCAGGCCGTTGTGTGTGTGTGTCTGTGTGTATAATTGTTTTCTGTGCATAATTTTCAGAAGTGTAAATTCACATTTTCAGACTCAGCAGTTTTCTCCGGTTTTAAATATGTGTTCTTAGCATTCCCAGTGATGCTGTGACAGGCTTTTTCACAAGAGCCAGAAAGCAGGCTGGAGGTGCTGTTTGAGGCTAAAAGCGTTGAGGTGGCTCACGTGTCTTACAGTTTGCCAGGCAATGGGCTGCTGCAGCGTTAAGGGTCTCAGGGTGTGGTTTGGGGGTTGGGTCTGAGGGTGTATTATCTGGTGTGGGTGTATTATCTGGTGCGTGTGTATTATCTGGTTTGGGTGTATTATCTGGTTTGGGGGTTGGGTCTGAGGGTGTATTATCTTGTGCGGGTGTATTATCTGGTTTGGGTGTATTATCTGGTGGGGGTGTATTATCTGGTGTGGGTGTATTATCTGGTTTGGGGGTTGGGTCTGAGGGTGTATTATCTGGTGTGCGTGTATTATCTGGTTTGGGTGTATTATCTGGTTTGGGGGTTGGGTCTGAGGGTGTATTATCTGGTGTGGGTGTATTATCTGGTGCATGTGTATTATCTTGTGCGGGTGTATTATCTGGTTTGGGTGTATTATCTGGTGGGGGTGTATTATCTGGTGTGGGTGTATTATCTGGTTTGGGGGTTGGGTCTGAGGGTGTATTATCTGGTGTGGGTGTATTATCTGGTTTGGGTGTATTATCTGGTTGGGGGGTTGGGTCTGAGGGTGTATTATCTGGTGTGGGTGTATTATCTGGTGCGTGTGTATTATCTTGTGCGGGTGTATTATCTGGTTTGGGTGTATTATCTGGTGGGGGTGTATTATCTGGTGTGGGTGTATTATCTGGTTTGGGTGTATTATCTGGTTTGGGGGTTGGGTCTGAGGGTGTATTATCTGGTGTGCGTGTATTATCTGTTGGGAGTGTATTATCTGGTTTGGGTGTATTATCTGGTGGGGTGTATTATTTTGTGTGGGTGTATTATCTTATTGTGATGTATTATCTGGTTTGGGTCTATTATTTTGTTGGGTTCTATTATCAAGTTTGGGTGTATTATCTGGTTTGGGTGTATTATCTAGTTTGGGTGTATTATCTGGTGTGAGTGTATTATCTGGTGTGGGTGTATTATCTGGTGGGGGTGTATTATCTGGTGGGGTGTATTATCTGGTTTGGGTGTATTATCTGGTGTGGGTGAATTATCTGGTGGGGGTGTATTATCTGGTGGGGGTGTATTATCTGGTTTGGGTGTATTATCTGGTTTGGGTGTAATATCTGGTTTGGGTGTATTATCTGGTGTGGGTGTATTATCTGGTGGGGTGTATTATCTGGTGGGGGTGTATTATCTGGTTTGGGTGTATTATCTGGTTTGGTATTCTGGTGGGGGTGTATTATCTGGTGGGGGTTTATTATATGGTTTGGGTGTATTATCTGGTTTGGGTGTATTATCTGGTTTGGGTGTATTATCTGGTTTGGGTGTATTATCTGGTGTGGGTGTATTATCTGGTGGGGGTGTATTATCTGGTGGGGGTGTATTATCTGGTTTGGGTGTATTATCTGGTTTGGGTGTATTATCTGGTGTGGGTGTATTATCTGGTGGGGGTGTATTATCTGGTGGGGGTGTATTATCTGGTGTGGGTGTATTATCTGGTGGGGGTTTATTATCTGGTGTGGGTGTATTATCTGGTGGGGGTGTATTATCTGGTGGGGGTGTATTATCTGGTGGGGGTTTATTATCTGGTGTGGGTGTATTATCTGGTGGGGGTTTATTATCTGGTGTGGGTGTATTATCTGGTGGGGGTGTATTATCTGGTGGGGGTGTATTATCTGGTGTGGGTGTATTATCTGGTGGGGGTTGTGGTTTTTACATCATTGCAGTCAGTTAAATATTCCTCTTCTGAAGCTGAGCAAAGTGTGGTGATGTCAGGGCCACGGGCGACTGGCGTTCACAGGGCGGTTTCCCAGCGCGGCGTTGCTTCCCGGCCTGTCACACCATATCAGTCTCACAGCTCCGCACCTCTCCCCGCACCTCTCCCCGAGTCAGG
>CM040395.1:71787181-71789681 GCA_022702515.1 Ilyophis sp. 1 JC-2022 | reverse complement strand
TGTCTACATATGTACACAATCATGCACAATGTTTCATGTGTTGTATCAGTGTGTAAGGTGTTTCATCTGTGTGTTACATGCATGTTATATCTGTGTAATATGGTAGGGGACTGAAAACAGCCACTCATGATAATGAAGACTCACTGTCCAGCAAACTTTGTGCTGATTACTTATACAGTACTCGATGAACTCCCCAGGCCTTCAAACCATTTCCATTGTTTACCTGGGTTTTAAAAGTTTAGTAGTCAACACAACTGTGGCCTTAACTGTGTTGTAATGCCTGATAATTACACCTCACAGTCAAAGTTGGCATGTTTGTGAGGAAAGAGGGAGTCCAGCGAGGGCTGCTGCTGATTGGTCAGTCTCCAGGGAGTCCGGTGAGGGCTGCTGCTGATTGGTCAGTCTCCAGGGAGTCCAGCATGGGCTGCTGCTGATTGGTCAGTCTCCAGTGTTCAGGCCTGTCCCAGGCTTCCTCCAGGCTCTCAGTCAGGCTAATTGCCTTCTCAGCTTTAAGGCCTTGAATCGGCTGCTGCCAAGAGCAATCCAGGCTTTATTTCTGTTCATCACCCTCACGCTCCCCTAACGTGCTAAATTCACTGTTCAAATAGCCTTCAGCAAGACACATTTTCCTGACCACCAAACCCACAAAATATTATTGGAATAAATGTCACGTGTCCTTAGCTTCTGAGTGAGTTATAATGTTCTGTGTAACACACATTTGGATCTTTCTTATCTTCTTATAATGTTATATATAATATATATATACACATATGAATAGCTTAGTTTCATAAACAATAGAGAATACTGAATAATAGTGTGTTTAACCTTTTTTATTTTTTTAATAGCTTAGATTCATAAACAATAGAAAATACTGAATAGTAGTCTGTTTAACTTTTTTTTAAAAATAGTTTAGTTTTATAAACAATAGAGAATACTGAACAATAGTTAGTTTAACTTTTTTTGTTGTTTTAATAGCTTAGTTTCATAAACAATAGAGAACAATAGTGGCAGTTTTGCGAATGCAGATTGAATGACAAAGTTATGCGTATTTTACAGAATATCCACATATTAAATGACTTGATATTTAAACAGAGAAAGTTAACCATCTAAATGGGATTAAACGTGATTAGTGTTGATTAAACGTGATTAAACGTGATTAGTCATGATTAAATGTGATTAAACATGATTAGTCGTGATTAAACGTGATTAGTTGTGATTAGATGTGATTAAACGCGATTAGTCGTGATTAAATGTGATTAAACGTGATTAGTTGTGATTAAACGTGATTAAACATGATTAGTCATGATTAAATGTGATTAAACATGATTAGTTGTGATTAAACGTGATTAGTCGTGATTAAACATGATTAAACGTGATTAATGTGATTAAACGTGATTAAATGTTTTCTCTTTGTTCTCCAGCTGATTTGTGTGCAGTTAGGTTTTTAATGTTTAGCCTCATTTTGAATAAAAAATTATTATGGATTTTTATGAAAGCAATGAGCCGGTATGCCACTCTGATCGGTGTTACATTCATATAATATGCATTTTTACTATTATTAGCTATTATTAGGGGACCGAGCAGCGCTGCTGTTTTTGTTTGGATTCTTTTTTTTCTCCTTTCACCTAAAATTTCTGTGAGCTGGTTTGGCCTAGAATCACCAAACTTGGCAGGCTTTTTTGGATTGCCAAACTCTTAGATCTTCTATATTATGATGCACATTGAGCACCTGGTGGCGCGGTAATCCTGATATTCGTAATTGGATGATGATCCGATCAGAAAAAATGGAAGTGCAAAAATGTTGAGGGAGAAATAGCCTGAGACCAGTTATCATGTAGAAGCATCAAATTGGCACACAAAATGAGTGTAACCCATTACATTAAACATGTTAATTATAGTAACAGACAATAAAAATTATTGTCTGAAAGTGCATATATAACATTCATCTCACACTTGAGAATTTCTTTCTGAATTCTCGCACACCTTCAACGACACACTTTTTAAAACACTGCACATGTAGCTTTAGTCTATTTAAATTCACGATACGCTAAATGTGGCCATAATAAATCTAGTTTTCTCTGATGATAAAAAGTATGAATTGTGCGTAGGATATAAATTCGCCCCACAGAAAGGCTGAATTCTATTCTTTTTTTATTTTAGTGCCCTAATCAAACCAAGTTTCATAAAAATTACATGTGTTTTATTACCGATACCACCTAAAGGGAACTGCTTTTCGCAATGGCAATGCAGTTTATTTGAAACAACACTTCAGGTTGAGTTAGTTGCTGGAAAGTTCCTGCTTTGTAAGGGCAGGGGGGGGGTGTGAATCTGACAGTTTCACCACATTCTTCTCCAGTGAACCCGCTGCCGCTCACCTCATCTTGCAGAATCCCTCATTCGGTTTTAGATTTTTTTCTCCCATATTTCCAAAGTTTTTGTTCCTCTCTACGATGTTATAGAAACTGCTGAAATCAAAATACACTGATTGAGACTCGTTCTG
>CM040395.1:71732181-71779681 GCA_022702515.1 Ilyophis sp. 1 JC-2022 | reverse complement strand
AGTTACATATTTTTTTGTAACCTGATTACGTAATCTCGATTACATGTAATCCGTTGCTACCCAACCCTGTATATACATATATATATATATAGACTGCTCAAAAAAATTGAGAGAACACATCACAGTATAACACCAAGTCAATTAAACCAAACCGGTCATGCCGGATGATGTTGCAGGCAGCATAACATTCGTCACGCGTCTCCAGACTCTTTCATGTCTGTCACATGTGCTCAGTGTGAACGGGGCGCCAATGGCGAACCTGACAATTCTGGCGTTCTCTGGCAAATGCCAATCGAGCTGCACGGTGCAAGGCTGTGAGCACAGGTCCCACTACAGGACGTCGGGCCCTCATGCCACCCTCATGGAGTCTGTTTCTGACAGTAAACTTCAGATATCCCAGAAGCTTAATTGACTTGGTGTTATACTGTGTTGATTAAGTGTTTCCTTCATTTTTTTGAGCAGTGTATATACTATACTGCTCATCTTCTCAAACAGCTACTATACCATTCATCTCCACATATACATGTATACACTATACCACTCATCTACTCATATACATGTATACACTATACCACTCATCTCCTCAAACATCTACTATACCATTCATCTCCTCATATACATGTATACACTATACCACTCATCTCCTCAAACATCTACTATACCATTCATCTCCTCATATACATGTATACACTATACTACTCATCTCCTCATATACATGTATACACTATACCACTCATCTCCTCATAGACATGTATACACTATACCACTCATCTCCTCATATACATGTATACACTATACCATTCATCTCCTCATATACATGTATACACTATACTACTCATCTCCTCATATACATGTATACACTATACCACTCATCTCCTCATATACATGTATACACTATACCACTCATCTCCTCATATACATGTATACACTATACTATTCATCTCCTCATATACATGTATACACTATACTACTCATCTCCTCATATACATGTATACACTATACCACTCATCTCCTCATATACATGTATACACTATACTACTCATCTCCTCAGATACATGTATACACTATACCACTCATCTCCGCATGTACATGTATACACTATACCACTCATCTCCGCATGTACATGTATACACTATACTACTCATCTCCTCATATACATGTATACACTATACCACTCATCTCCGCATGTACATGTATACACTATACTACTCATCTCCTCATATACATGTATACACTATACTACTCATCTCCTCATATACATGTATACACTATACTACTCATCTCCTCAGATACATGTATACACTATACTACTCATCTCCGCATGTACATGTATACACTATACTACTCATCTCCTCATATACATGTATACACTATACTACTCATCTACTCATATACATGTATACACTATACTACTCATCTCCTCATATACATGTATACACTACACCACTCATCTCCTCATAGACATGTATACACTATACCACTCATCTCCTCATATACATGTATACACTATACCATTCATCTCCTCATATACATGTATACACTATACTACTCATCTCCTCATATACATGTATACACTATACCACTCATCTCCTCATATACATGTATACACTATACCACTCATCTCCTCATATACATGTATACACTATACCATTCATCTCCTCATATACATGTATACACTATACTACTCATCTCCTCATATACATGTATACACTATACCACTCATCTCCTCATATACATGTATACACTATACTACTCATCTCCTCAGATACATGTATACACTATACCACTCATCTCCGCATGTACATGTATACACTATACTACTCATCTCCTCATATACATGTATACACTATACCACTCATCTCCGCATGTACATGTATACACTATACCACTCATCTCCTATACATGTATACACTATACTACTCATCTCCTCATATACATGTATACACTATACCACTCATTCTCTCATATACATGTATACACTATACACTCATCTCCTCATATACATGTATACACTATACCACTCATCTCCGCATGTACATGTATACACTATACCGCTCATCTCCTCATATACATGTATACACTATACTACTCATCTCCTCATATACATGTATACACTATACCACTCATCTCCTCATATACATGTATACACTATACTACTCATCTCCTCATATACATGTATACACTATACCGCTCATCTCCTCATATACATGTATACACTATACCACTCATCTCCTCATATACATGTATACACTATACTACTCATCTCCTCATATACATGTATACACTATACCGCTCATCTCCTCATATACATGTATACACTATACCACTCATCTCCTCATATACATGTATACACTATACTACTCATCTCCTCATATACATGTATACACTATACCACTCATCTCCTCATATACATGTATACACTATACCACTCATCTCCTCATATACATGTATACACTATACCATTCATCTCCTCATATACATGTATACACTATACTACTCATCTCCTCATATACATGTATACACTATACTACTCATCTCCTCATATACATGTATAGACTATACCACTCATCTCCGCATATACATACACTATACTACTCATCTCCTCATATACATGTATACACTATACCACTCATCTCCTCATATACATGTATACACTATACTACTCATCTCCTCATATACATGTATACACTATACTACTCATCTCCTCATATACATGTATACACTATACCATTCATCTCCGCATATACATGTATACACTATACTACTCATCTCCTCATATACATGTATACACTATACCGCTCATCTCCTCATATACATGTATACACTATACTACTCATCTCCGCATATACATGTATACACTATACCACTCATCTCCGCATATACATGTATACACTATACCGCTCATCTCCTCATATACATGTATACACTATACCGCTCATCTCCTCATATACATGTATACACTATACTACTCATCTCCTCATATACATGTATACACTATACTACTCATCTCCTCATATACATGTATACACTATACTACTCATCTCCTCATATACATGTATACACTATACCGCTCATCTCCTCATATACATGTATACACTATACTACTCATCTCCTCATATACATGTATACACTATACCACTCATCTCCTCATATACATGTATACACTATACCACTCATCTCCTCATATACATGTATACACTATACCACTCATCTCCTCATATACATGTATACACTATACTATTCATCTCCTCATATACATGTATACACTATACCGCTCATCTCCTCATATACATGTATACACTATACCGCTCATCTCCTCATATACATGTATACACTATACCACTCATCTCCTCATATACATGTATACACTATACTATTCATCTCCTCATATACATGTATACACTATACCACTCATCTCCTCATATACATGTATACACTATACCACTCATCTCCTCATATACATGTATACACTATACCACTCATCTCCTCATATACATGTATACACTATACTACTCATCTCCTCATATACATGTATACACTATACCGCTCATCTCCTCATATACATGTATACACTATACTACTCATCTCCTCATATACATGTATACACTATACCACTCATCTCCTCATAGACATGTATACACTATACCACTCATCTCCTCATATACATGTATACACTATACCACTCATCTCCTCATATACATGTATACACTATACTATTCATCTCCTCATATACATGTATACACTATACCGCTCATCTCCTCATATACATGTATACACTATACCGCTCATCTCCTCATATACATGTATACACTATACCACTCATCTCCTCATATACATGTATACACTATACCGCTCATCTCCTCATATACATGTATACACTATACTACTCATCTCCTCATATACATGTATACACTATACCAATCATCTCCTCATATACATGTATACACTATACCACTCATCTCCTCATATACATGTATACACTATACTATTCATCTCCTCATATACATGTATACACTATACCACTCATCTCCTCATATACATGTATACACTATACCGCTCATCTCCTCATATACATGTATACACTATACTACTCATCTCCTCATATACATGTATACACTATACTACTCATCTCCTCATATACATGTATACACTATACCACTCATCTCCGCATATACATGTATACACTATACTACTCATCTCCTCATATACATGTATACACTATACCGCTCATCTCCTCATATACATGTATACACTATACTACTCATCTCCTCATATACATGTATACACTATACCACTCATCTCCGCATATACATGTATACACTATACTACTCATCCCCTCATATACATGTATACACTATACCGCTCATCTCCTCATATACATGTATACACTATACCACTCATCTCCGCATATACATGTATACACTATACCATTCATCTCCTCATATACATGTATACACTATACTACTCATCTCCTCATATACATGTATACACTATACTACTCATCTCCTCATATACATGTATACACTATACTACTCATCTCCTCATATACATGTATACACTATACTACTCATCTCCTCAGATACATGTATACACTATACCGCTCATCTCCTCATATACATGTATACACTATACCACTCATCTCCGCATATACATGTATACACTATACCGCTCATCTCCTCAGATACATGTATACACTATACCGCTCATCTCCTCATATACATGTATACACTATACCACTCATCTCCTCATATACATGTATACACTATACCGCTCATCTCCTCAGATACATGTATACACTATACCACTCATCTCCTCATATACATGTATACACTATACCGCTCATCTACTCATATACATGTATACACTATACTACTCATCTCCTCATATACATGTATACACTATACTACTCATCTCCTCAGATACATGTATACACTATACTACTCATCTACTCATATACATGTATACACTATACTACTCATCTCCTCATATACATGTATACACTACACCGCTCATCTCCTCATATACATGTATACACTATACTACTCATCTCCTCATATACATGTATACACTATACTACTCATCTCCTCATATACATGTATACACTATACTACTCATCTCCTCAGATACATGTATACACTATACTACTCATCTACTCATATACATGTATACACTATACCACTCATCTCCTCATATACATGTATACACTATACTACTCATCTCCTCATATACATGTATACACTATACTACTCATCTCCTCATATACATGTATACACTATACTACTCATCTCCTCAGATACATGTATACACTATACTACTCATCTACTCATATACATGTATACACTATACTACTCATCTCCTCATATACATGTATACACTATACTACTCATCTCCTCATATACATGTATACACTATACTACTCATCTACTCATATACATGTATACACTATACTACTCATCTCCTCATATACATGTATACACTATACCGCTCATCTACTCATATACATGTATACACTATACTACTCATCTCCTCATATACATGTATACACTATACTACTCATCTCCTCATATACATGTATACACTATACCGCTCATCTCCTCATATACATGTATACACTATACTACTCATCTCCTCATATACATGTATACACTATACTACTCATCTCCTCATATACATGTATACACTATACTACTCATCTCCTCATATACATGTATACACTATACTACTCATATCCTCATATACATGTATACACTATACTACTCATCTCCTCATATACATGTATACACTATACTACTCATCTCCTCATATACATGTATACACTATACCACTCATCTCCTCATATACATGTATACACTATACCACTCATCTCCTCATATACATGTATACACTATACTACTCATCTCCTCATATACATGTATAGACTATACTACTCATCTCCTCATATACATGTATACACTATACTACTCATCTCCTCATATACATGTATACACTATACCGCTCATCTCCGCATATACATGTATACACTATACCACTCATCTCCTCATATACATGTATACACTATACCACTCATCGACTCATATACATGTATACACTATACCACTCATCTCCTCAGATACATGTATACACTATACCACTCATCTCCTCATATACATGTATACACTATACCACTCATCTCCTCATATACATGTATACACTATACCACTCATCTCCTCATATACATGTATACACTATACCGCTCATCTCCTCAGATACATGTATACACTATACCACTCATCTCCGCATATACATGTATACACTATACCACTCATCTCCGCATATACATGTATACACTATACCACTCATCTCCGCATATACATGTATACACTATACCGCTCATCTCCTCAGATACATGTATACACTATACCGCTCATCTCCTCATATACATGTATACACTATACCACTCATCTCCTCATATACATGTATACACTATACCGCTCATCTCCTCAGATACATGTATACACTATACCACTCATCTCCTCATATACATGTATACACTATACCACTCATCTCCTCATATACATGTATACACTATACCACTCATCTCCTCATATACATGTATACACTATACCGCTCATCTCCTCAGATACATGTATACACTATACCACTCATCTCCGCATATACATGTATACACTATACCACTCATCTCCGCATATACATGTATACACTATACCACTCATCTCCTCATATACATGTATACACTATACCACTCATCTCCTCATATACATGTATACACTATACCGCTCATCTCCTCAGATACATGTATACACTATACCACTCATCTCCGCATATACATGTATACACTATACCACTCATCTCCTCATATACATGTATACACTATACCGCTCATCTCCTCATATACATGTATACACTATACCGCTCATCTCCTCATATACATGTATACACTATACCACTCATCTCCTCATATACATGTATACACTATACCACTCATCTCCTCATATACATGTATACACTATACCACTCATCTCCTCATATACATGTATACACTATACCACTCATCTCCTCATATACATGTATACACTATACTACTCATCTCCTCAGATACATGTATACACTATACCGCTCATCTCCTCATATACATGTATACACTATACTACTCATCTCCTCATATACATGTATACACTATACTACTCATCTCCTCATATACATGTATACACTATACCACTCATCTCCTCAGATACATGTATACACTATACCGCTCATCTCCTCAGATACATGTATACACTATACCGCTCATCTCCGCATGTACATGTATACACTATACTACTCATCTCCTCAGATACATGTATACACTATACCGCTCATCTCCTCATATACATGTATACACTATACTACTCATCTCCTCATATACATGTATACACTATACTACTCATCTCCTCAGATACATGTATACACTATACCGCTCATCTCCTCATATACATGTATACACTATACCACTCATCTCCTCATATACATGTATACACTACACACCGCTCATCTCCTCAGATACATGTATACACTATACCGCTCATCTCCTCAGATACATGTATACACTATACTACTCATCTCCTCATATACATGTATACACTATACCGCTCATCTCCTCAGATACATGTATACACTATACCACTCATCTCCTCATATACATGTATACACTATACCGCTCATCTCCTCAGATACATGTATACACTATACCACTCATCTCCTCATATACATGTATACACTATACCACTCATCTCCTCATATACATGTATACACTATACCACTCATCTCCTCATATACATGTATACACTATACCGCTCATCTCCTCAGATACATGTATACACTATACCACTCATCTCCGCATATACATGTATACACTATACCACTCATCTCCTCATATACATGTATACACTATACCGCTCATCTCCTCATATACATGTATACACTATACCGCTCATCTCCTCATATACATGTATACACTATACCACTCATCTCCTCATATACATGTATACACTATACCACTCATCTCCTCATATACATGTATACACTATACTACTCATCTCCTCATATACATGTATACACTATACTACTCATCTACTCATATACATGTATACACTATACTACTCATCTCCTCATATACATGTATACACTATACCGCTCATCTACTCATATACATGTATACACTATACTACTCATCTCCTCATATACATGTATACACTATACTACTCATCTCCTCATATACATGTATACACTATACCGCTCATCTCCTCATATACATGTATACACTATACTACTCATCTCCTCATATACATGTATACACTATACTACTCATCTCCTCATATACATGTATACACTATACTACTCATCTCCTCATATACATGTATACACTATACTACTCATATCCTCATATACATGTATACACTATACTACTCATCTCCTCATATACATGTATACACTATACTACTCATCTCCTCATATACATGTATACACTATACCACTCATCTCCTCATATACATGTATACACTATACCACTCATCTCCTCATATACATGTATACACTATACTACTCATCTACTCATATACATGTATACACTATACCACTCATCTCCTCATATACATGTATACACTATACTACTCATCTCCTCATATACATGTATACACTATACTACTCATCTCCTCATATACATGTATACACTATACTACTCATCTCCTCATATACATGTATACACTATACTACTCATCTCCTCATATACATGTATACACTATACCGCTCATCTCCTCATATACATGTATACACTATACCACTCATCTCCGCATATACATGTATACACTATACCACTCATCTCCTCATATACATGTATACACTATACTACTCATCTACTCATATACATGTATACACTATACTACTCATCTCCTCATATACATGTATACACTATACTACTCATCTCCTCATATACATGTATACACTATACTACTCATCTACTCATATACATGTATACACTATACTACTCATCTCCTCATATACATGTATACACTATACCGCTCATCTACTCATATACATGTATACACTATACTACTCATCTCCTCATATACATGTATACACTATACTACTCATCTCCTCATATACATGTATACACTATACCGCTCATCTCCTCATATACATGTATACACTATACTACTCATCTCCTCATATACATGTATACACTATACTACTCATCTCCTCATATACATGTATACACTATACTACTCATCTCCTCATATACATGTATACACTATACTACTCATATCCTCATATACATGTATACACTATACTACTCATCTCCTCATATACATGTATACACTATACTACTCATCTCCTCATATACATGTATACACTATACCACTCATCTCCTCATATACATGTAAACACTATACCACTCATCTCCTCATATACATGTATACACTATACTACTCATCTCCTCATATACATGTATAGACTATACTACTCATCTCCTCATATACATGTATACACTATACCACTCATCTCCTCATATACATGTATACACTATACCGCTCATCTCCGCATATACATGTATACACTATACCACTCATCTCCTCATATACATGTATACACTATACCACTCATCGACTCATATACATGTATACACTATACCACTCATCTCCTCAGATACATGTATACACTATACCACTCATCTCCTCATATACATGTATACACTATACCACTCATCTCCTCATATACATGTATACACTATACCACTCATCTCCTCATATACATGTATACACTATACCGCTCATCTCCTCAGATACATGTATACACTATACCACTCATCTCCGCATATACATGTATACACTATACCACTCATCTCCGCATATACATGTATACACTATACCACTCATCTCCGCATATACATGTATACACTATACCGCTCATCTCCTCAGATACATGTATACACTATACCGCTCATCTCCTCATATACATGTATACACTATACCACTCATCTCCTCATATACATGTATACACTATACCGCTCATCTCCTCAGATACATGTATACACTATACCACTCATCTCCTCATATACATGTATACACTATACCACTCATCTCCTCATATACATGTATACACTATACCACTCATCTCCTCATATACATGTATACACTATATACCGCTCATCTCCTCAGATACATGTATACACTATACCACTCATCTCCGCATATACATGTATACACTATACCACTCATCTCCGCATATACATGTATACACTATACCACTCATCTCCTCATATACATGTATACACTATACCACTCATCTCCTCATATACATGTATACACTATACCGCTCATCTCCTCAGATACATGTATACACTATACCACTCATCTCCGCATATACATGTATACACTATACCACTCATCTCCTCATATACATGTATACACTATACCGCTCATCTCCTCATATACATGTATACACTATACCGCTCATCTCCTCATATACATGTATACACTATACCACTCATCTCCTCATATACATGTATACACTATACCACTCATCTCCTCATATACATGTATACACTATACCACTCATCTCCTCATATACATGTATACACTATACCACTCATCTCCTCATATACATGTATACACTATACTACTCATCTCCTCAGATACATGTATACACTATACCGCTCATCTCCTCATATACATGTATACACTATACTACTCATCTCCTCATATACATGTATACACTATACTACTCATCTCCTCATATACATGTATACACTATACCACTCATCTCCTCAGATACATGTATACACTATACCGCTCATCTCCTCAGATACATGTATACACTATACCGCTCATCTCCGCATGTACATGTATACACTATACTACTCATCTCCTCAGATACATGTATACACTATACCGCTCATCTCCTCATATACATGTATACACTATACTACTCATCTCCTCATATACATGTATACACTATACCGCTCATCTCCTCAGATACATGTATACACTATACCGCTCATCTCCGCATGTACATGTATACACTATACTACTCATCTCCTCATATACATGTATACACTATACTACTCATCTCCTCAGATACATGTATACACTATACCGCGCATCTCCTCATATACATGTATACACTATACCACTCATCTCCTCATATACATGTATACACTACACCGCTCATCTCCTCAGATACATGTATACACTATACCGCTCATCTCCTCAGATACATGTATACACTATACTACTCATCTCCTCATATACATGTATACACTATACCGCTCATCTCCTCAGATACATGTATACACTATACCACTCATCTCCTCATATACATGTATACACTATACCGCTCATCTCCTCAGATACATGTATACACTATACCACTCATCTCCTCATATACATGTATACACTATACCACTCATCTCCTCATATACATGTATACACTATACCACTCATCTCCTCATATACATGTATACACTATACCGCTCATCTCCTCAGATACATGTATACACTATACCACTCATCTCCGCATATACATGTATACACTATACCACTCATCTCCTCATATACATGTATACACTATACCGCTCATCTCCTCATATACATGTATACACTATACCGCTCATCTCCTCATATACATGTATACACTATACCACTCATCTCCTCATATACATGTATACACTATACCACTCATCTCCTCATATACATGTATACACTATACCACTCATCTCCTCATATACATGTATACACTATACTACTCATCTCCTCATATACATGTATACACTATACTACTCATCTACTCATATACATGTATACACTATACTACTCATCTCCTCATATACATGTATACACTATACCGCTCATCTACTCATATACATGTATACACTATACTACTCATCTCCTCATATACATGTATACACTATACTACTCATCTCCTCATATACATGTATACACTATACCGCTCATCTCCTCATATACATGTATACACTATACTACTCATCTCCTCATATACATGTATACACTATACTACTCATCTCCTCATATACATGTATACACTATACTACTCATCTCCTCATATACATGTATACACTATACTACTCATATCCTCATATACATGTATACACTATACTACTCATCTCCTCATATACATGTATACACTATACTACTCATCTCCTCATATACATGTATACACTATACCACTCATCTCCTCATATACATGTATACACTATACCACTCATCTCCTCATATACATGTATACACTATACTACTCATCTACTCATATACATGTATACACTATACCACTCATCTCCTCATATACATGTATACACTATACTACTCATCTCCTCATATACATGTATACACTATACTACTCATCTCCTCATATACATGTATACACTATACTACTCATCTCCTCATATACATGTATACACTATACTACTCATCTCCTCATATACATGTATACACTATACCGCTCATCTCCGCATATACATGTATACACTATACCACTCATCTCCGCATATACATGTATACACTATACCACTCATCTCCTCATATACATGTATACACTATACCACACATCTCCTCATATACATGTATACACTATACCACTCATCTCCTCAGATACATGTATACACTATACCACTCATCTCCGCATATACATGTATACACTATACCACTCATCTCCTCAGATACATGTATACACTATACCACTCATCTCCGCATATACATGTATACACTATACCACTCATCTCCGCATATACATGTATACACTATACCGCTCATCTCCTCAGATACATGTATACACTATACCGCTCATCTCCTCATATACATGTATACACTATACCACTCATCTCCTCATATACATGTATACACTATACCGCTCATCTCCTCAGATACATGTATACACTATACCACTCATCTCCTCATATACATGTATACACTATACCACTCATCTCCTCATATACATGTATACACTATACCACTCATCTCCTCATATACATGTATACACTATACCGCTCATCTCCTCAGATACATGTATACACTATACCACTCATCTCCGCATATACATGTATACACTATACCACTCATCTCCGCATATACATGTATACACTATACCACTCATCTCCTCATATACATGTATACACTATACCACTCATCTCCTCATATACATGTATACACTATACCGCTCATCTCCTCAGATACATGTATACACTATACCACTCATCTCCGCATATACATGTATACACTATACCACTCATCTCCTCATATACATGTATACACTATACCGCTCATCTCCTCATATACATGTATACACTATACCGCTCATCTCCTCATATACATGTATACACTATACCACTCATCTCCTCATATACATGTATACACTATACCACTCATCTCCTCATATACATGTATACACTATACCACTCATCTCCTCATATACATGTATACACTATACTACTCATCTCCTCAGATACATGTATACACTATACCGCTCATCTCCTCATATACATGTATACACTATACTACTCATCTCCTCATATACATGTATACACTATACTACTCATCTCCTCATATACATGTATACACTATACCACTCATCTCCTCAGATACATGTATACACTATACCGCTCATCTCCTCAGATACATGTATACACTATACCGCTCATCTCCGCATGTACATGTATACACTATACTACTCATCTCCTCAGATACATGTATACACTATACCGCTCATCTCCTCATATACATGTATACACTATACTACTCATCTCCTCATATACATGTATACACTATACCGCTCATCTCCTCAGATACATGTATACACTATACCGCTCATCTCCGCATGTACATGTATACACTATACTACTCATCTCCTCATATACATGTATACACTATACTACTCATCTCCTCAGATACATGTATACACTATACCGCTCATCTCCTCATATACATGTATACACTATACCACTCATCTCCTCATATACATGTATACACTACACCGCTCATCTCCTCAGATACATGTATACACTATACCGCTCATCTCCTCAGATACATGTATACACTATACTACTCATCTCCTCATATACATGTATACACTATACCGCTCATCTCCTCAGATACATGTATACACTATACCACTCATCTCCTCATATACATGTATACACTATACTACTCATCTCCTCATATACATGTATACACTATACTACTCATCTCCTCATATACATGTATACACTATACTACTCATCTCCTCATATACATGTATACACTATACTACTCATCTCCTCATATACATGTATACACTATACTACTCATCTCCTCATATACATGTATACACTATACTACTCATCTCCTCATATACATGTATACACTATACCACGCATCTCCTCATATACATGTATACACTATACCGCTCATCTCCTCATATACATGTATACACTATACCGCTCATCTCCTCATATACATGTATACACTATACCGCTCATCTCCTCATATACATGTATACACTATACTACTCATCTCCTCATATACATGTATACACTATACTACTCATCTCCTCATATACATGTATACACTATACCGCTCATCTCCTCATATACATGTATACACTATACCGCTCATCTCCTCATATACATGTATACACTATACTACTCATCTCCTCATATACATGTATACACTATACCGCTCATCTCCTCATATACATGTATACACTATACCGCTCATCTCCTCATATACATGTATACACTATACCACTCATCTTCTCATATACATGTATACACTATACTATTCATCTTCTCATATACATGTATACACTATACTATTAATCTTCTCATATACATGTATACACTATACCACTCATCTCCTCAATGGTGTATACAAGAGCTCTCTAGTCTCTCTCTCTTTCTTTCTCTCTCTCTCTCTATCTCTCTCTCTCTCTCTCTCTCTCTCTCTTTCTTTCTCTCTGTTGTGCATAAGGCTGTGAGAGGGTTAAAGGTGCCCTTATTTTTACTATTTTAATTCTGGTGGAGGAGTCTGGTTAACCCTTAAGTGTTTTGCCCTGAAGACATCCATGAAAAGTTAATTATCACCACCTGGGACTAGCACCTCAAGGACAAAGGTAATGTGAGTCTGTTACTGATGAAGCATGTGGATTGGGGGGGGCTCAGTACTGAGACCCCAAATACACACGCACACACACACACAACACATGCACACACACACACAACACAAGCATAACATACACATATAAATACACATGCACACACACACACACACAACATGCACACACACACCACCCTGAACTGCGTGCAAAGAAAGAAGGAAAAACAGAGAGAGAGAGGGAGAGAAAGGGGGGGCGGGTGCAAACAGAGCGCATTTATAATTAATGAGCGGCTTTTCCATTCTCCCCCCACCAGGGGAGAGTGACAGAGAGAACAGGGAGGGAGAGAAAGAGAAATAATGGGGAAGAGAGAAAAAAAGAAAGGGTCCTTTGGCACTTTCACACTTTTATTCTGTATTATTGTGCTTTGGCACTTTAGCACTTTTATTCTGTATTATTGTGCTTTGGCACTTTAGCGCTTTTATTCTGTATTATTGTGCTTTGGCACTTTAACACTTTTATTCTGTATTATTGTGCTTTGGCACTTTAGCGCTTTTATTCTGTATTATTGTGCTTTGGCACTTTAGAGC
Organism: Ilyophis sp. 1 JC-2022; assembly: GCA_022702515.1. NCBI lineage: Eukaryota > Metazoa > Chordata > Actinopteri > Anguilliformes > Synaphobranchidae > Ilyophis > Ilyophis sp. 1 JC-2022. The sequence continues at coordinate 71,763,974 of CM040395.1, read as the reverse complement.
TTTTATTTTGTATTATTGTGCTTTGGAACTTTAGCGCTTTTATTCTGTATTATTGTGCTTTGGCACTTTAACACTTTTATTCTGTATTATTGTGCTTTGGCACTTTACCACTTTTATTCTGTATTATTGTGCTTTGGCACTTTAGCACTTCTATTCAGTATTATTGTGCTTTGGCACTTTTATTCTGTATTATTGTGCTTTGGCACTTTATCGCTTTTATTCTGTATTATTGTGCTTTGGCACTTTAGCGCTTTTATTCAGTATTATTGTGCTTTGGCACTTTAGCGCTTTTATTCTGTATTACTGTGCTTTGGCACTTTAGCACTTTTATTCTGTATTATTGTGCTTTGACACATCCTTGGACATCCTTTCACACATTTTTTCTCTTAATTTTATTGTCCTTTCTTCTGCAGTGCTGGGTTCAGCACCAACGTAAGAAAAATAAAACAAACAGTAATTGTTATGCAAGTGTATGCCTGATTTTTTAATTGAGCCCAGAGAATTTGTAAAGGATCGTTTGTAAGGAATTTGTAAATGCGGCACACAGAGCATGCTCTCAGAGTCTTTCACTCTGGATGTATAATGTCTTCTGTTTTCTCTAAAGAAACACTTCATGAATAATATTAACTGGCTATTCTGAAAAAATACAAACTACCCTGTATAGTTTTTAAAGGGGGAAAGAGTGTGGGTGTGTTACGAGCGTGGGCATCTGCTTGTGGATTTGGACTGGACGATATAGCGCAACAATAAGTATCAGATGCAATAACGATCATCACCACCATGTGGTGTAATCTTTTTTTTTTTTTTTCTTTAATTATACCTGATGTGGTAGTCAACATCAAAACTTCAGAAGCCATGTGAAATGCTTCTGGGAAAAGTTGTAGGTAGATAGCAGTTATCTCTCAGGTGGAGGTAGATAGCCGTTATCTCTCAGGTGGAGGTGGATAGCCGTTATCTCTCAGGTGGAGGTGGATAGCAGTATTCTCAGGTGGAGGTAGATAGCCGTTATCTCTCAGGTGGAGGTAGATAGCCGTTATCTCTCAGGTGGAGGTGGATAGCCGTTATCTCTCAGGTGGAGGTAGATAGCCGTTATCTCTCAGGTGGAGGTAGATAGCCGTTATCTCTCAGGTGGAGGTGGATAGCAGTATTCTCAGGTGGAGGTAGATAGCCGTTATCTCTCAGGTGGAGGTGGATAGCCGTTATCTCTCAGGTGGAGGTGGATAGCCGTTATCTCTCAGGTGGAGGTGGATAGCAGTTATCTCTCAGGTGGAGGTAGATAGCCGTTATCTCTCAGGTGGAGGTGGATAGCAGTATTCTCAGGTGGAGGTGGATAGCAGTATTCTCAGGTGGAGGTAGATAGCCGTTATCTCTCAGGTGGAGGTAGATAGCCGTTATCTCTCAGGTGGAGGTGGATAGCCGTTATCTCTCAGGTGGAGGTGGATAGCCGTTATCTCTCAGGTGGAGGTAGATAGCCGTTATCTCTCAGGTGGAGGTGGATAGCCATTATCTCTCAGGTGGAGGTAGATAGCCATTATCTCTCAGGTGGAGGTAGATAGCCGTTATCTCTCAGGTGGAGGTAGATAGCCGTTATTTCTCAGGTGGAGGTGGACAGCAGTATTCTCAGGTGGAGGTGGATAGCAGTATTCTCAGGTGTGTGTGGCTTTCTAAACTTTCTTACAGGTACAGGAGATGCTGTCAGAGATTAAGGGCAGATCACTGCTTTGGCATTTGGATCCCATATATAAGCTGCCATTACCATAGAAAATTTTAATTACCTTTCTCCATTACCATAGAAATATTTCATTACCTTTCTCCATTACCATAGAAATATTTCATTACCTTTCTCCATTACCATAGAAATCTTTCATTACCTTTCTCCATTACCATAGAAATCTTTCATTACCTTTCTCCATTACCATAGAAATATATCATTACCTTTCTCCATTGCCATAGACATTTTTCATTACTTTTCTACACTACCATAAAAATCGTTCATTACCTTTCTCCATTACCATAGACATTTTTCATTACCTTTTTCCATTACCATAGAAATCTTTCATTACCTTTCTCCAATCTCAGTGTAATACAGAGACAGAGCTGAATCTCAGTGTAATACAGAGACAGAGCTGAATCTCAGTGTAATACAGAGACAGAGCTGAATCTCAGTGTAATACAGAGACAGAGCTGAATCTCAGTGTAATACAGAGACAGAGCTGAATCTCAGTGTAATACAGAGACAGAGCTGAATCTCAGTGTAATACAGAGACAGAGCTGAATCTCAGTGTAATACAGAGACAGAGCTGAATCTCAGTGTAATACAGAGACAGAGCTGAATTTCAGTGTAATACAGAGACAGAGCTGAATCTCAGTGTAATACAGAGACAGAGCTGAATCTCAGTGTAATACAGAGACAGAGCTGAATCTCAGTGTAATACAGAGACAGAGCTGAATCTCAGTGTAATACAGAGACAGAGCTGAATCTCAGTGTAATACAGAGACAGAGCTGAATCTCAGTGTAATACAGAGACAGAGCTGAATCTCACTGTAATGGGAGAAGCTCTGCTCCCACTGGCATTGGTTTATTTTTAAAGCTTCTTCCATGAAAACTTGAACAAAATAACCCAAAGGAGCCTCCCTCTAGAGGAGGTGCTCTGCCTCTGACACTATAAAACACACGCTGCTCCTTTCTCAATATTTAGGCACGCTTTGGGGCTAATCCATCACTATCTTTTTATTTATTTCTTTTTTTTTACAGAGATTAAAGCAAATTTATGGAATACTGCTAAATCCTTTAAAAATGCATCTGTATTAATATTCAAATCTAATTCCTCACCTAAAGAAATAGAAAATGCTAATTTGAGCAGGCATGCTAATTTAGAGTGATAGTCGCCAATGTTTCTGCGTGAGCTTTATTTCTTTATTTTTTTGCTTTTTTCTGATGTTGGGTTGTGTGATTGCTCCAAACTGCAGGAGATCAAAAGTAGGAAAAGTGGAGCGGAGAGAGGTGGTAATTCTCATTACCATGTGACTCAAGCGTAGGGAGACTGGCTACAGCCTCAGTAAGAGGAATATAGGGACAGCATCTATGGCATCTTTTTATATAAAAAAACTTATTTCTTACCTTTTTGTTTATCTTACAGAAAAACGGAAAACACACCTTCCTGTGTCTGCAAAGTGCAAACGTCCACAGAGCCTGTTACCTGTTCCCCACAGTCACCTGCTCACTATAGTTACCTGCTCTCCACCTTTACCTGCTCACTACAGATACTCTGAAAACACTCTGCTCTTTAACTTTGGGCTCTGAGTTTCTCTCTGAGCTTTCTTCGTCCTTTAATATCAGAATTAGAAGCTCCATCCATTTCTACTCCAATGTACCCCACAGTATATTGTCTGACAATCAAACTACAATGCCCACAATGCTTTCCACCATGGCACATCATTCCAAATTGAATTACTTTTTGCTGTTCCATGGTTGTACACCCGGTTTCTTGGAGAGAAGCAGTTGTAATGAGGCATGTTTTTATTTCTGAGGCCGAGTGAAGTGTGGATACTGACCATCATATGGCCAGAGCTGGACACAGCAGAGACAGAAGAGCAGTCATCATACGGCCAGAGCTGGACACAGCAGAGACAGAAGAGCAGTCATCATACGGCCAGAGCTGGACACAGCAGAGACAGAAGAGCAGTCATCATACGGCCAGAGCTGGACACAGCAGAGACAGAAGAGCAGTCATCATACGGCCAGAGCTGGACACAGCAGAGACAGAAGAGCAGTCATCATACGGCCAGAGCTGGACACAGCAGAGACAGAAGAGCAGTCATCATACTGGGCCAGAGCTGGACACAGCAGAGACAGAAGAGCAGTCATCATACTGGGCCAGAGCTGGACACAGCAGAGACAGAAGAGCAGTCATCATACGGCCAGAGCTGGACACAGCAGAGACAGAAGAGCAGTCATCATACGGCCAGAGCTGGACACAGCAGAGACAGAAGAGCAGTCATCATGCATTTACCCTCCGTTTCATCGAACACTCACACTTTCCCCATCCACACAAGGCCAAATATAAATATACACACTGGGGCAAATATAAATATACACACTGGGGCAAATATAAATATACACACTGGGGCAAATATAAATATACACACTGGGGCAAATATAAATATACACACTGGGGCAAATATAAATATACACACTGGGGAAATTATATTTTCGAGGGATAGCGTGAACAAGGCTAGACTCAGAGTCATGATCAGAGCTTTTTGTCAAATAGCTGGCATACCATTTTAGTTGTTTTGAAATAAATACGGTTTATTCACATTTAAGTGTGCTCTTCTAAACAAAATCTCAACACTGGATAGAATCAGTGCCTTTATACAAATACCCTTCACCTGCAAATGGGGTGATAAGCATATATGTTTTAACATACATACAGTCAAGCCGGAAAGTCTGCACACCCCTTTCACCTTCTCCACGTTTTATTACGTTACAGACTTATACTACAATAGATTGAGTTCATTTTTTGCCTCAAACATCTACAAACAATAGCCAATAATGACGAAGTGAAAACAGGTTTTTAGAAAATATGCAATTTTATTTTACTGATGAAAATAGGTTATTTAGGGGTTACATATCTGTACACACCCTTAGCCTAATACTTGGTTGCTGCACCTTTGGCAGCGATTACAGCTTCAAGGCATCTTGGGAAAGAAGCTATGAGCTTGGCACACTTGTTTCTGGACATTTTTGCCCATTCCTATTGGCATATCCTTGCAAGCTCCGTCAGGTTGGATGGGGAGCCATTTTCAGCTCTTTCCACAGATGTTCAATTGGATTCAGGTCTGGGCTCTGGCTGGGCCACTCAAGGACATGCACAAACTTTCTCCGAAGCCACTCCTTTGTTCTCTTGGCTGTGTGCTTCGGGTCGTTGTCATGTTGGAAGGTAAACCTTCGTCCCAGTCTGAGGTCCAGAGCGCTCTGGAGCAGGTTTTCTTCAAGGATCTCGGTGTACTTAGCTGCATTCATCTTTCTTTCTATCAGGACTAGTCACCCCATTCCCGCTGCTGAAAAACATCTCCACATCATGATGCTGCCACCGCCATGCTTCATTGTAGGGATGGTATTAGCCCGGTGATGAGTGGTGCCTGGTTTTCTCCAGACGTGACGCTTGGTATTCAGGCCAAAAAGTTCAATTTTGGTTTCATCAGACCAGAGAATCTTGATTCTCATGGTTTGACAGTCCTCTAGGTGATTTTGGCAAACACCAAGCGGTCTGTGATGTGCCTTTTACTAAGAAGGGGCTTCCGTCTGGCCACTCTACCATAAAGGCCTGATTGGTGGAGTGCTGCCTGGATGGTTGATCTTCTGAAAGGTTCTCCCATCTTCACAAGGATACGCTGGAGCCCTGTCAGAGGGACTATCGGGTTCCTGCTCACTTCCCTGGCTAAGGCACGTCTTTCCCAATTGCTCAGTTTGGCCTGGCGGCCAGGTCTAGGAAGATTCTTGGTGGTTCCAAACTTCTTCCATTTACGAATGATGGTGGGCACTGTGCTCTTTGGGACCTGTAAAGCTGCAGAGATTTTTCCGTACCCTTCTCCAGATCTATGCCTTGGCACAATCCTGTTCTGCAGATCATTTATTTGACCCCATGGCTTGAAGTTTGCTCTGACATGCACTGTCAACTGTGGGACCTTATATAGGCAGGTGTTGGAAATTTTCAATCATGTCCAATCAATTGAATTTATCACAGGTGGACTCCAATTAAGTTTTAGAAACATCTCAAGCAGTATCAGTGGAAACAAAATGTACCTCCGCTCACTTTTGGGTGTCATATCAAAGGGTGTGCACACTTGTGTACATATGATATTTTACACTTAGATTTTTAATAAAGTAGCACAAATGTCTAAAAACCTGTTTTCACTTTGTCATTATGGGCTATTTTGTGTAGAATTTTGAGACAAAAAATGAACTCAATCTATTGTAGAATATGTCTGTAACGTAATAAAATGTGGAGAAGGTGAAAGGGGTGTGCAGACTTTCCGGCTTGACTGTATATATATACAGTATATAGATTGTGTGTTTTGCTGTTTGATTGTGAGTTTTGTTTTGTTTGTTTGTGTATTCTGTTCTGTTTGGTATCTGCCTGTTTGTTTGTGTATTCTGTCCTGTTTGGTATCTGCCTGTTTGTTTGTGTATTCTGTCCTGTTTGGTATCTGCTTGTTTGTTTGTGTATTCTGTCCTGTTTGGTATTTGCCTGTTTGTTTGTGTATTCTGTCCTGTTTGTTATCTGCCTGTTTGTTTGTGTATTCTGTCCTGTTTGGTATCTGCCTGTTTGTTTGTGTATTCTGTCCTGTTTGGTATCTGCCTGTTTGTTTGTGTATTCTGTCCTGTTTGTTATCTGCCTGTTTGTTTGTGTATTCTGTCCTGTTTGGTATCTGCCTGTTTGTTTGTGTATTCTGTCCTGTTTGGTATCTGCCTGTTTGTTTGTGTATTCTGTCCTGTTTGGTATCTGCCTGTTTGTTTGTGTATTCTGTCCTGTTTGGTATCTGCCTGTTTGTTTGTGTATTCTGTCCTGTTTGGTATCTGCCTGTTTGTTTGTGTATTCTGTCCTGTTTGGTATCTGCCAGGCTTAGCAGGATCTACAGAGACATTAAACCCATAAAGTGGAGTTGTGAGTGTGCGACGAGGTGCAGAGCTCCGTCCTGCCGATAACGGCCTTTTTTATTTTCCAATTTAACGGAGACAAGATGAGAGACTGTTTCTAATCTGGCCCTGTCATAAAAATAAATGGGGGACCAGATCCGGCATTAATTCCGAGAGAGCTGGGATGATGCGGAGTCTGATGCGCTAAGCCGCTAGACCGGGAAGAGAAAGACATTCCGAACTAAATGATACAAACACAACAGCCGACCTGAGATGGGTCAGGTTCCTGAGCGCTTTGAGGTGGCCGTTAAAGCAATGAGTTTTCCCATTCAGAAGCCAGATTACACACAGGCATATACTCGGGTCTGAGCGGAGAGGAGACATCCATCAGCCGGACCTGCGTTAAGCGCCACGGCTCCATTTGTTAGGCAAATCTATTGTGATGAACCTGTTTTTAAATGGCTTTTCTGAAATGTAATCTTTCTTTTTTTTTTAAGAGCATTGGCAAACATTTTATGCAATTTGAAAAATGTGTTTTATTCCAAGCAATTATATTTTAAAACACAAAAGATGTGTGAATGACAAATGGATAGAGTGTTTGTTTAGATTATCTTATGTTTGCTGCTGTTACAGTTACAGTAGCTTGCCAAGTCTTCAGATCCCTGCGGTTTTCATCTGTAGTCATGAGGAAAGAATATTTCTGATGGACTCAATGTGTTCCTCCATAGGAGAGCTATCCAGCTTCATCCTCACCAGACTGCTGTTTGAGTGACAGTTTCATTGAGGCATTTCCAGGTAATACCACTATCCACTTCCTTCCTGTTGATTGGGAAGGCTGTGGATTCTATGAGTAAAAGGTGGTATAGTCTTTCATATAAACCTGTTTTAGGCTGCATAAAGTAAATGTCTAATTGCATATAGATATATATACAGTGGTGCTCGAAAGTATTCATACAAGAGGACATGAGGACACACGAGAGGGCATGAGGACACACGAGAGGGCATGAGGACACACGAGAGGGCATGAGGACACACGAGAGGGCATGAGGACACACGAGAGGGCATGAGGACACACGAGAGGGCATGAGGACACACAAGAGGACATGAGGACACACGAGAGGGCATGAGGACACACGAGAGGACATGAGGACACACAAGAGGACATGAGGACACACGAGAGGACATGAGGACACACAAGAGGACATGAGGACACACGAGAGGGCATGAGGACACACGAGAGGGCATGAGGACACACGAGAGGGCATGAGGACACACGAGAGGGCATGAGGACACACGAGAGGGCATGAGGACACACAAGAGGACATGAGGACACACGAGAGGGCATGAGGACACACGAGAGGACATGAGGACACACAAGAGGACATGAGGACACACGAGAGGACATGAGGACACACAAGAGGACATGAGGACACACGAGAGGGCATGAGGACACACGAGGACATGAGGACACATGAGAGGACATGAGGACACATGAGAGGGCATGAGGACACACGAGGACATGAGGACACACGAGAGGACATGAGGACACACGAGAGGGCATGAGGACACACAAGAGGACATGAGGACACACGAGAGGACATGAGGACACACGAGAGGACATGAGGACACACGAGAGGGCATTAATCGCATCCAATATTCACTTTGCAAATAATAAAAAATGTCATTAAAATATAGACATTGTAATGTCATTATGTGCTTCCTCAAGGGGTGCAATTATCATCTGCATATTTATGTATGCAAACACAATCGCAATAATTTCTATTCCACCACATCTCTGCTCTCCAAAGGTTACTGCCTGTTAATGAGAGCTAAACAATTAATATGAGGACTCTTTGCTTTTTTAAAATATACCAATATATCTTTAGTTTTTTCTTCTCTCTCTCTCTCTCAAAGCTGGTTTTAACAGCCTCGTGGTTAGGTGGTCGGTCATAATTAATAGTGAGATTATGATTCATCCTTGCTTTAATTGCAGCCTTTTAACACATATCTCTGCTAACGGCAGTGCTTCAGAGATTTTCCTCTATCTAATGTGCAGATCATACTGAGTGGCTTCATTACGGAGCTCAAATGCTTCCATCTGCCAACACCTCATTCCCTCATTCACAATTAAGGTTACTGGTAGGATTCTAATATATATATATAATGTAATTAAAGACGAGATTCAAATATAACGCAATGCACTCTGGTCTTGTCCTTAATTTTGAATAACAAATCTGTGCAATTGTTACTTTTTCTGATTGAAACTCAACAAACAGGATCTGGAAATAAATAAATAAATCATCCTGAGACACTGGTTTAAATTTGGTACATTAATATTGTAATGATGCAGTGACAGTGTGTTGAAGCAAGCTGTCATGGCCAACACAACATAATGAGTTCAGAATTTTTCAATATTAATTAAGAATTATGCAATTAAAAAATAATCTGCATAAAATAATACAAAGCTTAAATTGTTTAGTCCAGATGAGGAACACAGGACCTTACAGTTTCCACACCGGCATGTGCACCTTGATGAGCTCTTTTTATTATACCCAGTATTCTCTTTCCTTCTGTGTAACACAATGAGCCCTAACAGCTTTCAGTTAGAACTTAAATCAGACCAGGACCTATCCAAATCTGAATTTAAATCAGACCAGGACCTATCCAAATCTGAATTTAAATTAGACCAGGACCTATCCAAATCTCAACTTAAATTAGGCCAGGACCTATCCAAATCTGAATTTAAATCAGACCAGGACCTATCCAAATCTGAATTTAAATCAGACCAGGACCTATCCAAATCTGAATTTAAATCAGACCAGGACCTATCCAAATCTGAATTTAAATCAGACCAGGACCTATCCAAATCTGAATTTAAATTAGACCAGGACCTATCCAAATCTGAATTTAAATTAGACCAGGACCTATCCAAATCTGAATTGAAATTAGACCAGGACCTATCCAAATCTGAATTTAAATTAGACCAGGACCTATCCAAATCTGAATTTAAATTAGACCAGGACCTATCCAAATCTCAACTTAAATTAGGCCAGGACCTATCCAAATCTGAATTTAAATCAGACCAGGACCTATCCAAATCTGAATTTAAATTAGACCAGGACCTATCCAAATCTGAATTGAAATTAGACCAGGACCTATCCAAATCTGAATTTAAATTAGACCAGGACCTATCCAAATCTGAATTTAAATTAGACCAGGACCTATCCAAATCTCAACTTAAATTAGGCCAGGACCTATCCAAATCTGAATTTAAATTAGACGAGGACCTATCCAAATCTTAACTTAAATTAGGCCAGGACCTAACCAAATATGAATTTAAATTAGACCAGGACCATCCAAATCTAAACTCAAATTAGACTAGGACCTATTCAAATCTGAATTTAAATTAGGCCAGGACCGATCCAAATCTGAATTTAAATTAGACCAGGACCTATCCAAATCTAAACTTAAATTAAACCAGAACCTATCCAAATCTGAATTTAAATTAGACCAGGACCTATCCAAATCTGAATTTAAATTAGACCAGGACCTATCCAAATCTGAATTTAAATTAGACCAGGACCTATCCAAATCTGAATTTAAATTAGACCAGGACCTATCCAAATCTCAACTTAAATTAGACCAGGACCTATCCAAATCTGAACTTAAATTAGGCCAGGACCTATCCAAATCTGAATTTAAATTAGACCAGGACCTATCCAAATCTGAATTTAAATTAGACCAGGACCTATCCAAATCTCAATTTAAATTAGACCAGGACCTATCCAAATCTGAACTTAAATTAGGCCAGGACCTATCCAAATCTGAACTTAAATTTGACCAGGACCTGTCCAATCTAAACCTAAATTAGTCCAGGCCCTGTCAAAATTTGAATTTAAATTAGACCCTGTTCAAATCTGAACTTAAATTAGACCAGTCCAAATGTGAACATAAATTTGATCAGGAACTGTCTGAATCTGAACCTAAAACAAGGTTTGTTGTAGTTGGAAACATTGCACTAATTAGAGTCTGAGAAGCAGTTGTATAAATGCTGAACATGACAGTTTGACTCTATATGATGTCAGAACTGATGAGGATCCCTTTAGTCTGATATGTGGCACATGCTTCTGTTTCCCGTGTTGCTGGCAAGAAAACTAAATGAATGAGGTTGCAACGGCAAAAAAAGAAAGCGTTTTTAAAATGTTCCTGAAAAGGCTATTGACTTATCAGCTACCAGGTGAAGAATTCATGAATAAAATAATGTGTTTCTATATTTGAGGAGTGAGTGAGAGGAAAAATACAGAAAGGAAGAAAAAAAGAGATACCTTGCACTCTGGTTGGTATTTTTTAAATGTATTTGTACATTTCAGTATGAATAGTACCAGTAAATCAATGCCATACATGACTTAATTGAAGAATTTTTTTTAAAGTATTCTTAATAAATTACCTCCCCATTTCCCTCCAAAATAAAAGTGGTGCAATATTTATCACACTTCACAAAAATTTGAATGTAAAAAAATCCTTGAAATTTTCATCAAAAGCATTCTAATCAGGCATTCCTCAGGTCAGCTAATGAGTTGGCAGGAGTCGGGGCCTCGCTGAAGCTTGCCTCCTGTGGAAGATGGCTGCCCATGTTTCATCAAAGGAAAAGCTCATTAGCAGATCTTTCAGGAGCTGATTTGATTATAGTTTCACTTTTAAAAGTGAAAAATATTTCCCTCATTAGGATGATTATAATTCAAGGTCATCGTTTGAAGCCATGCCTGTCAATATGAGATAAATCGACCTCAGTCTTCTTTTTTTCTCCCTTTTTTAAACCACCACTTCTTCTTTCCAAGGCTTTTAAAATGTCTTGCTTTCCTTTTGGTCCGAAAGTTTAGTTACTGTAATTATTTTTTTTCTGTTCTCCTCATTCCTTTATTTTTGGAACAAAATATGATCAGAAAAGAAAAGAAGAACAAAGAAAGAGGTGGGGGAACAAAAGCAGAAAAAGATGAGTGGGGGGGGGGGGGGGGTATTTTAGCTTTTGTAAGAACTGAGAGGAATCTTTGAACAAAAGTTTGTGTTCGGGGGTTAAAAGCATGTCCTTGACCTTTTGAACAGTCATTTCATAATTACAGTATTTTGCCAGGGACCTATAAATATTTATTTACAACCCACACTGGAAAATAAATCTGCATCCTGAGACGACTGCCTTACAGGTGAATACACTTTGTAACTGAATCAGAGGTGAATACACTCTGTAACTGAATCAGAGGTGTCGGTTGCATTACGATGCAAAGGGTCACATAAGTATGTCAGCTGTTTTGTTTTTGTCCCAAGTTGTATGCAGCGCTGCAGCTCTGTAACTGTGACAGGTTGTATGCAGCGCTGCAGCTCTGTAACTGTGACAGGTTGTATGCAGCGCTGCAGCTCTGTAACTGTGACAGGTTGTATGCAGCGCTGCAGCTCTGTAACTGTGACAGGTTGTATGCAGCGCTGCAGCTCTGTAACTGTGACAGGTTGTATGCAGCGCTGCAGCTCTGTAACTGTGACAGGTTGTATGCAGCGCTGCAGCTCTGTAACTGTGACAGGTTGTATGCAGCGCTGCAGCTCTGTAACTGTGACAGGTTGTATGCAGCGCTGCAGCTCTGTAACTGTGACAGGTTGTATGCAGCGCTGCAGCTCTGTAACTGTGACAGGTTGTATGCAGCGCTGCAGCACTGTAACTGTGACAGGTTGTATGCAGCGCTGCAGCTCTGTAACTGTGACAGGTTGTATGCAGCGCTGCAGCTCTGTAACTGTGACAGGTTGTATGCAGCGCTGCAGCACTGTAACTGTTACAGGTTGTATGCAGCGCTGCAGCTCTGTAACTGTGACAGGTTGTATGCAGCGCTGCAGCTCTGTAACTGTGACAGGTTGTATGCAGCGCTGCAGCTCTGTAACTGTGACAGGTTGTATGCAGCGCTGCAGCTCTGTAACTGTGACAGGTTGTATGCAGCGCTGCAGCTCTGTAACTGTGACAGGTTGTATGCAGCGCTGCAGCTCTGTAACTGTGACAGGTTGTATGCAGCGCTGCAGCTCTGTAACTGTGACAGGTTGTATGCAGCGCTGCAGCTCTGTAACTGTGACAGGTTGTATGCAGCGCTGCAGCACTGTAACTGTTACAGGTTGTATGCAGCGCTGCAGCTCTGTAACTGTGACAGGTTGTATGCAGCGCTGCAGCTCTGTAACTGTGACAGGTTGTATGCAGCGCTGCAGCTCTGTAACTGTGACAGGTTGTATGCAGCACTGCAGCTCTGTAACTGTGACAGGTTGTATGCAGCGCTGCAGCTCTGTAACTGTGACAGGTTGTATGCAGCGCTGCAGCTCTGTAACTGTGACAGGTTGTATGCAGCGCTGCAGCTCTGTAACTGTGACAGGTTGTATGCAGCGCTGGAGTTTTGCTTCCAAAATGCAGACAATTCATAAGTGGCCATATATGGGCATAATGGGCACAGAGCTGGCCTCTCAGGTCCTGCTTGTGTATCTTCCTCTCTCTTCTTCAGCCACTTCATCACGGCGCTGCAAAGCGTCTCTGTGATTGGAGCCTAAGGCCTGACATTAGGCATTAAGCAGAATCAATAATGGTGTGATAGCACTTGCTTGGGCTCTGTAGCCCTGCTTTAACGGCACAGAGAAGAGAGATTAAATGAGATTTAATGCTTTCCAATGAAAAATTCACATAAGAGGAGGAAAAGTCCGATCTGACGAGGGCGGGTTCTGGGTTTGAGGGTTAAAGAGGACTGGAGGCGTTGGGCTGCTGGCTTTAATTGACACAAAGCACAGACTCTATGCACTCTGCAGTGAGCAAAGCCCTTTCTTTCCAAGAAAATGCAAACACAAGGAAATTAATTCACACCGGCTTAAAATTTTATCCTGTTTTATCCTGTGTGTTTAAAACCACACCCTTTTCATTAAAACATGGCAGTAAACATTTTGACCGCAGATTTTATATATGGACCAAGAGTCAAAATATTCACATTACATTTTTTGTAGTTTCTTTATTTTTCATTTTGGGGGGTTTCTATTTGATTATTTAATCCCTACTATAGCTAGAACAGGAAAGTTTGACAGTGGACATACTGCCACAGCACTGCACCATGTTAGTCGATAATCCTGCTGTCCTGCAAGCCTCCAATGGCAGTAACGCATAGAGCGGAATCCTGTAATAACATTGTAACAATGCAGCTACATTGTGTCTTATTACATGATTGGCTATGGATAATTTATATCAATCATATTTTGTAGAATAAAATATTTTCCATTTTCATCAGCATCGAATACTTTTTCTGGTGTTCTTTTACTTTCTGTATAGAGTGCATACCGTCTGAAATTAAACTAAATAACAACTAATAAATCCGCTAAATTTTGAATCAGTCAGGTGATGGATTTCTTTATGTGTTTCTTTACGTGAGTACATGTATTCACGTGTTCAGTTTCCTATTGAATGCATCCTGTTTAGCAAACATACTTAATGTTTAATGCTACATTAGCCTTGTTAATGCCACCTGTTTGATTGTCTAGCAGAGCACCTTACCTTAGTTTAATCCCCTGACCTTAATCCTTCTTTATTAAACTAGATTTCATTTTTTTAACGTCAACCTGCTAGTGAACATGCAATACACATGTAAAATAAAAGCTGATTTCATTGGTGATGCAGTACTAAATAAAAGCTGGTATTGTTGGAGATGCAGTGTAAAATAAAAGCTGGTATTGTTGGAGATGCAGTGTAAAATAAAAGCTGGTATTGTTGGAGATGCAGCGTAAAATAAAAGCTGATATTGTTGGAGATGCAGTGTAAAATAAAAGCTGGTATTGTTGGAGATGCAGCGTAAAATAAAAGCTGGTATTGTTGGAGATGCAGCGTAAAATAAAAGCTGGTATTGTTGGAGATGCAGTGTAAAATAAAAGCTGGTATTGTTGGAGATGCAGTGTAAAATAAAAGCTGATATTGTTGGAGATGCAGCGTAAAATAAAAGCTGGTATTGTTGGAGATGCAGTGTAAAATAAAAGCTGGTATTGTTGGAGATGCAGCGTAAAATAAAAGCTGGTATTGTTGGAGATGCAGCGTAAAATAAAAGCTGGTATTGTTGGAGATGCAGCGTAAAATAAAAGCTGGTATTGTTGGAGATGCAGTGTAAAATAAAAGCTGGTATTGTTGGAGATGCAGTGTAAAATAAAAGCTGGTATTGTTGGAGATGCAGTGTAAAATAAAAGCTGGTATTGTTGGAGATGCAGTGTAAAATAAAAGCTGGTATTGTTGGAGATGCAGTGTAAAATAAAAGCTGGTATTGTTGGAGATGCAGCGTAAAATAAAAGCTGGTATTGTTGGAGATGCAGTGTAAAATAAAAGCTGGTATTGTTGGAGATGCAGTGTAAAATAAAAGCTGGTATTGTTGGAGATGCAGCGTAAAATAAAAGCTGATATTGTTGGAGATGCAGCGTAAAATAAAAGCTGGTATTGTTGGAGATGCAGCGTAAAATAAAAGCTGGTATTGTTGGAGATGCAGTGTAAAATAAAAGCTGGTATTGTTGGAGATGCAGTGTAAAATAAAAGCTGGTATTGTTGGAGATGCAGTGTAAAATAAAAGCTGGTATTGTTGGAGATGCAGTGTAAAATAAAAGCTGGTATTGTTGGAGATGCAGTGTAAAATAAAAGCTGGTATTGTTGGAGATGCAGTGTAAAATAAAAGCTGGTATTGTTGGAGATGCAGTGTAAAATAAAAGCTGGTATTGTTGGAGATGCAGTGTAAAATAAAAGCTGGTATTGTTGGAGATGCAGCGTAAAATAAAAGCTGGTATTGTTGGAGATGCAGCGTAAAATAAAAGCTGATATTGTTGGAGATGCAGCGTAAAATAAAAGCTGATATTGTTGGAGATGCAGTGTAAAATAAAAGCTGGTATTGTTGGAGATGCAGTGTAAAATAAAAGCTGGTATTGTTGGAGATGCAGTGTAAAATAAAAGCTGGTATTGTTGGAGATGCAGTGTAAAATAAAAGCTGGTATTGTTGGAGATGCAGTGTAAAATAAAAGCTGGTATTGTTGGAGATGCAGTGTAAAATAAAAGCTGGTATTGTTGGAGATGCAGTGTAAAATAAAAGCTGATATTGTTGGAGATGCAGTGTAAAATAAAAGCTGATATTGTTGGAGATGCAGCGTAAAATAAAAGCTGATATTGTTGGAGATGCTCTGTGAAATAAAAGCTCATATCATTTGGGATTTTCTGTGAAATAAAGGCTGATATTGTTGGGGATTCTCTGTAAAATAAAATCTGATATCTTTGGGGATGCTCTGTGGCAGAGGCATAGGGTTGAATAAAGTAGGACTTGTGAGCAGACATTCACGATTACTCCAATTACAAACTGCCTATAATGTGGATTAAACAGCTTTAGGATGAATTAATGGCTAATTGCTCTTAATAGCCTTTTAATTACAGGAATTATAAACTGGATTTCTTGAGGACGGCCAGCAGACGAGTTCATCAGGCTGTCTTTTTAATAATTATTATTTTTTGGCTGCAGCAGACCTTGATTGGCAGGGGCCTGTATCTCATCACTGCGGTAACTGTGACAGTGTTCTGTCCCGGGAGGGTAAGGGGGGTCCGCTCCTCCATTTTAATTGAGCTAATAAAAAGAGTGGAGGCCTTGCGATTCCGGCCCAATTAGTGTCCCAGATATACACGACTATCTGCTTAAGATGTGGGAGTGCAGGAGGATATTGTTGGTGTAATTCTGCATGAGCCCCCCCTCGCTGAAGAAGCACACAGTGGCCCGTCAGGTACTCTACCTGGTTCACATGCTGGAGTGAAATTAGACTCATCTAGCAGCAGTTTTGTTTCCAGGTACAGGGAGTTTTAAGGGCGTGTTCAGGTCTAGTTCTAAAGTAGGAACAGACAAACTATGGGCTGGGGGCCAAGCTTTTCCTGCTAAAAGGGTGTTAATTTAAAACTACCATTGCACATACAATACATCATATTTAAATGTGTGTAAATGGAAAAAATATAATTAAAATGCTAAGTACACCCTATTAGGCTGATTGAAAACATAATTTATTAAAATAAGAGCCATACATAAATATATTTTTAAACGCTGAAGTATGCATAATGTGAAAAAACACCTTTGCATCTGGGGAATTTTTATATTTGGGGTTAGGGTTAGGGTTAGGGTGAGGGTGAGGGTGAGGGTGAGGGTTAACCCTAACCCTAACCCTAACCATTGTTAAGGTTTGATCTACTGAACTCAAAACGTTTTACATGCCAAAGCTTTCATTTGTGATGCGTGTGGAATGTTTGGAATGTTTCTTAATGTAAAAACCACCATAAGTATATGTCATGAAAATATAATTATTATTGTAAGGTTTTGGTATAAAAGGCATAATTCTGGCAACAAATACAATACCGTGTTTTACCAAAGAAACATTATTTTTCTGAGAACTGAAAAAAAAACAAATGTTTGAGCTTCCGGTAGAGGATGTTTAACCAGGTGTGGGAATGTGGTTAGCCTGGTGTGGGAATGTGGTTTGCCTGGTGTGGGAATGTGGTTAACCAGGTGTGGGAATGTGGTTTGCCTGGTGTGGGAATGTGGTTAGCCTGGTGTGGTAATGTGGTTAACCAGGTGTGGGAATGTGGTTTGCCTGGTGTGGGAATGTGGTTAGCCTGGTGTGGGAATGTGGTTAACCAGGTGTGGGAATGTGGTTTGCCTGGTGTGGGAATGTGGTTAACCAGGTGTGGGAATGTGGTTTGCCTGGTGTGGGAATGTGGTTAACCAGGTGTGGGAATGTGGTTAGCCTGGTGTGGGAATGTGGTTAACCAGGTGTGGGAATGTGGTTTGCCTGGTGTGGGAATGTGGTTAACCAGGTGTGGGAATGTGGTTAGCCTGGTGTGGGAATGTGGTTAGCCTGGTGTGGGAATGTGGTTAGCCAGGTGTTGGCCCATAATATAGGTTGGATTCTATAGATATATACTGGGTATATACTGGGTTTAGGCCCATAAGAGAGGTTGTGTTCTATAGATATATACTGGGTTTGGGCCCATAATAGAGGTTGTGTTTTGTAATTACTTGGTTTGGGCCCATAATAGAGGTTGTGTTCTATAGATATATACTGGGGTTGGGCCCATAATAGAGGTTGTGTTCTGTCGATATATACTGGGTTTGGGCCCATAATAGAGGTTGTGTTCTATAGATATATACTGGGGTTGGGCCCATAATAGAGGTTGTGTTCTGTAGATATATACTGGGTTTGGGCCCATAAGAGAGATTGTGTTCTGTAGATATATACTGGGGTTGGGCCCATAAGAGAGATTGTGTTCTGTAGATATATACTGGGTTTGGGCCCATAAGAGAGATTGTGTTCTGTAGATATATATTGGGTCATCATGGGCCCCAACCTTTACCTCATGTGCTGCTCTCTGTTTTCACCTATGTCCAGGAGAAATGTTTGAGCACTTTTTAAAGGGACCACAAATATATATATTTTATTTTCCAGACATTTCCTGAAATAGTTTTTTTTCAGGTTTATAAAATTTTATGTGTGAACAGACATCATGTGATTAATCTAGATTGTCTGATTAATTTATTGATTCCAGTAAATATTTTAACTGGACAGAAGCACATTGCGGCTGAGAGATGAATAATTACGATGCAGATTAATTACATTTTTGTAACATTTCCTCATTAATCTGCATGAGAGTGAGTTACCTCACACCACACAGTGCACAATTTAAATGCAAGATGTGCTTAGGAGTGTCTGCTCAGGCCGCCCGCCGGTGTTGTGCTTTCCGGAGCTGGACTGGAACATACAGCAGGAAGGGCAGGAATGCAGATCAGATTGACTGGGCTTTCTGCTTCATGCAAAATTAATTCATAACTCGCCACGGTGGGAGAATGACAATGCTGGCCAGCTCTTCATATGTGGACACTGCCTCCATAAGAACGCTGGACTCTGTAAAACACGTTTTTTTGTCCTCTTTATTTGTCCTCTTTGTTAGTCATTTGTAGTAGGAGTAGACCGAGAGAAAGATGTTTTTTTCAGAATTTGATTTGAGAAGAATCAAGTACTGAAGACATCTTCCACCGGAAGCTTAACCACATTCCCACACCAGGCTAACCACATTCCCACACCAGGCTAACCACATTCCCACACCTGGTTAACCACATTCCCACACCAGGCTAACCACATTCCCACACCAGGCTAACCACATTCCCACACCTGGTTAACCACATTCCCACACCAGGCTAACCACATTCCCACACCAGGCTAACCACATTCCCACACCTGGTTAACCACATTCCCACACCAGGCTAACCACATTCCCACACCAGGCTAACCACATTCCCACACCTGGTTAACCACATTCCCACACCTGGTTAACCACATTCCCACACCAGGCTAACCACATTCCCACACCAGGCTAACCACATTCCCACACCTGGTTAACCACATTCCCACACCAGGCTAACCACATTCCCACACCAGGCTAACCACATTCCCACACCTGGTTAACCACATTCCCACACCAGGCTAACCACATTCCCACACCAGGCTAACCACATTCCCCACCAGGTTAACCACATTCCCACACCAGGCTAACCACATTCCCACACCAGGCTAACCACATTCCCACACCAGGCTAACCACATTCCCACACCTGGTTAACCACATTCCCACACCAGGCTAACCACATTC
The DNA here is from genome assembly GCA_022702515.1 of Ilyophis sp. 1 JC-2022. Classification (NCBI taxonomy): domain Eukaryota; kingdom Metazoa; phylum Chordata; class Actinopteri; order Anguilliformes; family Synaphobranchidae; genus Ilyophis; species Ilyophis sp. 1 JC-2022. The sequence continues at coordinate 71,744,626 of CM040395.1, read as the reverse complement.
CCACACCTGGTTAACCACATTCCCACACCAGGCTAACCACATTCCCACACCAGGCTAACCACATTCCCACACCTGATTAACCACATTCCCACACCAGGCTAACCACATTCCCACACCTGGTTAACCACATTCCCACACCTGGTTAACCACATTCCCACACCAGGCTAACCACATTCCCACACCAGGCTATCCACATTCCCACACCAGGCTAACCACATTTCCACACCAGGCTAACCACATTCCCACACCAGGCTAACCACATTCCCACACCAGGCTAACCACATTCCCACACCAGGCTAACCACATTCCCACACCTGGTTAACCACATTCCCACACCTGGTTAACCACATTCCCACACCAGGCTAACCACATTCCCACACCTGGTTAACCACATTCCCACACCTGGTTAACCACATTCCCACACCAGGCTAACCACATTTCCACACCTGGTTAACCACATTCCCACACCAGGCTAACCACATTCCCACACCAGGCTAACCACATTCCCACACCAGGCTAACCACATTCCCACACCAGGCTAACCACATTCCCACACCAGGCTAACCACATTCCCACACCTGGTTAACCACATTCCCACACCTGGTTAACCACATTCCCACACCAGGCTAACCACATTCCCACACCAGGCTAACAACATTCCCACACCTGGTTAACCACATTCCCACACCAGGCTAACCACATTCCCACACCAGGCTAACCACATTCCCACACCAGGCTAACCACATTTCCACACCAGGCTAACCACATTCCCACACCAGGCTAACCACATTCCCACACCAGGCTAACCACATTCCCACACCTGGTTAACCACATTCCCACACCAGGCTAACCACATTCCCACACCAGGCTAACCACATTCCCACACCAGGCTAACCACATTCCCACACCAGGCTAACCACATTCCCACACCTGGTTAACCACATTCCCACACCAGGCTAACCACATTCCCACACCAGGCTAACCACATTCCCACACCAGGCTAACCACATTCCCACACCTGGTTAACCACATTCCCACACCAGGCTAACCACATTCCCACACCAGGCTAACCACATTCCCACACCAGGCTAACCACATTCCCACACCAGGCTAACCACATTCCCACACCAGGCTAACCACATTCCCACACCAGGCTAACCACATTCCCACACCTGGTTAACCACATTCCCACACCAGGCTAACCACATTCCCACACCTGGTTAACCACATTCCCACACCAGGCTAACCACATTCCCACACCTGGTTAACCACATTCCCACACCAGGTTAACCACATTCCCACACCAGGCTAACCACATTCCCACACCAGGCTAACCACATTCCCACACCTGGTTAACCACATTCCCACACCAGGTTAACCACATTCCCACACCTGGTTAACCACATTCCCACACCAGGCTAACCACATTCCCACACCTGGTTAACCACATTCCCACACCAGGCTAACCACATTCCCACACCAGGCTAACCACATTCCCACACCTGGTTAACCACATTCCCACACCTGGTTAACCACATTCCCACACCAGGCTAACCACATTCCCACACCTGGTTAACCACATTCCCACACCTGGTTAACCACATTCCCACACCAGGCTAACCACATTTCCACACCTGGTTAACCACATTCCCACACCAGGCTAACCACATTCCCACACCAGGCTAACCACATTTCCACACCAGGCTAACCACATTCCCACACCAGGCTAACCACATTCCCACACCTGGTTAACCACATTCCCACACCTGGTTAACCACATTCCCACACCAGGCTAACCACATTCCCACACCAGGCTAACAACATTCCCACACCTGGTTAACCACATTCCCACACCAGGCTAACCACATTCCCACACCAGGCTAACCACATTCCCACACCAGGCTAACCACATTTCCACACCAGGCTAACCACATTCCCACACCAGGCTAACCACATTCCCACACCAGGCTAACCACATTCCCACACCTGGTTAACCACATTCCCACACCAGGCTAACCACATTCCCACACCAGGCTAACCACATTCCCACACCTGGTTAACCACATTCCCACACCAGGCTAACCACATTCCCACACCAGGCTAACCACATTCCCACACCTGGTTAACCACATTCCCACACCAGGCTAACCACATTCCCACACCAGGCTAACCACATTCCCCACCAGGTTAACCACATTCCCACACCAGGCTAACCACATTCCCACACCAGGCTAACCACATTCCCACACCAGGCTAACCACATTCCCACACCTGGTTAACCACATTCCCACACCAGGCTAACCACATTCCCACACCTGGTTAACCACATTCCCACACCAGGCTAACCACATTCCCACACCAGGCTAACCACATTCCCACACCTGATTAACCACATTCCCACACCAGGCTAACCACATTCCCACACCTGGTTAACCACATTCCCACACCTGGTTAACCACATTCCCACACCAGGCTAACCACATTCCCACACCAGGCTATCCACATTCCCACACCAGGCTAACCACATTTCCACACCAGGCTAACCACATTCCCACACCAGGCTAACCACATTCCCACACCAGGCTAACCACATTCCCACACCAGGCTAACCACATTCCCACACCTGGTTAACCACATTCCCACACCTGGTTAACCACATTCCCACACCAGGCTAACCACATTCCCACACCTGGTTAACCACATTCCCACACCTGGTTAACCACATTCCCACACCAGGCTAACCACATTTCCACACCTGGTTAACCACATTCCCACACCAGGCTAACCACATTCCCACACCAGGCTAACCACATTCCCACACCAGGCTAACCACATTCCCACACCAGGCTAACCACATTCCCACACCAGGCTAACCACATTCCCACACCTGGTTAACCACATTCCCACACCTGGTTAACCACATTCCCACACCAGGCTAACCACATTCCCACACCAGGCTAACAACATTCCCACACCTGGTTAACCACATTCCCACACCAGGCTAACCACATTCCCACACCAGGCTAACCACATTCCCACACCAGGCTAACCACATTTCCACACCAGGCTAACCACATTCCCACACCAGGCTAACCACATTCCCACACCAGGCTAACCACATTCCCACACCTGGTTAACCACATTCCCACACCAGGCTAACCACATTCCCACACCAGGCTAACCACATTCCCACACCAGGCTAACCACATTCCCACACCAGGCTAACCACATTCCCACACCTGGTTAACCACATTCCCACACCAGGCTAACCACATTCCCACACCAGGCTAACCACATTCCCACACCAGGCTAACCACATTCCCACACCTGGTTAACCACATTCCCACACCAGGCTAACCACATTCCCACACCAGGCTAACCACATTCCCACACCAGGCTAACCACATTCCCACACCAGGCTAACCACATTCCCACACCAGGCTAACCACATTCCCACACCAGGCTAACCACATTCCCACACCTGGTTAACCACATTCCCACACCAGGCTAACCACATTCCCACACCTGGTTAACCACATTCCCACACCAGGCTAACCACATTCCCACACCTGGTTAACCACATTCCCACACCAGGTTAACCACATTCCCACACCAGGCTAACCACATTCCCACACCAGGCTAACCACATTCCCACACCTGGTTAACCACATTCCCACACCAGGTTAACCACATTCCCACACCTGGTTAACCACATTCCCACACCAGGCTAACCACATTCCCACACCTGGTTAACCACATTCCCACACCAGGCTAACCACATTCCCACACCAGGCTAACCACATTCCCACACCAGGCTAACCACATTCCCACACCTGGTTAACCACATTCCCACACCTGGTTAACCACATTCCCACACCAGGCTAACCACATTCCCACACCTGGTTAACCACATTCCCACACCTGGTTAACCACATTCCCACACCAGGCTAACCACATTTCCACACCTGGTTAACCACATTCCCACACCAGGCTAACCACATTCCCACACCAGGCTAACCACATTTCCACACCAGGCTAACCACATTCCCACACCAGGCTAACCACATTCCCACACCTGGTTAACCACATTCCCACACCTGGTTAACCACATTCCCACACCAGGCTAACCACATTCCCACACCAGGCTAACAACATTCCCACACCTGGTTAACCACATTCCCACACCAGGCTAACCACATTCCCACACCAGGCTAACCACATTCCCACACCAGGCTAACCACATTTCCACACCAGGCTAACCACATTCCCACACCAGGCTAACCACATTCCCACACCAGGCTAACCACATTCCCACACCTGGTTAACCACATTCCCACACCAGGCTAACCACATTCCCACACCAGGCTAACCACATTCCCACACCAGGCTAACCACATTCCCACACCTGGTTAACCACATTCCCACACCAGGCTAACCACATTCCCACACCAGGCTAACCACATTCCCACACCAGGCTAACCACATTCCCACACCTGGTTAACCACATTCCCACACCAGGCTAACCACATTCCCACACCTGGTTAACCACATTCCCACACCAGGCTAACCACATTCCCACACCTGGTTAACCACATTCCCACACCAGGCTAACCACATTCCCACACCAGGCTAACCACATTCCCACACCAGGCTAACCACATTCCCACACCAGAGAGTAAAGATGCAGAGAGTAAAGATTCAGAGAGTAAAGATGCAGAGAGTAAAGATGCAGAGAGTAAAGATGCAGAGAGTAAAGATGCAGAGAGTAAAGATTCAGAGAGTAAAGATTCAGAGAGTAAAGATGCAGAGAGTAAAGATGCAGAGAGTAAAGATGCAGAGAGTAAAGATGCAGAGAGTAAAGATTCAGAGAGTAAAGATTCAGAGAGTAAAGATTCAGAGAGTAAAGATGCAGAGAGTAAAGATTCAGAGAGTAAAGATGCAGAGAGTAAAGATGCAGAGAGTAAAGATGCAGAGAGTAAAGATGCAGAGAGTAAAGATGCAGAGAGTAAAGATGCAGAGAGTAAAGATGCAGAGAGTAAAGATGCAGAGAGTAAAGATGCAGAGAGTAAAGATGCAGAGAGTAAAGATTCAGAGAGTAAAGATTCAGAGAGTAAAGATGCAGAGAGTAAAGATGCAGAGAGTAAAGATGCAGAGAGTAAAGATGCTCCCTCACTACATCACTCACTTTCTAAGTAAAGCAAGAACTAAAGTACTAATTCAAAACACAGACAGATTATATCATATAAGCCCTAAGAAGAGTCAAATAAAGCCATAAAAATATCATAATTAGTACAGATAGTGGGAATGCTAGGGGAATGGGAATCGTATTAGGCGGCAGTGTGGTATAATGGTTAAGGAACTGGGTTTGTAACCGAAAGGTTGCAGGTTCGATTCCCAGGTAGGACACTGCCGTTGTACCCTTGAGAAAGGTACTTCACCTGCATTGCTTCAGTATATATCCAGCTGTATCAATGGATACTATGTATAAATGCAAAAGAAATGCTGTGTTAGTCGCTCTGGATAAGAGCGTCTGCTAAATGCCTATAATGTAATGTAATGTATTAGAGCTGGAACTCTTTCAGCAGAGCCTGGAATGTTTCACTAAAAGGTCAAAGGGCAGAGTCGGGGCTTCAAACCTAGACCCATGCGGTGACACGCCAATCTTCTTCACCTACCAACATAACAATCACCTATAACACCTTTTGTTGATTTGACCAGTTGCTCAAAAGAGCTCAAAAAATCTAAGGGTTTGGCAACCCTGTTTTTGCCTCTAGCAAGTCTCTCAGGCCAGAACACAGCTCTTCTATGGCACCCAAATAACATATCAGCTTCAACATAGCCTTCATAAAGTAAAAGAGTATTCAGTTTCAACATATCTTTGTGTGTGTGTGTGTGTGTGTGTGTGTGTGTGTGTGTGTGTGTGTGTTTTTTTATGTGTGTGCGTGCACGCATGTGAGTATTTGCATGTGTTATGTGTGAATATTTTTGTGTGTGTGCAATTTTTGTCTAAATTAATACAACTACCTATTTATTGCTTGTCATTTACAGTTTTTCTGAATTGTTTAGACACTAAAATTAATATTATAACCCTATAAATAAAACATTAAGTTTATGTGCCAACAGATTGACAATTTTTTCAAAATTATAAGCACGATTTTGCTTGTTTTAACACAAATTTCAGTCTATTTAATACTTTTTTAATACATTTTACACAATTTTCCTGTTTTAGACACAATTTTCAAAAAGTATCTCTTCTTTTCACATGAAAAACACTGCCATTAAAAACTGTAAACTCACTTATCAATTAACACACACATTCTTCACAGGTAAAACACTAGTTGATTTAATTATTCAATCAGCAATCGGAGCTTTAGCACAAATAAAAGGGCAAAATGTGAGCTCTCCTGTATGTGGCCACCCCTACATGGAGTAAATACAACAGAGCCTGTGCCCTCTGCAGCTGAGAGTAGCTTATCTTACCAGCCTTAAAGAGAACCTGAAACACAGGGGAAATATGCCTTTCACAGTGCTGCAGAAATGAGCTCCACACACACTCATTCAGACACACACACATGCACATGCACGCATACACACTCACACATGCACGCATACACGCACACACACCCAAGACCAGAGCAGTTCACGCGTGTTGTCATATGTGAGTTTCCACCGTGAAGCTCTGTTTCGAAATTGGTTCAATGAAACCATTGCTTTTTTATTTCTCAGTCATGCCAAGGGTGGCTGTGTCCTTCCAAAAGACACTTCTCCCACTGCTTAGCCAGAGAAAATATAATGTGTGAAAAATTTCATTTTGGGATTTTAGGTGTTGATTTTGATATATGATGTTGATGTTTTGCAGAAAGAGTTGACCATGTGGGTTTTGTGTTTATAATTTTGAGAAATTAGTTTTAATTTCAGAAAATGTGTCTACACAATTGAAAAAACCTGAAATTTGTGAAGCGCATCAAACATATTATCATAATTTATAAACATATTATCATAATTTATAAACATTATCATCATTTATAAAGAAGAATTTAAAGAAAATGCAGTTCCGGGTTTTTTTTCACCTCATAATTAAAATATAAATAACATAATTAAAATATAGCACCAAAGTGCAGGGAAGTCAGATCCCATCATTGTTTCCTGGAGAGACGATAAACACTTGCCTGGGAAAAGAACGAGTGAGTGAACGCTCGAGTGAGTGAGAGGGATAGAGAGAGAGAAAGAGAGGAATAGAGAGAGTGAGTGAACGCTCGAGCAAGCAGCACTCTCCACATCAGCTGGGTGGCTTTACCACTGAAGCAGAAGAGAGAGAGAGAGGGGGAATAGAGAGAGAGAGAGAGAGAGAGAAGGACCGAGAGAGAGAGAGAGAGAGAGAGAGAGAGAGATAGAGGGAGAGAGAGAGAGAAGGACCGAGAGAGAGAGAGAGAGAGAGAGAGATAGAGGGAGAGAGAGAGAGAAGGAGAGAGAGAGTGAGAGAGAAGGAGAGAGAGAGTGAGAGGGATAGAGAGAGAGAAAGAGAGGAATAGATAGAGAGAGGGATGAGAGAGAGAGAGAAAGAGAGAGAAGAAGAGAGAGAGAGAGGGGGGGGCAGCAGGCCATGAGAGGTGCATGTTGGTCTCGTCTGAGAATGGAAGATGCACGTTGGTCTTGACTGAGAATGCAAACATGTAGAAAAATAAGAGCTTTTTTATTCTCTGTATGAAGACAGGCGTGGCCGTGGTTCTTCTGGAGGATAACAGCCAGCACAAGCAGGCCCTCTCATAAGCACGTCCTAAGCATGTCCTAACACACATAAGTGTACAGACATACAGCATCACATAGAGAATAAACACCAACATAAGTGTACAGACATACAGCATCACATAGAGAATAAACACACATAAGTGTACAGACATACAGCATCACATAGAGAATAAACACACATAAGTGTACAGACATACAGCATCACATAGAGAATAAACACACATAAGTGTACAGACATACAGCATCACATAGAGAATAACACACATAAGTGTACAGACATACAGCATCACATAGAGAATAAACACACATAAGTGTACAGACATACAGCATCACATAGAGAATAAACACACATAAGTGTACAGACATACAGCATCACATAGAGAATAAACACACATAAGTGTACAGACATACAGCATCACATAGAGAATAAACACACATAAGTGTACAGACATACAGCATCACATAGAGAATAAACACACATAAGTGTACAGACATACAGCATCACATAGAGAATAAACACACATAAGTGTACAGACATACAGCATCACATAGAGAATAAACACACATAAGTGTACAGACATACAGCATCACATAGAGAATAAACACACATAAGTGTACAGACATACAGCATCACATAGAGAATAAACACACATAAGTGTACAGACATACAGCATCACATAGAGAATAAACACCAACATAAGTGTACAGACATACAGCATCACATAGAGAATAAACACACATAAGTGTACAGACATACAGCATCACATAGAGAATAAACACACATAAGTGTACAGACATACAGCATCACATAGAGAATAAACACACATAAGTGTACAGACATACAGCATCACATAGAGAATAAACACACATAAGTGTACAGACATACAGCATCACATAGAGAATAAACACACATAAGTGTACAGACATACAGCATCACATAGAGAATAAACACACATAAGTGTACAGACATACAGCATCACATAGAGAATAAACACACATAAGTGTACAGACATACAGCATCACATAGAGAATAAACACACATAAGTGTACAGACATACAGCATCACATAGAGAATAAACACACATAAGTGTACAGACATACAGCATCACATAGAGAATAAACACACATAAGTGTACAGACATACAGCATCACATAGAGAATAAACACACATAAGTGTACAGACATACAGCATCACATAGAGAATAAACACCAACATATTGTCTTTTATCTGCCAAAAAATTATGAGCCAGTTTTTCAAATTAGAAACAAAAAAATATCTAGCCTTAAAAACCACTAGTAATAATATTTACTTTTTTACCAACTACTAATATGCAATCAGCTTTGATATGAGAGCAGGAACACTTTGTTAAATTAGGCCCTGAAAATGCATGCCAAACTGCGGTCCACTTTAACCCGGTACCCTGGAGTATAATGGTAAACTGCAGTAGAGTGTAATGGTGAACTGCAGTGCAGTGTAATGGCGAGCTGCAGTGTAGTGTAAGGATAAAATGTAGTGCATTGTAATGGTGAACTGCAGTGGAGTGTAATGGTGAACTGCAGTGTAGTATAATGGTGAACTGCAATGAAGTGTAATGGTGAACCACAATGTAGTATAAGGGTGAACTGCAGTGTAATGGTGAACTGCAGGGCAGTGTAATGGTGAACTGCAGTGGAGTGTAATGGTGAACTGCAGTGTAATGGTGAACTGCAATGGTGAACTGCAGTGCAGTATAATGGCGAACTGCAGTGTAATGGTGAAGTGTAGTGGAGTGTAATTGGGAAATGCAGTGGAATGTAATGGTGAACTGCAGTGCAGTGTAATAGTGAACTGCAGTTGAGTGTAATGGTGAACTGCAGTGCAGGGTAATGGTGAACTGCAGTGTAGTGTAATGGTGAACTGCAGTGGAGTGTAATGGTGAACTGCAGTGGAGTGTAATGGTGAAATGCAGTGGAGTGTAATGGTGAAATGCAGTGCATTGTAAAGGTGAACTGCAGGGGAGTGTAATGGTGAACTGCAGTGGAGTGTAATGGTGAACTGCAGTGGAGTGTAATGGTGAACTGCAGTGCCGTGTAATGGTAAACTGCAGTGCAGTGTAATGGTGAACTGTAGTGGAGTGTAATGGTGAACTGCAGTGGAGTGTAATGGTGAACTGCAGTGTAGTGTAATGGTGAACTGCAGTGCCGTGTAATGGTAAACTGCAGTGCAGTGTAATGGTGAACTGTAGTGGAGTGTAATGGTGAACTGCAGTGGAGTGTAATGGTGAACTGCAGTGGAGTGTAATGGTGAACTGCAGTGTAGTATAATGGTGAACTGCAGTGGAGTGTAATGGTGAACTGCAGTGGAGCGTAATGGTGAACTGCAGTGTACTATAATGGTGGACTGTAATGGTGCACCATTGTACCCTTGAGCACTTGAAGTACATCAGTAAACAGTCAGCTGTATAAATGGATTGTGTGTAAATTTAAGCTGTGTAACTGACTGTGGATAAGAGTGTTTGATAAATGTAATGAATGTCAGTGCAGTATGTGTACAAGTACAAGGCTGTACACTGCATACTGTTTAGTGACATGCAGTACGTGTACAAGTACAAGGCTGTATACTGCATACTGTTTAGTGTACAAGTACAAGGCTGTATACTGCATACTGTTTAGTGTACAAGTACAAGGCTGTATACTGCATACTGTTTAGCGTACAAGTACACGGCTGTATACTGCATACTGTTTAGTGTACAAGTACAAGGCTGTATACTGCATACTGTTTAGTTTACAAGTACAAGGCTGTACACTGCATACTGTTTAGTGACATGCAGTGTGTGTACAAAACAAAAGGTTTTTCCAAATGCACACGGGACGTGTTACTTATTTTTTTAGTTCCTTAGTTTTTTTTCTCAATCACAATGGTGCTGAAGCTTCATTTGTATATAATAATAAATACCTGCGGGAAAGAATAAAGAAAGAGACGTGATATGGCTTTAAGACTTTATTCTTACAAAAAATTGTAAAAATGTAAAAATGTAAAAATGTAAAAATGTAAAAATGTAAAAATTTAATGTTTGGTAAAAATTTGATGCACATGAGAAAACATTGAGAGAGTTCAGGACAGTGAAACAGAGGCCAAACTGGACACGCCAAACCGGACATCCCAAAGTGGACACAACAAACTGGACACAACAAACTAGACATGGCAAACTGGACATCCCAAAGTGGACACAACAAACTGGACATCCCAAAGTGGACATGCCAAAGTGGACATCCCAAACTAGACACGCCAAACTGGACATCCCAAAGTGGACACAACAAACTGGACATCCCAAAGTGGACACGCCAAACCGGACATCCCAAAGTGGACACAACAAACTTGACACAACAAACTAGACACGCCAAACTGGACATCCTAAAGTGGACACAACAAACTGGATATCTCAAAGTGGACACGCCAAACTGGACACGATAAACTAGAAATGCCAAACTGGACACAACAAACTAGACACGGCAAACTGGACATCCCAAAGTGGACACAACAAACTGGACATCCCAAAGTGGACATGCCAAACTGGACATCCCAAACTAGACACGCCAAACTGGACATCCCAAAGTGGACACAACACACTGGACATCCCAAAGTGGACACGCCAAACCGGACATCCCAAAGTGGACACAACAAACTGGACACAACAAACTAGACACGCCAAACTGGACATCCTAAAGTGGACACAACAAACTGGACATCCCAAAGTGGACACGCCAAACTGGACACAACAAACTAGACACGCCAAACTGGACATCCTAAAGTGGACACAACAAACTGGATATCTCAAAGTGGACACGCCAAACTGGACACGACAAACTAGAAATGCCAAACTGGACATCCCAAACTAGACACGCCAAACTGGACACGACAAACTAGAAATGCCAAACTCGATCAATCAAACTGGATAGTGTTTTTTATCTAAAAGGTTTTTTTTAACTAAAAATTGTTCCCAACATTAATTTTGGAACAGTTTTATTTGAATTTATTTTCACATATGGTGATTTCTGAATTCCTTCCACTCTTAGATTTGTAATGCAGATATGGATCAAACCCGTAAAAACATAGTGCCATCTTTCCTCAGTTAAAAATTAATTTCAAGCAGTTTTTTTTTTTTACATAAATTTGATTTCTTACACTGAAATAAAAAAAATTTTCCCATTACAATATAACTTCATATTGCATTCATTATGTACTATTAAATATAGATTATATATTGAATTATATTGTATTATATTTTCTAATGTAAGATGTATTAATAATATATAATCGGCATGCAGTTGTCTTTCTGACTCTGAGAAACATTTTCTGTTTAACCCATTAAAAACAATGGTCTTTTTATCAAGCCTCATTTGAGAGTGTGCTTTTGAAGGGCCAGGATAAGCAGCTTAGCGCCATGCTATTGATCCCGGACAAGCCCCCCCCCCCCTCGGGTCTCTGGCCTCCACGCAGAGCGGCAGTCCGGTCTGCCTTAGGCTCATCTGGTCCACAACTTTCAACCTTATTTTCCTGCACTGATCCATGAAGACTAATTGAAGCTGGTAATCCAGCCCATTGTTTTGGGGTGGGGGGTGTATGGGTAAGGGGGTCTGTTGTTGGGGTGGGGGGGGGGTGAGGGAGACTAGGGGGAGGGGGGGGGGGGTAGTGTCAGCTGCACAGGCAGCAGAA